>CM022298.1:588050832-589250832 GCA_011799875.1 Thinopyrum elongatum
CCCCCCCGCGGGTCAATTCAAACCTCCATGGGTGCAACGACGTCACCGTTGTACAATTGAAGGGCTGGAGTGTTCACAGCCTCCCCTCTTCATACTTAATCTTGTGTTATCGACCTCATTCTCGGAATGATTGTGGAAAGCGGCATACTGCTTCTACTAGTTTTGCGCCACGAAGATCGTCCTACTTCTCACACCTTCTTGATGTAAACTAATAAGCTAACCATGCTCAAATCATCCAAAATGCCGAGGCGAGGCTTTATGCCTTGAATGCGTTAAACGCAATCACACATTGAGGCATCGATAACATTCCAGTTGTTTTTCCAATTCCAAGGTGTTTTCCCAGAAGAACTCCCAGGAACCCCCGTCTCGATTTCGAATTTGTCATCGCTTGAACGCATGAGCGCACCACCCATATCGCCAGCGACCCTACAACATGCCGCCGCATGAACTCCTTGAACTTAGGAGTGAATCGACGCTTCACTTCGTAAGGGTTTCACTTCGTCCCAAGTTCCTCTGCTTGGGGAGCACCTTCTCTCTCCTTGTCAGGAAGTATGATGGAATCAAACCGATTGTTCCCAAGATTAGACCGTCTATTACCCAAGCAACTATCCAGAACCAAATCCCCTCCTCCTCGCGATCAACTGATCTGTATTATCAACTGGCGGTTCCTCATGTGTTCTCTAACTCGACTTAAGGTTTGTTACCACCTATATCCAGTGTTTCGTGAAGAGATATCCCAACGACCGCCTTCGTTACTTACTCATTGGCTCATAACGAGTACACCTGTCATGTCCATTCGGCTTAACACAATCTATGCTCCCCCACATTCTCCCCCTCCGCCTGATGAATTAATATATTCTGAATCTTGACAAGTTCGTCGTGGTTTACCTGGATGATGTCCTAGTAACTCCAAGAACCAAGAAGAGCATCTGAACATCTTCGACTTGTTCTGGAAAACTTCGAGACCATCAACTATATGCTAAGTTTTTCCAAGTGTGAATTTAGCTTCCCCCGGAATTACATCCTCGTGGGCAGTCATCCTCCAAGGGATGGATTGAGCCCGTCAACCCCGAGGCGAGTTAAGCTATTCTGATTGGGCCTCCTCCAAAGTAACTGTCAAGCAATTTCGAATTTCTCGGACCTCGCCAGACTATTGGCCAGTCGATTCGTCGTAACTTCTCCAAGATCGCCAAGGCCCCCTGACTACCTGCTTCATAAAAAGCGTCAAGTTCTTTGGCACTGAAAGTGTCAGGAAAGTTTCCAGACGCTCAAAGAACAAGCTGACGTTCTGCCCCAGTGCTGCCCCTCCTGATTCCCCGAGGGATTTTGTCATCTATTGGTGATGCATAATCCGTCAGATTAGCGGTGTCCTAATCAAGACCGCCGAGTCATTGCTTATGCTTCGCGTCAATTGCGTCCGCATGAAGAGAATTACCCAGTACATGACCTCGAGCTTGCTGCCGTCATCCATGCACTAAAACAGTGGCGACATTACCTTCTCGGTAATCGTTGCGAGATCTACACCGATCATCAAAGTCTGAAATATCTGTTCACTCAGCCAGACCTGAACCTCCATCAACAGAGATGGATGGAGACCGTAGCGGATTTTAACTTGGGGATTTCTTATACCCCTGGCAAGGCTAATGTAATGGCCGATGCCTTGAGCCGCAAGTCTTATTGCAGTCACCTCCAGTTTCACGAAGTTCAACCTTCGCTTATTGAAGAATTCAGAAAGCTGAATCTCCACATTGTTCCTCCTGGAGCACTCGCTTCCCCTCCTGAAGGTTCCTACAAAATGAACCTCCACGTTGTTTCCCAGGGTTCTCTTAATACCCTGGTTGCTAAACCAGATCTCGTGGACAGCATCAAGACGCTGCAGGGTTATGACTCTCAAGCCCACAAGATTAAGCGCTATCTCGCTGAAGGAAGGCCTTCGTTCTTCACTATTGATGATACTGGCACCTTGTTCTTTAAAAGTCGTCTAGTGGTCCCCTCTAAAGGTAACCTGGGTATGACTCAGGAGGTCATGCAAGAAGCTCACGACACTCCGTTGTCTATTCATCCCGGCAGTACCAAGACATCCGTCAAAGATTCTGGTGGTCAAACATGAAGCAAGACATTGCTCGCTATGTTGCTGAATGTGATGTTTGCCGTCGCGTCAAAGCAGAACATCAAAGGCCCGCCGGAACTCTGCAACCAATTGCTGTTCCTGAATGGAAATGGGACCATGTTGAAATGGACTTTATCACTGGGTTTCCCAAATCACAGAAAGGTAATGATGCTATTCTTGTCGTCATTGACCGACTTTCCAAAGTTGCACATTTTCTAGCCGTCAAAGAGACGATCACTGCTAGTCAGCTCGCAACTCTCTACATGTCCAGAATTGTTTCACTTCACGGTATTCCACTGGTTATCAGTTCAGACCGTGGCAGCTTATTCACTTCAAGATTCTGGGCTAGTTTCCAAGAAGCTATGGGAACTCATCTGTCCTTCAGCACCGCTTTTCACCCTCAGTCTCAAGGAAAAGTTGAACGAGTCAACCAAGTTCTCGAAGACATGCTTCGAGCTTGTGTCATATCCTTCGGAAGGAAATGGGAAGAATCTCTCCCATATGCCGAATTCTCTTACAATAACAGCTATCAAGCCAGTCTGAAGATGGCCCCCTTTGAAGTATTGTACGGACGAAAGTGCCGAACCCCTCTAAATTGGTCAGAAACTGGGGAACGTCCACTCTTCGGTCCGGATATTATCCAACTTGCCGAAGATCAAGTTCGCGTTGTCCGCGAGCATTTGAAGACTGCTCAGTCACGTCAAAAGAGTCAGTATGACCGCAAACACAAAGATATGGTCTATCAACCTGGCGAAAAGGCTTATCTTCGAGTCACACCGATGAAAGGTACACACCGATTCGGGATCAAGGGCAAGCTAGCTCCTCGCTATATTGGTCCTTTCACTGTTCTTGAAAGGCGTGGTAGAGTGGCATATCAGTTGGAACTTCCACCGAACCTTTCTCAGGTTCACGATGTGTTCCACGTATCACAACTCCGCCGCTGCTTCAAAGACCCTATCCGCGGAGTAGATCACGAATTGCTTGAACTGCAACAAGACCTCTCTTATAAAGAGCATCCGGTCCGCATTCTCGATCAAGCCGAGCGTCGCACACGCCAGAAGGTTATCAAGTTCCTCAAGGTTCAGTGGTCAAACCATTCTGACGATGAAGACACTTGGGAACGCGAGGATCGTCTTCGTGATGAATACCCCGCTTTGTTTCTTTCTACCTCCTAAATCTCGGGACGAGATTTCTTGTAGTGGAGGAGATTTGTAACACCCCCTGTATTAAGCTACAGAGATCACCCTTTTGATGAGGCCATGTCATCATGATTAATAGTGCACAATCATCATTAGCATCATATTGCATTTCAACTCCTAAGTCAAATTCAAATTTAAATGAAAGTGGGATATAAAAGTTGTCCAACATAGAAACTAAAATGTCAGATAAATAACAAATATTCCAGAGGCTATTCTAAAATTGAAACCAACATCATTGGAATTGGATAAGTGACTCGAACAACCTCAAACAGTGGATAAAGATAATATTTAATAACCATTTATTAAATCTGAAATAAATATGGAATTATGTTTTGTCCAAACTAATTTTAGGTGTTAAGGAATAATGCACTGGTATTTATGAAATAGGTCACACTTTTTACAAAAACCATTTGGGGCCTAAACATTTAACAGTAGAGAAAAGAGAATAAAGAAAAGGAAAAAGAAACAGAAAAGGAAAAAAAGAGCAACACCCCCCCCCCCCGCTTCGCCTCCGCGCGACCGCCGCCCGCTGCCGCTCCAGCCACCGCGCTGCCGCCCGCGGCCGCTCCAGCCACCGCGCCGCCGCCCCGCCTCCGGCCCCGCCGTGGCCTCGCCGGCGCCCGCGCCCGCCGACCGCCCGTGCGTCCCCTTTGGGCACCGGACATGTCCGGTCCCGAAAGGGGCACGCCCCGGACGTGTCCGCCCCTGGGCCACTGCCCAGTGGGGCCCGAACCCCTGTGACGCTGACGAATGGGGCCCACGGCCCAGAAACAGTTTTAAGAAAATAGAAATAAAAATAAATAAATAAAATAATTAAAATAATTAATTAATTAATTAATTAATTAATTAGTTAATTAATCCTGATTAGGTTAATCTAATTAACTAATTAGTGTTAATTAAACAGTAATTAGTAATTAACTTAATTAACTGCTGACGTCAGCATGATGTCATGCTGACATCATCAATTACTGTTTCGGATAATGTTGAATTAAATAATTAATTAAAATTTCAGAAATTAATAAAAACTTTAGAAAATCATATCTTTTAAACCGTAACTCCGATGAAAATATTTTATACATGAAACTTGCTCAGAACGACGATACGAACCCGAATACATCCTCCGTATTCCCGTCAGATGCCCGCAGCTATAAGAACGTTGAACAATTAGACCGATTTCGGTAAATGAATAGTGTTCAACCCTAATTAAATAAATCCGAATAAATTCCTAAATTAACTAAATCGCTTAGTTAGGCTGTATATCACCCTGGCCCTGCGTTTAGACATGTCATGCATCCCTGTTGCATTATTGCCGTGTGTTTACTGTTTCTTCCCCCTCTTCTCTTCGGTAGACTACGAGACCGACGCAGCTGCTGGTGCCCCGACCGACTACGTTGTTGACGACCCCTACTTGCCAGAGCAACCAGGCAAGCCCCCCCCTTGATCACCAGATATCGCCTATTCTTCTCTATACTGCTTGCATTAGAGTAGTGTAGCCTGTTACTACTTTCGGTTAATCCTATTCTGCTGCATAGCCTGTCATTGTTGCTACTGTTGTTGATACCTTACCTGCAATCCTAAATGCCTAGTGTAGGATGCTAGTTTGTCATCAGTGGCCCTACATTCTCGTCTGTCTGCTATGCTACATTATTGGGCCGTGCTCGCCACGGGTGGCGATTGCGGATATGTATACTACTTATTACATGTGACATCAGATGGATACTAAAGTCGGGTCGGCTCGTGGAGCACCCGCAGGTGATTCACGAATGGGGGCTGAAAGGATTGGCCTCCTCGATGGCCCCCTAAGTGACTCTTTGTTGTGGAGCGGCAGGGCAGGTTGTGACCACCTAGGAGAGAGGTGGGCCTGGCCCTGATCGTCGTCCGCGGTAATCTCATAATAACACGTTTAACGAGATTGGATATTTGATCTGAGTCTGGCCACTGGCCTATACGCACTAACCAACTACGCGGGAGTAGTTATGGGTATCCCGGCGTCGTGGTATCAGCTGAAGCCTTCTTGACGTCAGCGACTGAGCGGCGCGCGCCGTGTTGGACCGCGATAACGTAACCGCCGTGATCGTGTGGGTTGCTAGGTCTGCTCGCGGCCGCGTACGCAACGTGCAGGAGCGCACTGGGCGATGGGCCCAGACCCCAGAGTGCCTAGGATTAGTCCGGCGTGCTGACCTCTCTGTTGAGCCTAGGTGGGGCTGCGACGTGTGGATCTTCCGAGGCCGGGCATGACCCAGGAAAGTGTGTCCGGCCAAAGGGGATCGAGCGTGTTGGGGAATATGTGGTGCACCCCTGCAGGGAAGTTTATCTATTCGAATAGCCGTGTCCCTCGGTAAAAGGATGACCCAGAGTTGTATTCCGACCTCATGACAACTAGAAATGGATACTTAATAAAACACACCCTTACAAGTGACAGTTATAACCCGGTGGTCGCTCTCTCGCATGGTGGCGACGAGAGGATCGACGGGTAGGATTATGCTATACGTTGTTGCTTGGTTAACTTCCAACTACTCTCTTCTATTGCTTCAAGATGGAGGCTGCCAGAAGCGTAGTCTTCGACAGGACTAGCTATCCCCCTCTTATTCTGGCATTCTGCAGTTCAGTCCACCGATATTGCCTCTTTACACATATACCATGCATATGTAGTATAGATCCTTGCTTGCGAGTACTTTGGATGAGTACTCACGGTTGCTTTCCCCCTCCTTTCCCCCTTTCCCTTCTTGCTGGTTGTCGCAACCAGATGCTGGAGCCCAGGAGCCAGACGCCACCTACGACGACTACTACCACCAGGGCGGAGCCTACTACTACGTCCAGGACGCCGACGACCAGGAGTAGTTAGGAGGATCCCAGGCAGGAGGCCCTGCGCCTGTTCGATCGGTTGTATCCCTGTTTGTGCTAGCCATCTTATGGCACCTTGTTTAACTTATGTCTGTACTCAGATATTGTTGCTTCCGCTGACTCGTCTATGATCGAGCATTTGTATTCGAGCCCTCGTGGCCCCTGGCTTGTATTATGATGCTTGTATGACTTATTTATGTTTTAGAGTTGTGTTGTGATATCTTCCCGTGAGTCCCTGATCTTGATCGTACACGTTTGCGTGCATGATTAGTGTACGATCGAGCCGGGGGCGTCACACTGGTGTGGACGCGTGAGTTGGCCGTGGCGTCAGAAGCCGGCGCGGACGCGCGAGTCGGCTACGGCGTCGGAAGCTGGCGTGGTCGCGCGAGTCGGCCGCGGCGTCGGAAACTGGCGCAGACGCGCGAGTCGGCCGCGGCGTCGGAAACCGGCCCGGACGCGCGATTCGACCGTGGCGTTGGAGGCCGGCGTGGAGTCAGACGTGGCGTGTTGACGTAAATCGGACTGTAGGGGTGGCGACCTGCACGCGTATCCGTCGGATAGTGTGGCATGGACGGAGGTGCCAGCATGCTGATATTGGCGCGAGCTCCGTATTCGCGGTATAACGCCATGCCATTTTTTTTGATAAACAATTGTCCTGGTATTTTTATTGGATGAATGCAGACACTGATGCTGGATAATGCTGGACGTAGTCAGACGAAAAAAAGAACCTGCAAAAAAGAGGTAGAAGTTGCCAGTTAGGAAAGGCCCCACCACTAGGTCACATTCTAGTGTGTTAGAGGAGTTGAAACCTGATTTCCTTCATCAGATGAAGAATGTACTGGGTTGCTGTTGGACAGTGAAGATGATGGATATGAGCCACTAGCATTTGTCCTACCAAAAGGCAGGAAGTGTAGGGCCAAGAAACCGAAACCTAGGATATGATATAATGACAAACTTGAGCAACCACATGAGCAGTTATGTTTGTACTTGTGCTTTAGGAATCAGCAGCAATTCAGAGATGCTGTGTTGAGCTTGCACATTACACATGCCAGAAATTTCAGGTATCACAGAAACTCAGACAAAAGGATCATTGTGTGTTGCAAACATGAGCACTGCCAGTTCTTCATAGTTGCTGCAGTTATCGAAGGGGAAAAGACATTTGCTATAAAAAATGAGTCTGCAGCACACTTGCCCTAGCAGTATAGAGACATCAAGGATTAGTGCAAAGTGGCTTGCAAAGACCTATGAGTCATTGTTTAAGTCTGATCCAACCACTAGCATACTGACTCTGATTGGCAACGGCCAGGGGACGTATGGTGTTGATGTGCCCAGGCACATGGCCTATAGGGCCAAAAACCTTGTTGTAGAAGCTGTTTTAGGAGAGCACAAGTAGTAGTATCCCAAGATGAGGGACTATGCTCAGACCATCACGGATACAAATCCTGGAAGTAGAGTTGTAGTTACAACAATAGCTCCAAAACCTACTACAAAAATACCACATCTAGGACAAAGATCCCATGCTATGTTCTTCTACATAAATGGACCAAGGAAAGGATTTATCAATGGATGTGGACCATTCATTGGTTAGTGACATGTGTCTTTGCTTTATTTAGTAGGTTTTGTTAATGTACATGTCACATTTTCTTGTATTTGACACCTTTATAACTGTTTGTTAACGTACATCACACATTTGCTTGTAGATGACATATATAACATTGTTTAGTAGTGCTTATGGATTATATATAACATTGTTAGTTTAGTAGTGCTATATAGTGACATATATAGCATTGTTTAGCAGTGCTTAAATTGTTCCTTGCTTGCCAAAATAGGTGTTGATGGATGCTTTATTAAGCTGACCACTGGCACTCAAATCCTTGCTGCCACTGGTAGAGATGGCAATAACAATATATTATCACTTGCATTTACTATTGTTTTACAAGAGGATACATCAAACTGGTGTTGGTTTCTGCTCCAACTCAAGATACGTCTAGGAGGAGAAGTTGGACAATTTGGTCCTTATACTATTAATTATGTCTAATAGATAGAAGGTATGCATGCATCTTCTTGTTTATCTTTATGCATATCAGTTATGTTGTGGTCAGTAGCTTGAGTACTCCAGTAGCTTAGCATGCTATGTTATGTCAACAGGGGCTACTAAATGCAGTAAATCAAGTATTTCCAAACTGCCACCAAATATTTTGCCTTAGACACCTGTATGAAAATTTCCAGAATGCTTGTTTTAGGGGGGAAGATCTTAAGAAATGCATTGATAATGCCAGCTATGCTTATAACCAACACAAGTTTAACATTGCAATGAATGATCTGAAAAATGAGAGTGAGGAAGCTTGGAAGTGGCTGAGTGGAATACCTAAAAACACATGGGCTAGGCATGCTTTTGACACTAACTTCAAGGAAGGCTTGGTTGTTAACAACCTATCTGAGGTGTTCAACAAGTACATCCTTGATTTTAGGAAAAAACCTATTAGGACTATGATTGATGGTATTAAGGACAAGAAAATGGTGAGGTGGCATAGGAATAGAGAGAGAGGAAAGGCAGCTCTGTGGGATATGGCACCCCATTATGATGGGAAGCTAGAGGTGGAAAATGAAAGGGCCAGATTCTGCAAACCCATTCAAGCCGGTGTAAATCTATGGCAAGTGACCAGTGGGCAGCAAACACATGCTGTCAACTTGGAACTCCGTACATGTGGTTGCAGAAAGTGAGGCCTGGATGGCATACCATGCAACTATGTAGTATCAACAATTAACAAGGCAAAAAGGTTTCCAGAGGACTATGTGTGTAAATTTTTCAAAAAAACTTATTACCTGGAAGCATATGAACCTATGATATATCTTGTTCCTGGTGAACATGATTGTACAAAGACAACTGGACCAGACATAGAGCCACCTGAATTTCATGTGAAGAGAGGAAGAAAGAAAGAGATCAGGATAAAGTGCAGATTTGAAGTTCCAAAGCCAAAGGATAGTTCTAGAATGGCCACTATAACATGCAATAATTTTGGGCTCCAAGGCCATAGGTACACCAACTGCAAGGAACATTTGAAACCAGAGTTGGCTATGAGAAAAAACAAGCATGTGGTAATACCCTTGTTAACTAGTACAATTGTTTGTATTTTTGTATGTTGACTAACTACCATGTTTCCTTCTTTCTGCAAGGCACCTGCAAGATCAAGGAATGCTGATGAGGCTACTCTACCTGCAAGATCACAGCAGCCAGCTGGAAGATCACAACAGCCACCTGCAAGTTCACAACCTCCACCTGCAAGACATCCTACTCCATCTGTTCCACCTGCAAGATCTGCTGCACCGGGGTGGAAGATCTGCTGCTGCAAGGGTTCCAAGGACTTTCTCTGCCCCAAGATCTACTACTGGAGCTTCATCTTTCGGTCCTTTAACTTCTGGTGCTATTCCTCCTTTTGGTGCCCCAAGAAATCATTCTGGATGGATGGCCTTTTTACTGCTAGTGGTAACACCTGAGTGCCATGAGTTAAGTCTCTAAACTATGCCAGTGGTGCCCAAGAGATGAGGGCGCAAGTTATGTGTGCTTCTGTACAATGTTATGTATGCTTCCGAGTTATGTTTCTGAACAATGTTTGCTATGAACAATGTTAGCTAGGAACAATGTTTGCTATGAGCAATGTTTGCTATGATGTGTACCAAGTTTGTTATGAGCTATGCTTGATGTGATGAGTACTAAGTTCGCTATGATGTGTATTAAGTTTGTTATGAGCAATGCTTAGTGTGATGAGTACTAAGTTTGGTATGATTTGTATTAAGTTGTTGTAAGCAATGCTTAATGTGATGGAACAATGCTTGATGTGATGGAACAATGTTTGATGTGATGAGCAAAGAAGTAGGGTTTAGGGGTTCTCAACATCGACAGAACCTAAATAACCTAACTAGAAGGGTTGGGGGTTCTCGGCATCGACGGAACCTAAATGACCTAACTAGTAGGGTTTAGGTTTTCTCGGAATCGACATAACCCAAATGACCTAAGTAGTAGGGTTTAGGGGTCCTCGGCATCGACGGAACCTAAATGACCTAAGTAGTAGGGTTTAGGGGTTCTCTGCATCGATGGAACCTAAATGACCTAACTAGTAGGGTTTAGGGGTTCTCGGCATCGATGGAACCTAAATGACCGAACTAGTAGGGTTTAGGGGTTCTCGGCATCGACATAACCTAAATGACCTAACTAGTAGGGTTTAGGGGTTCTCGGCAACGACGGAACCTAAATTACCTAAGTAGTAGGGTTTAGGGGTTCTCCCATCGGCGAAACCTAAATGACCTAAGTATTAGGGTTTAGGGGTTCTCGGCATCAACGTAACCCAAATGACCTAAGTAGTAGGGTTTGGGGGTTCTCGGTGTCGACAGAACCCAAATGACCTAACTAGTAGGGTTTAGGGGTTCCCAGCATCGACGGAACCCAAATGACCTAAGTAGTAGGGTTTAGGGGTTCTTGGCGTCGACGGAACCCAGATGACCTAACTATATATCACAAATTATATAACTCATCAATCAAACTTCAAATAGCTGAAATATAACTTCAACAATCTATGTAAGCAACATATATCACAAATCATATAACTTCAACAATCTATGTAAGCAACATATATCACAAATCATATAAAAATATCACAAATTATATAACTCAGCAATCAAACTTCAAATAGCTGAAATATAACTACAAAAATCTATGTAAGCAACATATATCGCAAATCATATAACTTCAACAATCTATGTAAGCAACATATATCACATATCATATAACATATATCAGAAATTATATAACTTGACCATTCTATCAACCAACTATGAAAGCAACATAGATCATCATAGATAGCTTGAAGCAACATAATTAATATATTCTTACACAACATAGTGGAGTTCAACTTAGTTCACAACTCAAAGCAACATAATTAATAGATTCTTACACAACCATAGTTTCCAACTAATAGATCCATACACTGCACATCCATTGTTCACAAATACTAGGTCATAACAACACCATACTTCACAAAAGGTTATGTCACGCCCAATATGCGATCCTATCCGAGAGGAACTCGAAGGTCCCACCAAGGATAGAGCCGCATATTGAAGACGCTTTTGCAAGGTGGATATCATTACATCGTACCATTACATAATAGATGGGGATACATACAAAGGGCCTACAAATGCCACATGAATACATCAATACATAGCAACCATCATATAGAAGAGAGGCATCCGACTACGAATGAAAACAAACAGAAAACAAGAACGACATCCACCCTGCTAGCCCAGGCTGCCGACCAGGAACCTATCCTGTCGTGGACTTGACACGGCAGATGTCCTAGTGGAAGGACTTAGTCGTGGAGCCATCGCAACTAGGTTAACTTGAAGGGGTTAAACGGGACAAAGGACACAGAGAGTTTACCCAGGTTCGGCCCCTCTCAATGAGGTAAAAGCCTACTCCTGCTTTGTGTTGTATTGCTAGGGTTTCGATTACCAGGGAGAGAGTACGCTTAACCTAGTTCCCGATTGTTTGTTACCTGTCCCTAAACCGCCGCCGGGTCATCCCTTTATATCCACAAGTTGACGCCCGGCGGTTCACAGAATCCCGGCCGGCTCATAAACGTGTCCGGCTCGGTATCCACTCTTTCCTATCTTACAATACAAGTCATATACTTATGGCGGTTTACATCTATGGGCCCTAACTCGCCTTTGGGCTTTGAGCCTTCTTATTAAGTCTCCTTCGTAAGTCGCCATCTTCTATGTCTTCATGGGCTTCAATACAGGTAAACCACTATGAGCATAACCCGGCCCCTCCTGGTCGGTTTATACTCAATAGTTATATCCCCAACATTAGGCCCCAGGTTGATGTGAACTTGTTCATATCAATCTTCAATACTTGACTTAGAAAAAATCCTTCGTCATCAGTCCTTATGAAAATTTATAACCCGCCACGACGTCTGCTCACAGCATTGTGCTAACCCGCCATGACGTCATCTTGCATTAATATCGCACGAGGCCCAAATCTCAGCCTCCTTGATTCCTGCGCATGCCATCTATCCATTCACCTTATAAATAGGGCCAGGGGTCCTTTTCACTTTCCCCCCTTGCCTCCTCGTCTCTGTCTTCCACCTCGCATCGCCTCAGCGCCCGAGCTCCGCCGCCGTCGTCGACCTTTGCCACTGCCTCAACAACGGCCGATGCATCAACCTGAATCGACCAGAGTTCGTCCGCGCGCCTTCGCTACTCAACAGCCTTGGTAGGTCCTCTTCCTTCCTTTTCCCCTAGATCCCATTAGGGTTTCCACGAGTTCATCGGAGTTCATCTCGGTTCATCTTTGTTCCTCCATAGACCATGTAGTTTTTGATCTAAGTATAGTACCAATCTTGTGCGATAGCAGTTTAGCACTCATTTTTAATATCTGAACGCCTCCCCTCCATAGGAGATCTCATCTGAGCACGTGAACTGTCCTGCTGCCGCTACTTTAGGTTAGAATTTTTCTTCACTATCTGAACTGTTGTAGATCCAAAATTATAACACCAATCTGTGAAACCTGTTTTTCACCACTTAGCCATTTTCCAACTTCAGATCTATATTTTCAATATCCGTGTAGGCGGTTTAACCTCAGAAAGTAATAACCTGCCAGGTACCATTAGTTCCCTCTTAAACCGCCAAGTGCTCGTCTTTGTAATTTAATAACGCCACTGTCCGGTTTAAAATTTATGCATGCTTCAACGCTTTCTGCTTATTAACCATGAACCTTAAACCGGCACAAATCTTTTCCAGGTTATCGTATAAATGGCCAAATCCTTTTATTCCTGTAACTGGGTTCAATCCCGGGTTACAGAAGAAGAACTGAACGGGTGTGTTGCAACCGGCGCTTTAGCGAAAAAGGAAGACATCCACTGGAGAGCCCCTGGTCCAGAAAATCCTCCTGAGCCCAAGGATGGGGAAGTGATCGTTTTTGTTGATCATCTGAGTCGAGGGTTCAGCCCTCCCGGATCAAAAATTTTCCGTGACGTGCTTCACTTCTTCCAACTTCACCCTCAAGATATTGGGCCTAACTCCGTGTCCAATATTTGCAATTTTCAAGTGTTTTGTGAAGCCTATCTGCAAGAAGAGCCCACCGTCGACCTGTTCAGAGATTTCTTCTATTTAAACCACCGTACTGAATTTACGGATGGGCCCAATACTGAACTTGGCGGGGTTTCAATTCAGAAGAGAAAAGACGTCAGCTTCCCTCACGCTAGGCATCATAGCCATCCCAAAGATTGGAATCAAACTTGGTTCTATTGCCAAGATACATCTCCAGCTGGCGAGAATCCTCTGCCGGGTTACCGTGCTCACCGGCTTACCGATGCACATCCATTCCCCCAAAGACTCAATGCAAAGGAACGGTCCAAATATGCACCACAGCTCTCAAAGCTCAGAGCCTTTATGGCAAACGGTTTGACAGGCATTGATTTTGTCCGTTGCTGGGTATCTTGGAGCATTTTGCCTTTAAGCCGTCGCCCCGGTTTAATGTGTGAGTACACAGGGGATGTGAAAGACCCTCAACGCCACACTGATATTCAGCTGAGTGATTCTGAAATTACTGAATCTGTCAAGAAGATGTTGGATGAATCGGTGACCGACTGTAGCAAAACAGGACTTAGTCCTTTCTGCGCTTCAAATAAACCGCCAGCTGTAAGAATTGCCCCACTCCTGCTTTAATCCATATTCTTAATACTCCCTTATGATCTTTTCAATCTTTAAACAGGGTGATGATCCGTTTTGGAAGAAGAAACCGCAGGATAAACCGGCCAAAACACCTCGTGTCAAGACCAAGGTCAACAAGAAGCCCACTAAGAAGAAAAACACCGAGCCTACCGAGTTAAACATTGACGATGATAATCCGGAGTTAGAGGTAGAACTTGATTCACTTGGCTCTTTTTTATACATCTCATTGACGATGATTTCTATCAGGACGATGCAGAAGCTAGCCGCGCAAATGACGTAGAGGTAACTATTCTCTCATCTGGTTCAGAACCTCTGCCCGCACAGAAAACCCGACAAGCAAGCCGGAAAGTAAGATTTTCTCACCCCCTAGCTTACTTGGATCCAAACTTTCTTTTGAAGAAGCAGCAACACGAAGCTCGCCGCACAACCCGGCATAGCGGCCATGTGGTCACTTCTTTCGGTTTACCGAACTCGCCAGTTCGTAAACGCCGCCCAGAGGTCTCTTCTATTTCTGACACGTCTTATCCCAAGGCGGGTTATTTCCGACAACTTCTTAATACGTCTGATTCAAACTACCAGGGAACTTCCCTTTCATCCTCTGGCGAGTCCACAGGGACACAAATTCCAACCCTCAAAACTGTTCCTGGGTGAGCATTTTTAACTAACCCCTTGTACCTTATGCTTGATCATTATACTAACCTGTTATTTGCGTCTCTGTCAGAGCCAAGGCCAGGCCCAGTAAAAAGGCCAAATTGAACAAACCGGCTGATGACAGCGCGCCAACTGATCCGGAAAAGAACCCGGAACAGTTTGAAACAAATACTGAAGCTATTCTTGATGATCCGCCACCGCAAGATCATGACACCTTTGTTGAGCAGATGGAAATTGATCCGATAGGTCATGCTGATAAACCGCCAAGCCCAACTAAGGCTACTGATGATAAAGCTGACGATGTTGTAGTTACCAGTGTCGGGTATACAGCCCCAGACAACCCCACTGCTCTGTCAAAACATAGTGCCAAAGAAGAATTTTTTGCTGTTGACAAGGGCAAGTGGAAGGCGGACTTGGAAAGCTATGCCCACCTCAGCGCCCAAGATATTCATTCTGGGTTTTTAAACCGTCTGTACACAAGCCGTGATTATGAAGCCGGTTTACTGAACATGATGAAGGAGCGATATGAGGTAAATGCTGTTAACTCTGCATACATATTCTTCCCTTAGCCGCCAAGTTTACTGGACATAAAAGAATAGAATGTTCTGCAAACTTTCAAGAGCCATATAGATCAACTCCACTAGCCCGCAAGGGCCGGTTTATAATGTCAATATGAACCGGGACTTTAGAATAATACATCTTCAATTTCGCCTGTGTAGCCCCCAAGGGTCGACTTAATAAATATGTTAAGTTGAGACTAATTATGCTGTAAGGCTCAAAATTCTTACTTAGGACCTTTATAATCCGGTTGACCATCAAGCTGATAGTTGTTATGTGCTTGGGACTTGTAATTTTTTTTGATAAGACACAATAGACATTAGCCCCCAAGTGCCAAGTATATTACTTGTTATGTGCTTGGGACTTTGAATATGCACTGCTATGTAATTAATTACATGTCTCTTGCAAGCTGATCTTAACAAGAAGGAATCTCAAATCGCCGACCTTCAAGAAAATATCAAGTCGCAACAAACCGAGACCTCCAAAGCCAAGGAGGAACTGACCAGTGCCTTAACAGCAATGGAGAAACTGAAGGAGAGCTTTAAGAATGAGCGGGCAGGTTGGGATACAGAAAAGTCAACTCTGCTGAAGAGGGCTGAGGACGCTGAGGCTGCCCTTAAACCGGTAGCTGAAGAGCTGACTGGCTTGAAACAACAAATAAATGCCATGACCGCTGCCGTATTTGGTAAATAACTTCTTCATAAGCTTTGAACATGTATTATGTAAGAGACTGCCGGTTTACCGATGTTTTTGATGATGCAGGAACTCGCATTGCTCATCTTGGCTCAGATATGCGGCAAAAACTGAAGGCCGCCTATACACTTATAGAGCAATTATATACCGGCGTACAACGGGTTATCTGCACAGCTTCCCATAATAAACCGCCCCCAACCTTGATCAAGGAGACGTTGGAAAGGCTGGCGATGATGCCTGCACGGTTTGAAGAGCTAAAGAAGTCAGCCGCCAGGGCGGGTGCTCTTACTGCACTGACTCGGGCCAAAGCTTGGATAACTGATCTTGATCCGGCCGATGTGGGAAATGGCTACCCGAGCATAAAGGAGGATGGGTCAGAGTTTAATAACGACGACCTCAGAGCCTTGACGAGGGAAATGCGCCCATTGGCCAGCAAATTGGCTGAAGAAACAGATATTTCACATTATCAGTCGATTTATGATGCCAACAACAAGAGAGTTAACGCGCCAACTTATGATGCTCCAAATCTTATTCCTCCAATCCGTAAGCATACCTATGCCCCTGATGTTGACCCCTCCACACTTATAAGTGATGAAGCTGTATTCAAAGCCTTAACTGGGATCGATTGGACCACCATTGACTTCCAGCCACTGGGTAGAGAGGAGGAAGATGAACCGGCGCTGGACGATCCGCAACCTTCAAGTCAGCCAGGCCAGGACTCGTAAATCGGGGGCCGGTTTAGTAGCTGCTTCCTTTAAGACTTGTTAAAACAATTATTCTTTTGGGCACCAAATGCCTTGTAATAGGCTAGCTTAAACTCTTGTTCTGCTATGCCATCGTGCATATTTACTTTGCATGACACTGCTAATCCACCATGTTAAGATATGCCACTTATGCTTATAATATTAACAATGTGGAATCTGCTCCTGCATGCAAAGGATTAAAGGTGTCCTGGCGGTTTACCGCTGGACGGGTCATAACGCCCAATATAAAACCATGGAAACTAACATAGCTTGTACCCAAGGCTGGACTTTAAGAATAACCAAATTTGAAATATATCATACCTGTGATATTTGATCACACTGTTGGTTTACCAAACGGGTGTAGTAAGGGGAGAACCCACACTTTGAGCACTGGTAATCATCATAGATTTGCTTGGCTTATGAACAAAACCAGGCCGGGTTAATAAACACCGGATATTATCTTATCTCATACTGGCGACTTATAGTCAAAAGCCAGGCTGGCTTGATAAACACCGGATGAATTATGATCATAAAGCGTTATAAGCCTCATCAAATAAACCTCAAAAACTGTGGAATAAAACAAACGAGGCTTTTCATGGGCTGCCAGGCCGAAAATCGAGTGCTTTCACGGGCCGCACAACCACTGAGTTAAACCTATATACAAACCTTATAAGATGGACCTCACATAACCAATCGTCGTTTTAACTTTGACAAGTTCAGGGTCTGTATAAGATTGACTTGTCAAACGTTCGGCGGGTCATTCCAGGAATACCTGGGCGGAGTGGCTTACTTAAAAAGGCAGGATAACCCGGGGTTTTAGGTGAATACACCTGGCTTCCAAGCCTGGCTTTTAAGCCTATTACAAGGGTTATACAAACTCTTTGTTCTTTAGAATCAAGGAGCCCCCAAGTAATATTTTTGAGCTGTGCTCAAGGGGCACCTATGTTTGAGCTGTGATTTTGCAATAGTCTCTCTTTGGTACCTTTAACCTGGGTAGCAAGCCCCCATGTTTTTTTTAGTTGGCTTGTAAGCCGATTCAAAGGGTAATCATAACTTCGCTCATAAGCCGGAAGCCCCCAAGTAACCAAAAACTCATTAAGAAAAGACGACAGAGGCCCTGCTTTAGCAGGGGTGCTGGTTTAATATATACATTGTCAAAAATATGTACATCAGAAGAGCCAATGGCTCAGGTGTAGTAAGGCCGAAGATGAGCAATATTCCACGGCCGGCGAGTCTCTTCCTCCGACATGCGTGAGTCCTTGTGGTCTCGAACATCAATAAGGTAGTATGACCCGTTGTTCAGATTCTTGCTCACCACAAAGGGTCCTTCCCAAGGTGGGGATAACTTGTGCATATCAGTCTGATCCTGGATAAGCCGGAGCACCAAGTCGCCTTCTTGAAAGGCTCTGGTCTTGACCCGGCGACTGTGATAACGACGTAGATCTTGCTGGTAAATCGCCGAACGAGCCGCTGCGAGATCACGCGCCTCGTCTAACAGGTCAAGTGCATCTTCACGTGCCTTTTCATTATCAGCTTCAACGTAAGCCGCCACCCGGGGTGAGTCGTGATGGATGTCACTGGGGAGAACCGCCTCTGCTCCATAAACCATGAAAAAAGGCGTGTAACCCGTAGATCTGTTGGGCGTTGTGTTGATGCTCCATAGCACTGAGGGTAACTCCTCTACCCAACAACCCGGCGTCCTCTGTAAGGGAACCATAAGCCGGGGCTTGATGCCTCTCAGAATCTCTTGATTGGCTCTCTCAGCTTGACCATTAGATTGGGGGTGAGCCACCGATGATTCATCAAGCCGGATATGCTCACGTTGACAAAATTCTTTCATAGCACCCTTGGAGAGATTAGTGCCATTGTCTGTTACAATGCTGTGTGGAAAGCCAAAACGGAAGATCACCTTCTTCATGAATTGAACCGCCGTTGCTGCATCACACTTACTGACTGGCTCTGCCTCTACCCACTTAGTGAATTTCTCAACCGCCACCAAGAGGTGGGTCTTCTTATCCTTGGACCTCTTAAAAGGTCCAACCATATCAAGCCCCCAAACTGCAAATGGCCAAGTGATTGGAATCATTCTCAACTCCTGAGCCGGAACATGAGCTCGACATGAAAACTTCTGACAACCGTCACATTTATTGACCAAGTCCTCAGCATCAGCATGAGCCGTCAGCCAATAAAAACCGTGATGAAAAGCTTTGGCTACAAGAGATTTAGAGCCGGCGTGATGACCACAATCTCCTTCATGGATCTCACGCAGAATCTCACAGCCTTCTTCAGGAGAAACACAACACTAAAACGCCCCGGTAACACTGCAATGGTGCAGCTCTCCATTGATAATTGTCATTGACTTGGACCGCCGGGTTATTTGCCTGGCCAAGGTTTCATCCTCAGGTAACTCGCCCCGGGTCATATATGCCAAATATGGAACTGTCCAATCAGGAATAACTTGAAGAGCCGCCACCAACTGAGCTTCCGGGTCAGGAATAGCCAAATCCTCCTCTATAGGTAACTTGACCGACGGGTTATGCAAAACGTCAAGAAAGACATTAGGTGGCACCGGTTTACGTTGAGAACCCAACCGGCTTAAGGCATCAGCCGCTTCATTTTTCTTTCGATCAACATGCTCAACTTGATAACCCTTGAAGTGACCAGGAATAACATCCACCTCTCGTCGATAAGCCGCCATGAGGGGATCCTTAGAATCCCAAGTACCAGAGACTTGTTGAGCCACCAAATCTGAGTCACCAAAGCACCTTACCCGGCTTAAGTTCATCTCCTTAGCCATCCGAAGACCGTGGAGCAAGGCCTCATATTCAGCTGCATTGTTAGTACAAGGGAACATCAAACGGAGAACATAACAAAATTTATCACCTCGAGGGGGAGCAAGCACAACTCCAGCCCCCGAGCCCTCCAATTGCCTGGACCCATCAAAGTGAATAGTCCAATACGTGTTATCTGGTTTTTCCTCAGGCATCTGCAACTCTGTCCAGTCATTGATGAAATCCACCAGTGCTTGAGACTTGATGGCCGTGCGAGGCATATACTTCAAACCATGAGGCCCAAGTTCAATGGCCCATTTGGCAACCCGGCCTGTTGCTTCCCTGTTTTGTATGATATCTCCTAAAGGAGCAGAGCTAACCACAGTAATGGGGTGACCCTGAAAATATTGCTTGAGCTTCCGGCTTGCCATGAAAACCCCATATACAAGTTTCTGCCAATGTGGGTATCTCTGTTTGGACTCAATAAGCACTTCGCTGATATAATAAACCGGCCGTTGAACCGGATATTCCTTGCCCGCCTCTTTCGTTTCAACCACAATAGCCACACTGACAGCCCGGCTATTAGCAGCCACATATAACAACAGCGGCTCCTTATCAACAGGCGCAGCTAGGACCGGTGGCTCAGCCAGCTGCTTCTTAAGCGCCTCAAATGCCTCATTAGCAGCGTTACCCCAGACGAAGTCATCTGTCTTTTTCATCATCTGATACAAAGGGATGGCTTCTCACCGAGGCGGCTTATAAACTGGCTTAGCGCCGCAATACGACCCGCCAGATGTTGAACATCATTGATACACGCCGGTTTAGCCAGAGAAGTAATGGCTTTGATCTTCTCCGGATTAGCTTCAATGCCCCTGTTAGACACCAGAAAACCCAAAAGCTTGCCCGCCGGCACACCAAAAACACACTTGGACGGATTAAGCATCATCTTATAAACTCGGAGATTATCAAAGGTTTCCTTCAAGTCGTCTATCAACGTCTCCTTCTTTCTGGATTTTACCACAATATCATCCACATAAGCATGAACATTGCGTCCAATCTGATTATGAAGACAATTCTGCACACATCGCTGGTAAGTCGCCTGGGCACTCTTGATCCCAAAAGGCATAGACACATAGCAGAAGGCTCCAAAGGGAGTTATGAAAGCTGTCTTCTCCTGGTCCTTAACTGCCATCTTGATCTGATGATAACCAGAATAAGCATCCAAAAAACTCAAACGCTCACAACCCGCCGTAGCATCAATAATCTGATCAATACGAGGGAGAGCAAAAGGATCAGCCGGACAAGCCTTGTTTAAATCCGTGTAGTCCACACACATGCGCCAAGTGCCGTTCTTCTTAAGTACCAGCACCGGGTTAGCCAACCACTCAGGATGAAAAACTTCAACAATAAACCCAGCCGCCAAGAGCCGGGCTACCTCCTCACCAATGGCCTTACGCCTTTCTTCATTGAAACGATGAAGAAACTGCTTGACCGGTTTAAACTTGGGATCAATATTGAGAGTGTGCTCAGCGAGTTCCCTCGGTACACCTGGCATGTCAGAAGGTTTCCATGCAAAGATGTCCCGGTTCTCACGGATGAACTCGATGAGCGCGCTTTCCTATTTCGGATCCATATTAGCACTGATGCTGAACTGCTTGGATGAATCGCCAGGAACAAAATCAACCATCTTAGTGTCATCTGCCGATTTAAACTTCAAAACCGGATCATGCTCTGTAGTTGGCTTTTTCAAAGACGTCATATCCGCCGAATCAACATTGTCCTTGTAAAATTTTAACTCCTCCGTTGCACAAACCGACTCAGCATAAGCTGCATCACCCTCTTCACATTCCAAGGCTATCCTTCGGCTCCCATGTACTGTGATGGTCCCCTTGTAACCCGGCATCTTGAGCTGCAGATAAACATAACAAGGCCGTGCCATGAACTTGGCATAAGCCGGCCGTCCAAACAGAGCGTGATACGGGCTGTGAATTTTGACTACTTCAAAGGTCAATGTCTCTGACCTAGAGTCATGATCATCTCCAAAGGCAACTTCCAGAGCTATCTTACCAACAGGGTACGCCGACTTACCAGGCACCACACCATGGAAAACTGTATTTGACGGTTTAAGATTTTTATCTGTCAACCCCATGCGACAGAAAGTTTCGTAATAAAGGATATTGATGCTGCTCCCTCCGTCCATGAGTACCTTGGTAAACTTATACCCTCCAACCTGGGGTGCAACCACCAATGCTAGGTGACCCGGATTATCAACCCGGGGCGGGTGATCTTCCCGACTCCACACGATGGGCTGCTCAGACCAGCGCAAGTAACGGGGAACCGCCGGTTCAACGGCGTTCACTGCCCTTTTGTGAAGCTTCTGATCCCGTTTGCATAAATTTGTGGTGAAGACGTGGTACTGCCCACTATTCAACTGCTTTGGGTTACTCTGATACCCAGATTGCCGCTGCTGATTCCCCTGACCTGACTGTTGATGGTAGCCACCCTGATTGCCTTGATTGCTCTGATTACCTTGGAATCCAGAACTAGAACCGCCACCGCCGTAACCCGGCCCATGAGAACCAGACCCTGAACCACCACCCGGTCCATGATTGTCTTGAAAAAGATTGGAATTTTTATACTCTTTCATGATGTAGCAATCCTTCCAGAGGTGGCCAGACGGTCTTTCTCGCGTCCCATGCCTTGGGCAGGGCTGATTTAGCATCTGCTCAAGATTAAAGCCTGACCCTCCGGCCCGTGGGGGCGGTTTACCTTTATGACGCTGGCCATTATTCTGTGCGTTGGTGTTAGCCACAAAGTCCAAACTATTATCAGCTTTGCGCTTACCATTGCCTCCTTGATTCGCCGGATTATGCTGTTGTCCTCTGGTGCTGCTGCTCTTCTTTCCCTTTCCCGGCTTGTCATCATCAGACTCGGGGTCCTTGGTACCATCAGAGTCAGCGTACTTAACTAGAGCCGCCATCAGCTCTCCCATGTCATTGCAGTGGCGCTTGAGCCGACCCAACTTCTGCTTAAGAGGCGTAAACCGGCAATTCTTCTCCAACATTATGACCGCTGAACCGGCATTGATGCGATCCGATGAATGTAAGATGGTCGAAACTCAGCGCACCCAATGGGTTGTGGACTCACCCTCTTCTTGGACACAGGCATCCAGATCCACAATTGACATCGGCTGCTTGCACGTATCTTTGAAATTCTGGATAAACCGGGCCTTTAACTCGGCCCATGACCCAGCGGAGTTGGCTGGGAGCCCCTTCAACCAAGTGCGAGCCGTTCCATCCAACATCAGGGGAAAATATTTGGCACATGCCGCATCACTAACATCTAGCAATTCCATGGCCATCTCATAACTCTCGATCCATGCTTCAGGAGGTAAATCGGCTGTATAGTTAGGCACCTTGCGAGGACCCTTAAAATCCTTGGGCAGACGCTCATTACGTATGGCCGGCACTAAACATGGTACGCCCAAATTCCTAAAGGTTACACTTGGCTCCACCGAAGTTGTCGGACGAACCGGAGAAGGTTGACGGGCCGCATATTGTGCCGCCAGCTTGGCCTCTCAACGCGCTCTACCTTGATCCACCACATTCTGAGCATCAGCACCACCGCCCGCCGGGTTATGCCCACGAGGCTGGTTATGGTTCCGCCCACTGCTTGACATAGCTAGTTCATCAATATGCCTACTATAACTCCGGCTTGGGCGAGGGGTGGAATGAATCCGGCTTCGACTGTAAGAATAAGCCTGCTGCTGAACCAATGCTGTCTGAAGGAGCTCTCTAGCCCTCCGCATCTCAACCGCTGTTGGAGACTCGCCTTCAACCGGGATAGCCGCCAATCGTGACGCCGCAGCGATCATGTTATCCAAAGGGTTAGAGTAATGACCCGGTGGTGTTGGCATGTGTTGCGGCGGGATATTGTTCTGACGAGGCGGATCCGTGGTGTGCGGCTGAACCGGTGCTCCCGTCCCAGGCGTTTCAACCCGGTCTGCCACTGGCGGGTTACTGGTTCCTGCTCCTGGCATGTTAAAGAGGTTCCTCGCCTCGTAAACCGGTGGCAGGCGAGACTGATGCCTCCTTCTCATGACTTCGTTTGAAGCGTTCTGATCTAGCATGAGCCGGTAAGACTCCGACTGAATCCACTGCGCCTGTGCATCCAACGTAACCCGCTCCGCAGCCATCCTGGCATCTTCAGCTGCCAGGTCTTCCTTAGCTTGAGCTATCTGATCTCGCAATTTCATGACTTCCGCGTTATGCTGATCTTGATTACCCGGGTTAACCTCCGTCGTTAGCAGTGTTGCCAAGGCGTCTAGTAACCCGGACAAGACTTGAGCCGGCGGGCGCACAGGGCCTCCTGCCCCAGCTGCCGTCGCCGCTGCTGACCCGGAAATCAATGCCGCTGCAGTTGAAGAGTGCTGCACTGGCTGCGTACCGGCCATGGAGATTGCAACCCGGTTCAGCGGCTCGTAGGGGTCCGGAATACTATCGCCATCGGAACAGCCCCCAAGCCGACCGTCTTGCAGTTGGTACAATGACTCGGTTTCACCGGTGGATGACTCGCCATCAGAATAGAAAACTGTCTCACCGTCAAATACCGATTTATCCTCAGATCCCGCACCATTGATGAATCCCACGAAGGCACGGCTCATGGCGGGCTGAACTCGGGCGGGTTTTGCACGCTGAGCCGTCTCGATGATGTCGGTGCAGGTGTCTGGCTCAGGGCCTGGTTCGCCGATCTTGCCAATGAAGACATGAATTCCACCGAAGGGGACCCGGTATCCATACTCAATTGAGCCGGCCTCGGGGCCCCAGCCTTCGTCGTCGATGTAGAGCTTGCCGCGACGACTCTTGGTCATCCGGCCCACAGCGTATCCCTTGATCCCTTCGAAGTTGCCCTTCAAGAACTCGAAACCACCGTGCGCTAGCCCCACGGTGGGCGCCAACTGTCGTGGACTTGACACGGCAGATGTCCTAGCGGAAGGACTTAGTCGTGGAGCCATCGCAACTAGGTTAACTTGAAGGGGTTAAACGGGACAAAGGACAAAGAGAGTTTACCCAGGTTTGGCCCCTCTCAATGAGGTAAAAGCCTACTCCTGCTTTGTGTTGTATTGCTAGGGTTTCGATTACCAGGGAGCGAGTACGCTTAACCTAGTTCCCGATTGTTTGTTACGTGTCCCTAAACCGCCGCCGGGTCATCCCTTTATATCCACAGGTTGACGCCCGACGGTTCACAGAATCCCGGCCGGCTCATAAACGTGTCCGGCTCGGTATCCACTCTTTCCTATCTTACAATACAAGTCATATACTTATGGCGGTTTACATCTATGGGCCCTAACTCGCCTTTGGGCTTTGGGCCTTCTTATTAAGTCTCCTTCGTAAGTCGCCATCTTCTATGTCCTCATGGGCTTCAATACAGGTAAACCACTATGAGCATAACCCGGCCCCTCCTGGGCGGTTTATACTCAATAGTTATATCCCCAACATATCCCCTGATCGAAGAAGAAGCAGAAGAACTTCAAAACAAGTAAACATCGCTCTCTCATCATGATCATCGCATTACCTGTACCTGCAACTGTTGTTGTAGTAATCTGTGAGCCACGAGGACTCAGCAATCCCATTACCATGGGTATCAAGACTAGCAAAGCTTAATGGGCATGGAATGGATAAGTGGTGAGGTTGCAGCAGCACTAAGCATTTGTATGGTGGCTAACTTACGAGTACAAGAGCAAGATGAGAAGCTACACAATCGGTCGTAAACTAGTAATGATCAAGAAGTGATCCTGAACTACTTACGTTCAAACATAACCCCACCGTGTTCTCTTCTCGACTCACTCGAAAAGAGACAGTCATGGTTACACACGCGGTTGGTGTATTTTATATCGGATCTGGTGTCAAGTTCTCTACAACCGGATATTAAAAATTCCCATCTGCCACATAACCGCGGGCACGGCTTTCGAAAGATCAAACCCTGCAGGGGTGTCCCAACTTAGTCCATCACAAACTCTCACGATCAGCGGAGGTAAATCTCCATCTTGGGGACAACCCGATCAAACTCGGAATCCTGGTGCACAAGACATTTCAACAATGGTAAAACAAAACCAACAAGACCTCCCGGCGTGCCGACACCCTGATAGTAGCCGCGCGTATCTCGTCTCAGGCCACAACGGATGAGCTACGCGTATAGGTGCCAAAATACCCCAAGTTGCCCCGGGGCGGCCCCGCACAGTGCTCTAGTTTGGACCAGCACCTTCAGCACTGGCCCCTTTGTATTATGTGGAATTAAGAATCCTCGGGTAGCGCTAACTCCCTATGCATCAAATTTATTATCAGGTTTAATATGTTGGGCAAATGTTAAAACCAATGTTGGGTCTTGCTGGATTTGTTTTACCATTGTCGAAATGTCTTGTGAACCGGGATTCTGAGTTTGATCGGGTTGTTCCGGGAGGAGGATTTTCCTCCATTGATCATGAGAGTTTGTGATGGACTAAGTTGGGACACCCCTGCAGGGTTTGATCTTTCGAAAGCCGTGCCCGCAGTTATGTGGCAGATGGGAATTTTTAATATCCGATTGTAGAGAACTTGACGCCAGATCCGATATAAAATACAC
Source organism: Thinopyrum elongatum (assembly GCA_011799875.1). NCBI lineage: Eukaryota > Viridiplantae > Streptophyta > Magnoliopsida > Poales > Poaceae > Thinopyrum > Thinopyrum elongatum. Next base: position 588,076,751 of record CM022298.1, read on the forward strand.
CAACCGCGTGTGTAACCGTGACTGTCTCTTTTCGAGTGAGCCGAGAAGAGAACACGGTGGGGTTATGTTTGAATGTAAGTAGTTTAGGATCACTTCTTGATCATTACTAGTTTGCGACCATTATGCGTAGCTTCTCTTCTTATTCTTGTACTCGTAAGTTAGCCACCATACCATGCTTAGTGCTGCTGCAGCCTCACCACTTATCCTTTCCCTACCCATTAAGCTTTGCTAGTCTTGATACCCATGGTAATGGGATTGCTGAGTCCTCGTGGCTCACAGATTACTACAACAACAGTTGCAGGTACAGGTAATGCGATGATCTGATGTGAGAGCGACATTTGCTTGTTTTGGAGTTCTTCTTCTGCTTCTTCTTCGATCAGGGGATAGGTTCCTGGTCGGCAGCCTGGGCTAGCAGGGTGGATGTCGTTTGTCTTTTTCGTTTGTTTTCATCCGTAGTCGAATGCCACTCTTCAGTTTGACGATTGCTATGTATTGATGTATTCTTGTGGCATTTGTATGCCCCTTGTATGTATCCCCATCTATTATGTAATGGTACGATGTAATGATATCCACCTTGCAAAGCGTCTTCAATATGCGGCTCTGTCCTTGGTGAAATAAGAACGCAAGAGAGAAGATGAACAAAGTCGCGAGCACTTGGGTAGAAAAGAGGAACGACGATTACAACGAGAATCAAGGCTCAAGGAACAAGATAGACTCTGAAACCACTCCGGTTAGAAGAAGATAGAAAAGAAATAAGAACCAGAAAATTGGGATAGCATCCCGGTAGAAAAGGAAAGCAGAGATTGGCAAGAAGAAGGACTTCAACAGAGGACGTGACACTCCAGTAAAATGGATAAGCAAGGATTAAACGGATCTGGCATGCAACTTATTCCTCTTGAAAAGGATTGAGGAGAGATATAGCGCAAACTTGGGAAGGTCTTCCTGAACCACTGGTAGGATTGGAAAGAACGAATGAACTGATATGATAACAAAGGAAAAGGAATCTTGAACGAACCACCGTAAGAATTTGAAAATGAATGTAGAAAGAGAATTCATCGCCGGGAAGAATTAGAAAAAGAACGAAGATACTTGAGGGAATTTAGATGCAAGAGAACGAAGAGGTCACCAGCTGACTAAAGAATACTTGAACGATGCACCGGAAGAATTGGAGAACTTGAGCTGAAAGCTGATAATGAGTAATATTCAGAAATGATGGCCTCAGGATGATCGAGGAAGGAAGCAACTCCTTAAATGCGTCGGATGGGTTTGAAAGGAATCCTCATAATCGAAAACTATTATGAGGATGGCATGAAGTTAGCACCACGAATCTTCAAGAGAATGGAGCAAGATTTAAGTGAAACTCTTCTTCAGTCTTCAAAGCTGAGAATGACGACGACAGCCACCAAGAATTGTTGAGACACTCCGGAAGAATGAAGCGAAAGATGAAAATGATTTGAAAGCGATATCGAAGAAGGCATCTGACTGGTGAAATTCATTCTTAAGTCAAACTTAGAAATGAATTTGAGAATAACTCCGGAAAATTAGAAGAGTCAGGTAAGATCCTAGGAAAAGACCTGTGGGTTAGGGCCCACTGAAAATAAAACACCATTGAAAACGATAGTTAGAAGAGGGAGATGCACCGGTTGACTGAAATGGCTTGGATGAGGTAGCAACCTTGAAATAGAAGGAACGAGTCTTGAGCGGAAACACAAATTCCCTGAGATAACTTTAGCTCTCCGGAAAAATCGAATAGCGAGAGGCAAACGAGCAAGGGAAAACATCTGAGCCTAGGGAAAGAATATGAACAACACCGAAAACTGGAATTGGATCCACCGGAGAAGAAAAAGAGATAAAGAATGTCGAACAAGACAAGAATTCACCGGTTGAAATAATCTGGTGAAGAATGGATAGACTTTGCATTAATAGAATGGATAATCGATTCAAGACTTTGGACTCCGTGAATAAAAGGGTGGGTGGGTGGGAAAAAGAAAGACAACTTCAGACGGGGAAACAACGTCGTTGAGAAAGAACTGAGGATTGATCTCACAAAAGACGACGAGGGTCGAATGACTCAAAGAGAAGTGCGCCGGATGAAAAGAGCTGACATCACAACGATCGGAAAACTAACTGCGTGATCCTAAAGAAAATTTGAAGGGGAAGAGGAGTATATCAAAACACCTACGTCAAGATTCCTCACCAGAGCGACGAAGGGGATAAGGAGTAAAAAGAATTCCTACTCTCCGATATAACTAAACTCCGAAAATAGTTTTCTTCTAGACTCAACAACGACCAAACTACGAACAAAGAAGGGGGCTCCTATGGTCGGTCGAGGCTCTAATACCAACTTGTCACACCCAATATGCGATCCTATCCGAGAGGAACTCGAAGGTCCCACCAAGGATAGAGCCGCATATTGAAGACGCTTTTGCAAGGTGGATATCATTACATCGTACCATTACATAATAGATGGGGATACATACAAAGGTCCTACAAATACCACATGAATACATCAATACATAGCAACCATCATATAGAAGAGCGGCATCCGACTATGGATGAAAACAAACGGAAAGCAAGAACGACATCCATCCTCCTAGCCCAGGCTGCCAACCAGGAACCTATCCCCTGATCGAAGAAGAAGCAGAAGAACTTCAAAACAAGTAAACATCGCTCTCTCATCATGATCATCGCATTACCTGTACCTGCAACTGTTGTTGTAGTAATCTGTGAGCCACGAGTACTCAGCAATCCCATTACCATTGGTATCAAGACTAGCAAAGCTTAATGGGTATGGAATGGATAAGTGGTGAGGTTGCAGTAGCACTAAGCATTTGTATGGTGGCTAACTTACGAGTACAAGAGTAAGATGAGAAGCTACGCAATCGGTCGTAAACTAGTAATGATCAAGAAGTGATCCTGAACTACTTACGTTCAAACATAACCCCACCGTGTTCTCTTCTCGACTCACTCGAAAAGAGACAGTCACGGTTACACACGCGGTTGGTGTATTTTATATCGGATCTGGTGTCAAGTTCTCTACAACCGGATATTAAAAATTCCCATCTGCCACATAACCGCGGGCATGGCTTTCGAAAGATCAAACCCTGCAGGGGTGTCCCAACTTAGTTCATCACAAACTCTCACGATCAGCGGAGGCAAATCTCCATCTTGGGGACAACCCGATCAAACTCGGAATCCCGGTGCACAATACATTTCGACAATGGTAAAACAAAACCAGCAAGACCTCCCGACATGCCGACACCCTGATAGTAGCCGCGCATATCTCGTCTCAGGCCACGACGGATGAGCTACACGTACAGGTGCCAAAATACCCCAAGTTACCCCAGGGCGGCCCCGCACAGTGCTCTAGTTTGGACCAGCACCTTCAGCACTGGCCCCCATGTATTATGTGGAATTAAGAATCCTCGGGTAGTGCTAACTCCCTATGCATCAAATTTATTATCAGGTTTATTATGTTGGACAAATGTTAAAACCAATGTTGGCCTTGCTGGAAGAGTTTTATTCAAAGCAAACTGTCAAGGGGGCCCATAAACCCCGACCGTGTTAGGAACGCAAAATCAAGGAACATAACACCGGTATGACGAAAACTAGGGCGGCACGAGTGCAACAAAACACCAGGCAAAAGGCCGAGCCTTCCACCCATTACCAAGTATATAGATGCATTAATTAAATAAGAGGTATTGTGATATCCCATGATATCCATGTCCCAACATGGAACAACTTGCAACTGCACCTGCAACTAGCAACGCTATAAGAGGGGTTGAGCAAGCGGTAACATAGCCAAACAACGGTTTGCTGGGATGGTGAAAAGGGTTAGAGGTTGTTTCATGGCATATTGGGAGGCTTGATAAACAAGTGGTGGGTAGCGCGACATAGCGATAGCATCGAGACAACTAGCATAGCAAAGATAGTAGTGAGGTCCAAGGTAATGGTCATCTTGCCTGAGATCCCGCTAGGAAGAAGACCGAGTCCATGAAGAAGACGAACGGGCGTAGACGAACCAAGCGTAGTCGAACGAGTCCTCACAATGGCAACGAAACATGAACTATCGAGAAGAAGCACAACCGGAAAGAAGCAAACAACAGGGTAAACACACAACACATAACATGGCATGATGCTCATCCAAGTATGATGCATGACAAGGCTACATGATGCTACTCATGGCAAGAGATGATGCATACAAGAACCTGTTGGGGAACGTAGCATGCAATTTCAAAAAATTTCCTACGCTCACGCAAGATCTATCTAGGAGATGCATAGCAACAAAGGGGGAGAGTATGTCCACGTACCCTCGTAGACCGAAAGCGGAAGCATTAGCTTAATGCGGTTGATGTAGTCGAACGTCTTCGCGATCCAACCGATCAAGCACCGAACGTACGGCACCTCTGAGTTCAGCACACATTCAGCTCGATGACGTCCCTCGAGCTCTTGATCCAGTTGAGGATGAGGAAGAGTTCCATCAGCATGACGGCATGGCGACGGTGATGATGAAGTTACCGGCGCAGGGCTTCGCCCAAGCATTACGACGATATGACCGAGGTGTGTAACTGTGGAGGGGGGCACCGTACACGGCTAAGACAAATCTTGGTCTCCTTTGGGGTGCCCCCTGCCCACGTATATAAAGGAGGAAGGAAGAGAGGCCGGCCCTCCTAGGGGCGCGCCAAGTGTATGGAGTCCTACTAGGACTTCCAAGTCCTAGTAGGAATCCCTTTCCTTTTTCGGAGTGGGAGAGAAGGAAAGAGAGAGGGAGTAGGAAAGGACAAGGGGGGCGCCTCCCCCTTCCCCTACTCCAATTCGGACCCATGGGGGGGGGGGCGCCACCTCCCCTTTGGCCTGCCTCCTCTTTTCCCGTATGGCCCAATAAGGCCCATTACTTCTCCCGGTGAATTCCCGTAACTCCCCGGTACTCCGAAAAATACCCGAATCACTCGGAACCTTTCCGATGTCCGAATATAGCCTTCCACTATATGAATCTTTACCTCTCGACCATTTCGAGACTCCTCGTCATGTCCGTGATCTCATCCGGGACTCCAAACAAACTTCGGTCATCAAATCACATAACTCATAATACAAATCGTCATCGAATGTTAAGCGTGCGGACCCTACGGGTTCGAGAACTATGTAGACATGACCGAGACACATCTTCGGTCAATAACCAATAGCGGAACCTGGATGCTCATATTGGCTCCTACATATTCTACGAAGATCTTTATCGGTCAAACCGCATAACAACATACGTCATTCCCTTTGTCATCGGTATGTTACTTGCCCGAGATTCGATCGTCGGTATCATCATACCTAGTTCAATCTCGTTACCGGCAAGTCTATTTACTCGTTCCGTAATGCATCATCCCGTAACTAACTCATTAGTCACATTGCTTGCAAGGCTTCATATGATGTGCATTACCGAGAGGGCCCAGAGATACCTCTCCGATACTCGGAGTGACAAATCCTATTCTCGATCTATGCCAACCCAACAAACACCTTCGGAGACACCTGTAGAGCATCTTTATAATCACCCAGTTATGTTGTGACGTTTGATAGCACACAAGGTGTTCCTCCGGTATTCGGGAGTTGCATAATCTCATAGATCATTATGCTAAGCTAACGGATGGGTCTTGTCCATCACATCATTCTCCTAATGATGCAATCCCGTTCATCAAATGACAACACATGTCTATGGTTAGGAAACTTAACCATCTTTGATCAACGAGCTAGTCTAGTAGAGGCTTACTAGGGACTCGGTGTTTTGTCTATGTATTCACACATGTATCAAGTTTCCGGTTAATACAATTCTAGCATGAATAATAAACATTTATCATGATATAAGGAAATATAAATAACAACTTTATTATTGCCTCTAGGGCATATTTCCTTCAGTCTCCCACTTGCACTAGAGTCAATAATCTAGTTCACATCGCCATGTGATTAAGACGAATAGTTCACATCACCATGTGATTAACACCCATAGTTCACATCGCCATGTGACCAACACCCAAAGGGTTTACTAGAGTCAGTAATCTAGTTCACATCGCCATGTGATTAACACCCAAAGAGTACTAAGGTGTGATCATGTTTTGCTTGTGAGAGAAGTTTAGTCAATGGGTCTGTCACATTCAGATCCGTATGTATATTTGCAAATTTCTATGTCTACAATGCTCTGCATGGAGCTACTCTAGCCAATTTGCTCCCATATTCAATATGTATCCAGATTGAGACTTAGAGTCATCTGGATTAGTGTCAAAGCTTGCATCGACGTAATGCTTTACGACGAACTCTTTGTCACCTCCATAACCGAGAAACATTTCCTTAGTCCTCTTAGGTAACTAAGGATAATTTTGACCGCTGTCCAGTGATCCATTCCTGGATCACTATCGTACCCCCTTGCCAAACTCATGGCAAGGTACACAATAGGTCTGGTATACAGCATGGCATACTTTATAGAACCAATGACTAAGGCATAGGGAATGACTTTCATTCTCTCTCTATCTTCTGCCGTGGTCGGGCTTTGAGTCTTACTCAACTTTATACCTTGAATACAGGCAAGAACTCATTCTTTGACTGATCCCTTTTTGAACTCCTTCAAAATTTTGTCAAGGTATGTGCTTTGTGAAAGTCCTATTAAGCGTCTCGATCTATCCCTATAGATCTTGATGCTCAATACTTAAGCAGCTTCACCGAGGTCTTTTTATTGAAAAATTCTTATTCAAGTATCCTTTTATGCTATCCAGAAATTCTATATCATTTCCAATCAACAATATGTCATCCACATATAATATTAGAAATGCTACAGAGCTCCCACTCACTTTCTTGTAAATACAGGCTTCATCGCAAGTCTGTATAAAACTATATGCTTTGATCAACTTATCAAAGCATATATTCTAACTCCGAGATGCTTGCACCAGTCCATAGATGGATCGCTGGAGCTTGCACACTTTGTTAGCACCTTTAGTATCGACAAAACCTTCTGGTTGCATCATATACAACTCTTCTTTGAGAAATCCATCAAGGAATGCAGTTTTGACATCCATTTGCCAGATTTCATAATCATAAAATGCGGCAATTGCTAACATGATTCGGACAGACTTAAGCATCGATACGAGTGAGATAATCTCATCGTAGTCAACACTTTGAACTTGTCGAAAACCTTTTTGCGACAATTCGAGATTTGTAGATAGTAACACTACCATCAGCGTCCGTCTTCCTCTTGAAGATCCATTTATTCTTAATGGCTTGCCGATCATCGGGCAAATCCAGCAAAGTCCACACTTTGTTCTCATACATGGATCCCATCTCAGATTTTATGGCCTCAAGCCATTTCACGGAATCTGGGCTCATCATCGCTTCCTCATAGTTTGTAGGTTTTTCATGGTCTAGTAACATGACTTCCAGAACAGGATTACCATACCACTCTGGTGCGGAACGTACTCTGGTTGACCTATGAGGTTCGGTAGTAACTTGATCTGAAGTTTCATGATCATCATCATTAACTTACTCACTAATTGGCATAGGCATCACTGGAACTGATTTCTGTGATGAACTACTTTCCAATTCAAGAGAAGGTACAACTACCTCATCAAGTTCTACTTTCCGCCCACTCACTTCTTTCGAGAGAAACTCCTTCCCTAGAAAGGATCCATTCTTAGCAACAAATATCTTGCCTTCGGATCTGTGATAGAAGGTGTACCCAGCAGTTTCTTTTGGGTATCCTATGAAGACGCACTTTTCCGATTTGGGTTCGAGCTTATCAGGCTGAAGCTTTTTCACATAAGCATCGCAACCCCAAACTTTAAGAAACGACAGCTTAGGTTTCTTGCCAAACCACAGTTCATACGGTGTCGTCTCAACGGATTTAGATGGTGCCCTATTTAACGTGAATGCAGCCATCTCTAATGCATAGCCCCAAAACGATAGTGGTAAATCGGTAAGAGACATCATAGATTGCACCATATCTAATAAAGTACGGTTACGATGTTCGGACACACCATTACGCTGTGGTGTTCCAGGTGGCGTGAGTTGCGAAACTATTCCACATTGTTTTAAATGAAGACCAAACTCGTAACTCAAATATTCGCCTCCGCGATCAGATCGTAGAAACTTTATTTTCTTGATACGATGATTTTCCACTTCACTCTGAAATTCTTTGAACTTTTCAAATGTTTCAGACTTGTGTTTCATTAAGTAGATATACCCATATCTGCTTAAATCATCTATGAAGGTCAGAAAATAACGATACCCACCGCGAGCCTCAACACTCATCGGACCACATACATCGGTATGTATTATTTCCAATAAGTCATTGGCTCGCTCCATTGTTCCGGAGAATGGAGTTTTAGTCATCTTGCCCATGAGGCATGGTTCGCAAGTATCAAATGATTCATAATCAAGTGATTCCAAAAGCCCATCTGCATGGAGTTTCTTCATGCGCTTTACACCAATATGACCTAAACGGCAGTGCCACAAATATGTTGCACTATCATTATCAACTTTGCATCTTTTGGCATCAATATTATGAATATGTGTATCACTACGATCGAGATTCAATAAACCATTTATATTGAGTGTATGACCATAGAAGGTTTTATTCATGTAAACAGAACAACAATTATTCTCCGACTTAAATGAATAACCGTATCGCAATAAACATGATCCAATCATATTCATGCTCAACACAAACACCAAATAACATTTATTTAGGTCCAACACTAATCCCGAAGGTAGAGGGAGTGTGCGATGGTGATCTTATCAACCTTGGAATCACTTCCAACACACATCGTCACCTCGTCATTAACTAGTCTCTGTTCATTTTGCAACTCCTATTTTGAGTTACTAATGTTAGCAACTGAACCAGTATCAAATACCCAGGGGCTACTATGAACACTAGTAAAATACACATCAATAACATGTATATCAAATATACCTTTGTTCACTTTGCCATCCTTCTTATCCGCCAAGTATTTGGGGTAGTTCCGCTTCCAGTGACCATTTCCTTTGTAGTCGAAGCACTCAGTTTCAGGCTTAGGTCCAGACTTGGGTTTCTTCCCGGGAGTAGCAACTTGCTTGCTATTCTTCTTGAAGTTCCCTTTCTTGCCCTCGCCCTTTTTCTTGAAGCTAGTGGTCTTGTCAACCATCAACACTTGATGCTATTTCTTGATTTCTACCTTCGCTGATTTCAGCATCGCGAAGAGCTTGGGAATTGTTTTCATCATCCCTTGCATATTATAGTTCATCATGAAGTTCTAGTAACTTGGTGATAGTGACTAGAGAACTCTGTCAATCACTATCTTATCTGGAAGATTAACTCCCACTTGATTCAAGCGATTGTAGTACCAAGACATTTTGAGCACATGCTCACCAGCTGAGCTATTCTCCTCCATCTTGTAGGCAAAGTACTTGTCAGAGGTCTCATGCCTCTCGACACGGGCATGAGTCTGAAATACCAATTTCATCTCTTTGGAACATCTCTTATGCTCCGTGGCATTCAAAACGTTTTTGAAGTCCCGGTTTTAAGCCATAAAGCATGGTGCACTAAACTATCAAGTAGTCATCATATCGAGCTTGCCAAACGTTCATAACGTCTGCATCTGCTCCTGCAATAGGTCTGTCACCTAGCAGTGCATCAAGGACATAATTCTTCTGTGCAGCAACGAAGATATTCCTCAGATCACGGACCCAGTCCGCATCATTGCTACTATCATCTTTCAACTTAGTTTTCTCTAGGAACATATCAAAAATACAACAGGGGAGCTATACGCGAGCTATTGATCTACAACATAATTTGCAAATACTACCAGGACTAAGTTCATGATAAATTAAGTTCAATTAATCATATTACTTAAGAACTCCCACTTAGATAGACATCCCTCGAGTCATCTAAATGATCACGTGATCCAAATCAACTAAACCATGTCTGATCATCACGTGAGATGGAGTAGTCTTCAATGGTGAACATCTCTATGTTAATCATATCTACTATATGATTCATGTTCGACCTTTCGGTCTCCAGTGTTCTGAGGCCATGTCTGTACATGCTAGGCTCGTCAAGTTTAACCCGAGTATTCCGCATGTGCAAAACTGTCTTGCACCCGTTGTATTTGAACGTAGAGCTTATCACACCCGATCATCACGTGGTGTCTCGGCACGATGAACTGTCACAACGGTGCATACTCAAGGAGAACACTTATACCTTGAAATTTTGTGAGGGATCATCTTATAATGCTACCGCCGTAATAAGCAAAATAAGATGCATAGAAGATAAACATCACATGCAATCAAAAATATGTGACATGATATGGCCATCATCATCTTGTGCCTTTGATCTCCATCTCCAAAGCACCGTCATGATCTCCATCGTCACCGGCTTGACACCTTGATCTCCATCGTAGCATCGTTGTCGTCTTGCCAACTATTGCTTCTACAACTATCGCTAACGCATAGTGATAAAGTAAAGCAATTACATGGTGATTGCATTTCATACAATAAAGCGACAACCATAAGGCTCCTGCCAGTTGCCGATAACTTTTACAAAACATGATCATCTCATATAATAACGTATATCATGTCATGTCTTGACCATATCACATCACAACATGCCCTGCAAAAACAAGTTAGACGTCCTCTACTTTGTTGTTGCAAGTTTTACGTGGCTGCTACGGGCTTCTAGTAAGAACCATTCTTACCTACGCATAAAAACCACACCGACGTTTCGTCAAGTTTGCTATTTTAACCTTCAACAAGGACCGGCCGTAGTCAAATTCGATTCAACTAAAGTTGGAGAAACAGACACCCGCCAGCCACCTTTACGCAAAACAAGTTGCATGTCTGTCGGTGGAACCGGCCTCATGAACGTGGTCATGTAAGGTTGGTCCGGGCCGCTTCATCCAACAATACCGCCGAATCAAAATAAGACGTTGGTGGTAAGCAGTATGACTATCATCGCCCACAACTCTTTGTGTTCTACTCGTGCATATCATCTACTCATAGACCTGGCTCGGATGCCACTGTTGGGGAACGTGCAATTTCAAAAAATTTCCTACGCTCACGCAAGATCTATCTAGGAGATGCATAGCAACGAAGGGGGAGAGTATGTCCACGTACCCTCGTAGACCGAAAGCGGAAGCGTTAGCTTAACGCGGTTGATGTAGTCGAACATCTTCGCGATCCAACCGATCAAGCACCGAACGTACGACACCTCCGAGTTCAGCACACATTCAGCTCGATGACGTCTCTCAAGCTCTTGATCCAGTTGAGGATGAGGGAGAGTTCCGTCAGCACGATGGCGTGGCGACGGTGATGAGGAAGTTACCGGCGCAGGGCTTCGCCTAAGCATTACGACGATATGACCGAGGTGTGTAACTGTGGAGGGGGGCACCATACACGGCTAAGACAAATCTTGGTCTCCTTTGGGGTGCCCCCTACCCACATATATAAAGGAGGGAGGGAGAGAGGCCGGCCCTCCTAGGGGCGCGCCAAGTGTATGGAGTCCTACTAGGACTTCCAAGTCCTAGTAGGAATCCCTTTCCTTTTTCGGAGTGGGAGAGAAGGAAAGAGAGAGGGAGTAGGAAAGGGCAAGGGGGGCGCCGCCCCCTTCCCCTAGTCCAATTCGGACCCATGGGGGGGCACGCGCCACCTCCCCTTGGCCTGCCTCCTCTTTTCCCGTATGGCCCAATAAGGCCCATTACTTCTCCCGGTGAATTCCCGTAACTCCCCGATACTCCGAAAAATACCCGAATCACTCGGAACCTTTCCGATGTCCGAATATAGCCTTCCAATATATGAATCTTTACCTCTCGACCATTTCGAGACTCCTCGTCATGTCCGTGATCTCATCCGGGACTCCGAACAAACTTCGGTCATCAAATCACATAACTCATAATACAAATCGTCATCGAACGTTAAGCGTGCAGACCCTATGGGTTCGAGAACTATGTAGACATGACCGAGACACATCTCCGGTCAATAACCAATAGCGGAACCTAGATGCTCATATTGGCTCCTACATATTCTACGAAGATCTTTGTCGATCAAACCGCATAACAACATACGTCATTCCCTTTGTCATCGGTATGTTATTTGCCCGAGATTCGATCGTCGGTATCATCATACCTAGTTCAATCTCGTTACTGGCAAGTCTCTTTACTCATTCCGTAATGCATCATCCCGTAACTAACTCATTAGTCACATTGCTTGCAAGGCTTCATATGATGTGCATTACCGAGAGGGCCCAGAGATACCTCTCCGATACTCGGAGTGACAAATCCTATTCTCGATCTATGCCAACCCAACAAACACCTTCGGAGACACCTGTAGAGCATCTTTATAATCACCCAGTTACGTTGTGACATTTGATAGCACACAAGGTGTTCCTCCGATATTCGGGAGTTGCATAATCTCATAGTCAAAGGAATATATATAAGTCATGAAGAAAGCAATAGCAATAAAACTTAACGATCATTATGCTAAGCTAACGGATGGGTCTTATCCATCACATCATTCTCCTAATGATGCGATCCCGTTCATCAAATGACAACACATGTCTATGGTTAGGAAACTTAACCATCTTTGATCAACGAGCTAGTCTAGTAGAGGCTTACTAGGGATTCTGTGTTTTGTCTATGTATTCACACATGTATCAAGTTTCCGGTTAATATAATTCTAGCATGAATAATAAACATTTATCATGATATAAGGAAATATAAATAACAACTTTATTATTGCCTCTATGGCATATTTCCTTCAGAACTCCACAATCAAAGCAAGTTTAAATGAGGCCGGAAACAACATATAACACTTCCGGAAACTCCCTATATGCAAATTTCAAAATTGGTCCAGAGCTGAATAACACGTTATGTTGAAGTTGTTAAACAGCAAGTTAATATGCATCATGATGATCTACACGTTTTTGTAATCAAGTTACATATATTCATTTAATTCGGAGCTACGGTTTAGAAGATATGTGCAAAATAAGTTAAACATGGCATTGATGCAAAATGCATTCAAACATCAAGCTCACATACTCAAATCAAGGATGCAACATGACATGATGAAACTACATGCAAAACCAAGCAAGTTACATATAGGACATGATCAAAACGGAGCAACGGTTCAACACATACACTCAAAACAAGATATAACAACCACCTGCCTAAACAGCAAATAGGCACTTTGCAATCATCAAAACAACATGCTACAGGAACCACATGAGGACAAATTTGATATGCACTTCAAGTACAGATTACATACTTCAAATATAATTAAGGTTCAGGTTCATAGGCATCAAGATTAAACCAATATGATCAATGCAAAAAGCAACTTTATAACACAGATTAGGACGGTGAAAACCTGGGCATACATGTGAGCAGAGTTAAGATGAAGGCATGTTGGAGGCATTAAACAAGTATGCTACAGTGCATGAACATGGCATCAAGAGGTATAGCATGCTAGTACATATTATGGAGCTCAAATAATGCAACATGGCATATACATAGGAGCAACAAGTTCATTGGAATCATCAAGACAAGATGCAAACATGAAATAGCAGATTCTCAGACAGTGAAAAACTGGGAATGAAAAACAGTAACATTATGATGCTGACTTTGAAGGCACATAACAGCAAGCATAACAATTTTAATAAATATGAAAAGGTCATGAGTATGTAGTAGGCATGACATACTTCCAGTTAAACTAAAGTCACAATTTATAAGATGTATAGATTAATTACAAAGAGCTTTGCAAAATGGAACATGCTGTTAACAGACTGACAGTTATATTTTTAAGCAATTTGAGAGCATGAAAAGAACAAGCTACAATAGGCTATAATTTCAAACAAGGGCATGGATGGATAAAGCATTACATGATATTCAAAACATGCTTACTAGAAATCTCCAAAATATGCATAGATTTGATGGTAGCATCAAGTAAACATGGCATCATAATATAACAGTTTCAGACTAACAGAATTTACCAAGTTTCTAAAAACAGGAAACAACGAGTAACCCAATTTGCAAGCTTGTGCTAGTCACCAAAGGGCATATCATGGCATGAAATAAATACTACAAGAAATAGGACATAAAAATGCACCAAGCACATGTTGACAAGATGCTCATATGATGTATACATTAAATCACACAAAAATAATAAAAGGGCAAGTTATAACAGTTTCAGCAGTTAACATCACTTAGTACTTTTGCAACAGATATTAACATGACAAGATGAACACTAATATGAATGCAACGACCACCATCCCGAAGAGCACACTGAGTAGATCAGAAGCATATATTACACATCACCATAGGAACAACATGCACAAAGCTACAGCCACACAAACATGCATGCATGATGTTGTAAATCAGGGACTTAGGCTTTTTTTTACAGAAAAGGCTTTTTTTTACAGAAAAACCGAGTGAGCGTAGGATAACAGAATGTCGCACGGGCGAGGATTAGGCGAGCGACGCTCACCTAGGGCCCGATGGGCTGGCTCGGGGCTGGGGCTGGTGCGGCGCCGGGCCTCGAGCTGCTGTTGGGCCTCAGGTGGCTGGCGCCTAAGCGGGAGCTGGGCTAGGCTGGGCGCTCGATGGCCCATGCGTGCGAGCGGGACGAGCAGCTCCCTGCTCGATCCCGAGCAGGGCCATGGCGGCGGGGACTAGCGGCGATGGGGTCCATCGGCGACGGCGGGGTTCGGTGGAGCCATGAATGGGTCGAGGGGGCCCGGATCCGGCGGCTGGGGTCGGTGAGGGCGGCGGATCCGAGCACGGCGGAAGCTCCGGCGTCGGTGCTCTGATCCACGGTGCGGAGGTGGCCTTCTGCACGGGAAAGAGGTTTAAGGGAGAGAGAAAGAACGGGAGGAGGGGAAAAAGGAACGGCGCGGCGGGGTACTCATCTCCGGCGAGGGTTCGGTCGCCGACGGCGAGGTCGCCGGAGGGCGCGGACGGCGGAATGGCGCGGGTCGACGAGGGGCTGCGGGAGCGAGGAGGCCGAGCGGTTCGGGAACCAGGGCGGCGTTCGCTCGGGCACGATCGGGCTCGCGCGGGCCCGTGATGGGCTCGGCGGGCCGCGACCGCGGGGTGGAGTGGGGAGGCGAGGTGGCACTGCGGGATTGGGCGAGGGAGGCGGATGCGGCGGCGCTGGCTGGATAAGGGCGCGCCAAGTGGCTGCGGGGGGGAGTTAGCCGGCGCGGAAATCGAGGAATATGCGGCGGCTGGAGGTGGGAGGAGGTCTAGGGTAGGCTAGGGTTCCACTTTTGGAAGGAGGAGGCGGTCTATATATAGACAAGGGGGCTAGAAGGGGGCTTTGGAGGCCTGATACGTCTCTAACGTATCTATAATTTTTGAATGTTCCATGCTATTATATTATCTGTTTTGGATGTTTTATATGCATTAATATACTATTTTATATTATTTTTGGGACTAACCTATTAACCTAGAGCCTAGTGCCAGTTTCTGTTTTTTCCTTGTTTTTTAGCTTCGTGGAAAAGGAATACCAAACGGAGTCCAAACGGAATAAAATCTTGGCGATGATTTTTCTTGGACCAGAAGACACCCAGGAGACTTGGAGATGAAGTCGGAGGAGCCACGAGGTGGCCATAAGGGTGGAGGGCGCGCCCAGGGGGGTAGGACGCGCCCCCTGCCTTGTGGGCCCCCCATGACCCTCCTGACCTAATTCTTTCGCCTATATATTCACATATGTTTCCAAACCACCAGAAGCATCCACGAAAACACTTTTCCACCGCCGCAACCTTCTGTACCCGTGAGATCCCATCTAGGGACCTTTTTTGGCACCCTGCCAGAGGGGGATTCGATCACGGAGGGCTTCTACATCAACCCTATTGCCCTTCCGATGAAGCGTGAGTAGTTTACCTCAGACCTACGGGTCCATAGCTAGTATTTAGATGGCTTCTTCTCTCTCTTTGATTCTCAATACCATGTTCTCCTCAATGTTCTTGGAGATCTATTCAATGTAATACTTTTTTTGCGGTGTGTTTGCCGAGATCCGATGAATTGTGGATTTATGATCAGATTATCTATGAATATTATTTGAATCTTCTCTGAATTCTTTTATGCATGATTTGATATCTTTGTAATTCTCTTCGAACTATCGGTTTGGTTTGGCCAACTAGATTGGTTTTTCTTGCAATGGGAGAAGTGCTTAGCTTTGGGTTCAATCTTGCGGTGTCCTTTCCCAGTGACAGTAGGGGCAGCGAGGCACGTATTGTATTGTTGCCATCGAGGATAAAAAGATGGGGTTTACATCATATTGCTTGAGTTTATTCCTCTACATCATGTCATCTTACTTAATGCGTTACTCTGTTCTTCATGAACTTAATACTCTAGATGCAGGCATGAGTCGGTCGATGTGTGGAGTAATAATAGTAGATGCAGAATCGTTTCGGTCTACTTGACACGGACGTGATGCCTATATTCATGATCATTGCCTTAGATATCGTCATAACTTTGCGCTTTTCTATCAATTGCTCGGCAGTAATTTGTTCACCCACCGTATTATTTGCTATCTTGAGAGAAGCCTCTAGTGAAACCTATGGCCCCCGGGTCTATTTTCCATCATATAAGTTTCCAATCTACTATATTAGTTTCTGATCTACTATTTTGCAATCTTTTACTTTCCGATCTATAAACCAAAAAATACCAAAAATATTTACTTTATCTTTTTTTTAGTTTCATCTATATCTATCAGATCTCACTTTTGCAAGTAACCGTGAAGGGATTGACAACCCCTTTATCGCGTTGGGTGCCAGTTGTTTGATTATTTGTGCAGGTATTCGGTGATTTGTGCGTTGTCTCCTACTGGATTGATACCTTGGTTCTCAAACTGAGGGAAATACTTATCTCTACTTTGCTGCATCACCCTTTCCTCTTCAAGGGAAAAACTAACGCAAGCTCAAGAAGTAGCTGGAAGAATTTCTGGTGCCGTTGCCGGGGAGATCTATGCCAAGTCAAGACATACCAAGTACCATCATAAACTCTCATCTCTTGCATTACATTATTCGCCATTTGCCTCTCATTTTCCTCTCCCCCACTTCTAAAATGATTTTCGAAAAGATTTGCCTTTTTATTCGCCCTTCTTCCGTTCATCTTTTTCGTTTGCTTTTTGTGTGCTCGTGTGTTGGATTGTTTGCTTTGTCACGATGGCTCTCGAGAATACCAAATTGTGTGATTTTTCCAACACTAATAACAATGATTTTATTAGTACTCCGATTGCTCCCGCCACTAGTGCGGAATCTTATGAAATTAATGCCGCTTTGCTGAATCTTGTTATGAAAGATCAATTTTTCGGCCTTCCTAGTGAAGATGCCGCATCCCATCTAAACAATTTCGTTGATTTGTGTGATATGCAAAAGAAAAAAGATGTGGATAATGATATTGTTAAATTGAAGCGATTTCCGTTCTCACTTCGAGATCGTGCTAAACCTTGGTTTTCATCTTTGCCTAAAAATAGTATTGATTCGTGGAATAAGTGTAAAGATGCTTTTATTTCCAAGTATTTTCCTCCCGCTAAGATCATCTCCCTTAGGATTGATATTATGAATTTTAAGCAACTTGATCATGAGCATGTTGCACAATCTTGGGAGAGGATGAAATTGATGATACGAAATTGCCCTGCTCATGGTTTGAATTTTTGGATGATTATACAAAAAAATTATGCCGAATTGATTTTTGCTTCTAGAAATCTTTTAGATTCGGCCGCGGGAGGCACTTTTATGGAAATTACTTTAGGAGAACCTACTAAACTCCTCGATAATATTATGGTTAATTATTCTCAATGGCACACCGAAAGATCTTCCACTAGTAAAAAAGTGCATGCAATTGAAGAGATTAATGTTTTGAGTGGAAAGATGGATGAACTTATGAAATTGTTTGCTAGCAAGAGTGCTTCTTTTGATCCTAATGATATGCCTTTGTCTACTTTGATTGAGAATAATAACGAATCTATGGATGTGAATTTTGTTGGTAGGAACAATTTTGGTAATAACGCGTATAGAGGTAATTTTAATCCTAGGCCGTTTCCTAGTAATTCCTCTAATAATTATGGTAATTCCTACAACAATTCTTATGTAAATTATAATAAGATTTCCTCTGATTTTGAGAATAGTGTTAAATAATTTATGATTTCGCAAAAGAGTTTCAATGCTTTGATTGAAGAAAAATTGCTTAAGATTGATGATTTGGCTAGGAACGTGGATAGAATTTCTCTTGATGTTGATTCTTTGAAACTTAGATCTATTCCACCCAAGCATGATATTAATGAAACTCTAAAAGCTATGAGAACCTCCATTGATGAGTGCAAAGAAAGAACCGCTAAGATGCGTGCTAAAAAAGATTGGTTTGTAAAAACATGTTCTTCTAGTTTCCGTGAAAATAATGATGAAGATCTTAAAGTGATTGATGTGACTCCTATTGAATCTTTGTTTTCCAATATAAATCTTGATAAAGATGGGACTGGAGATGAGTCAACTTTAGTAAAAAGGCGTCCCAATGATTCGGAGTTTTTAGATCTTGATGCAAAAATTGATAAAAGTGGGGTTGGAGAGGTCAAAACTTTAAGTAGCAATGAACCCACTCTTTTGGATTTCAAGAAATTTAATTATGATAATTGTTCTTTAATAGATTGTATTTCCTTGTTGCAATCCATGTTGAATTCTCCTCATGCTTATAATCAAAACAAAGCTTTTACTAAACATATCGTTGATGCTATGATGCAATCTTTTGAAGAAAAGCTTGAATTGGAAGTTTCTATCCCTAGAAAACTTTATGATGAGTGGGAACCTACTATTAAGATTAAGATTAAAGATTATGAGTGCCATGCTTTGTGTGATTTGGGTGCTAGTGTTTCCACGATTCCAAAAACTTTATGTGATGTGTTAGGTTTCCGTGAATTTGATGATTGTTCCTTAAATTTGCATCTTACGGATTCCACTATTAAGAAACCTATGGGAAGGATTAATGATGTTCTTATTGTTGCAAATAGGAATTATGTGCCCGTAGATTTCATTGTTCTTGATATAGATTGCAATCCTACATGTCCTATTATTCTTGGTAGACCTTTCCTTAGAACGATTGGTGCAATTATTGATATGAAAGAAGGAAACATTAGATTTCAATTTCTACGAAGGAAGGGCATGGAACACTTTCCTAGAAAGAAAATTAAATTGCCATATGAATCTATTATGAGAGCTACTTATGGATTGCATACCAAAGATGACAATACCTAGATCTATTTGTGTTTTTATGCCTAGCTAAGGGCGTTAAACAATAGCGCTCGTTGGGAGGCAACCCAATTTTATTTTTGTTTTAGCTTTTTTGTTCCTGTTTTTCTTTAAATAATTAATCTAGCCTCTGGTTATATGTGGTTTTGTGTTTTAATTAGTGTTTGTGCCAAGTAATACCTTTGGGATGGCTTACGGTGCTAGTTGATTTGATCTTGCTGAAAAACAGAAACTTTTGCATCCAGTCACGAATTTAATACTTCACTAGAGCGTTGAAAAATCCTGAATTTTTTATACAAGATTGATATACAAATTTCCTATGTTTTACTAATATTTAGAATTTTTGGAGTTACATAAGTATTAGAACAATTCGGATCTTCGCAGACTGTTCTGTTTTTGACAGATTCTGTTTTCTTTTTGTTGTTTGCTTATTTTGATGAATCTATGGGTAGTATCGGGGGGTATGAACCATGGAAAAGTTGGAATACAGTAGATATTACACCAATATAAATAAAGAATGAGTTCACAACAGTACCAAAAGTGGTGATTTATTTTCTTATACTAACGGAGCTTATGAGATTTTCTGTTGAGTTTTGTGTTGTGAAGTTTTCAAGTTTTGGGTAAGGATTTGATGGACTATGGAATAAGGAGTGGCAAGAGCCTAAGCTTGGGGATGCCCAAGGCACCCCAAGGTAATATTCAAGGACAACCAATAGCCTAAGCTTGGGGATGCCCCGGAAGGCATCCCCTCTTTCGTCTTCGTCTATCGGTAACTTTACTTGAGGCTATATTTTTATTCACCACATGATATGTGTTTTGCTTGGAGCGTCTTGTATGATTTGAGTCTTTGCTTTTTAGTTTGCCACAATTATCCTTGCTGTACACACCTTTTGAGAGGGACACACATGAATCGTGATTTATTAGAATACTCTATGTGCTTCACTTATATCTTTTGAGCTAGGCAATTTTGCTCTAGTGCTTCACTTATATCTTTTTAGAGCACGGCGGTGGCTTTATTTTGTAGAAATTATTAAACTCTCATGCTTCACTTATATTATTTTGAGAGTCTTTAAACAGCATGGTAATTTGCTTTGGTTATAAATTTAGTGCTTATATGATAGGCATCCAAGAGGGATATAATAAAAACTTTCATATAAAGTGCATTGAATACTATGAGAAGTTTGATTCCTTATGATTGTTTTGAGATATAGAGATGGTAATATTAGAGTCATGCTAGTGAGTAATTGTGAATTTGAGAAATACTTGTGTGAAAGTTTGTGATTCCCGTAGCATGCACGTATGGTGAACCGTTATGTGATGAAGTCGGAGCATGATTTATTTATTGATTGTCTTCCTTATGAGTGGCGGTCGGGGACGAGCGATGGTCTTTTACTACCAATCTATCCCCCTAGGAGCATGCGCGTAGTACTTCGTTTCGATAACTAATAGATTTTTGCAATAAGTATGTGAGTTCTTTATGACTAATGTTGAGTCCATGGATTATACGCACTCTCACCCTTCCACCATTGCTAGCCTCTCTAGTGCCGCGCAACTTTCGCCGGTACCATACACCCACCATATACCTTCCTCAAAACAGCCACCATACCTACCTATTATGGCATTTCCATAGCCATTCTGAGGTATATTTCCATGCAACTTTCCACCGTTCCGTTTATTATGACACGCTTCATCATTGTCATATTGCTTTGCATGATCATGTAGTTGACATCCTATTTGTGGCAAAGCCACCGTTCATAATTCTTTCATACATGTCACTCTTGATTCACTGCACATCCCGGTACACCGCCGGAGGCATTCATATGGAGTCATATTTTGTCCTAAGTATCGAGTTGTAAATTTTGAGTTGTAAGTAAATAAAAATGTGATGATCTTCATTATTAGAGCATTGTCCCATGTGAGGAAAGGATGATGGAGACTATGATTCCCCCACAAGTCGGGATGAGAATCCGGACGAAAACTAAACAAAAGAAGAGGCCAAAAAAAATGAGAAGGCCCAAATAAAAAAAAGAGAGAAAAGAGAGAAGGGACAATGTTACTATCCTTTTACCACACTTGTGCTTCAAACTAGCACCATGATCTTCATGATAGTGAGTCTCCTATATTGTCACTTTCATATACTAGTGGGAATTTTTCATTATAGAACTTGGCTTGTATATTCCAATGATTGGCTTCCTCAAATTGCCCTAGGTCTTCGTGAGCAAGCGAGTTGGATGCACACCCACTTAGTTTTCTTTTGAGCTTTCATAAACTTATAGCTCTAGTGCATCCGTTGCATGGCAATCCCTACTCACTCACATTGATATCTATTGATGGGCATCTCCATAGCCCGTTGATACGCCTAGTTGATGTGAGACTATCTCCTTCTTTTTGTCTTCTCCACAACCACCATATTCTATTCCACCTATAGTGCCATGTCCATGGCTCACGCTCATGTATTGCGTGAAAGTTGAAAAAGTTTGAGAACATCAAAAGTATGAAACAATTGCTTGGCTTGTCATCGGGGTTGTGCATGATTTGAATATTTTGTGTGATGAAGATGGAGCATAGCCAGACTATATGATTTTGTAGGGATAAGCTTTCTTTGGCCATGTTATTTTGAGACGACATAATTGCCTTGTTAGTATGCTTGAAGTATTATTGTTTTTATGTCAATATTAAACTTTTGTTTTGAATCTTATGGATCTGAACATTCATGCCACAATAAAGAAAATTACATGGATAAATATGTTAGGTAGCATTCCACATCAAAAATTCTATTTTTATCATTTACCTACTCGAGGACAAGCATGAATTAAGCTTGGGGATGCTTGATACGTCTCCAACGTATCTATAATTTTTTATTGTTCCATGCTATTATATTATCTGTTTTGGATGTTTTATATGCATTAATATGCTATTTTATATTATTTTTTGGACTAACCTATTAACCTAGAGCCTAGTGCCAGTTTCTGTTTTTTCCTTGTTTTTTAGCTTCGTGGAAAAGGAATACCAAACTGAGTCCAAACGGAATAAAATCTTCGCGATGATTTTTCTTGGACCAGAAGACACCCAGGAGACTTGGAGATGAAGTCGGAGGAGCCACGAGGCGGCCACAAGGGTGGAGGGCGCGCCCAGGGGGGTAGGGTGTGCCCCCTGCCTTGTGGGGCCCCCGTGACCCTCCTGACCTAATTCTTTCGCCTATATATTCACATATGTTCCCAAACCACCAGAAGCATCCACGAAAACACTTTTCCACCGCCGCAACCTTCTGTACCCATGAGATCCCATCTAGGGACCTTTTCCGGCACCCTGCCGGAGGGGGATTCGATCACGGAGGGCTTCTACATCAACCCTATTGCCCTTCCGATGAAGCGTGAGTAGTTTACCTCAGACCTACGGGTCCATAGCTAGTAGCTAGATGACTTATTCTCTCTCTTTGATTCTCAATACCATGTTCTCCTCGATGTTCTTGGAGATCTATTCGATGTAATACTTTTTTTTGCGGTGTGTTTGCCGAGATCCGAAGAATTGTGGATTTATGATCAGATTATCTATGAATATTATTTGAATCTTCTCTAAATTCTCTTATGCATGATTTGATATCTTTGTAATTCTCTTCGAACTATCGGTTTGGTTTGGCCAACTAGATTGGTTTTTCTTGCAATGGGAGAAGTGCTTAGCTTTGGGTTCAATCTTGCGGTGTCCTTTCCCAGTGACAGTAGGGGCAGCAAGGCACGTATTGTATTGTTGCCATCGAGGATAAAAAGATGGGGTTTACATCATATTGCTTGAGTTTATTCCTCTACATCATGTCATCTTACTTAATGCGTTACTCTGTTCTTCATGAACTAATACTCTAGATGCAGGCACGAGTCGGTCGATGTGTGGAGTAATAGTAGTAGATGCAGAATCGTTTCAGTCTACTTGACACAGACGTGATGCCTATATTCATGATCATTGCCTTAGATATCGTCATAACTTTGCGCTTTTCTATCAATTGCTCAACAGTAATTTGTTCACCCACCGTATTATTTGCTATCTTGAGAGAAGCCTCTAGTGAAACCTATGGCCCCCGGGTCTATTTTCCATCATATAAGTTTCCAATCTACTATATTAGTTTCCGATCTACTATTTTGCAATCTTTTACTTTCCGATCTATAAACCAAAAAATACCAAAAATATTTACTTTATCTTTTATTTAGTTTCATCTATATCTATCAGATCTCACTTTTGCAAGTAACCGTGAAGGGATTGACAACCCCTTTATCGTATTGGGTGCAAGTTGTTTGATTGTTTGTGCAGGTATTCTGTGATTTGTGCGTTGTCTCCTACTAGATTGATACCTTGGTTCTCAAACTGAGGGCTGCATCACCCTTTCCTCTTCAAGGGAAAAACCAACGCAAACTCAAGAAGTAGCAAGGCCGTTTTCAGACCGTTTGATCTCCATCGGACGGTCCGAAACGGAGGGGTAGTGTAGGTGGGCTAGTGGGTTGTGTAGGAGGCCTTGGGCTGAGAAGAGAGAGATGAAGTGCGGCCCGACACGGGTTTCTGGATTCCGAAAACGTCCGACGTTTGACTGGCTATATTGCCGCTATATGTTTAATGGTTGAGCTATCAAACGGACTCCGAATGCGATGAAATTTGGCAGGCGGTCTACCAACAATAAAACAAGACCGTACGCCAACTTTCAACCCATTTCGAGAACATTTTTATGCCACTTATAAAAAGATATTTCGGAGGTGCCGCGGGCGCATGCGAGTGTGGTTGGACTCAGAACGGACAACGGAGAGAACTGGGAGACCCGGATGGATGCAAGTTTTGAAAAACATGCAGATGAAATGCACATGACGACATGGCAAAGTGCAACACGCAAGCGAATGACATGGCAACGACGGTGAATAAACAGAAGACATCTGGCGCATCGGTCTCGGGGCGTTACAGGTTAGCTAAGAATGCTTCTTCTTGATCTTGATCTTAATCTTCATCTTCATCTTGTTCATTCAGCCGAGATGGCCTAGATCCCCTTCAACTTTTGCTTGTTCTTCTCCTCTGCTTTCAACAGATCAGCAATGTGAAGCTTGAGCTGAGCCCTATCTGCAGTGATCTTTTCATGTCCCTTCTTGAAATCACCCATGTGAAGCTTCAGGTGGAGATTCGCTTGGTGAGCTTTTCCCGAGATTTAGTGAGTTCATCAACCTGCAACTACAAGTTCCTACTGCTTTCACTAAGCTTTTCCTTCTCTTTCAAATGGTTGCACTTCAGGTTCTGGATGACAGTGCCTTGAGCTTTTGTCAGGTTCACAAGGACTGCAAACTTCTCTTGCATCTTGAAGATCTCTGCCTCTTTCTTCTCCATCTCTTTCTTCATACCAGAGACAATTGAGTTGGTAACCTCAGCTCTCCTCTCCTCTGCACTCTTCATCTTAGACTGCAAATAGCTGAAATCCAGCATCCTATCCTCTTGGGCATTGAAAAGTTGATGAGCATCTTCAACCAATTTGTCATAGTTGGCCTCCAATTTGTTTTTCTCTTCTGTCAAATGGTGAATAGTAAGTGAACTCTCCAGGTAATCCTTCCTCCCATCACTCCTACTGTCTTCATACATCTCCCATAGCTTCAACAATGCATTCTAAATGATTTCCAATTGACATAGGACAAATGATCGTAAGCATCAATTCCATCAAATACTACAATTAACAATGACATAAAGAACAACGGAATAACTACAGTAAACAATGACATATGCACTGCACTAACCCTAAATCCTAAATAAACTAAAAAATAGCAGAGCATGTGCACTGCAAACCAATCTCCTAGGAAAATTATTTAAGCAATGAACTTTACAAAAAGTACAACAATTATAAAGCACTGAACTTTGAGCAACTGACACTAAACAACAACTGAACTTTGAGCATCTGACACTAAAAATAACTGAACTTTGAGCATCCAACACAATCACTAAGCTTCCCAATTAAAGAATAAACATATGAAAGTAAACACTCACCGAATTTTGAGCATCTGACACTAAACAATCAATTAGCTGCCCAATTAAACAATGATCATCTGCACTGCAAACTAAGATCTTGGCCAATTATAAAATTAACATCTTCTGGCCAAGTTAAATATACAAGGAGTGCATCAGCACATGCCTACTCCAATGATACGCATCAATACTACTAAATGGCTTAATCATAACCATTAGTACTACTAAGAAATGGCTAAACTAAAGAACATGAGCATGTGCACTGCATCTGTGCTGGAGTTCTCTGCACTACATCTGAATAGGAGCATGTGGTACTACCAATTTTAATACAATTAACAGAGATTGTGCAGTATCTTACTTTCTGAGCACAAACTAAGAACTTTCTGCCCATGTCAAATCCCTCAAAGGCAACACGCCTCTCAGCTGGCTGGCGATGGTGCTCGCAAGGAACAATGGGTCCTGTCTCAATTCCCATGTAGTCTTGATCTTCAATGCTAGCAGGGATCTACAGGAGCAAAATGAACAAAAATCCCCCAATCAAAGATCGAATCCCCCAATCCCCAAAGCAGAAAACCTAACCCTAACCCTTGCTCCACTACTCACCTAGTACTGCATGCCGTCGTCGGAGGAGTTGATGTACAATAGGCTGGAGTAGTCATCGCTGCTCTCATCCTCGTACACCATGGTGCGACCCCGGTGGCGGCGAATCAGAGAGAGGAAGGCGAGGCTGGATTCGAGGGCAAGAGGGAGGCGGGTGGCTCGGTTCGACCCAGCCCAGCCATTTACACCGACTGATACGGCCTCGTCCTAGTCAGCGGAGTGACATGCACCGGTTGGCCAGCGTGTCACCTGACAGGTGGGGCCGCGCGGTCAGATACAGTGTCAATACGGGGTTATACGTGTTGGGGAACATTGGATGGAATTTTTTTCTTCTACGCACACGCAAGATCTATCCATGGAGATGCAAAGCTATGAGAGGGGAGAGTGTGTCTACGTACCCTCGTAGACCGTTAAGAGAAAGCGTTTATCAATGTGGTTGATGTAGTCGTACACCTTCACGATCCTTCCGATCAAGTACCGAACGCACAACACCTCCGCGTTCAGCACACGTTCAGCTCGATGACGTCCTCGCCTTCTTGATCCAGCAAGATGAGCGAAGTAGTAGATGAGTTCCAGCAGCACGATGGCGTGGTGACGGTGGTGGTGAACTTGTTCCGCAGGGCTTCGCCGTGCACTGCGGAAAAACTTGACGGAGGATGAAACCGGGGAGAGGGGCGCCGCACACGGCTTGAGGATTGTCGTGGGTTGTGTGGCACCCCGTCCCTCTCATATATATATATATAGGTGGGGGGAGGGGAGGCAGCCAGGGTGCACCCCAAGGGTGGCCGCCGGCCCCCTTGGGTGCCTGCCCTATGGCGCCCCCTTCCTTATTTGCTCTCGGGAGCAAAGGAAAGGGGAGGAGAGGGAAGGCAAGGGGAGGCCGACTCCCCTCCTTCCTTTTCTCCCCAAGGCCTGCGGCCAGAGGAGGGGCGTGCCAAACCCTTGTGGGCTGGTGTGCTCCCCTTGTTTGGCCCATATGGCCCATTAACCTCCCGGGGCTTCCCGGAACCCTTCCGGTGATCCGATGATTACCCGGTACATTCCGAAACCTTTCCGGTGACCAAATAGCATCGTCCTATATATCAATCTTTACCTTCGGACCATTTCGGAGCTCCTCATCATGTCCGTGATCTCATCCAGGACTACGAACAACATTCGGTGACCAACTCACATAACTCATATAATACTATATCGTCGACGAACGTTAAGCGTGCAGACCCTACGGGTTCGAGAATGATGTAGACATGACCGAGACGCCTCTCCGGTCAATAACCAATAGCGGGGCCTAGATGCCCATATTGGTTCCTACATATTCTACGAAGATCTTTATCGCTCAAACCTTTATGACAACATATGTAATTCCCTTTGTCTGTCGGTATGTTACTTGCCCGAGATTCGATCGTCGGTATCTCCATACCTAGTTCAGTTTCGTCACCGACAAGCCTCTTTATTCGTTCCGTAATACATCATCTTGCAACTAACTCCTTAATTACTTTGCTTGCAAGCTTCTTGTGATGTGTATTATCGAGAGGGCCCAGAGATACCTCTCCGTTATATGGAGTGACAAATCCCAATCTCGATTCACGCCAACTCAACAAACACCTTCGGAGATACCTGTAGAGCATCTTTATGATCACCCAGTTACGTTGTGATGTTTGATAGCACACAAGGTATTCCTCCGGTATCCGGGAGTTGCATGATCTCATGGTCGAAGGAATATGTATTTGACATTAAGAAAACAGTAGCAATAAACCGAACGATCATATGCTAAGCTAACAGATGGGTCTTGTCCATCACATCATTCTCCTAATGATGTGATCCCGTTATCAAATGACAACTCATGTCTATGGTTAGGAAACCTTAACCATCTTTTGATCAACGAGCTAGTCTAGTAGAGGCTTACTAGGGACACAATATTTGTTTATGTATCCACACATGTATTTAAGTTTCCGGTTAATACAATTCTAGCATGAATAATAAACCTTTATCATGAATAAGGAAATATAATAATAACGACTTTATTATTGCCTCTAGGGCATATTTCCATCAGTCTCCCACTTGCACTAGAGTCAATAATCTAGATTACATTGTAATGAATCTAACACCCATGGAGTATTGGTGCTGATCATGTTTTGCCCGTGGAAGAGGTTTAGTCAATGGGTCTGCTACATTCATATCCGTATGTATTTTGCAATTTTCTATGTCTCCATCCTCAACCTTTTCACGAATGGAATTGAAGCGTCTCTTGATGTGTTTGGTTCTCTTGTGAAACCTGGATTCCTTCGCTAAGGCAATTGCTCTAGTGTTGTCACAAAAGATTTTCATTGGACCTGATGCACTGGGTATTACACCTAGATCGGATATGAACTCCTTCATCCAGACTCCTTCATTCGTTGCTTCCGAAGCAGCTATGTACTTCGCTTTACACGTAGATCCCGCCATGACGCTCTGCTTGGAACTGCACAAACTGACAGCTCCAGCATTCAATATAAATACGTATCTGGTTTGTGACTTAGAGTCACCCAGATCTGTGTTGAAGCTAGCATCGACGTAACCCTTTACGACGAGCTCTTCGTCACCTCCATAAACGAGAAACATATCCTTGGTCCTTTTCAGGTACTTTAGGATGTTCTTGACCGCTGTCCAGTGATCCACTCCTGGATTAGTTTGGTACCTCCCTGCCAAACTTATGGCAAGGCACACATCAGGTCTGGTACACAACATGTCATACATAATAGAACCTATGGCTGAGGCATAGGGAATGACTTTCATTTTCTCTCTATCTCCTGCCGTTGTCAGACATTGAGTCAGACTCAGTTTCACACCTTGCAACACAGGCAAGAACCCTTGATTTGACTGGTCCATTTTGAACTTCTTCAGAACTTTGTCAAGGTATGTGCTTTGTGAAAGTCCTATTAAGCGTCTCGATCTATCTCTATAGATCTTGATGCCCAATATATAAGCAGCTTCACCGAGGTCTTTCATTGAAAAATTCTTATTCAAGTATCCTTTTATGCTATCCAAAAATTCTATATCATTTCCAATCAACAATATGTCATCCACATATAATATCAGAAATGCTACAGAGCTCCCACCCGCTTTCTTGTAAATACAGGCTTCACATAAGTCTGTATAAAACCATATGCTTTGATCACCTCATCAAAGCGTATATTCCAACTCCGAGATGCTTGCACCAGTCCATAGATGGATCGCTGGAGCTTGCACACTTTGTTAGCACCTTTAGGATCGACAAAACCTTCTGGTTACATCATATACAATTCTTCTTTAAGAAATCCGTTAAGGAATGCAATTTTGACGTCCATTTGCCAGATTTCATAATCATAAAATGCGGCAATTGCTAACATGATTCGGACAGACTTAAGCATCGCTACAGGTGAGAAAGTCTCATCGTAGTCAACCCCTTGAACTTGTCGAAAACCTTTTGCGACAAGTAGAGCTTTGTAGATAGTGATATTACCATCAGCGTTCGTCTTCTTCAAGATCCATTTATTCTCAATGGCTTGCCGATCATTGGGCAAGTCCACCAAAGTCCACACTTTGTTCTCATACATGGATCCTATCTCATATTTCATGGCCTCAAGCCATTTGTCGGAATCTGGGCTCATCATAGCTTCTTCATAGTTCGTAGGTTCGCTTGTGGTCTAATAACATGACTTCCAGGACAGGATTACTGTACCACTCTGGTGCGGAACGTGTTCTGGTCGACCTATGAAGTTCAGTAGTAACTTGATTTGAAGTTTCATGATCATCATCATTAGCTTCCTCTCTAGTTGGTGTAGGCATCACGGAAACATTTTTTCCCTGTCGTGCTACTTTCCAATTCAGGAGAAGGTACAATTACCTCATCAAGGTCTACTTTCCTCCCACTCACTTCTTTCGAGAGAAACTCCTTCTCTAGAAAGGACCCATTCTTGGCAACAAAGATCTTGCCTTCGGATCTATGGTACAAGGTATACCCAATAGTTTCCTTAGGGTTCCTATGAAAACGCACTTCTTCGATTTGGGTTTGAGCTTATCAGGATGAAGCCTTTTAACATAAGCATCGCATCCCGAAACTTTAAGAAACGATGGCTGATTGCTTGTATCCGTGTCGGTATTTCCCCAAAGAGGAAGGGATGATGCAGTACAACTACGGTAGGTATTTCCCTCAGTTATGAAACCAAGGTTAACTAGTAGGAGAACCAAGCAACAGTATGTAAACGGTACCTGCACACAAAGAACAAATACTTGCAACCCGACGCTTATGAGGGGTTGTCAATCCCTATACGGGTAATGGCGCCAGAGATTGTCAAGTTGACGGGTTAAAAAAAGTGATAGATTGGATAAATAGATCTCGGTAAAGCGCAAAATAAAATAAGTAACAAAAAAGTGCAGCAAGGTATTTTTGGGTTTTTGATAATATAGATCTTAAAATAAGAGATGCAAATGAAGGAAAAAGGAAATGGCAATGCAGATCTGAAAATATATGATGAGAAAGTAGACCCGGGGGCCGTAGATTTCACTAGTGGCTTCTCTCAAGAAAATAGCATACGGTGGGTAAACAAATTACTGTTGGGCAATTGATAGAATTTCAAATAATTATGACGATATCCAGGCAATGATCATTATATAGGCATCACGCCCAAGATTAGTAGACGGACTCCTGCCTGCATCTACTACTATTACTCCACACATCGACCGCTATCCAACATGCATCTAGTGTACTAAGTTCATGGAAAAATGGAGTAATGCAATAAGAACGATGACATGATGTAGACGAGATCTATTCATGTAGGAATAGCCCCCATCTAGTTATCCTTAATAGCAACGATACATGCGTGTCTTGCTGCCCCTTCTGTCACTGGGAAAGAACACCGCACGATCGAACCCATCACAAAGCACCTCTTCCCATGGCAAGAAAAATTGATCTAGTTGGCCTAACTAAACCAAAGATTCAAAGAAGAAATACGAGGCTATAAGAAATCATGCATATAAGAGATCAGAGAAACTCAAATAACTTTCATGGATATAGATCTGATTATAAACTCAAAGTTCATCGAATCCCAACAAACACACCGCAAAAAGAGTTACATCAAATAGATCTCCAAGAGACCATTGTATTGAGAATCAAAAGAGAGAGAGGAAGCCATCTAGCTACTAACTACGGACCTGTAAGTCTATGATGAACTACTCACGCATCATCGGAGAGGCACCAATGAGGATGATGAATCCCTCCGTGATGGTGTCTAGATTGGATCTGGTGGTTCTGGAACTTGCGGCGGCTGGAATTGTTTTTCGTCGACTCTCCTAGGATTTTTGGAATATTGGGGTATTTATAAAGTGAAGAGGCGGTGCGGGAGGCCACCGAGGTGGGCACAACCCACCAGGGCGCTACTGGGCCTCCAGGCGCGTGATACGTCTCCAATGTATCTATAATTTTTGATTGTTCCATGCTGTTATATTATCATTCTTAGATGTTTTACAATCATTTTATAGTAACTTTATATCATTTTTTGGGTCTAACCTATTGACATAGTGCCCAGTGCCAGTTGGTGTTTTTTTCTTGTTTTTTACTTCGCAGAATATCAGTACCAAACGGAGTCCAAACGCAGTGAAACTTTTTGGAGAATTTTTCTGGACCAGAAGACACCTGTTGGGCCAAAGAAGTACCAGAGGGGGGCTCCGAGGGGAGCACAACCCACCTGGGCGCGCCTGGGGGCCCAGGCGCGCCCTGGTGGGTTGTGCCCACCTCAGCCGCCTGCCGCACCGCCTCTTTGCTCTATAAATACCCCAAAAATCCAAAAACCCTAGGGGAGTCGACGAAACACAATTCCAGCCACCGCAAGTTCCAGAACCACCAGATCCAATCTAGACACCATCATGGAGGGGTTCATCATCCTCATTGGTGCCCCTCCGATGATGCGTGAGTAGTTCATTGTAGACCTACGTGTCCGTAGTTAGTAGCTAGATGGCTTCCTCTCTCTCTTTTGATTCACAATACAATGGTCTCTTGGAGATCTATTTGATGTAACTCTTTTTGCGGTGTGTTTGTTGGGATCCGATGAACTTTGAGTTTATGATCAGATCTTTTTATCCATGAAAGTTATTTGAGTTTCTTTGATCTCTTATATGCATGATTAATTATAGACTCATATTTCTTCTTCGAATCTTTGGTTTAGTTAGGCCGACTAGATCGATTTTTCTTGCCATGGGAAGAGGTGCTTTGTGATGGGTTTGATCGTGTGGTGTTCTTTCCCAGTGACAGAAGGGGCAGCAAGACACGTATTGATCGTTACTATTAAGGATAACAAGATGGGGTCTATTCCAACATGAATAGATCTTGTCTACATCATGTCATCGTTCTTATTGCATTACTCCATTTCTCCATGAACTTAATACAATAGATGCATGCTGGATAGCGGTCGATGTGTGGAGTAATAGTAGTAGATGCAGGCAGGAGTCGGTCTACTAATCTTGGATGTGATGCCTATATAATGATCATTGCCTGGACATCGTCATAATTATTTGAGGTTCTATCAATTGCCCAACAGTAATTTGTTTACCCACCGTATGCTATTTTCTCGAGAGAAGCCACTAGTGAAATCTACGGCCCCCGGGTCTATTTTCTCATCATATATCTTCAGATCTACATTGCTATTTACCTTTTTATTTATTTGCATCTTTTATTTTCAGATCTATATTACCAAAACCCAAAAATACCTTGCTGAATTTTATTTGCCTTTATTTTATTTGCATCTACCAATCTATCACTTTACCAATCTTTTACCTGAGAGGGATTGACAACCCCTCTTTCGCGTCGGGTTGCAAGTTTTTGTTCTTTGTGTGCAGGTACCGTTTACACAGTGTTGCTTGGTTCTACTGGTTTGATAATCTTGGTTTCTTAACTGAGGGAATCTACCTACCTTAGCTGTACTGCATCAGTCCTTACTCTTCGGGAAAATACTGACGCGGATTCAAGACATCAAAAGGAAGGATCAGCGCGCCCAGGTGGGTTGTGCTCCCCTCGGAGCCCCCCTCTGGCACTTCTTTGGCCCATGTTGTGTCTTCTGGTCCATAAAAATTCTCCAAAAAGTTTCGCTGTGTTTGGACTCCGTTTGGTACTGATATTCTCCGAAGTAAAAAACAAGAAAAAAACAGCAACTGGCACTGGGCACTATGTCAATAGGTTAGTCCCAAAAAATGATATAAAGTTGCTATAAAATGATTGTAAAACATCCAAGAATGATAATATAACAGCATGGAACAATAAAAAATTATAGATACGTTGGAGACGTATCAGCATCCCCAAGCTTAATTCCTACTCGTCCTCGACTAGGTAAATGATAAAAACAGAATTTTTGATGTGGAATGCTGCCTAACATGTTCATCACATATTCTTTTCTTTTGTAGCATGGCCATTTGGACTTTTATATGGTTCAAAGCAATAATCTAGTTTTGACATGAAGATTTCAATACTCAAGCATATCAACAAGCAACCATGTCTTTCAAAATATCAACACTAAAGAAAGTTATCCCTAGCCCATCATGCTCAATCATTGATCCATTCATGAAACACACTCGCATATTAGCTACATCCAAGTCTCAAGTACGATCATAGTGCCCCTTAGTTGGTGCTTTATAAGAGAAGATGGAGACTCAAATAAAAATAAATATTGCATAAAGTAAATAGATAGGCCCTTCGCAGAGGGAAGTAGGGATTTGTAGAGGTGCTAGAGCTCAAAGAAAAAGAGAAATAAAAAACATTTTGGGTGGCATGCTTTTCCTGTCAACGAAAACGATACAGTAGTTCCCAATACTTTCCATGCTAGATATATCATAGGCGGTTCCCAAACAGAAAATAAAGTTTATTCCTTTTTCCACCATTCTTTCACATTCCACGGCTAGTCGTATCCACGGGTACCGTCCATACCAACACTTTCCAAGGAATTTATTATTTGACAACAAAAAGTAAATTCATTTTTCATTTCGGGACTGGGCATCCCTAATACCTTTGCCGTACTCTCGTGCAATGACAAGTGAATAAACACTCATCTTGAGAATAACACATCTAGCATGGAAAAATATCGGCCACCCCCTACCGTTTCATGAGCGGTACGAGCACACAAAAATGAAATTATTTTGAAAATTAGAGATGGCACATACAAATTTGCTTAGAACGGCACGGGAATACTGCATGTAGGTAGGCATGGTGGACTCATATGGCAAAACTGGGTTTAAAGGGTTTGGATGCACAAGTAGTATTTCTACTTAGTACATGTGAAGACTAGCAAAAAGATTGAGAAGCATCCAACTAAGAAACGAAAAATCACATAAACAAGCATTAAGCATAACTAACACCGAATAATGCACCACAAGTAGGATGTAATTTCATTGCATAACTATTGACTCTCGTGCTTGCATAGGGAATCACAAACCTTAACACCAATATTCTTACTAAAGCATAATTACTCACCAACATGACTCACATATCACTATCATCATATCTCAAAACTATTACAAATAATCAAGTTTATTTTGTCCAATGATCTTCATGAAAGTTTTTATTATATCCCTCTTGAATATCTATCACTTTGGGACTAGTTTCATATATTGCAATTACTTTTGACAAGCTCAAACAAATTTAAGTGAAGAACATGAGCATAATCTCTCAAAATAATATAAGTGAAGCATGAGAGAATTTCTTCAAAATTACTAACTCTCAATTAAGTTTAAGTGAAGCATGAGAGTATTTATTCAAACATATTAAAGCACACCATGCTCAAAAAGATATAAGTGAAGCACTAGAGCAATTCCATAGCTCAAAAAATTTAAGTGAAGCATAAAGAGCAATTCTAACATAATTTTGGCTCTCTCAAAAAGGTGTGTCTAGCAATGATACTTGTGACAAACTAAAAAGCAAAACAAGCAAAGACTCATATATTACAAGACGCTCCAAGCAAAACTCATGATATGTGACGAATAAAAATATAGCTCCAAGTAAAATACCGATGGTCGTTAGAAGAAAGAGGGGATGCCACTCGGGGCATCCACAAGCTTAGTTCCTTGTTTCTCCTTGAATATTATCTTGGGGTGCCATGGTTCATCCCCAATCTTAGGCTCTTCTTACTCCTTATTCCTTCATCCATCGTGAACTCACCCAAAACTTGAAAACTTCAATCACACAAAACTTAACAAAACCTTCGTGAGATCCTTTAGTATAAGAAAACCAATCTTCACTTTAAGTACTGTTGCAAACCCATTCATATTTTATTATTGCATTATATCTAATGTATTCCAACTTTGCTATGGCTTACACCCCCCGATAAAGTCCATAGATTCATCAAAATAAGCACACAATGCAACGAAAACAGAATCTGTCAAAAACAGAACAGTCTATAAAGACGCGAATTTTACTCATAGTTATATAATCCAAAAATTCTGAAAAATTAGGAAAACGTATTAAATTTGTATATCAATCTTTTGTAAAAAATTAATAATTTTCATCGTCTCTGTAAATTTCCTAAATTAGTTTACTGGACGCAGAAGTTTCTGTTTTCCAACAAGATCAAATCAACTATCACCCAACGTGATCCCAAAAGCTTTACTTGGCACAAACACTAATTGAAACATAAAAACACAATCATAACAGAGGCATAATTGTGCAAACACTCAAGAATAGAAAGGAAAAGGCAAAAATAAATTTTATTCATTGGGTTGCCTCCCAACAAGCGCCATCGTTTTATGCCCCTAGCTAGGCATAATGCATAGATTCAAGTATTGTCATCTTTAGTTTCCAACTCCTCAATCAAACACTTAGAATTCTTAAAATATTTGGCATACAAATTTTCAATAATAATACTCCTAGGAACAAGTTTGAAAAATTCATTCTTGCAAGTAGGGTCTTTTATCACTTCAACAAAATCGGGGTGAATACTAATCCTCTTAAGATCTTCTTTATTATTAGAAGTGGCACCCTTGTTTTTAGTGACTTGAGTAATCTTGCCAATTTTTATGGGAGTTTTTTCAATAGTTTTAGTGGAAGCAAAAGCCGAGTTTAGATTACTAAAAATTTCTTCCAACTTATCAATTGTAGCGGGGCTCTCTTCTATTCTTTCGTTGAATGCGGGTTCTTTTTCTTTTAGTACCTTAAGAGCATCTCCCGCTTTTGACCCAATTCTATTAGCAAGATTGTGCATCCTTTTATCTAATTTTTCAATATTTTCTTCAGTGAGCATTTTCTTTTCAATAGCATCTAACCTTTCCATAACATGCTCGAGGGTTAAAGTTGTTTCATTAATCGTAAGAGGTGTTGAACCCACTAGATTTCCCATAGCATTAAAAGCATCTAGAGATGGACACATCAAGAAATTCCCACTGGTAATCGTATCAAGGATGAATCTATACCAAGTAGCGATGCCCACATAAAAAGAGCGAAGAAGAACAACGGTAGATTGCTTACGAACAGATCTATTATGAGCATTGCAAATCCTGTACCAAGCATCTTTTAGATTCTTCCCTCCCCTTTGTTTGAATTAAGAACTTTGTTCTCGGGGGTACACGCAACAGAGGAAGAACTATCCATAACGACAAAAGTGGCAAGCAAGATTGCAAGAAAAAAGATAGATCTGACTAGAAAAAAGCGAATGAAAAAGAGGGCGAATAAAACGACAATTTTTTGTGAAGTGGGGGAGATGAAAACGAGAGGCAAATGGCAAATAATGTAAATTGCAAGGAGATGAGATTTGTTATTAGGAACCTGATAGATGTTGATGATGTCTCCCCGGCAACGGCACCAGAAATTCCTTTTGATTGCTTGTATCCGCGTCGATATTTCCCCAAAGAGGAAGGGATGATGTAGTACAGCTACTGTAGGTATTTCCCTCAGTTATGAAACCATGGTTATCGAACTAGTAGGAGAACCAAGCAACACTATGTAAACGGTACCTGCACACAAAGAACAAATACTTGCAACCTGACACTTATGAGGGGTTGTCAATCCCTCTACGGGTAACGGCGCCAGAGATTGTCAAGTTGACGGGATAAAAAATTGTGATAGATTGGATAAATAGATCTCGGTAAAGCGCAAAATAAAATAAGTAACAAAAAAGTGCAGCAAGGTATTTTTGGGTTTTTGATAATATAGATCTGAAAATAATAGATGCAAACGAAGGAAAAAGCAAATGGCAATGCAGATTTGAAAATATATGATGAGAAAGTAGACCCGAGGGCCGTAGATTTCACTAGTGGCTTCTCTCAAGAAAATAGCATACGGTGGGTAAACAAATTACTGTTGGGCAATTGATAGAACTTCAAATAATTATGATGATATCCAGGCAATGATCATTATATAGGTATCACGTCCAAGATTAGTAGACGGACTCCTGCCTGCATCTACTACTATTACTCCACACATCGACCGCTATCCAGCATGTATCTAGTGTATTAAGTTCATGGAAAAACGGAGTAATACAATAAGAACAATGACATGATGTAGACGAGATCTATTCATGTAGGAATAGCCCCCATCTTGTTATCCTTAATAGCAATGATACATGCGTGTCTTGCTGCCCCTTCTGTCACTAGGAAAGAACACCACACGATCGAACCCATCACAAAGCACCTCTTCCCATGGCAAGAAAAATCGTTCTAGTTGGCCTAACTAAACCAAAGATTCGAAGAAGAAATACGAGTCTATAAGTAATCATGCATATAAGAGATCAAAGAAACTCAAATAACTTTCATGGATATAGATCTAATCATAAACTCAAAGTTCATCGGATCCCAACAAACACACTGCAAAAAGAGTTACATCAAATAGATCTCCAAGAGACCATTGTATTTAGAATCAAAAGAGAGAGAGGAAGCCATCTAGCTACTAACTACGGACCCGTAGGTCTATGATGAACTACTCACGCATCATCGGAGAGGCACCAATGAGGATGATGAACCCCTCCATGATGGTGTCTAGATTGGATCTGGTGGTTCTGGAACTTGCGGCGGCTGAATTGTTTTTCGTCGACTCTCCTAGGGTTTTTGGAATATTAGGGTATTTATAGAGCGAAGAGGCGGTGTGGGAGGCCACCGAGGTGGGCACAACCCACCAGGGCGCGCCTGGGCCCCCAGGCGCGCCCAGGTGGGTTGTGCTCCCCTCGAACCCCCCTCTGGTACTTCTTTGGCCCATGTTATGTCTTCTGGTCCAGAAAAATTCTCAAAAAAGTTTCGCTGCGTTTGGACTCCGTTTGGTACTGATATTCTGCGAAGTAAAAAACAAGCAAAAAACAGCAACTGGCACTGGGCACTATGTCAATAGTTTAGTCAGAAAAAATGATATAAAGTTGCTATAAAATAATTATAAAACATCCAAGAATGATAATATAACAGCATGGAACAATAAAAAATTATAGATACATTGGAGACGTATCAACGGCTTAGGTTTCTTGCCAAACCATAGTTCATATGGTGTCATCTCAATGGATTTAGACGGTGCCCTATTTAACGTGAATGCGGCTATCTCTAATGCATAACCCCAAAATGATAAAGGCAAATCGGTAAGAGACATCATAGAATGCACCATATCTAATAAAGTATGATTACGACGTTCGGACACACCATTACGCTATGGTGTTCCAGGTGGCGTGAGTTGTGAAACAATTCCACATTGTTTTAAATGAAGGCCAAACTCGTAACTCAAATATTCACCTACACGATCAGATCGTAGAAATTTTATTTTCTTGTTACGATGATTCTCTACTTCACTCTAAAATTCTTTGAACTTTTCAAATGTTTCAGACTTGTGTTTCATCAAGTAGATATACCCATACCTACTCAAATCATCTGTAAAGGTTAGAAAATAACGATACCCGCCGCGTGCCTCAACACTCATCGGACCGCATACATCGATATGTATTATTTCCAATAAGTCATTAGCTCGCTCCATTGTTCCGGAGAACGGAGTTTTAGTCATCTTACCCATGAGGCATGGTTCGCAAGTATCAAATGATTCATAATCAAGTGATTCCAAAATTCCATCCGCATGGAGTTTATTCATGCGCTTTATACCAATATGGCCTAAACGGCAGTGCCACAAGTATGTTGCACTATCATTATCCACTTTGCATCTTTTGGCATCAATATTATGAATATGTGTATCACTACGATCTAGATTCAACAAGAACAGACCATTCGTCAAAGGTGCATGACCATAAAAGATAGTACTCATATAAATAGAACAACCATTATTATCTAATTTAAATGAATAACCGTCTCGCAATAAACAAGATCCTGATATAATGTTCATGCTCAACGCTGGCACCAAATAACAATTATTGAGGTCTAAAACTAATCCCGAAGGTAGATGCAGAGGTAGCGTGCCGACGGCGATCACATCGACCTTGGAACCATTCCTGATGCGCATCGTGTAAGGGAACGCAGCAGAAAACAAAAAATTTCTGACCTACGCACCAGCCCAGGACCACTATGGAGGCTGCATACAAGGTTTGACATTTTTCGTTACCGACTCATAGCGCAGCGGAAGTAGAGTCGATGATGATCGGCGGTGCAGATCCCCGTAGCTATTATTTACAACCTCCCAACCACAAGGATGTATACCCTCGTCTGCCCCTCAGACAGCCCTCCGGGAGGCGGTCGGACAGTGTCGCGGACAGCCCTTCGGGAGGACCTCAGAATCTCGGACGGTCACTCGGACAACCCTTCGGGAGGCACTTTCAAACTAAGACCGAAACTAGGATCTCTCTACAGAGTTGCACACATACGGTGTCATCTATCCGGCAGGGCTTCGCCATCCAGAACTAGTTCCCACCGGAACCCAGACAGCCTTTCGGCTCTACGAAACTATTTCGCTGGGAGGGAGAGAGAAGCCAGATTATTGCATGGCACTTGTATGTGAGAAGGGATGAGTTTGGGCAGCTCCCTCCACCTCTATTTATAGGAGAAGGAGGGGTGGAGGGGCTGAAATTTCAGCTACATCCATCCATGTCATCCCCAAGATATTTTGGAGCAAAAGCCCAAAAAGGTGGCTTTCCAAAAAGTAATCCAAAAAGCACTTTCACTATTCACAACGACATTTTTCAGCATCCGTTCGAACTGAAAATATTTATGTGGGCTTAGAACATTTCCAGTAACCACTAAACTAATTTTCAACGCGTTCCAGAACAATTCCGGATTAGTGATTTTCATCTGTGAAAAGCATCTGAAGCGGTTCCGGCAGCTCCGGAACATTTCCGGTTTTCACCCCGAAAAATTCCAGAAAGTTTCCAGAATGATTCTAGCACCCTCCAAGAATTATCGGGCGTGTGCCGAAACCAATTTGACTTAATGGTATCCCCTGAAACAACTTTTCAGTTTTACGAAACTATTTCGCTATTCTCTCTCCGGAACTCTTCCGTTGTCTCCGAAACTTTTTCGGCGAATTTCTCTCAGACTCCCTGTCTAGTATTCAGCAGATAGATGACCCTTAAGCGTGTGACCCTATAGGTTCGATGAAGCATAGACATGACCAGAACACTTTACGATCAATGATCAACATTGGAGCCGTGGACACCCATATTGACCCCTATATCCACACGAATGAATATTCGAGTGAACCTCCAGTTGCCGTGTGCTATTCCTGTTGCTTCGCGATATGTTACAAATACCCAAGGTGAGACATGTTGGCATCCCTGTGGATCAACAACTTGTCCACTATGCCAGTTACCTCGTTACCGGTATTGTTCTCTTTTCTCGTTCCCGTGTTCCGGCATCCCCGTGATCAAATCACACTGAGTCTGGCCAGAAGATGATGGATACCGTAACACCGAGAGGGCCCAGAGATATCTCTCCATCGTCGGAGGAGCAAATCCCAATCTTGAGCTATCAAGTTACTTGACATACTTTCCCATGAACCTGTAAGCCGCCGTAATAGCCTTCCAGTTACGGATGACGTTTAACAAACCCCAAAGTTCATGAATCAAGCATGAAGAAACTCGATACTCTCATGGTCTGAGGAATCATGCAAACCTTAACCATCTCTGTGTTATTAACCATTAACTTGTGACGAATGAATCTCATAGCTTAACATCAATTCGGGTCGATTCAACACAAATGTTCTTCTAACATTGTGCCCTCAAAGTTGCTGGCATAGACATGCCCATGATCAGGAAAACAGAACCATCATGCAACACTTGAGCTAGTCTTAGAGGCCAGACTAGGAATACATTTTACCGTTTATTATTCCACACATGCATATGAGTGTTCCTCTGAGCCTCGTGGTTATTGTAGACTCGAGAACCATAGCAGTTATAGCATGGAACATAAACATAATCATGAACTTGGAGATAAATAATATCATTTATTATTGCCTCTAGGGCATATCTCCTACACATCGTCACCCCGTCCTTAGCCAATCTTCGTTTATTCCATAGCTCCTATTTCAAGTTACAAATATGAGCAACCGAACCAGTATCAAATACCCAGGCACTACTATGAGCATTAGTAAGGAACACATTAATAACATGTATATCAAATATACCTTTGTTCACTTTGCCATCCTTCTTATCCGCCAAATATTTGGGGCAGTTCCGCTTCCAGTGACCATTTCCCTTGCAGTAGAAGCACTCTGTTTCAGGCTTGGGTCCAGCTTTGGGGTTCTTAAAGGGAGTACCAACTTGCTTGCCATTCTTCTTGAAGTTCCCTTTCTTCCCCTTGTCCTTTTGCTTGAAACTAGTGCTCGTGTTAACCATCAACACTTGATGCTCCTTCTTGATTTCTACCTCCGCTGCCTTAAGCATTGCGAAGAGCTCAGGAATCGTTTTCGTCATCCCTTGCATATTATAGTTCATCACGAAGCCTTTGTAGCTTGGTGGCAGTGACTGAAGAACTCTGTCAATAACACTCTCAACTGGAAGATCAATTCCCAGTTGAGTCAAGTGGTTATGATACCCAAACATTTTGAGTATGTGTTCACTAACAGAACTGTTCTCCTCCATCTTGCAGCTATAGAACTTGTTGGAGGCTTCATATCTCTCAACCGGGGCATTAGCTTGAAATATCAACTTCAGCCCTTGGAACATCTCATATGCTCCGTGGTGTTCAAAACGTCTTTTAACTCCCGGTTCTAGGCCGTAAAGCATGGCACACTAAACTATCGAGTAGTCATCATTCCGCGTTTGCCAGGCGTTCAATTAATCAAGGACATAATTCTTCTGTGCAGCAATGAGGATAATCCTCAAGTTAGGGACCCAGTCCGTGTAGTTGCTACCATCATCTTTCAACTTAGCTTTCTCTAGGAACGCATTAAAATTCAAGGGAACGGTAGCACGGGCCATTGATCTACAACATAGATATGCAAAAACTATTAAGACCAAGTTCATGATAAATTAAGTTCAATTAATCAAATTACTAATGAACTCCCACTTAAATTAACATCCCTCAAGTTATCTAAGTGATACATGATCCAAATCAACTAACCCATGTCTGATCATCACGTGAGATGGGGTAGTCATCAATGGTGAACATCTCTATGTTGATCATATCTACTATATGACTCACATTCGACCTTTTGGTCTCAAGTGTTCCGAGACCATGTCTGTACATGCTAGGCTCGTCAAGTTTAACCTAAGTATTCTGCTTGTGCAAAACTGGCTTACACCCATTGTATGTGAACGTAGAGTCTATCACACCCGATCATCACGAGGTGCTTCGAAACAATGAACTTTAACAACGGTGCATACTCGGGGAGAACACTTTTATCTTGAAATTAAGTGAAGGGATCATCTTATAATGCTACCATCGTTCTAAGCAAAATAAGATGTATAAAGGATAAACATCACATGAAATCAAAATATGTGACATGATATGGCCATCATTATCTTGTGCTTTTGATCTCCATCTCCAAAGCATTGGCATGATCTCCATCATCACCGGCGCGACACCTTGATCTCCATCGTTGCGTCGCGGTCGTCTCGCCAACTATTGCTTCTACAACTATTGCTAACGCATAGCGATAAAGTAAAGCAATGATTGACACGCAGGTCATACAATAATTAAAAGACAACTCTAAGGCTCCTGCCGGTTGTCGATATTTCAAAACATGATCATCTCATACAACAACGTATATCACATCATGTCTTGACCATATCACATCACAACATACCCTGCAAAAACAAGTTAGACGTCCTCTACTTTGTTGTTGCAAGTTTTACGTGGCTGCTACAGGCAACTAGCAAGAACCATTCTTACCTACGCAAAACCACAACGGTGATTATCAAGTTTGCTGTTTTAACCTTCTTCAAGGACCGGCCGTAGTCAAATTGGATTCAACTAAAGTAGGAGAAACAGACACTCACCAGCCACCTTTATGCAAAACAAGTTGCATGTCAGTCGGTGGAACCAGTCTTATGTGCGTGGACATGTAAGGTTGGTCTGGGCCGCTTCATCCCACAATGCCGCCGAATCAAAATAAGACGTTGGTGGTAAGCAGTATGAACATCACCGCCCACAACTTCTTTGTGTTCTACTCGTGCATATCATCTACGCATAGACCTGGCTCTGATACCACTGTTGGGGAACGTTGCATGGAAAACAAAAAAATTTCTACGCACACACAAGATCTATCCATGGAGATGCAAAGCTACGAGAGGGGAGAGTGTGTCTACTTACCCTCGTAGACCGTTTAGCGAAAGCGTTTATCAACGCAGTTGATGTAGTCGTATGATACGTCTTCGTCGTATCTACTTTTCCAAACTCTTTTGCCCTTGTTGTGGACTCTAATTTGCATGATTTGAATGAAACTAACCCGGACTGACGCTGTTTTCAGCAGAATTGCCTTGGTGTTATCTTTGTGCAGAAATAAAAGTTCTCGGAATGACCTGGAAATTTACGGAGAATATTTTTGGAATAAATAAAAAATACTGGCGAAAGAATCAACCAGAGGGGGTCCACGCATTGACCACAAGCCAGGGGACGCCCCCCCTGGGGCGCGCCCTGGCGGCTTGTGGGCCCCCTAGACCTCCTCCGACCCTAATTCCAACTCTATATATTCACATCCGGAGAGAAAAAAAATCAGAGAGAAGAGTTCATCGCGTTTTACGATACGGAACCTCCGCCGCCTCCTGTTCTTCATCGGGAGGGCTGATCTGGAGTCCGTTCGGGGCTCCAGAGAGGGGGATTCTGTAACATCCCAATTTTCAAATTTGGATGTTATACTTAGGTCATCATATGCATATCATATTTCATTTGCATTTCATTTGTGATCCTTGAAATCTTAAGCAACTCAAGGACCCACTGAGAGAGTTGGGGATTTCATTTATTTTCATATTTGAATTTTCTCAAATTTGAAAAGAGGATCATTTTGGTTTTAATAATTTTTCTCTCCAAAATATTTCCAATATCAAAAATAAAAGAGAG
The DNA here is from genome assembly GCA_011799875.1 of Thinopyrum elongatum. Taxonomy (NCBI): domain Eukaryota; kingdom Viridiplantae; phylum Streptophyta; class Magnoliopsida; order Poales; family Poaceae; genus Thinopyrum; species Thinopyrum elongatum. The sequence continues at coordinate 588,120,975 of CM022298.1, forward strand.
GAGATAAAATGACTTCTCCAAAATAAAAGAAATATTGGAGGAAAAATGTTAAAATCAAATAAATATTTTATTTGGATTTTTATTGCTATTTTATTTGAATTAGAAAAAAATATGCATTTTTGAAAACTGCATTTTATGCCAGAAAAATGTTCAATTTGTTCTAAATATTTTATTTACACGGTGAAAATTGTTTTTATATTTTATTAGAATTTTTCTTCGGCGGAATTTTATTTAAAAAAAAAAACTTTTCGCCCGACTGAGCCGAAGCCCAGCCGAGCAGGCCGCAGCCTAGCGGCCCGCGCCGCCTTCCTCCCGCGCGCCGCTGGCTCGGCATGGACGCCGAGGAGAGTCCGAGCCGGACTCTGCCCCGGGCCGGCCCCCTCCCCAAGCCACGCCGCCCCCTCCCCCCTTTATAAGCAGCCGCAGCCGCCGCCGTTGCAGCCGCCGTCGCCGCTCCGCGCCGGAGCCACCGCCCGCGCCTCGCCTCGCCTCGCGCCGCCCTAGCCGCCGCCGCACGCCCCGCCTCGCCGGAATCCGAGCCACCGCCGTCGGATCTCGCCGTCCCGGTTTTTTTTGGTTTTAGGTAAAACCGCCGGTTTTTTTTTTAAAACCCAAGTTCGGTTTTATTTTATTTTATTAGATCGGTTCGGTTTTTCGGTTTCGTTATTTAGCAACCGCCCGCTCGTTAGTTCGTTTTAAACAAACACGTTCGTCCGTTCGTCTCTGTTAGCGGACGTTCGTCCGATAGATTTTCCTTTTTATTTTCTTTTTCTGCCAGGGACCCATCCGTGATTACTTTTTATCGCAGATCAGCCCCTGATCTTCAAACCCTCGCCGCTTCTAAACCGTTTGTCCAAATCCAGTGAAACCAACGCCAAAATCTTCGTCTCGAGCCCCTCTTTCTGTTTAATCAACTTAAACATGATTTTGACAATTTAAAATTTGGTTTCAAGCAGTTTTGAATTCGAAGTTCTTTTGACCATAGTTTCCGTTCCGTAGCTCCGATTCGTTTGATTCTTTTTGCAAATCGAAACTTTTCAGTTGTACTTTCAGATTTGATCTTTCTCATTAGAGTTTTTACCCTTGCATCTATGCTTGAGTGCTTATGTATGCTATTGTTTGTTTGCGATAGAATTCCCGGAGTGCGAAGCGTGCTACTACGAGTCTCTAGGGTTTGCAGATCGTCAGCAAGGCAAGTAACACTTTGACCATATCCCTTCATTACCCAGTTTTTATGCATTAGTTACAATCCTCAAACACTGCATGATTAGGATGTGATTAACTTGTGGGTATTGGGAAGTAGATGATGAGGTAGAACCTATTGCCCTTTATTATCAAACCTTGGGAGTTACTTCTACGCTATGCTTATATTGCCATGCTATGCTCGTAGACGTGGATTGGGTTTGAGTGTATCCATGACAGATGTGAGATTGTTAATTAATGGTTAACTTAAGGTGGCCACTTAAACACACATCTGGGTGGATTGGTTGCGGGCACCTGGGGATATACCAGTGCTGTCCATTTGGTTTGCCACCCAGGCTCAAAGGGATCATAAGATTATTCATGCTAGAAACTTTCGTGTGCAGCCACAAGCTATTATGGGCTCTAGCATAGTTGAGTATGTTGCATGACCTCTTCCAGTGGTAGGCTAGCAGATGTAGGGGATGTAGGTTGGTACTGTCTACCCAGGGTTAGAGTTAATGCTTCTGAAAGACTGTGTCTCGGTCATCCGTTTCTCAAACACCATGTAGTGCGAGAAATCCAACGGAGGAGATCGAGTCTTATGGGGAAAAGTGCGCAAACCTCTGCAGAGTGTACAAACTAATCATGATTAGCCGTGTCCCCGGTTATGGACATCTTGAGTATCTGGTTCTTGGATTATCATGTTGATCTCAACACTCTTAATTAATATTGTTGGGTTGCTAATTACTGTTTAATTGGGATTGAGATGGGGTTACCATTCTCAATGTTTAACAACCACCATGATAGTTAAATAAAATATATTCCTTTGTTGTAGGAAAAAATTAGCTTTTCCGCAAAAACATGTTAACCATAGAGCCTCCACCAGCCACATATGCATGTAGTGATAGCATTTACTTTGTTCATTGCTCTATAGTGTTATCTTGCCAGCATATTCCATGTGCTGACCCGTTTCGGGATGCAACATATCATGTTGCAGACTTTTCAGACGAAGAGTAAGGTGCGCTAGGTCGTTGTCGTGCACTCAGCTATGCCGTTGGAGTTGATGGACTCACTTACCTTCGATGCTTCCGCAGTTATCTTTTTTTAGATGGCCTTAAGCCATATTATTGTATTAAGTTCTCTTTTGAGACATTCGATGTAATAATTGTGTGATTGCACTCTGTTATAAATCCTTCAAGTACTGTGTGTGTCAGCATTACCGATCCAGGGATGACACTTATGCACAGAGACTTCGATCCATTCGGGTCGGGTCGCTACAAAGATGGTATCAGAGCACACGCTGACTGTAAGACACGACCACTAAGAAAAGCCATAGGTCACTCTTCTCTATTCATTTCTGACTCTTCTCTACTTCTACTCTATAGATGACGGACTCAAGGAACAAGTTTGCACAACCGGATAAAGACACACCTTTTGGACGACACTTGAAGGAAGTTACTAGGTACCTGAACATCGGAATACCAAGCTTCACCGGGACCTACACCACCACCTTACCAGAAGAGGAGCGTTGGATGATTCGAGTTCAAGTTCCAGGAAGGACATTCACGCCAATTACTGAGCCCATAGAGTTTTCCTTTGATGCACCAACCTGGAGTCTAAGAAAGAGCATGGCAGCCCACATCGCCATGGGACGCATCGGCGAAGTTTATCACAAGGATCTTAAGGACACCATGTACCAGATATGTGGGCGCCGAGATGAGCAATGGGAGATGATCAGCACCAGGAGGGACAGGTCCATTGCAGCTTTCATCCAGGAGTTAAACCAGCACATCCGTCGCCAGGAGAACCAAATGTGCGCAAGCATGATAGATTTGAAGAAGATGATGACCAGGAACATCGAGTTAGAAGAGGAACTCCAGTCAACACGCGATGGATATGAAGAAGAAATTGTAGTGCTACTGGAGAAGAATGACGACCTGAAGAGGAAGCTAGGAGTATTCATGGGAGATCCCGCGCCAGGAGGAGATGACGACCATCCCGACATCATTCGTTCGGAAGACTACATCATCATCGACGACACCGACTCCGACCACGACAGTAGTGATGATGATTATGAAGACGAAGCTGGAGCGGATATCATGGAATCTTCCACCGATCAAAACTTCTAGATGACCACCATATTATCAGTAGTATTTTCCCCATGTATATAGTAGTAGTCCGAGCACTTTTGTAACGGTAGTTAGATCGTTTGTATGCCTTGTTTGAATTGAGTGGTGTGATATGAATGTGTTTGCCTCATGTGCATATGGGTGGTGTTTTCCCACTAGACCTCACTCTATTCTAATCTCTTCCCTCTAAACCCATCAGATGCCTCCGAGACGTGACCCCGGTTTTGTCTTCCCACTGGAGCTCACTCAGTTGATCCAACAGCAGAATGCCCTGATGCAGCTACTAGTCCAGAACCAAGGCAACAACAACAACAACAACCCACCGCCACCACCCCCAGTTGACAACCTAGCCCGTTTCTTAAGGTTGAATCCGCCGGTGTTCTCTAGCAGCACCGAGCCGATTGTTGCTGATGACTGGCTCTGCAAGATTGGAAGGGAGTTGACCACCGCAGGTTGCACAGATGCTGAGAAGGTGCGTTTTGCCGCACATCAATTGGATGGACCCGCAGCCTCATGGTGGGAGAACTACACGGCCACTTTCCCCGTGGCCAATGTTACTTGGGATCAATTTCAGCAGGCTTTCCGCACAACACATGTCTCGGCAGGAGCGATGAGCATGAAGAAGCGTGAGTTTCGCAACTTACGCCAGGGAAATTGTATAGTGGGGCAGTACGTGGATGAGTTCAGTAAGTTAGCTCGCTATGCCCCGGATGATGTGGCCACAGATGCCGCAAAGCAGGAGAAATTTCTTGAAGGACTGAATGATGAGCTGAGTATGCAGTTGATGGTGGCAACATTTGCTAACTACCAGGAGTTGGTAGACAGGGCCCTTATGACTGAAGGGAAGCAGCAGCAAATTGAGAGCCGCAAAAGGAAGTATGGACAAGGGAAGTACAATTCAGGAGCTCAGCAGAAGCCCCGTTTTACCCCGAACTCGGGAGGTTATACCCATAACCATGGAGGCCATAACCACAATGGAGGAAGCTCGCATAACCACAGTGGCCCCAAGAATGGAAACGGGAATGGAGCAGGCAGCAATCAGAACCGCTCTAACCCAGCCACACCCCCCAAGAAGGACCAAAGTCACATTACTTGTTTCAAGTGCGGGAAGACTGGACACTACGCCAATGAGTGCCCCGAGCCAAAGAATGGTAATGGCAATGGAAGCTCTGGGAAGAAGCCCAACCCTTTCAACAGGGGACAAGTGAACCACGTGAACGTGGAGGAGGTTGAAGAGCAGCCAGATGCAGTTATCGGTAAGTTTTTGGTTAAGTCATTTACCGCTCTCGTTCTTTTTGATACTGGTGCATCGCATTCATACATTTCAAAGGGATTTGTGGACAAGTTTAAGTTACCCATCTTAGCCCTTAGGTCACCCATGCTAGTAAGCTCACCAGGAGCAGAGTATATGGCCAGTCGATGGTGCGACCGGATACCCTTAACCATTGGTAGCCATGTTTTCCCCTCAAACCTAATAATTTTGGAGTCACAAGGATTGGATGTGATACTAGGCATGGATTGGCTATCGAAGTATGGAGGAAACATTGACTGTGCGAGTAGGTCAATTCTGCTCACCACCCCGGAGGGAAAAAGGATCAAGTATGTGTCCAGGCATGCGCCAAAGAAGACACAAGTAAATTCCCTCTCAGGAGTTGTTCAGGAGGAAGTGCCTGTAGTGAAGGATTACCCGGGTGTATTTCCAGAGGAACTACCAGGTATGCCGCCGGATTGAGACATTGAATTTTTGATAGAGCTGTTGCCAGGCACCGGACCGATATCGAAAAGACCATACCGGATGCCCTCAAATGATCTGGAGGAAATTAAGAAGCAGATTAAGGAGTTATTGGAGAAAGGTTACATTCGACGAAGCTCGTCACCATGGGGAGCACCAGTGCTCTTGGTTGAGAAGAAGGATGGATCTTTGAAGATGGTTGTTGATTATCGGGCATTGAATGAAGTGACGATCAAGAACAAGTACCCACTACCAGTGATCAATGATTTGTTTGACCAGCTGCAAGGAGCTAAAGTATTCTCCAAGATCGATCTGCGATCAGGATACCACCAGCTGAAGATCCGAGAGCAGGATATACCTAAGACAGCCTTTACCACGAGGTATGGGCTATATGAGTATACAGTTATGTCATTTGGATTGACTAACGCTCCTGCCTATTTCATGAGTATGATGAATAAGGTGTTCATGGAGTTCTTGGATAAGTTTGTTGTGGTGTTCATTGATGATATCTTGGTATATTCGAAGAATGAAGAAGAACACAAGGAGCATTTGCGTCTAGTCCTCGAGAAGCTCAGGGAACATCAGTTATATGCCAAGTTCAGCAAATGCGAGTTTTGGTTGAAGGAAGTTGGATTCCTTGGACATGTTATATCAGGAGAAGGTATAGCAGTAGACCCTACCAAGGTTCAGTCTGTCACTGAGTGGTTGACACCCATCTCAGTTGGAGAGATCCGCAGTTTTCTTGGACTCGCGGGATATTACCGAAGATTCATTGAGAATTTCTCCAAGATTGCGAAGCCTATGACGGAGTTGTTGAAAAAGGACACCAAGTTCAAATGGACAGAGGAATGTGAGGCAAGTTTTCAGGAGCTGAAGAAACGTTTGGTTACATCCCCAGTGCTAATTCTACTGGATGTACGCAAGGATTTCCAAGTGTATTGCGACGCTTCTCGCTTAGGACTTGGAGGAGTACTTATGCAGGACGGAAGAGTTGTTTCGTATGCCTCACGTCAGCTTTGATCGCATGAGTTGAATTATGCCACGCATGATTTGGAGTTAGCAGCAGTAGTGCATGCACTCAAGACTTGGAGACACTTTCTTATTGGAAACCGTTGTGATGTGTACACGGACCACAAGAGCTTGAAGTACATCTTCACGCAAAAGGAGTTAAACCTCAGGAAGAGGAGATGGTTGGAGCTCATAAAAGATTATGACATGAAGCTGCATTATCATCCAGGAAAGGCCAATGTCGTAGCAGATGCTTTGAGCTGTAAGAGTTATGTCAATACCCTCGTAAGCGGAGGATTACCAAAAGAGTTAGCCGAAGATCTCAGGGAGCTTTGTTTGGAGATAGTTCTGAGAGGTTTTGTTGCAGCATTAGAAGTTCAGTCAACATTATTGGGGAAGATTCGAGAAGCTCAGAAGGATGACAAAGAAATTGCCGAGATAAAGGAGAGGATGAGCAAAGGAAAAGCCAAAGGTTTTCGTGAGGATGAGCACGACACCTTGTGGTTTGAGGACCGTGTTTATGTACCCAATAATGCAGAGATCAGGAAGTTAATACTTCAGGAGGCCCATGACTCACCATACTCGATACACCCCGAAAACACCAAGATGTATTTGGATTTAAAGGAGCATTTCTGGTGGACAGGAATGAAGAAGGATATTGCTGAGTATGTAGCAGTATGTGATGTATGTCAGAGAGTGAAGGCAGAACATCAGAAGCCAGCAGGATTACTGCAGCCTATGCCGATACCCGAATGGAAGTGGGACAAGCTTGGCATGGATTTTATCACCGGATTGCCCAGGACCCGATCGGGATATGATTCTATCTGGGTAGTAGTGGATCGTTTGACCAAAGTGGCTCACTTTATCCCAGTGAAAACCACCTATACGAGTGCGAAGTTGGCCAAGATATACATGACCAGGATCGTATGTCTGCATGGAGTTCCGAGGACCATCGTATCAGATAGAGGAACACAGTTCACTTCAAAGTTTTGGCACCAGCTGCACCAGACTTTGGGAACCAGGCTAGAGATCAGTACAGCCTTTCATCCGCAGACCGATGGACAGACCGAGAGAGTCAACCAGATTCTGGAGGACATGTTGAGAGCTTGTGCACTAGATTATGGATCTAGTTGGGATGACAATTTGCCCTACACGGAGTTCTCATACAATAATAGCTACCAGGCCAGTTTGAAGATGGCACCTTTCGAAGCTTTGTATGGAAGGAGGTGCAGAACACCGTTGATGTGGGATGAAGTTGGAGACCGTCAGTTGTTTGGACCGGATTTGATCAAAGAGTCCGAAGAGAAGGTTAAGTTGATTCGAGATAGACTGAAAGTAGCTCAGTCCAGGCAGAAGAGTTATGCCGACACAAAACGCAAGGAGGTAGTCTACGAAATTGGAGCTAGAGCATATGTTCGTGTGTCACCTCTGCGAGGAGTTAAACGTTTTGGAGTTAAGGGGAAGTTAGCCCCGAGATTTGTAGGACCATACCAAGTTTTGGAACGTATGGGAGAGGTAGCCTACAAGTTGGAATTACCCGGAGGACTGTCCGGAGTTCATGCCGTGTTCCACGTTTCCCAGTTGAAGAAGTGTCATGCTGAGATGGCCGATATCCCTCTGAGAGATACAGTGCCCTTGGAAGCTATTCAGTTGGATAGTGACCTAACCTACGAGGAGAAACCTGTCAAGATTCTCGAGTTTGCCAGCCGAGTCACACGCAGCAAGGTTATCAAGTTTTGCAAAGTTCAGTGGAGCCACCATGCCGAGGATGAAGCCACCTGGGAGCGAGAGGAAGACCTACGGAAAGACCACCCACACCTATTTTCTAGCCAACCCGAATCACGAGGACGAGATTCATCTTAAGGGGGGTAGGTTTGTAACATCCCAATTTTCAAATTTGGATGTTATACTTAGGTCATCATATGCATATCATATTTTATTTGCATTTCATTTGTGATCCTTGAAATCTTAAGCAACTCAAGGACCCACTAAGAGAGTTGGGGATTTCATTTATTTTCATATTTGAATTTTCTCAAATTTGAAAAGAGGATCATTTTGGTTTTAATAATTTTTCTCTCCAAAATATTTCCAATATCAAAAATAAAAGAGAGGAGATAAAATGACTTCTCCAAAATAAAAGAAATATTGGAGGAAAAATGTTAAAATCAAATAAATATTTTATTTGGATTTTTATTGCTATTTTATTTGAATTAGAAAAAAATATGCATTTTTGAAAATTGCATTTTAGGCCAGAAAAATGTCACTTTGTTCTAAATATTTTATTTAGACGGCAAAAATTGTTTTTGGCATTTTTAGAATTTTTTTTATATTTTATTAGAATTTTTCTTTGGCGGAATTTTATTTAAAAAAAACTTTTCGCCCGACTGGGCCGAAGCCCAACCGAGCAGGCCGCAGCCCAGCGCCCCGCGCCGCCTTCCTCCCGCGCGCCGCCGTGCTCGGCACGGACGCCGAGGAGAGTCCGAGCCGGACTCTGCCCCGGGCCGGCCCCCTCCCCAAGCCACGCCGCCCCCTCCCCCTTTATAAGCAGCCGCAACCGCCGCCGTCGTTGCAGCAGCCGCCGCCGCTTCGCGCCGGAGCCGTCGCCGCGCCTCGCCTCGCCCCGCGCCGCCCTAGCCGCCGGAGCCGCCGCCGCACGCCCCGCCTCGCCGGAATCCGAGCCGCCGCCGTCGGATCTCGTCGTCCCGGTTTTTTTTCGGTTTTAGGTAAAACTGCCGGTTTTTTTTAAAACCCAAGTTCTGCTTTTTTTATTTTATTAGATCGGTTCGGTTTTTCTTCGGTTTTGTTATTTAGCAACGCCCGCTCGTTAGTTCGTTTTAAACGAACGCGTTCGTCCGTTCGTCTCTGTTAGCGGACGTTCGTCCGATAGATTTTCCTTTTTATTTTCTTTTTCTGCCAGGGACCCATCCGCGATTACTTTTTATCGCAGATCAGCCCCTGATCTTCAAACCCTCGCCGCTTCTAAACCATTTGTCCAAATCCAGTGAAACCAACGCCAAAATCTTCGTCTCGAGCCCCTCTTTCTGTTTAATCAACTTAAACATGATTTTGACAATTTAAAATTTGGTTTCAAGCAGTTTTGAATTCAAAGTTCTTTTGACCGTAGTTTCAGTTTCGTAGCTCCGATTCGTTTGATTCTTTTTGCAAATCGAAACTTTTCAGTTGTACTTTCAGATTTGATCTTTCTCATTCGAGTTTTTACCCTTGCATCTATGCTTGAGTGCTTATGTATGCTATTGTTTGTTTGCGATAGAATTCCCGGAATGCGAAGCGTGCTACTACGAGTCTCTAGGGTTTGCAGATAGTCAGCAAGGCAAGTAACACTTTGATCATATCCCTTCACTACCCAGTTTTTATGCATTAGTTACAATCCTCAAACACTGCATGATTAGGATGTGATTAACTTGTGGGTATTGGGAAGTAGATGATGAGATAGAACCTATTGCCCTTTATTATCAAACCTTGGGAGTTACTTCTACGCTATGCTTATATTGCCATGCTATGCTCGTAGACGTGGATTGGGTTTGAGTGTATCCATGACAGATGTGAGATTGTTAATTAATGGTTAACTTAAGGTGGCCACTTAAACACACATCTGGGTGGATTGGTTGCGGGCACCTGGGGATATACCAGTGCTGTCCATTTGGTTCGCCACCCAGGCTCAAAGGGATCATAAGATTATTCATGCTAGAAACTTCCGTGTGCAGCCACAAGCTATTATGGGCTCTAGCATAGTTGAGTATGTTGCATGACCTCTTCCAGTGGTAGGCTAGCAGATGTAGGGGATGTAGGTTGGTACTGTCTACCCAGGGTTAGAGTTAATGCTTCTGAAAGACTGTGTCTTAGTCATCCATTTCTCAAACACCATGTAGTGCGAGAAATCCAACGGAGGAGATCGAGTCTTGTGGGGAAAAGTGCGCAAACCTCTGTAGAGTGTACAAACTAATCATGATTAGCCGTGTCCCCGGTTATGGACATCTTGAGTATCTGGTTCTTGGATTATCATGTTGATCTCAACACTCTTAATTAATATTGCTGGGTTGCTAATTACTGTTTAATTGGGATTGAGATGGGGTTACCATTCTCAATGTTTAACAACCACCATGATAGTTAAATAAAATATATTCCTTTGTTGTAGGGAAAAATTAGCTTTTCCGCAAAAACATGTTAACCATAGAGCCTCCACCAGCCATATATGCATGTAGTGATAGCATTTACTTTGTTCATTGCTCTATAGTGTTATCTTGCTAGCATATTCCATGTGCTGACCCGTTTTGGGCTGCAACATATCATGTTGCAGACTTTTCAGATGAAGAGTAAGGTGCGCTAGGTCGTTGTCGTGCACTCAGCTATGCCGTTGGAGTTGATGGACTCACTTACCTTCGATGCTTCCGCAGTTATCTTTTTTTAGATGGCCTTAAGCCATATTATTGTATTAAGTTCTCTTTTGAGACATTCCATGTAATAAGTGTGTGATTGCACTCTGTTATAAATCCTTCAAGTACTGTGCGTGTCAGCATTACCGATCCAGGGATGACACTTATGCACAGAGACTTCGATCCATTCGGGTCGGGTCGCTACAGATTCGTCGCCATCATCATCACTAACCTTTCTGCATCACCAATTTCATGATGCTCACCGCCGTGCATGAGTAATTCCATCGTAGGCTTGCTGGACGGTGATGGGTTGGATGAGATTTATCATGTAATCGAGTTAGTTTTGTTAGGGTTTGATCCCTAGTATCCACTATGTTCTGAGATTGATGTTGCTATGACTTTGCTATGCTTAATGCTTGTCACTAGGGCCCGAGTGCCATGATTTCAGATCTGAACCTATTATGTTTTCATGAATATATATATGTGTTCTTGATCCTATCTTGCAAGTTGTAGACACCTATTACGTGATATGATCCGCATACCCCAAGGTGACAATAATTGGGATTCTTTCCGGTGATTACCGTAGTTTGAGGAGTTCATATATTCACTAAGTGCTAATGCTTTGGTCCGGTTCTCTATTAAAAGGAGGACTTAATATCCCTTAGTTTCCATTAGGACCCCGCTGCCACGGGAGGGTAGGACAAAATATGTCATGCAAGTTCTTTTCCATAAGCACGTAAGACTATATTCGGAATACATGCCTACATTATATTGATGAATTGGAGCTAGTTCTGTGTCACCCTAGGTTATAATTGTTGCATGATGAATGCCATCCGACATAATTATCCATCACTGATCCATTGCCTACGAGCTTTTCACATATTGATCTTTGCTACGTTACTTTGTCGTTGGCACTGTTACAATTGCTACAAAACTGCTACTGTTACTTTTTCCACCGTTACTGTTACTTCCATACTACTTTGCTACTAAAAACTTTGTTGCAGATACTAAGTCTTTCAGGTGTGGTTGAATTGACAACTCAGCTGCTAATACTTGGGAATATTCTTTGGCTCCCCTTGTGTCGAATCAAAAAATTTGTGTTGAATACTCTACCCTCGAAAACTGTTGCGATCTCCTATACTTGTGTGTTATCAAGACCTTTTTCTGGCACCGTTGCCGGGGAGCATAGCTCTATTCTCTGAGTCACGTGGGATTTTTATCTGTTGATCACTATGAAGAATTTGAAAGATACCAAAAGCAAGATCTATCCCTCTACTATGAGGGGAGGTAAGGAACTGCCATCTAGCTCTGCACTTGATTCACCTTCTGTTTTGAGTAAGCTTGCGACACCACCACCTGCTAGTAATTCTGATATGTCGCAAGTAATCGATGATGCCACTTCTGCTATGCATGATGCTTATGATGATACTACTGCTTTGCTTGATAATACTGTGCCACTAGGTGAATTTCTTGATGAACAACTTGCTAGGGTTAGAGAGAATGAGATTATTGAAACTGATGAAATTATTGAAACTAATGAGTATGATTCTCCTCCTAGATATGAATTGCCTAAGGTACCTGAAGGTTATATTATGGATGAAGAAACTGCTAGAGACTTTTTTGCTTGCAATTATAGAGATGATCTTAAGAAATTGTTAGCCAAGCTGAAAGAAAAATCTTTGAATGCTAGAATGCAATATGACCCTAAGTTTGCTACTTCACCTATCTTTGTTACTGATAAGGATTATGAATTCTCTGTCGATCCTGAGTTAATTACTTTTGTTGAATCTGATCCTTTCCATGGCTATGAATCTGAAACTGTTGTGGCACATCTTACTAAATTGAATGATATAGCCACCCTATTTGCTCATGAGGAAAAAATTCGCTATTACTACATTCTTAAGCTATTTCCTTTCGCGTTAAAGGGTGATGCTAAGATATGGTTTAATTCTCTTGCTCCTGGTTGTGTGCGTAGTCCCCAGGATATGATATATTACTTCTCTGAAAAATATTTTTCTGCTCATAAGAAACAAGCTGCCTTAAAGGAAATATTTAACTTTGTACAAATTGAAGAAGAGAGTCTCCCACAAGCTTGGGGGAGGCTTCTCCAATTACTTAATGCTTTGCATGATCATCCTCTCAAGAAAAATGAAATACTTGATATCTTTTATAATGGACTAACCGATGCTTCTAGGGACCACCTAGATAGTTGTGCTGGTTGTGTTTTCAAGGAACGGACTGTTGAACAAGCTGAAGTGTTATTGAACAATATATTGAGCAATGATAATGATTGGACTCTTCCCGAACCACCTCCTAAGCCAACTCCGAAGAAAAGAGGTATTCTATTTCTCAGCCCTGAAGATATGCAAGAGGCAAAGAAATCGATGAAAGAAAAAGGTATTAAAACTGAAGATGTTAAGAATTTACCACCTATTGAAGAAATTCATGGTCTTAATATTCCGACACAGGTAGTAGAGGTAAATTCTCTCTATAGATTTGATGAAGGGGATATTCCTTATAATAAGTCTGCTAGTCAATGCTTGGATGAATTTGATAACTTTATTGTTAAACAAGAAAACTTCAATGCTTATGTTAGTAGACAATTGAAACGTAATGCCTATATGCTTGAACGCTTGGGTGATTATATGTGTAGAACTATTAATGATCTTAAGCTTATCAGTAAACATGCTTCCATGGTAAAAACTCAAGTGGAACAAGTACTTAAAGCTCAGAATGACTTGCTTAATGAGATGAGCAATAAAAACAATGATCATGCTGTTAGAGTTATGACTAGAGGTGGTAAAATGACTCAGGAACCTTTGTATCCTGAGGGCCATCCTAAGAGAGTTGAGCAGGATTCTCAGAGAATTAATACTGATGCACCTAGTCCTAGTAATAAAAAGAAAAAGAAAGATGATAGGACTTTGCATGCTCCTAGTGAACCTGTTATAGACACACCTGAGAACCCAAATGATATTTCTATTTCTGATGCTGAAACACAATCTGGTGATGAACATGAACCAAGTGATAATGCTAATAATGATGTTCATGTTGATGCTCAACCTAGCAATGATAATGATGTAGAGATTGAACCTGCGGTCGATCTTGATAACCCACAACCTAAGAATAAACATTATGATAAGAGAGACTTTGTTGCTAGAAAGCACGATAAAGAAAGAGAACCGTGGGTTCAGAAACCCATGCCCTGTCCTCCTAAGCCATCCAAGAAAAAGGATGATGAGGATTTTGAGCGCTTTGTTGAAATGCTTAGACCTGTCTTTCTGCGTATGCGTTTGACTGAAATCCTGAAAATGTCTCCTTATGCTAAGTATATGAAAGATATTGTTACAAATAAAAGAAAGGTACTGGAAGCTGAAATTTCCACTATGCTTGCTAATTATACTTTTAAGTGTGGAATACCAAAGAAACTAGGAGATCCAGGAATACCAACTATACCATGCTCCATCAAAAGAAACTATGTTAAAACTGCTTTATGTGATTTGGGAGCCGGTGTTAGTGTTATGCCTTTCTCTTTGTATCGTAGACTTGATTTGAATAAGTTGACACCTACTGAAATCTCTTTGCAAATGGCTGATAAATCAACTGCTATACCCATCGGTATTTCTGAGGATGTGCCTGTTGTGGTTGCAAACGTTACTATCTTAACGGACTTTGTTATTCTTGATATTCCCGAGGACAACAGTATGTCGATCATCCTTGGTAGACCCTTTTTGAATACTGCAGGGGCTGTTATTGATTGCAACAAAGGCAATGTCACTTTTCATGTTAATGGTAATGAGCATACGATACACTTTCCGAAGAAACAACCTCAAGTGAATAGTATTAATTCTATTGAAAAAATTTCAACAATTACTATTGGGGGTTTTGAATTCCCTCTTCCTACTGTCAAAAAGAAATATGATATTCTTATTGTGGGGGACATGCATATCCCCGTTGAGGTAACCTAGTGTTATTCGAAAATTCTCCGGTTTCATGTTATTCGAAAGAAGTTTGTTAATAAGACTTAATCAACCTTGTTAATGGATTCCTTTTGATGAACATGAGATGGATGAATTTAGAAAGCACAACTTTCTGTACCCACCTTTTACTTTCTATTATTTAGAATAAATAAAGCAAAAATACTATTACTCGTCTGTTTTCTGAATTATCCGTGTAATAAAAAATATCGTGAAAATAAAAGTTCTCCAAATGCCCTGAAAATTTAGTATGATTTTTTTGATTATTTGAGAATTTCTGGCACTGAGAACACACCAGGGGGATGCACCAGTGGGCCACAAGCCCTGGGGGCGCGCCCACCCCCCTGGGCGCGCCTTGGTGGCTTGTGGGTCCCATGTGGGTCCCCCTCACTTATTCCAGCACCCATCCACTTAGTATTCCTCCAGAAAAAATCATCCCGTTGCTCAAACCCGTGTTCTTGCTCATCTTGCTGCCATTTTCGATCTCCTTGTGCAAAGCTCCATTTGCAAAACTGTTTTGGGGGATTGTTCTTCGGTATGTGACTCCTCCAATGGTCCAATTAGTTTTTGTTCTAGTGCTTTATATATTGCAAATTTTTGCTGCTGTGGTGACCTTGTTCTTGAGCTTGCATGTCAAATTTATATGGTCTCAAGTAGTTTCGATGCATGATATAGCCTCTAAGCACTTGTAGGAGTAGTTACTATCAATTTTGTTGAGTTTGGTTCACTTTTATTTTGAGTCACTAAAAATTTCAGAATTTCTCAGAGAAAAGAAATGAGGAAGAGATGGTCGAGGGGCTCTTCAAGTAGGGGTTCAAAGGAAAATGAAAATGAAGAGAAGAAGAAGCCCAAGTACAACCTCCCTCGCACCGCGGAGGTTCGGCCGTGTGAATGGCCAAGTGATGCATTCTTGAGGGCGGCCGGAATTTATGAGGATTTCTATTATTTGGCGGATAAGGCACGCATCACCGACTTCCTCCACAATAATTGTGACCAATACCTCCTACTCACTAATACCTTTGTGCAAAATTTTCACTTTCGTTTTAGGGAAGATCCTCCTATGGTAGAATTTCACTTATATGATGTGCCTAAGAAAATGACTCTCTATGATTTTTGCGATGTTTGCAAATTACCTTATGAGGGCAGCGTCAGTGAACCACGTCCTAGAGATGTGGAGGATTTTATTGATGAAGTTACCGTAGGGGAAGAGAGAGGGGTGTCGGAAGCGAGAGTGGCTAGTTTACATTTTCCTTTTTTGCGCTATTACTCATTATTTGTGGGGAGATGTTTGATTGGTCGAGGGGAGAGTGGAGGCCTTAATGCCCCTGACCTTGCTATTTTGCGCCATGCTTTATATCATGATAGAACTTTTAGTTTGGGCGCTATTGTTGCTCGAAGGTTGAGTTTAAACCGTTCGAGGGGTCCTATTTTTGGAGGTATCTACGCTTCTCGTTTAGCTAAACATTTTGAGATTCCCATTAGGCTCGATGAGCAGGAAGAAATGTTGTTACCCACTAAATATTTAGACTATGACAATATTGTAGCACATGATTTTATTTCCAAAGACGATGACAAGCGGCTCATCTATAACTTAGTGTTCAGTCAGGGTACCTATCAGATTATTACTTTGCCTGCACCTTCTTTGTTCGATATTCATTCAGGCAGGTACATTATTATGCCCGATGATATTTATGTGTACTGGGAGCGAACGCGATCCCCAGTCCTTGAGCCAGCACTATCACCTGATCCATATCAAGAACCTGTTTATCAGTGGGAGCCACATGAGCTCGCCAACCGGTGGAACCCTCAGGACCCTCCGGAGTACCGAGGAGAGGGTTATTTCTCGCCGTGGTTGTAGACCAACTTAGGCCTAAAGCCTAAGCTTGGGGGAGTACGTATTTCTCACCGACATTACATTCATTCCAGTTGTCGGTGTTCATACTTTTTCATTGTATTATCCATGCTAGTTTATTTCTTTTTCTCACTTTCTTCTTTTGTGTTCGAAACTTTGAGAAAATCAAAAAAAATTAGTTGTAGTATTAAAAGAAAACCCTAAAAGATTTCTCGTTCTTCTTTTTGTTTGTTGGGAGCTTTCCCGTGTAAATAGTTTTTCTCGTTCTTGTTTTTGCCTTCTTTAGAAAAACAAAAACTCCTAAAACATTTCAGTGTGTTTCTTTGAAGTTCTTTTCTTTTCTTTGGGTCGAGAGGACAAGACCATGATGAAAATGTTGAGTGGTTCTCATATGCATTATTCTTGATCTAACGAAGAGCCCATATTACCTTGTCTTCTCCTTTGAATAAATGTTTGCAGATTCCAGCTTAGTCCAAAGCACGTGCACTCTTATTATTATTCACACCGTTCGGTCGTGCATGTGAAAAGGCAATAATGACGATATATGATGAAATGATGGAGATGGAGGAAAGCTGGTACAAACTCGACCTATTTTGTTTTTGTAAATATGATTAGTTCATCGTCCCTGATTCAGCCCATTATGAATGAAACATGTTTGCAATGACAATTAGAGATTATAGTTACTCATGCCATGCTTAATTAGCTAGGAGTTGATAATGGTTTGCCTTGAGTGCCAACATGCAAATTAAAATGGTTATGATGTAGTATGATAGGATGGTATCCTCCTTTGAATGATTTAAGTGGCTTGACTTGGCACATGTTCACGCATGTAGTTGAATCAAAATCAACATAGCCTCCACGATATTTATGTTCATGGTGATTTATATCCTACTCTTGCTTGCATTCAATGTTGGTTAATCTCAATACATGTTTATGACTGTTGTCGCTCTCTAGTTGGTCGCTCCTCAATCTTTTGCTAGCCTTCACTTTTACTAAGCGGGAATACTGCTTGTGCATCCACTTCCATAAACCCAAAGTTGTTCCATATGAGTCCACCATACCTACCTATATGTGGTATTCACCTACCGTTCCAAGTAAATTTGCATGTGCCAAACTCTAAACCTTCAAATAATATTCTGTTTTGTATGCCCGAATCGCTCATGTAGCAACTAGGGGCTGTCAGTATCTTCCATGCTAGGTGGGTTATTCTCACGATGAGTGTCTATTCACTTGTCATTCACGAGAAAGTGGCTGGTAATTGGGATGCCCAGTTCCATGCTCTAAATCAAATCAAAATATACTATCAAACAAAACTCCCCCAGGACAGTTGTTGGTATGGACGGTACCCGTTGTTTCGGACCAGCCGTGGAGTGTGCTTGTTGGTGGAGGGGGAGTAAAAACTTTACCATTCTGTTTGGGAACCGCCTATAATGTATTTAGCATGGAAGATACCGAGATCTCTTGGTTGTTATGTTGACAATGAAAGCATGCCGCTCAAAATTACATTCATCTCTGTTTTAAAAGCTCGAGCTCTGGCACCTCTGCAAATCCCTGCTTCCCTTTGCGAAGGGCCTATCTATTTACTTTTACGCTGAGTCATCATCCTCTTATAAAAAGCGCCAGTTAGAGAGCACCACTGTCATTTGTATGCATTGTTGTTAATTGATATTGAGTATGACTGGATATCTTTTACCATGAATTACAATGTCTAGTCAGTCCTTGATCTTCAGGGGTGCTCTGCATTTATGTTTTGTGGTCTCAGAAAGGGCTAGCGAGATACCATTTTGTTATATCATATCATGATTGTTTTGAAAAAGTGTTGTCATCCGAGATTCATTATTATTGCTCGCTAGTTGATTATGCCATTGATATGAGTAAATGTGAGACCTAAATGTTATTGTGTATATGGTTAGTTCATAATTCTTGCTGAAAACCTGAATGCTGGCTTTGCATATTTGCAACAACAAGATCAAACAGAGTTTGTAGAAGTTTTTCTTTGTCACTTTCAGTTTGTCAACTTAATTGCTTGAGGACAAGCAATGGGTTAAGCTTGGGGGAGTTGATATGTCTTCATCGTATCTACTTTTCCAAACTCTTTTGCCCTTGTTGTGGACTCTAATTTGCATGATTTGAACGAAACTAACCAGGACTGACGCCGTTTTCAGCAGAATTGCCTTGGTGTTATTTTTGTGGAGAAATAAAAGTTCTCGGAATGACGTGGAAATTTACGGAGAATATTTTTGAAATAAAAAAAATACTGGCGAAAGAATCAACCAGAGGGGGTCCACCCATTGGCCACAAGCTAGGGGGCGCGCCCCCCCTGGGGCGCGCTCTGGCGGCTTGTGGGCCCCCTGGACCTCCTCTGACCCTAATTCCAACTCTATATATTCACATCCGGAGATAAAAAAATCAGAGAGAAGAGTTCATCACGTTTTACGATACGGAACCGCCGCCGCCTCCTGTTCTTCATCGGGAGGGCTGATCTGGAGTCTGTTCGGGGCTCCGGAGAGGGGGATTCATCGCCATCATCATCACCAACCTTCCTCCATCACCAATTTCATGATGCTCACCGTCGTGCGTGAGTAATTCCATCGTAGGCTTGTTGGACGGTGATGTGTTGGATGAGATTTATCATGTAATCGAGTTAGTTTTGTTAGGGTTTGATCCCTAGTATCCACTATGTTCTGAGATTGATGTTGCTATGACTTTGCTATGCTTAATGCTTGTCACTAGGGCCCGAGTGCCATGATTTCAGATCTGAACCTATTATGTTTTCATGAATATATATGTGTTCTTGATCCTATCTTGCAAGTTGTAGACACCTATTACGTGTTATGATCCACATACCCCAAGGTGACAATAATTGGGATTCTTTCCGGTGATTACCGTAGTTTGAGGAGTTCATGTATTCACTAAGTGCTAATGCTTTGGTACGGTTCTCTATTAAAAGGAGGCCTTGATATCCCTTAGTTTCCATTAGGACCCCGCTGCCACGGGAGGGTAGGACAAAAGATGTCATGCAAGTTCTTTTCCATAAGCACGTATGACTATATTCGGAATACATGCCTACATTATATTGGTGAATTGGAGCTAGTTCTGTGTCACCCTAGGTTATAATTGTTGCATGATGAATGCCATCCGACATAATTATCCATCACTGGTCCATTGCCTACGAGCTTTTCACATATTGATCTTTGCTACGTTACTTTGCCGTTGCCACTGTTACAATTGCTACAAAACTGCTACTGTTACTTTTGCCACCGTTACCGTTACTTCTATACTACTTTGCTACTAAAAACTTTGCTGCAGATACTAAGTCTTTCAGGTGTGGTTGAATTGACAACTCAGCTGCTAATACTTGGGAATATTCTTTGGCTCCCCTTGTGTCGAATCAATAAATTTGGGTTGAATACTCTACCCTCGAAAACTGTTGTGATCCCCTATACTTGTGGGTTATCATCGTACACCTTCACGATCCTTCCGATCAAGTACCGAACGCACGGCACCTCCGTGTTCAGCACACGTTCAGCTCAATGACGTCCTCGCCTTCTTGATCCAGCAAGACGGGTGAAGTAGTAGATGAGTTCCGGCAGCACGACGGCGTGGTGACGGTGGTGGTGAACTTGTTCCCGCAGGGCTTCGCCGTGCACTGCGGAAAAACTTGTTCCCGCAGGGCTTCCTTTTCTCCCCAAGGCCTGCGGCCAGAGGAGGGGCACGCCAACTCCTTGTGGGCTGGTGTGCTCCCCTCGTTTGGCCCATATGGCCCATTAACCTCCCGGGGCTTCCCGGAATCCCTTCCGGTGATCCGATGATTACCCGGTACATTCCGAAACCTTTCCGGTGACCAAATAGTATCGTCCTATATATCAATCTTTAACTCCGGACCATTCCGGAGCTCCTCGTCATGTCCGTGATCTCATCCGGGACTCCGAACAACATTCGGTCACCAACTCACATAACTCATATAATACTATATCGTCAACGAACGTTAAGCGTGCGGACCCTACGGGTTCGAGAATGATGTAGACATGACCGAGACGCCTCTCCGGTCAATAACCAATAGCGGGACCTGGATGCCCATATTGGTTCATACATATTCTACGAAGATCTTTATCGCTCGAACCTTTATGACAACATACGTAATTCCCTTTGTCTGTCGGTATGTTACTTGCCCGAGATTCGATCGTCGGTATCTTCATACCTAGTTCAATTTCATCACCGACAAGTCTCTTTACTCATTCCGTAATACATCATCTTGCAACTAACTCCTTAGTTACTTTTCTTGCAAGCTTCTTGTGATGTGTATTACCGAGAGGGCCCAGAGATACCTCTCTGTTATATGGAGTGACAAATCACAATCTCGATTCACGCCAACTCAACAAACACCTTCGGAGAAACCTGTAGAGCATCTTTATGATCACCCAGTTACGTTGTGATGTTTGACAACACACAAGGTATTCCTCCGGTATCCGGGAGTTGCATGATCTCATGGTCGAAGGAATATGTATTTGACATTAAGAAAGCAGGAGCAATAAACTGAACGATCATATGCTAAGCTAACGGATGGGTCTTGTCCATCACATCATTCTCAAATGACAACTCACGTCTATGGTTAGAAAACCTTAACCATCTTTTGATCAACGAGCTAGTCTAGTAGAGGCTTACTAGGGACACATTATTTGTTTATGTATCCACACATGTATTTAAGTTTCCGGTCAATAAAATTCTAGCATGAATAATAAACCTTTATCATGAATAAGAAAATATAATAATAACAACTTTATTATTGCCTCTAGGGCATATTTCCATCAATACGGTGCTCAGAACGTTTTGCAACAATTAGCCGCAAAAATGATACCGACAAGCAAAAAAATATGACTAATGGTACCAATCTGTTACAACGTCCCCAAATGTGATAGTTCCGTACAATTAACTCCAGCAAATCACAGCAGATTGTGGTCTACATGGATGAGAAATATACTCCGTAGTTGCCGAATGGGACGTATGAATATCCTGTGGAAATTAACCACCATCAATGAGCAATCACTTTTTTTAAACAATGTCAGGCTCGGATCATGGATCTGATTTATTTTCCTAGATGGAGTAGAAAAGAGACCTATGACTTCGCAATTTTTTAAGCAATGTCAATTTGTATTTTTTTTAAATCGATGAACTTTTTTCAATTTCATGGACTTTATTGTCTAATTCGTGAACTTCTTTTCGATTTCGTGGACTTTATTGCTTTCTTAACCTTCAAAAAAGACAAGCGGGATTGCTCGTATTCGAACCCAACACTCCACCTTCAAACCTGCAGATGATAACCACTGCGACAACCCATCAATTGTGTGAATTTACTTCTTTCCACCTTCTTATTCCAAACATAACGCTAATAAAAAAAGTGTTCCAGTCTGCTTTTTTTGTTTTCTTCATGATTTTTTTTCTGCTTTTCCTTGTTTCTTTTTTTTCTTAATTCGTGAAATTTTTAAAAAATTGTTAAGTGTTTAAAATTTTGTGAATTTCGTTTCAAATTTCATGAACTTATTTTTTTTAAACTACAATTCCAATTTTCTTTGGAAATGCAATTTTTTTGGAACGCTTAAATTTTTTGAAACTTCACAACAAAATTTGAAAAAACTAAGTAAATTGGCGAACAATTTTTTAAACAGGAACATATGATGGATATTTTTTGCAATTTTTGAATAATTTCTGAAAATGGAAACAATTTTTTAAATTACCGAACAAAATTTTATAAATGAACATTTTTTGACTGCCGAACAATATTTGAAAAGCATGGACATTTTCTGAAATCCCCAAACAGTTTTTGAAAATATGAACATCGATTTGAAAAAAGTTCATCAATTTGGAAAGAAGTTCACGAATTTGACAACACAAACCTCAAAATTGAAAAAAGTCCATCAATTTGAAAAAAAGTTTACAAATTGACAATAAAGTTCAGGACACTGAAAAAAGTTCATCAACTCAAAAAAAGTTCATGAATTAAATGTTTTTTTCATAGGCCCGACCAGGCCGGTCCATTGTCGAGTGCGGAAACGCGGTAGTATGAAAAATTAAAATAACAGTTTCAAGTACCTAGTTAAATTATGATTTTAAATACTTTTTTCTTCAAACCTGACATGAATGCCTACCATGGTCGTGACCACCTTCTGGGAGAAGCTGAGGTAATTTCATGAATGTCTAAAAAACACCATGTTCAACGGAGGGTGTTCGTATAGGCCAGAAGGCTCCCTCTAATAGCACGCTATTTTCCCGACTTCTTTGAATTGACCCAATTTTTTCCATGGCCTTGTATGACCAATTCCAGGCACCATGCCAAGTTGTATGAGTTTTCGACAATTCTTGTATTTTCTCGGTGAAAATGACCGATAAATAGCCGGCCGTGACGCAACTTGCATACGGTGCCGGAACGTTCAAACCTGACATAAATGCCTACGATTGGCATGCCCACCTACTAGAAAAGTTAGGGTCATTTCATGCATGTCCAGAAAATAGACCATGTTCAACGAAGGGTGTTCGAGTAGGCCAGAAGGCTTCGTTTGGGAGCACATTTTTTTGCCATCCGTGAAATGACCCCAAATTTTTTCCATGAGCTTATATGTACAATTAAAGGCACGATGCCAAGTTATTTTTGTTTTCGACAAATTTGTATTTTCTGGAGTTTTCTGAGTCAAAAGAGACAGATAAATGGCCGGACATGTCGCAACTTGTATACAGTGTCATAATTAGTTCAAACCTGGCATGGATGTCTACCATGGGAATTCTCACCTGCTTGCAAAAGTTGGGGTCATTTGAAGGATGTGCAAACATAGTCCATGTTTAATGAAGAGTATTCGGGTTGGCCAAAAGGCTCCTTCTGAGAGCACATTGTTTCTTGACATTCTTCAAATCTCCCCAAATTTTTCCACTAGCTTCTATGGCCAATTAAAGGCACCATGATAAGTTGTTTGATTTTTCGAAAATTCTTGCAATTTCTGGAGTTTTCTCGGCGAAAAATGACCGGATGTGACACAAGTTGCATACGGTGTCGGAATACGTTCAAACCTGGCATGGATGCCTACCATGAGCATGCCCACCTAATGAAAAAAGTTGGGGTTATTTCATTAATGTCCAACACTAGACCATGTTCAACGAAGGGTATCCGGGTAGGCCATAAGGCTCCGTCTGAGAGCATGTTGTTTCTGGATATCTTTGAAATGACCCCAATTTTCGTTAATGTCCTTGTATGATAAATTTAAGACACCACGCCAAGTTGTTTTAGTTTTTGATAAATTTTGCATTTTTTTGGGTTTTCTCGGTCAGAAAATCCCGATAAATGGCCGGACATGTCGGCTCTTGCATACGGTGTCGATAATCGTTTGAACCTGGCATGGATGCCTACCATGGACATTGCAAAAGTTAGGGTCATTTAAAAATGTTCAAAACAAGATCATGTTCAATGAAGGGTGTTCGGGTAGGCAAGAAGGGTCCGTTTGAAAGCACGTTTTTTGACATTTGTAAAATGGTCCCAAATTTTTTCCACAAGGTTCTATGAACACATGCCAAGTTGTTAGATTGTTCGACAATTCTTACCCTTTCAGGAGTTTTCTTGGTGGAAAATGGCCGATAAATAGCCGGACGTGACGCAACTTGCATACGGTGTCGGAATTCGCTCAAACCTGGCATGGATGCATCATATGTCCATGCCAGGTTGCGGCAAGATGTTGAGGTCATTTCTCCATAGTCCAAAAAAACCACCAGTTCAGAGGAGTGTGCTAGACTAGGCCAGACGGGTACATCCATGAACATGTAGTTTTTCCTAATTTGAATGCTTATTTATTTGAAAATTCTATCATTATCAATCAACATGAACATTTTCTTATATCCTCACCATTTCTTAAAATTTCTGAACAATTTTGTAATTTCAAATTGTGTATGAAAATTTTACGAACTTGAACACTTCTTGTAAAATTGTTAAATTCCCCAAAATTGATGTTGAACACAAATTCCGAACCACATACTTTTTTTAAACGCAACATTTCTTAAATTTGTGAACAAACCGGGCAGATTTTTTGAAATTCCAGAACATTTTTTTAAATTTTAATAAGTAGTTGAACAAAAGAACATTTTTTGATATTCCAAACAATATTTGAAAGTTTCGAACAGGTTTAGAAAATAATAATAAATTTCAAAAATTAGAAAAATGAGTTAATGAAAAAAGAAGAGAAAGATGAAAAAATAGAAGAAAAAACGCGTAGGCCTTGCTGCAACTAGGTGGCAGCATCGCTCCCGTCGGGCGCTTGTTAGGCCAGCCCATGCGTTAGCAGATTTGAAAAGTGTTTACCAATTTATAAAAAAATGTTCATGAATTTTAAAAAAAGTCGCGAGCTTTAAAAAAAGTTTGTAAAAGTTGAAAAGTGTCCGTACATTTTTACAAAATGTTCGCACATTTTAAAACAAAGTTCACGAATTTGAAAAGTTCACATATTTAAGAAAAAGTTAACAATTTAAAAACAATTCATAAATTTTTAAAAAAGAAAATAAAAAACTAAAAGAAGGAGAAAAATAAAAAATGTAAGAAAAAGCGGACAAACAAAAATGAAAAAAAAAACCCAACAGGCTCGCATTGGTTGGTGTTATATATGAAGAAGAAAAAAAGTAACTAGACGCGATAAGAAAGTAGTCCAGTTGGTTAGCATGGTTGTCCCAAGTGTAGAGGTGCTGTGTTTGAATCTCGTTGGGCACTCATTTTCTTAAAGGTTTCAAAAAAGAGGAAAAAAATGTAGAATTAGCTGGGCCAGGACAGTACGTACATAGGGCGTGTATGCGCGGGGACGTACTTTTGTAAAAAAACCATCCTACACTTTATTATTAAGGGGTATCGAGAGATCTTCATCGTTAATGTGTTTAGAGGAGGGGGTACCTAAGCAGAAGTGTTCTTGAATCTGTACTATAAGCCTATAACATAATTTTGTGTCTGCAGTAGCGTGTTCGAAAGTCCATGAGCACGCACTGGACGCATCCTATAATCCAAGGAAAGATCCACAAAGATTGTTTTATGGGTGGGTAGGAGATCGAAAACCACAGGTTAGACAATGATGATGCCAGCGGCCGTACGTTTTGTACTTGCATTCGCTGAAATCTGTTGGCGCTCACGGAACATAAGACAAAATCGCATTATCATCTGTAATCATGTCTGGTTGTGCTAAATAATAACATACTTCATGGACGGCAGTCTTCCATTCTGCCGGTTGCTCCAGCGGTCAACTATCGATGCTACGCCCGTACAGATCGAATATATATGTGTCCAACTGGCATGGATGTGCCATATGCAAAGCTACTAGTGGCCCACACATGAACAAATCTTTTTTGGGTTGCTTACCACGTACGCCACGTGGTCACAAATGAACAAATCGAACAGAAGGTCAACTTCTCTCCAAGACAACATGTAGGATGTAGCTAGGTACAAAAACTCCAACTTGGCACATATTTTTCTTGCAGATCAGACAACATGTAGATGTTACGTGTTAACTTATGTGTATCTGTTTTCCGGGAAAATAGTTAGCTACTTGGTTGTACCTAGGTACCCCGGCTCCAGCCTACCGACAGACGCTTTCTCCGTGCTCCATCACGGTG
The DNA here is from genome assembly GCA_011799875.1 of Thinopyrum elongatum. Classification (NCBI taxonomy): domain Eukaryota; kingdom Viridiplantae; phylum Streptophyta; class Magnoliopsida; order Poales; family Poaceae; genus Thinopyrum; species Thinopyrum elongatum. The sequence goes on from CM022298.1 coordinate 588,146,879, forward strand.
TGCTCTATACCGACGAAATTCCTAGATGAAAGTTTGGAGTTTGAAATGAAAAAGAGAAAACTTTTCTTCCCTCAACTCTTCGCTGAGTTTAGTTTTCGTCCCTCAACTACAAAACCGGACAGAGTGCATCCCGAACTCTCGAAACCGGTCACTTTTCGTCCCTACTGCTGAGTCAACCCGGTTTTGACCACGCATGAACAGTACATCCGATGAACAGTAAATTCGAAAAAAATAGCAACCAAATTCAAAAAAATCTGAAATTTTATGGCATCGAAGATACTCAGGTGCGTCACGTGCGTGCTAATTTTCGTCATGTTTGGAAGTTCGAGGAGCACGCAGCAAAAAAAACAAAAGTAAATGTACTCTGAAGTGAACAGTAAAATCAAAAAAATAGCAAAAAAATTAAAAAATTCTGAAATTTTTTGGCATAGAGGATGCTCAGGTGGGCAAGGTGCGTGCAAATTTTTGTGGTAAAATAAGATTCGAGAAGGTCGTGCCAAAAAAAACAAAATAGCGTATGTGTGTGTGCCGCTTTGGGTGGTTTCCAAACCCTCGGATCTTATTTTACCACAAAAATTTGTACGCACCTTGCCCACCTGAGCATCCTCGATGCCAAAAAATTTCAGAATTTTTTTATTTTTTTGCTGTTTTTTAAATTTTACTGTTCACTTCAGAGTACATTTACTTTTGTTTTTTTTGCTGCGTGCTCCTCGAACTTCCAAACATGACAAAAATTTGCACGCACGTGCCGCACCTGAGCATCTTCGATGCCATAAAATTTCAGATTTTTTTGAATTTTTTTGCTTTTTTTTTTGAATTTACTGTTCATCTGATGTACTGTTCACTCGTGGTCAAAACCGGGTGACTCAGCTGCAGGGATGAAAAGTGACCGGTTTCGAGAGTTCGGGGTGCACTCTGTCCGGTTTTAGAGTTGAGGGACGAAAACTAAACTCAGCGAAGAGTTGAAGGACGAAAAGTATACTTTTCTCAATGAAAAACTTCCGATCTGGAACTTTCAGCTTTGAGTAGTTGTATATGTCATCTCGCAACAAAATAAAAAGTAGCCGGAAAAAAAGGAGTAGATGAATGTCGTGATTTTCTGGAATTGGAAGTGGGCAGAATCTAAGGCGAAGTGCGACGAGGAAGAGGGTGCGTTGTTTATGTGATAGCTAGGGGCTCGGAAAAAAGTATCGAACTCAAAACGAATCTCGCACAGATCGAACTACGAACACATGGTGGGTATCAATGTCTGACTGAAGATTGGCCGGTGGCAACAACCTTTGATTTGTCTAGTTGTTGTAGTGCTTCTAACAAGCTAGCAACTACGCACAGGCATGGTAGCAGCAATTTGCTAGAATAGCTAGTGAGAATCTATTGCCAGGTGCGTCAGCTACGAACGTTAGTTTGGGAGTTTGCACCACAAGACGCCGATCATAAATATATAATTCATGCTCTGCTGTACTGTTTTATCGCTAACGACCCGGGGCATCACAGTGACCTTACATTCAATCAGTCTAGTACTGCAGTGTAGTAGACTGCTAGATATTTCATGGAGTATTAGTCCAATATTTACAACAATATAATTACAGAAGCATATCAGAACTCTGATTTTTTTTCCTTATGAACTATAGATAACAAATACTCCCTCCACATCAAAACATAAGACGTTTCTTGACACTGAGTATCATTTTAAGCATGAGGAAACGTGCATGTTCAATAGCATATCAGATGATGCATGTATCTTACAGGGGTGCAACTAGCTATGATCGAACTAGTCAATTTGCAAGTGGGCAATGTACAACTGCAAGCAACTGAAAACTATGTATACAAAAACTGGATTCAGTTGCTTCTGAATTACGAGCAGTTGTGTGAGTAGTCCAGGTTGGCTAGTTTGGTCTAGCCAGCGCAATGACTTGTACCATATACCTGGCCATCCGTCGGCCAGGCAAGGCTTCAGCCTGGCCTAACAAAGCCCGAAGCAGAAAACCTAGGCCCGAGTTGCACCACCATCCTATCATGGCGCATATTTGTCTCCCGTTTGTTGTTGCAATCGGGTGGTACAATCGAACACATGAGCAACCGATCTAAGCAGAGTTACATATCACTGTCGTTGAGCGGCGCAATCTCTTATTTGCTTGTCTAAGACGTCACATTTTAAACCGGAGTTCTAGGCTCCCATCAACTATTTTTATTTAAGCTGACAGCTTATGGAAGTAATACAAGTTTAGTGCATTGAGTTCGGAAAAGGAGATTATTGTTTTTGTTGTTGTTGCGTGAAGGAGATTAATGCTTGTCCGACTCTGTTTTCAGTTGGGGTACTTCTTCAGTGTGTAAGTTCCACCTCAAAATATAAGACATTTTTGTAGGTTATACTAGCGTAAAAAACATTAAGACAGTCACAATAGACACTGAATTTGAATTAGATTTTGTCTCGTGCATTAAATATGTGTTTAGACTTTAGATAAGACTCTTCTAATGCATTGTATAGTAGTTTTAGTGTTGTATCTACTATCTCTGTATCAAAATATAAGACATTTTTTAGGCTAGTTTAGTCTTGAAAAACGTCATATATTTCGATACGAGGGGGTATAAGACTACAGTAACACAACTTCTCTTTGACATACCATCCTGTCTGTTCTGTGTATTGTAAACCGAAGGACTCTCTTCAGAGAAAAACGATAGAAGTATCAACGAGTGACCGAGCATCAGTTCCTTCAGCCATGTGAGCCTGAGGTGGCTGCATACATAGCTAGCCATGCATGTCAACTACAGCACGTCGTCTGCATTCAGCGACGAACTTTTCACATTTCTACCTCTCTCTCTCTCTCTCTCATGTTTTTGAAGGGAAATCCCCACTGTTTTCTTGTTCTCAGGGGACTTGATCGGCATTATTTCTGAGAACTCTACCGAGACGAGATAAATACTTGCCGAGTCAGACAAGTCACATGTTTTCGGTTGGTTGTGTTGACAATTTTGTCACGAGAGAGATGTGAAGGTGGTGAAAGGCGACGGTCACCACGCACAAGACAGGAGAGATTAATTGCGTACGCGTAGAGTGGCGCTCACGTTGAGTAATCGACGGGAGAAATAGACCAAGATATGCAGGTCTACAGTACTCACGTAGCAGCCTGATCGCACAGCGGTTGTTGACGTTTTAACAGTCCGAGGCTGACACAAGAGGAGATGAAGATGAGAGCATCTAACCGCCGGAGTTGGCAAATCTGACCTCTCGAACGTCCGCGGACGGTCCGGACAGTGACCGGTCACACCTTAAATAATTCATTTTACAATCGGATATCTCAAATTAGAAATCTCAAATTCATACTATTACATGCAACGTAAACCGATCTTAAACGGAGCCCGTTCGGCTCCATCGTGCCTATGTCTGGCGGCCGGCTGCGCTCTTTAGAGTGTTGGTCCGATCGCCGGCGAGGTAGAGTAGGACATGAGACACGAGCCGGTTCACGGGACTCAAGGCGCCGCCGTCTCCCATGCCCTACTCTTCTTCGTCGGAGCCTGGAACTCTGACGTTGCTGGTGGACATCAGATCGATGATGGACTCGTCTTGGGACGAGCTGGCGACAACCACCATGACGCGGTTGTGGCACCCAGACTGGTGCACCACACGGGGCGCCGAAGAATGCGACTCCGCCTCGCCAACGTCCACTGCCACGAGGGCTGCCGCTGCCTCCCGCGCCCGCTTCCTCCCACGGCGGGCATTCATGTTTGCGTCGTACGACGCCCATGGTGCGTCTTGCTGCTCGGCGCGCGAACGGAGGGGTTGCGCGTCCAGCACGGCGTTCGGACGCCAGACGGACCGCACCGTCTCTGGCGAGTAGCGATGCCACACCTCACGGAGGATCGATGCGCCATTTGGACGAACGCAATGGATTCTCGACGGAAGGAGTCCAAGAGCTGTCGTCGGGCGGCCTCCTTCTGGGAGCGGCGGAGTACAAGGCGGATGGTCATCTCCTCCTCGGAGCTGTGTGGTATGAGTTCGGGGTCGACGGATCTGGAGGTGTAAGACTCAGATCTGTTGCCCCGCCAAGCCGGAGATCGTCGGACGGGAGTTTGGGTAACGGAGGGGAGTGGAGTGAAGTGACTAGGTTTGGTCCAGGGAACGGATGGAGAGAAATATATGTGGGGTCGAATGGGCCAGCATGGGCTGGGTCCGACCGGTGGACGCGCCTGGGTGATCCCGGGCGTTCATATCCACTCTAGATTTGGGTTGGATATGGGGGTGCTGGTAAGCCCGGGCGTTTGAGACCAGTTTGAGGCGCTTGTCTGGATCGTTTTTTTATGATCAGTCAGTGACTGGACCGTTTGCCCGGGCATCAAGGGGGGTTTAGGGCGTCCGGTTGTAGATGCTTGATGGGATGGAGCCCTCCACCTAATTTTCTCGGCACCTTGAGTATCGTCTGCATCGGAGTAGTGCAAAGCCTTGTCTGAACTTTCGCTGGCCTTTTTTCGAGTTTGAGTTTGGATTACTATTGCTGCGGGTCGACTGCTTCCGGGACTGTCCGTGAGTTTGAAATGTGAAACCCAAAACACACCACTCGCGACTTTGCAAGTGTCTCCCAATAAATGAGCACTTCATTTCCAATTTTGTGGCCCACACGTGCACGTGGCATCTCAAATCCCCGGCGCACAGACAGAGACGGGCCATGTTTGCTCCCGCCACCACGACCCGATCGATCAGCGTAGCGAGCCCCTACACCACCATCGACCAAACCAGTCTCTCTCGATCACGACGACGGCGACGGGTCCGGCCGACGACGCCGCCTCCACCACGAACCGCCTGGGCGCACGCTCTCATAACCGCCGCAGGGCCCCTGACAGCGGCCGGCTCGCGCGAGAGGTTCCGCGAGGCATTCAATGCGACGTTCACACTTGGGCACTTGGCCACCGGCGGCCGAGCCGCCGGTCATCGTCGCCGAAGACGACAACAAGTACCAGTACCGGCGACAGCCTTCCCGTTCACACCTTCCTCATGCGCGCGTCCATCACGCTTCAAACAACAAGCTTCGTGTTTCGCAAAAAGAAAGAAGCTTCGTGATCGTCATCGGTCTTAATGACGGTGGTTACGCAAGATGATCACGCGGATTATTAGCGCCATGGACACGGAGCTCTCCGTGGGAGCCGCGGCCTCTGCGGTCATGGCGGCGTCAGAGGACGATGCCTGTACATACACCTCGCCGTCACGTACGGGACAGAGACCGTCCGGCTCCGGCGTCCGTCCTCTCCTGTTTTTGGACTACACCGGCCGCGGGCGGCCGATCGTTTTCGTTCTGTTTTCGACGATCGATCCCGTGGAGCCGATGGATATACCATATCGATCTGCCGCATTAATGGCCCCCCAAGATTGCACGTAACGCAAGGGACCTTGTGCGCGTGCACATCACGGCACGCAATAGTCCAGTTCCAAGGTTACTGTGGCTTCTGTCGTTCTTCCAACATAGTACAGTAAGTAGAGTACATGCGTGCGTGTTCTGATAGTCTCATGTGGGTCGGCATCCACGCTCTGCACCCTGTTCGTCAGAGATACCGATATATATTATGTACGTAAAGTATGGTTGGTCACAAACCTCCATCTTGCAACATAGAAAGTGTGCACCACGTACGTACGTATAATAAATTTGCCAGCTCCCAAGGACATTTTTCGGGTCACATGTAAACTAGCCTGCTCTCGTGGGATCTGTCTGACTCTGGCATGGACGTACGTATGCAAGTGGCATGTACGGCCCGCTCGTGCTTTTTTTTTTCATGGTAACACGTGTCTCATTGATATCATAAAAAACAAAGTACAAGTCACGTCGAGACCGACATGACAAAACTGAAAAGATAGCAGAACATCGCTGAGCTTAACACCAACGCTCGTCACCTGTCTCCGGCACCACAATAGCAACCATCAAAGGAAAAAATGGCGGATCACCTCCTCACCCGAACTCGACGCGGCTCCATCGCTGATAAGCAGCTTTGCGGACCTCCAAGGTGGCTCACCAAAAGCGAAGCCATTGCCGTTGAACGAATCAGACCGGGGTAACACCCCGGACACGCCATCGAACTCCAGATCTGGCCCCCCACCACGACTAAGACGCCGAAGGAGGAAACCATACCTGCCATCCATCAACCACGAACCCAGCACACGTTCCATCTTCCAGATGTCGTCGATGCAGACCACAATCTGCATCCGCTCCTGGACTACCTCCCAAGCTCCACACCGGCGTTGGAGCAAACGCCGTCGCAACGACGGAGCCCGAGGACACATGTCCACCACGAGGATGACGCCGCCGCCACACCATCCTTGCTTGAATAGACTGATTTTCAAATTCATCCCCAACCATAGAACCGATTACCTCGTTGGGGACAGAGACTTGTGCAAGCTAGTTAGTGGTGGGTGACACGCCGGTACTTTATGCATGTACGTCACGTATGTACAAACCTAGCTTAGACTTTAATTGCCTTCGACTGCTTGTATCAAGTTGTAACGGTATCTTCAACGTCGACCCGTAAATTTACTTCCGCATCCGTCCACGGATAGAGGGGATCAGTCCACAGATACGGATGAAAGAGCCAACCATCCAACACAGCCCGCACACCTTACCTAGCGATGATCGTCGAAGGGCACTTACACTGCTAGTTCTTGCTACACCGCCCTGTTCGTTGGCTCCACGACTGCACCCTTCTGACAGTTTATCTGGCGCAGCTGGGCACCTCTCAACGTCAAGTTCTTTCTCTGACTTGCCTCGCAAAACCGGTGCTGGACGGCCGATCGCTTAGCGCACCGAGGACTGCCGCACCCCGCCGTTTGCCAGTTCTGCTCCCAAGATGATGAAACTCTGCATCATATCCTTGCTGGTTGTGTGTTCTCACGCATCACTTTGCATGAGATCCTATCCTGATGCAGACTACCGTTTGCATCGCCGGATGGCGTGACCGAGTTCTTTGAATGGTGGTGTGCCAGTACCCTCGCGGCCCCCTCCTGCCTCCGCAAGGGCCTTGCCTCACTTGCTACAATCACAACCTGGTCCATCTGGAAGCATTGGAATGGCATCATCTTCGATGGCCTTCATCCCTCCAGTGGCGAATTACTGGACACGATCAAGACCGACGCCAAGCGATGGGCGAGGGCAGGCGCCAAAGGATTAGATAGAATCATTCCTGTAACCTGATCTATGTAACTGGGGCTGAGCAAACCCCCCTCTCCGGCTCAACGGTCTCCCAAGTGACGCCTCTCTGCATATGGCTCTCTGGGATACCAACAATGTATTGTCCCACTCTTCTATCAATGGAATGATACGCCCCAGCGCGTATTCGCGAAAAAAACATTTCAACCCGTATTTGAACCAACCAAACGGAATTCGTGCAAACCGGCTGGTATTTATCAAAGTTCGGATAGAAAATAGCACAAATAATTCATATACAACATGCAAATTAAGTCTAGTACAACAATGTCTTAAATTTGACTAGATTAACCGGATGCCCAACAAGTTTTTCATCAACGGTTCATGTCGTCCCACACATACTCCTTCTTCAACTTTATCCAACAGTATTTGTACGTAAATGGCCGTCCCTCTGTCCTGTAGTACTTCACGGCAGCGCGTGCGGGCTACATAATGTGTAGACCAACATTGAGTGAATGAATCAATCAACAAGTTGAGCAAGAGGAAGCAAAACTTACGATCTCATCCTCTGCCGTGTGCAATGGCCATCTTGCCTCCAGCTGACGAACTACATTACAAAATTTGGTGATGATGGTCTAGATAGCATACCAGCGATACGATAACGACCTCATGTTGCTTTCTTGAATGATGTACGTGTCGTATGGCACAATGTGCTTTCGTGCGTGAAACGATTCATGCACTTGTTGCCAGAAGGTCCCCCCTCTGCACCTGCCTACAAAATCCATGGATACAGCCAACCACACATTGCACAACAACTCATCCTACATGTTCAAGTAGCTCGCCATCCTTCGTACTCTAAAAAACGACACAATGTACAAAAATAAGCTCAATGACATTTGACCGAAGACCTGCCAGGCGTGGTGTCCGTCATGAGGGTCGTCGACAGGGGGCGGAGTGTACTTGGGTATAAACGGCTCCAGGGACATCGCCGTTGTAAAGGTGAGGGGGCGCGTCGGTGCTGGTTGCGGATGTTCGGCAATATACCTGGGCATACCTCGGGCTGGGCCAGGCTTCGAGCCGGGCCAAAAAATCCCGGTGCTGAATACCCAGGCCCGAGCCCGGCCCGTCCTGACCGTCGGGCCTACTAAATCAGGCCCGAGCCCAGCCCGTCCTGACCGTCAGGCCTACTAAATCAGGCCCGAGCCCGAAAAAGCCCGACACGGCCCGGCCGGGCTACGGCTAAAATTCTGTTTTTCGCAAGCCTAAGCCCGGCCCGACCTGCCCGACGGGCTCGATTTTCAGGCCCAAGCCCGGCCCAATGGCATGCTCGGGCTCAGCCCGGCCTGGGATTTTCGGGCCGGGTCGGGCCGGGCTGCCCATGGCCAGGTATATCCGACAATGCCTCTGTGGCGGCCGAAGAGGTACAACGGCGGCGGCAGAGGTGGAGGGTGCGGATGCAAAGCAAGGGGTAGAAGGGGCAGAGTGGAAGGAAATGGGATCGGGAGGGGGTTTGGGTGGGCCGGAGGTGTCGGAGTCCTATGTGCCTGCTGTCCAGACTCCCGCAACCCCCCCCCCCCCCCCCCCCCCCCCCCCCCCCCCCCACACACTTTGTCTTCATTTTGCGGGAGAAAACACGTTCGAACCGCTCGGCGGATCGATACAGACCTGTGTTGGTTGGCTTTCGCAGTCCGGACATATGCGGGTGGTTTGAGGGTCGACGTTAAAGATGACCTAAGACTTGAACTTTCTTCGGTGCTTGTAGTCATCACTAGATGGTCTACGAATCCAGATGTAATTTTTATTATTTTTGGTGTTTGTTGTGCTGCCATGCTCGGAAATATTTCAAAAAAAGTTGTAAGCTAATGCAGAGAGTATACGGCGCGGTTCACTATTGTCAAAGTCCGCAAAAGTCAAACAGGCTTGTTTTTCTTTTTGCGAGGGTCAAACATGCTTGTTAATTAGCTCCTTGGATTGCCTGCTCGGTGTCAGCAAATCACCGCAGATTTGCTTTTTTTTTTGTGGGGAACCGCAGATTTGCATTACACATGTATGTAGAAATATGTAGATTTTCGCTTTCGGATTTCAAACCAGCAATTACGTTTTAGCTACGACTTTACACCAGGTTAAGGTCATGTGTGTGCAAAACAAAATCATTAGCTAACATGGATAATGTACAAAACATACTTTCCAACAGAATGACATATGATAATGTAGTACTCCCTTCGTCTCATAATATAAGAGTGTTTTTGACAAAAATATATTTTTATATTATGAAGTACAAACAAAACAAAACCATTGATAATTAAATACTAACATGACTGATAAGTTCCAAAATAATTTAATACGGCTCGTTCTGTCCATTCCATTTATAAACCACATCTGTTCTAAAACATTAAATATAATTATGTTTCATGAGTTGCATATTGGGTACCGTACGTATGGAAGAATGCAATGGAAGATTGAAAAATGGTTGAACTTTTTGGTTGCCGTGGGTGGACAAGAGAAAACCAGAAATCGAACATCGAACAGTAATGAAGCTGTACGTTTTGTACAATGATTCCCTGAATCTGTTGGCGAATTATGGTCGGCTGCAATCATGTGGCTGCGCTAACCGCCAATTAATAAGTAAACCAACATATATACGGACGGCAGAGCCTTGTTTCTGGAATCAAGGTCTTCTCAAATGATTGGGCAAACGACCAGTGGCTGCTCCAACGGTCAACTGTCCTATGCCCGTGCAGCCGTGCAGATCGAATATGCATCGATCTGGCGTGTATGCATGTGCCAGCTGGTAGTCGGCGTGGAGTGGTGGCCCACACGAACAAGTTCAAAAAGTCAGCTTCTTTGCGAGAGAGCTTATCCATTAGAAAACTTCAACTTGGCCAGATTTAGGGTTTTCTAACACGTGGCTCGTACATCATGGAGACCCTACGGTTGTGCGTGTATTGTTCGATCTATGCATAGCTGGCTACTACTCACTCCGTTTTAAAATAAATGTTGTGGTTTTAGTTTAAATTTGAATTAAAATCATGACACTTATTTTAGAACAGAGGGAGTAATTCTAGACTGTTGCTAACTCATGCCACATCTTTTTTTTTTTGAGCAAACACAGTAGGATAAAAACCCTACTGTAACTCTATTTTTTCATTAATAAAATGAGGTTATGTACAGATGGAATACATCATATAGGGGAAGCAGAAATAATTTAAATGTTTACAAATAATCCAGCCAGCTCTGCATTCCCTCCTTTAGACTAGGCTTGGCTCTCTTGATGATAGTTCCATAATGTTCTTTGAAACAAATGGTGCACTATCTCAAATTTCTTGCCTTGTTGTCAAAGATGATGCTGTTTCTATGCTTCCAAATGGTCCAACAGCCATCAATTAGGCATTCTTTGAATGGTTGAATCTGAGTCCTGTTTCTGGCCTCAATCAGCATGCCATTGTAGTTCAGATCTGTGTTCCATTCAATGCCAAGTGAAAGCCAAAAATTCTGGCTAAAATCACATGAGAAGAAAAGGTGTTTTAGATGTTCTATAGGTTCATCATCACAAAGAACACATCTGGGTGTCTCTATATAAAAGTTTTTCCTGGTAAGCAGATCTCTGGTGTTCAACCTATCCAGGAGGAGTAACCAGAAAAAGAATTTCTGCTTAGGCAAGCAACCAGATTTCCATATCCACTAGAATGGCTTGGGTGTTTTCTCTGGGCATCCCATCAGTTCAAAATATACTTTCTTTGCATTATATTGTCCTGAGGCCCATTTGAACTTCCAGAGATCATGTGCATTGTTGCTCATTATTCCATTAAGAAGATTCATGAGCATGGTGCTTTGTTGAACAGCAACTGAGGACATGGGAAGATGGAACATACTGTAGAAATCATTTTCAGCTTCCAAGCAGGCATTCTGTAAAGTGATGTCTTTGTTTATGGCATAGGAGAACAAATGTGAGAAGGTATCTTTCAACAAATTATCATTCCATTTATCATACCACAGGGAAATGGTATCACCTGTGCCAGCCTTGCAAGTGGTAAGCTCCTTGAAATTTTCAAGTATTGAGCAGCAATCTCTCCACCAGAAGGAACCCTGTCTGGTAGGGTAATGTGGAACTTCACCATTGCCATAATATTTGTGCCAAATTTGTTGTACCCAGGGAATATCCATCTTATTGAAAAATTTATATAGGAATTTAGTCAGCAAGGCTTTGTTGTGAACTCTAAGGTCCAAAACACCAAGACCTCCAGCTGATTTTGGCAAGCATACCTGTTCCCATTTGACTAAACATTTTCCATATTTGTTGATGTCTTTTCCATACCATAGGAATGTTCTACCAGATTTCTCAAAGTGATCCAAAATGGTGAGAGGAACCCTGATGCAACACATAGCAAATATAGGTAGAGCAGTAATAATAGCTTTGAGGTGAGTCTGTCTACCAGAATAAGACATCATGGTTGCAATTCCAGAGAGTCTTTTATCCAATCTAGATACCATTGGCATAAGATCATCTACTCTGGGCCTGGTGGAACCCATAGGTAGGCCTAAATAGGTAAAAGGCATGCTTTCTCTTTTGCAGCCCAGTATACTAGCAAGCTGGGTGGCTCTATCATCACATATGTTGATGGGGACAAGGGAAGATTTGTGGTAATTCACTTTCAGTCCTGTGAAGTCAGAGAAAACCTGCAGGATTTCCATAACATGTGAAATTTGTTGTGGATCAGCTGGCATAATTATTAGGGTGTCATCAGCATACTGGATGATAGGATATGACATGGTAGCAGGTTGCTCAATAGGTGTACTGATATGACCATTATGCCAAGCTTGATTGATCAGGATTTGTAGTAGTTCAGCATCAATAACAAATAATAGTGGGGATAGTGCATCTCCTTGTCTGACTCCACACTTACATTTGATAGTTTTCCCAGGTACACCATTCAAAATAACCGAGGCAGAAGCAGTATTTAGGATGTTATTAATCCATCTTATCCGCTTGTCTCCAAATCCCAGATGTTTGAGCATATATAGGATGGCCCTATAATTTATCTTATCAAATGCCTTTTCAAAATCCACCTTGAAAATGACAATTTCATTTTTGGATTTGTGAAACATGTGGATGTACTCAAAAGACCAAGCTAGACAGTCTTGTATATTTCTGGTTTTGATGAAACCATATTGATTCTTCCTAATTACAGGAATGATACACCTTTGAACTTTATTTGCAAGTAACTTAGTAAGGATTTTGATGGGCATACTCACCAAAGAAATGGGCCTGTAGTCATTTGGTGTTTCTGGGTTTTCTTTCTTTGGGATCAGGGCAATGTAAGCAGTGTTTATTGGAGTAAGATCCACTTTCTCTGCCTGGAGATCATGAAATAGCTTGTAAAAACTGTCATTGATAATATGCCAGCATTTTTTCATGAAGATACCATTGAATCCATCAGGTCCAGGGGACTTGTCATTAGGCATTGTTTTAATGATATCATCTATTTCCTCCTTGGTGAAAGGTTGTTCAAGTTCCTCCTGGTTAACTGATCTGGTTAAATGATCAATGTTGAACTGCATATGAGATACACCAGTGGTACCTATTCTGCCCTTAAAAGAATTCCACAAAATATCAGCTTTCTGATCATGATCATTTACAATCAAGTTATCAGAATTTAGAAGGAAAGAGATATAATTACTTCTGAAAACTTGAGTTGTGATAGCATGGAAGAATTTAGTGTTATCATCACCAAGTTGAGCCCATCTAATATTAGCTCTAATTCTCCAGTACTTTCTCTTGGCCTCAAGCAATTTGTTAGTGTGAAGGATCAATATCTTCCTGAAATTTTTCTCCTGGATGTGAAGATACCTTTGATCTTCAATGCCATCCAAAAGTTTAACATAGAAACAACAGTTTTCTATAGTTTTATTGAGCTGGGATAGTTTCTTGCTCCATATATTTAGCCCTTTCCTTAAAGATTTGAACCTGGCCACCAAGTTTTTGGCAGAGTCAGCATAATAAATGCAATTGTTCCAATGGTTGGTGATAGTATCAATAAATCCTTCAAAATCCAACCAGAATTCCTCAAACCTGAACATGTGGCACTTGGGGATCATACTGTCAATCTGGATATTAATGGGAACATGATCAGATGACAGTTTAGCCATAGGAGTGGCAAGTGTGTTAGTGAATTTGCTAGTCCAATCAGCACTGGTGAAAATCCAATCTAGCTTTTCAAGTAGAGGAAGATCTTGCATATTGCTCCAGGTAAATTATCTATCTTTCAGAGGGATCTCAACCAGATCAAGGTTTATTATAATGTTATTAAAATGCATCATGTCATTGTGGTCACCTCCTCCTCTGTTCCTGTTCTCAGGGTCCCTGATATAATTAAAATCACCTGCAATGAGCCAGTATTGCATAGAGGAAACATTAACATCCATCAGCCAGTTGGTGAACTCAGTTTTGCCCTCATTAGAATTTGGCCCATAAACATTTGTTATGTAACAAATAGAGCTATCTAATTTTGAAGTGAGCTCAACTGTGATCTGGTAGTAATTTTTGGATATCTCTCTGCCACTAAAGAGATTACCATTCCATATTGTGATCAAACCACCTGAATTTCCAACCGAAGGCATGTAGACATATTGGTTGAATCTTTTAGGACAAAGAATCCTAATGTATGCCAAATCAAATGATTCTCTTTTTGTTTCCTGGAAGGTCATGACACAGCAGGAACTCTCATCAATTTTTAGCCTGATATCATCCCACCTTTCAGTTGAGTTAATACCTCTAACATTCCAATTGAAAATATTCCAGCTTTTATTCATATTCCTTATGGTGAGAGTGATTATAATTCATGCCATGACTAGCATGGCATGAGGAATATACTCCATTTATCATCAGCATTGGGGTGTAATAGCAGATATGAAGTGTCACACTGAAGTGATGTAGATTGAAATGCAGGGATATCGACAAGCAGATATAGAAAACAACATCATAACTGACATAGCAAATATCACAAAGAAGTCTGACAGATGGTGCACACAGACACCAGTCTAGGTATTTATTACAAACCAAGTTCAAGGGAAGTGCACACAGGCACATATAATAAGAAACCAAAAAGAAGCATGGTTGATGGAAACTGTAATAAAACATAAGCAGATAGCAGATAGGGGAGCTATCAAGGCCCCATAGTTGCTCCACCAAACTAGTCATCAGAGCAGTCATAGTTGAGAGCTGAGGATGACACTTCATGAGGTGCCATCTTGCAAGGGCCAGTCCCAATAGCTTGGATTGTCTCTAGTGGAACAACAGGTGAAGGGGGGCCACATCAAGGATATACTAACGGCTCAGAATGACCACACACAATTGATTTAAGATTGGTGAGCTGCTTTAGGCCCAATTCTTTTGAGCAGATTATGAAGAATCTCGGTCTCGAAAATCTTTAGCCAAAAGAACACGACTGCCTCTTCAAAATATTCAGAGGATTCTGTAGAATCCTAGTGCAATCCAAAATCTTCAAAATAGTTGGATTTTCCCAGAATCTTAGGATTTTGGCTAGTCTCTTGATAGAAAACGTTTGGAGTTAACATAGCACCCCTATTGCAGCAGGTTATTACCGCAAGAATGCCACTGAGACCGCACAACTTGTACAGGAGAAAATGAGCGCCTGGGCTTCGATGCATCAGTTCGCGTCGCTCGAACTCGAGCAAGGGTAGCGCTAGGGTTCCAGCGCCGCCGCTGGCCCTGCCTCGCAGTCTCGAACCTCACCGCCGCCGGTCCCGACTCTGCATCAGCCCGACTTCCTCCCGAAGCTCCAACGCCTCCCCCTCCCTCCCGCAGCTGCATCGCCTCCCCTCCTTCCAGAAGCCCCCGTCGCGCCCCTCTGAACCAGCTGCGGACAATGCCCCCCTCCCTTCCTAAGCTCCACCTGGACAAACACCAGTCCACCTAGAGGCAACAACTGCCAGTTGGTGCAGCCACGGTGAGCCGTCCTCTCTCTCTGAACTCTCTGTTCTTTTTTTAGCTAAATGTGATAGATGGATAAATTTGTTGCATAGATGGATGAATCCATGTCTCAATTTGATGGATGATTGTTTTAATTTGTTAGATGGATGGATGGTGCTATTTTTTTGTTATTGTCAATGCTACTGCCTATTGGTGCTATTGCTAGATGTTGGTACTGTAACACCCCCGGTGGTTAACTACAGTAATCACCCTTTTGATAATGACAAGTCATCATGTTTAACAGTGCATGATCATCATTTGCATCATAATGCATTTCAACTCCTAAGTCAAATTCAAATTTAAATGAAAGTGAAATATAAAAGTTGTCCAGAATAAAAACTAAAATGTTCGATAAATGACAAATATTACAGAGGCTAGTCTAAAATTGAAACCAATAAATAATAAAATACTTAGGTGGCTCTAACATAATTAAAACAGTAAGGTTTAATGCATTTTAATTATTATAAAAGTGGTGTGAACTCAAATTGTCTCCAAACTGATTTTTGGTAGTAGTAGAGGATGCCTAGTAATTATTGGGACATTTGCCATGTTTTACAAAATTCGGTTTGGGGCCTAACTGTTTACTAAACAGAGATACATGAGAATAAATAAAAAGAAAAAGATAAAAGAAAAAAAAAACAGAAAAAGAAAGCAAAAGAGAAAATAAAAAGGCCCCCCTCCTCCCGGGCCTCGGCCCAGCCACATGCCAGGCCGGCCCATCCCCACTCCCTTAACCCCCTGGTGCCGAAACCCTAGCCACCGACACCCCCATTCCCCCCACTCATCCCCACGCCTCGCTCTCTCTCTCCCCCTCTGGATCGAGATCGAGGGCCCGACGCCCGTCGCCACCCCGTCCTCGACGCCGCCCCGGACCACCGTCGCCCGTCGCCGGCCGAGGCCACCTCGCCGCCGCCTGCCTCCTCAACCCTCCCTCCTGCGTGGATCCGTTCGGGGCAGTCGACGCCCCCGACGCCCTGCGCCCGCGCCACCACCGGACCCCGTCGTCACCATCCCCGCCGTCGCCGGTGTTCGCCTCCCCGACCTCCTACCCGCGCCCACTGCCGTGTCCCTACGCCTCGCGGTGAGGCCCGGCCTCTCCTTCCCCCTGTCCCCGTGCGCACGCACGCGCACGCGCCCGTTGGCCGCCATCGCCTGCGCTGCCCCGCGCCCGTTCCCCGCTCGCGGCCGCGCCCGTAACCGCGCTCCCGTGCGCCTGCTGCCCTTTCCCCGTGGCCTCGCTCGCCCCGCACTGTGCTGCTGTGGCTGCTCGCGCCGACCCCGTCCGCCCGCCGCCGCAGCCGCTGCGCCTCCCCGTGCCCGCGCCTTCGGCCTCGCCTCCTGCGCCGTGCCTGCTGCTCTGCAGAGCTCGCCGTCGCCGCCAACCGCAGCCCCGGCCGGTCGGCGCCCAGGTCCGGCGCCCCGGGGCTCTGTCCGCCGCGCTCGGGTCAGCCCCGGCGGGCGCCCACGCCCGTTACCACGCGCCCGCCCGTTACCACTGACCTTGAGGGCCCACCTCAGAACGGTTTAAAAATGAAAATAAAAATTATTAAAAATAAATAAATACTAATTAATTAATTAATTAAATAAATAGTTAACTTAATTAATTCTGTTTAATTAATTAGTCTAATTAAACTGTAATTAACATAATCAAACCCTAATTAGCCTAATGTGAGAATGACAGGTGGGACCCACTGGTCCTGACGTCATGCTGACGTCAGCAGACACTGTTTCGGATAATGTTAATTTAATTAATTAAATAAATTCCAGAAATTAATAAAAACTTTAGAAAATCATATTAAATAATCCGTAACTCCGATGGAAAAACTTTGTACATGAAAGTTGCTCAGAACGACGAGACAAATCCGAATACACGGTCCGTTCGTCCGTCACACGTCCCTAACTATCCGAACATGCAACCGTTCCTCTCCGGTCATCTGTCTGACAAATGTCCGGAACCGGGAAAACATTCCCGGATGAATCCCACCTTCGCCAGTATCACCCGGCACTGCGTTAGATCACCTCCGTCACCGCGTATTGCCACGTTATGCTTTGTGCTGCACTTGTTCGCTGAGTATTTATACTGTTTCCTCCCCCTCTTCTCTCTCGGTAGATCCCGACGCAGCTCCGGAGACCGAAGACACCATTGACGACCTTGCCCTTGCCGCCGAGCAACCAGGCAAGCCCCCCCCCTTTTGATCATCCCGATATCGCCCATTCTATTTCTCATGCTTGCATTAGAATTGCTGCTGCTGCTGCTTTACCTATTCTGATGCATAGCCTGTTTATTGTAACCTGCTGTTGATAATTACCTGCATATCCTAAACTGTTTAGTCTAGGCTGGGTAGAGACCTATCAGTGACCCCACTTAACCCGACTGCCGCGCTGGATCGTCAGAAGACCCGATCAACGGGATTGAAGACCAGGCCCCGACACCGCACATCACCCCCTTTAGTTGTAACGACACTGCAGCGTTACTATCGAGTGCCGAGGGTGAAACCTCTTGTAGCACTTCGGATGTTAACTCTGTAGAGTAGCTATTCGGTCGTGGTCATCGAGGGTGATTCCTCCTTCACCGCTTCCGATAACGACGCCGTCGTACAACACCTCAAGTGTGAACCCAGCGAGGGTGATTCCTCCAAGTTCACCTTGACGGATACATCGAGTAGGAATCCAACGAGGGTGGTACCTCGGATTCCCCTGATGTTATGGATACACGGATACTTGGACTTTACACTGTTACTTAGAAAGGTGGGTCGGCCCTGAGGGGTACCCGCGTGCGCCTAAGTGGCGAGTGTTGTGAAGACGGGTGCCAGTGTGGTGCCCGAGTGGTGAATACGAGGCGCGGCCGGGCATTCTTAACCCTTGCAGCAAGTCCTCGAGACGGGGCGACGGGGTCACATCTTTCGTGAGTCTCTGCTCGTTACCGCAAGCCCCTAGTCCTAACGATTTGGATATTTGATCCGAGCAGGCCTCTGGTCTGATAGCACTAACCATCACGTGGGCATAGTATGGGCGTTCTGCATCGTAGCATCAGCCGACAATTCTGTCAGACGTCCAGTTCAGCATTGTGGCACGGTCGGATCGTACCGACCCTCCGAGGCGGTGCTGGTATCCACCCTGCACACAACGACCCGGAGTGCACAGGGCGATGGCCCAAGACCCCTGAGTGCTTAGGATGTAGACCGGCGGGGACCTCTCTGCTGAGCTTTAGGTAGGGCTGCGGTGTGTCGTTTGGCCGAGGCCGGGCATGACCCAGGAAAGTGTGTCCGGCCGGAGTTAATCGAGCGTGTTGGGTAAGTTGGTGCACCCCTGCAGGGAAGAACACTTCTATCGATAGCCGGTCCTATGGTAAAGGACACTCGGAGTTGTATCCTGATTGATACAATTTTAGAACTGGATACTTGGATATATGGCTCTGGGATTGCTTCTCGCAGGGAGTCGAGAAGGGATCTCCGGACGAGGTTGATGACTGTATGGCTCTGGGATTGCTTTCTCGCAGGGAGTCGAGAAAGGATCTCTGGGTGAGGTTGAGACTTAATGATACTGCTACATTATATTGTACTGTTCTACTCTCTTCTATTTCTGCAAGACCGATGAAGATGCTAGTCTTCGATAGGACTAGGCCTCCTCTCTATCCTGGCTTTTCTGCAGCCCAGTCCAGATATACAGCCTCCCTTTGAAAATGTTGCATATGTAGTGTAGATCCTTGCTTGCTGAGTACTTCTGAGTACTCACGGTTGCTTTGTATACCTTTTCTCCCCTTATCAGTTAGTTGTAACAAGATGACGGAGCCCCTGAGATAGATGTCCTCGCCGACGATCGCTACTACTACCCGATGGATGGATTCTTCTACGAGTTGACTGACGACCAGGAGTAGGATCGGAGGGTCCCAGGCAAGAGGCCTTCGCCTTTCGATCGTAGTGTTTTATTTTGCCCCGCCTTTCTAAAGGCCTTTCTGTTTCTCTTTTAATATCTGTACTCAGATATCTGATGCTTCCGCTGACGCTTGTTCGCAAGCTTATGTATTCGAGCCCTCGAGGCCCCTGGCTTGTAATATAAAGCTTGTATGACTTTATTTATGTTTTAGAGTTGTGTTGTGATATCTTCCCGTGAGTCCTTAGGCTTGATCGTGTGCATTTGCGTGTATGATTAGTGCACGATTGGGCCGGGGGCGTCACAGGTACTATCAATATTATCAGATGGATGAATGTTGCTGCCTATTCATTTCCAGCACACAACTCTTTCAAAGGGTAGTACACACATTTCAACACAAAACTCTTTCCAGAATCTCAAACTGGAATCTCAAAAGTACTCGACGACAGATTCTAGGGGAAGTAGATTCTGGGAGAATTTTCTAGAATCTTAATTCTACAAAATCCTGCATGAAAAGAACTTGCCCTTAACAATATTCTGAAACGAATTATATACAAGAAATTTTCAGTATTGACAAGCAGAAACACATCGAACCAATAAAAAAATACTATATCAAGGAATTTTATAATATATCAATATAACTAAAAAAATGAAAGTATTCAAAAATATAAAAAATACCTAAAACGTCGTGCCGTTTCAAAACATTGAAATACAAATGTCACAAAATATATGATTGAAATTACAAAAACATGTCAAAAATATTGTACTTTGTGTGAAATGTTGGTTGATTTTTCTAAAGTTCATTAAAATATACTAAATTATGTGCAAAAATAATCAATAATATTTGTGAACCACCTTAAAATAATATTTTTTGTACCTATAGAAAATGGTTCTGAAATTGTATGGAATGTGAGTACCGTACTTGAAAACTGTTAAATATTTTCAGATGTCTCTCAAATCATTAGAAACATGATTAAAATAATTTTATTTATGGAGATTTTGAAGAAATATTTGTTAAAATTTTAAACAAACCAAGAATAATTTAATTAATTGAGAAGAAGAATAAAAATATTAATTATTCGAATAGCACTAAAATAACTGAATTTTTCTAATAGAAATGCCCAACATGGAGATATCAATTTTTTAATAATTTTGGTGAAATGTTTTTCTAAGGCTTTTTAACTATTTTGTGTTTCACAGAAATTTATGGAAATACTCCCTTCATCCTTGAAAGGAAGATCTACAAATTTTATTTGAAGCCAACAATGCATAGTTTGACCAAGTTTGTAGGCATAAGTATCAAAAACTGTAATCTAAAATAGATATAATATGAAGGCATCTTTTCCTATGTATCTAATGGTAGTAATTTGGTATCGTTGAAATTTATAGTTTGTTTAGAAGCTTGGTTAAACTTTAGACCATTTGATTTCAGACAAAAATTGTAGAACTTCTTTTTAGAGATGACACAAGTGATATTATTTGAAATTTCTAGTTTGTTAATACCAAAATCCAAATGGAGATGCAAAAGAAATATGACCCACAATACATGCACCTCTTTGCAGGTGACAGGATTAGATTGGTTAGCAGGAACAGGGACACAACTAGAAAACAAGTTTAATGGGGTCATGTCTGTTATAGTGGGGTCATCTTCTATAAATGTATAGTGGTTAGTTGTAAGTTTAGTGAAGGATTTGCTAATTTCGTAGAGGTCAATTTACCCCATTGCCTATAAGGCATCTCCATCCCTGAGTAGGAACCCGTTGTATAGCGGTTATGCAAGAAGTGCCTTTGCCGTCCGTATCCCAGCTCACCCATTCTTCATGAATTCTTTTGGTATTGTGATTATAATGAACTTGTTGCAAGGAAAAATACATTCCAAAATAGATAAAATATATTGGGTGATTCCACGTGTTTTCTTGGGAACACAATTGTCACCAGGAATTTTTAGCATGTGCTCTCATGGCGTGACGACCTTGCTTATGGTGGCGCACCACCTCAGTTGTTTCTCGTGTGGCATCGATCCAGCCTTTGGGTGGCATTGTAGTAGAGGTATGCAACACAGGCTTTGACAACCATGACAGCCTCATCCCAGCTAGCGTAAGGACGACCATCGTGGCCCTAGGTCCGATCCATGAGTGGACTTAGTGGAGTGGAGACATTCACATGTCAAGACGGGCAACACAATGGTCCTTGAGTTGGTATGTGCGGTGATCTCTCTAGCGGATTCATGGTGTTGCCTCACCTTGCTAGGGGCAAGGGGGGGGGGGGTTCTGGTTTAATAGGGAAACACACACAGTTCAGATGTCGGGATAATGGTCACGATCTAAGTGGCCATCAAGCCCGTGAGATGGTGCAATATCCGGTGGTTGTTTTAGTTGCCATCTATGTAGAGGACATTGAAGCATTCACTACGATATCACCTTAATTAGTTGGGTTGTGTGATGTTGGATTTTGTGATGACATCTTCTCCAGAATGATGGTCCAGCTGGATCATTGGTTTAATGACTTCTCGTCTACGATTAACAATATTTTAGTTGGCTCTGGTAATGTGTCATCGGTCCATTGAGTGGAAGAAGATGGTTAGCCCCAAGGAATTCAATGTAAAAAATGAAGTGCATTTTGTATTGCTTTTTTTGATAGCTGGGAGTGTTGTTTTCCAAAAGAAAAGATGAAGTGGAAGCAAATCCAATGATGAATTTCTGTTAGGTACAATCTACGTCGATCTTGACTGAAAATCTTGCCTAGAACTACTTCTCAATTATGAAATTGGCAGGTGGCAATAACCTTGACACTAGAAGGTGGTAAATGATTAACATGCACAAAAAAACACATCTTGTCTTGTTGGTCTAGGAGAGAAAACAATATTGTTATTGTATTGATTAAACAAGGTACTCGGTGCAACTAACTCTATAAACTGAATCATTGATCAGTTTGGAGTTTGGACTTAAAAGACATTGACGATCGATATATGACCCAGAATTTGTTGTACTTCTTTTAGCGTTATCTGTTACACATCGGAGTGATAATGGGAGGGGATTTAGGGCATGCAAGTGCTGGGGCACGCACTGTGTGGGCCGCCGATCTGCGCCAAGATCCAGACATATGGTTATGTATATTGTCCTTTTATGTTGTATAAGACTTGGTATATGTCTTTAATGTCATGTATATCTAACCATATATCTATTTTTTCGTGGGGCCAAATAACTGTTCGTGTGGGTTATATTGTTGGGAAACGTTGCATGGAAAACAAAAAAAAAATTCTACGCACACGCAAGATCTATCCATGGAGATGCATAGCAATGAGAGGGGAGAGTGTGTCTACGTACCCTCGTAGACCATAAGCGGAAGCGTTTAGTAATGCGGTTGATGTAGTCGAACTTCTTCGCGCTCCAACCGATCAAGTACTAAACGTACGGCACCTCCGTGTTCAGCACACATTCAGCTCGGTGACGTCCTCCGCCTTCTTGATCCAGCAAGACGACGAGGTAGTGGATGAGTTCCGGTAGCACGACGGCGTGGTGACGGTGATGGTGAAGTGATCTCCACAGGGCTTCGCCTAAGCACTATGAAAATATGACCGAGGGTGTAAACGGTGGAGGAGGGCGCCGCACACGGCTAAGCAATTGTTCTGGGTGTGCTAGACACCCCCTCCCACATATATATAGGTGGGGGGAGGGAGGAGGCAGCCTGGAGGCGCCCCAAGTGGGGCCGAATCCCACTTGGGGTCCTGCCCCAAGCCGCGCCCCCCTGCCATGTTTAGGTGCGGGGGAAAGGCAGGGGAGCCAGGCGCCCCCCTTTTCCTATCTCCCATGAGAAGGGGAAGGCAGGAGGGGCTAGCTCTCCCCCCTTTCCTTCCCTAGGGCCGGCCGGCTAGGGAGAGGGGCGCACTAGCCCCCTGTGGGCTGGTCTGTCCCCCCTTGGCCCATTAGGCCCAATACACCTACCGAGGGTGTCCGGAACCCCTTCCGATGACCCGATGACTACCCGGTGCATCCCGAAACTCTTCCGGTGTCCGAATACCATCGTCCTATATATCAATCTTTACCTCTCCACCATTTTGAGACTTCTCGTCATGTCCGTGATCTCATCCGGGACTCCGAACAACATTCGGTCACCAAATCATATAACTCATATAACACTATATCGTCAACGAACATTAAGCGTGCGGACCCTACGGGTTCGAGAACTATGTAGACATGACCGAGACACCTCTCCGGTCAATAACCAATAGCGGAACCTAGATGCCCATATTGGCTCCTACATATTCTACGAAGATCTATATCGGTCGAACCGTTATGACAACATACGTAATTCCCTTTGTCCATCGGTATGTTACTTGCCCGAGATTCGATGGTCGGTATCTTCATACCTTGTTCAATCTCGTTACCGGCAAGTCTCTTTACTCGTTCCGTAATACATCATCTCGTAACTAACTCCTTAGTCATTTGCTTGCAAGCTTATGATGTGTATTACCGAGAGGGCCCAGAGATACCTCTCCGATACTCGGAGTGACAAATCCTAATCTCGATCTATGACAACTCAACAAACACCTTCGGAGATACCTGTAGAGCATCTTTATGATCACCCAGTTACGTTGTGACATTTCATAGCACACAAGGTATTCCTCCGATATCCGGGATTTGCATAATCTCATAGTCGAAGGAATATGTATTTGACATGAAGAAAGCAATAGCAATAAACTGAAGGATCAATATGCTAAGCTAACGGATGGGTCTTGTCCATCACATCATTCTCCTAATGATGTGATCCTGTTATCAAATGACAACACATGTCTATGGTTAGGAAACCTTACCATCTTTGATCAACGAGCTAGTCTAGTAGAGGCTTACTAGGGACACGGTATTTGTTTATGTATTCACACATGTATTTAAGTTTCCGGTCAATACAATTCTAGCATGAATAATAAACCTTTATCATGATTAAGGAAATATAATAATAACTATTTTCTTATTGCCTCTAGGGCATATTTCCATCAGTCTCCCACTTGCACTAGAGTCAATAATCTAGTTCACATCACCATGTAAATTAACACCCATAGTTCACATCGCCATGTGACCAATCACCCAAAGAGTTTACTAGAGTCAATAATCTAGTTCACATTGCCATGTGATTAACACCCAAAGAGTACTAAGGTGTGATCATGTTTTGCTTATGAGAGAAGTTTAGTCAACGGGTCTGTCACATTGAGATCCGTATGTATTTTGCAAATTTCTATGTCTACAAAGCTCTGCATGGAGCTACTCTAGCTAATTGCTCCCACTTTCAATATGTATCCAGATTGAGACTCAGAGTCATCCGAATCGGCGTCAAAGCTTGCATCGACGTAACCCTTTACGACAAACTCTTTATTACCTCCATAACCGAGAAATATCTCCTTAGTCCTCTTAGGTAACTAAGGATAATTTTGACCGCTGTCCAGTGATCTACTCCTGGATCACTATTGTACCCCCTTTCCAAACTCATGGCAAGGTACACAACAGGTTTGGTACACAGCATGGCATACTTTATAGAACCTATGGCTGAGGCATAGGGAATGACTTTCATTCTCTCTCTATCTTCTGCCGTGGTCGGGTTTTTAGTCTTACTCAACTTCACACCTTGCAACACAGGCAAGAATCCTTTCATTGACTGATCTGTTTTGAACTTCTTCAAAACTTTTGCCAATGTATTTGCTTTGTGAAAGTCCTATTAAGCATCTTGATCTATCCCTATAGATCTTGATGCCCAATATATAAGCAGCTTCACTGATCTTTCATTGAAAAATTCTTATTCAAGTATCCTTTTATGCTATCCATAAATTCTATATCATTTCCAATCAAAAATATGTCATCCACATATAATATCAGAAATGCTACAGAGCTCCCACTCACTTTCTTGTAAATACAGGCTTCACCGTAAGTCTGTATAAAACCATATGCTTTGATCACCTCATCAAAGCGTATATTCCAACTCCAAGATGCTTGCACCAGTCCATAGATGTATCGCTGGAGCTTGCACACTTTGTTAGCATTTTTAGGATCGACAAAATCTTCTGGTTGCATCATATACAAATCTTCTTTAAGATATCCATTAAGGAATGCAGTTTTGACATCCATTTGCCAGATTTCATAATTATAAAATGCGGCAATTGCTAACATGATTCGGACAGACTTAAGCATCACTACGGGTGAGAAGGTCTCATCGTAGTCAACCCCTTGAACTTGTCGAAAAACCTTTTGGGACAAGTCGAGCTTTGTAGACAGTAACATTACCATCAACGTCAGTCTTCTTCTTGACGATTCATTTATTCTCTATGGCTTGCCGATCATCGAGCAAATCCACCAAAGTCCATACTTTGTTCTCATACATGGATCCTATCTCAGATTTCATGTCCTCAAGCCATTTATCGGAATCTGGGCTCATCATAGCTTCTTAATAGTTCGTAGCTTCGCCATGGTCTAATAGCATAACTTCCAGGATAGGATTACCGTACCACTCAGGTGCGGATCATGCTCTGGTCGACCTATGAGGTTCAGTAGTAACTTGATCTGAAGATTTATTATCATTTGCTTCCTCTCTAGTTGGTGTAGGCATCACGGGAACGGCTTTCTCTGATGTACTACTTTCCAATTCGAGAGAAGGTACAATTACCTTATCAAGTTCTACTTTCCTCCCACTCACTTCTTTCGAGAGAAACTCCTTCTCTAGAAAGGACCCATTCTTAGCAACAAAGATTTTGCCTTCGGATCTGTGGTAGAAGGTATACCCAATAGTTTCTTTCGGGTATCCTATGAAGATGCACTTTTTCGCTTTGGGTTCAAGCTTATCAGGCTGAAGCCTTTTGACATAAGCATCGTATCCCAAAACTTTTAAGAAACGACAGCTCAGGTTTCTTGCCAAACCACAGTTCATACAGTGTCATCTCAACTGATTTAGACGGTGCCCTATTTAACATGAATGCGGCTGTCTCTAATGCATAACCCAAAAATGATAGTGGTAAATCGGTAAGAGACATCAGAGAACGCACCATATCCAATAAAATACGGTTATGACGTTTGATACGTCTCCATCGTATCTATAATTTTTGATTGTTTCATGCCAATATTATACAACCTTTATACACTTTTGGCAACATTTTATATGATTTATTTGGACTAACATATTGATCCAGTGCCCAGTGCCAGTTCCTGTTTTTTGCATGTTTTTTGTTTCGTAGAAAATCCATATCAAACGAAGTCCAAACGCGATAAAAATTTACGGAGAATTATTTTGGAATATATGTGATTTTTGGGACTTGGAATCAATGCAAACGGGGGCCCAGAGCCCCCACAAGACACCAGGGCCCGCCTTAGGGGCCAGGAGCGCCCTGGTGGGTTGTGCCCTCCTCGGATGTCGGTTGGAGCTCTACTTCAGGCGCAAGGAAGCTTATATCCAGAAAAAAATCGTGTTAAAATCTGAGCACAATCGGAGTTATGGATCTCCAGGAATATAAGAAACGGTTTTTGGCCAGATCTGGGGAACGCGAAACAGAAGAGAACAGAGAGGGGGATCCAATCTCGAAAAGGCTCCCGCCCCTCCACCACCATGGAGGCCATGGACCAGAGATGGAACTCTCCTCCCATCTAGGGGGGAGGCCAAGGAAGAAGAAGAAGGAGGGGGGCTCTCTCCCTCTCTCTCCCGGTGGCGCTGGAGTGCCGCCGGGGCTAGGATCGTGACGACGATCTACATCAACAATCTTGCTACCATCAACACCAACTTTCTCCCCCTCTATGCAGCGGTGTAACATCCCTTCTCCCCGCTGTAATCTATACTTAAACATGGTGCTCAACTCCATATATTATTTCCCAATGATCTATGGTTATCCTATGATGTTTGCGTAGATCTGTTTTGTCCTATGGGTTAATCGTGATCTTGGTTGGTATGATTGTATATTTTATTTATGGTGCTGTCCTACAGTGCCCTCTGTCTCACGCAAATGCGGGGGATCCTCACTGTAGGGTGTTGCAATATGTTCATGGTTTGCTTATTGTCGGTGTTGTGGGGGTGACAGCAGCCTAAACGCGGATAAGTGGGTTATGGCGTATGGGAGTAAAGAGGACTTGATACTTAATGCTATGGTTGGGTTTCACAACCTTAATGATCTTTAGTAGTTGCGGATGCTTGCTAGGGGTCCAATCATAAGTGCATATGATCCAAGTAGAGAAAGTATGTTAGCTCATGCCTCTCCCTCATATAAATTACAAGAATGATTACCGGTACTTGTTATCGATTGCCTAGGGACAAATGACTTTCTTGTTGACAAAAGCTATCCACTTTTATTACCTCGCAATTTATTCATAGTTTTATTCTCGCAAAGTACTCGTAGTTTTATTCTTGCAAAATAGTTTCATACTTGTTCTAGGTAAGGCAAACGTTAAAGTGTGCGTAGAGTTGTATCGGTGGTCGATAGAACTTGAGGGAATATTTGTTCTGCCTTTAGCTCCTTGTTGGGTTCGACACTCTTATTTATCGAAAAAGGCTACAAACGATCCCCTATACTTGTGGGTTATCAAGACCTTTTTCTGGCGCCGTTGCCGGGGAGCAATAGCGTGGGGTGAATATTCTCGTGTGTGCTTGTTTGCTTTATCACTAAGTAGTTTTTATTTCCTATTCTAAGTTGTTCTCTATCTTTAGTTATGGATATGGAACACGAAATACCAAAAAAATTAGTTGTACTTACTACTCATGGAGATGGGGAACCTACTAAAACCCTCGATGCTCATTATGTGAAAAATATTATGCACTACTTTGATAATCCTGAGAAAGCCCCATTCAACATGATAATGGGAGACATGTTGGATCAACGTGAATACTTTATGGATTATCGCTTGACACAAAAAGGGAAATTGTTATGGGATCAAATTGATATGTTGCATTGGTATGCTTGGAATTTATGCCAGAGATATGATTTTACTTGTTGCTCTAGGATGAATGCTCCACACCTTCCCTTTTCATGCAAATTTAATGATAATGAAACCTTGGCTTATTATGCCAATGGTAGATATGATTATTATGATGTGGAATGAATAGAAAGAATTTTTTGCTTTTAAGGGAGCTTATGAAATTGAATCTTTGTTTTTAATGTATGAAGCTTTTGATGATGATGTTTATAGACCTGAAAATTTTGCCATCCTTAAATATTGCTATAAAAATTATAAATACAATTCCAATATTGATATATTTATTGAGAAAGTCTCCGCTGTCCAAGAAGAGACTAATATTTTGCAGGAGTCTATGAAAGAAGAAATTGATGAAACTGTGAGCTCATTGGATGAAAAACATGATGAGGAGAGCGAAGAACAAAAGGAGGAAGAGCGGATTAGCTACTCGTGCCCACCTTCTAATGAGAGTAACTCTTCAACTCATACATTATTTAATTTCCCTTCATGCTTACCGAAGGATGAATGCTATGATAATTGCTATGATCCCGTTGATTCTTTTGAAATATCCCTTTTTGATGAACTTGATGCTTGCTATGCTTATGGCCAAGATGCCGATATGAATTATGCTTATGGAGATGAACTTGCTATAGTTCCTTATGTTAAGAATGAAATTGTTGCTATTGCACCCACACATGATAGTCCTACTATCTTTTTGAATTCTCCAAACTACACTATATCGAAGAAGTTTGCACTTATTAAGGATTACATTGATGGGTTCCATTCTACCATTACACATGATAATTTTGATGAATATAATGTGCATGTGCTTGCTCCTCCTACTTGCAATTATTATGAGAGAGGAACTACATCTCCGCCTCTCTATGTTTCCAACACGAAAAAATTGCAAGAAACTGCTTATGCTATGTATTGGCCTTAACTTGATGTGCACGAATTGTTCTTGTATGACATGCCGATGCATAGGAAGAGAGTTAGACTTCGTCATTGCATGATTTATGTTGCTTTGTGCTCATTACTAAATGCCAAATCATTGCTAATTAAAATTGGCTTTGATATACCTTGGGATCCAGGTGGATCCATTACTTGAGCACTTTATGCCTAGCTTAATGGTTTTAAAGAAAGCGCTGCCAGGGAGACAACCCAGAAGTTTTAGAGTGTCATTTATTTCTATTGAGTGCTTCTATAAAGTTTTTTAAAAAAAATATAGAGGGAAACTTGAAACTTCACAAAAAGAAAAGTGAAAGTGAGAAAGACGAGCACCGTGGAAGCGGGAGCATGCCTTGAACTTTGTTCATGCCCATGGAAACTTTGTGAATATTGAATTACAGAAACTTTTCAAAAAAAAATTATCCCCTTGTAAAAATCCATTGTATTGTAAAATTATTGTGCCAAGATTTGCCTTTAGGATGGGTAGATTGCTTGTTGGTATGTGCGGTGCAAAAACAGAAACTTTGGCTATAGTGCGTAATTTTACATTTTTTACTGGAACATTGAAAGTTTCTGAAACTTTTTGCACAGTATTTCTATACAAATTTGTTATTTTTTCCTAATTTTTCAGAATTTTTGGAGTAAGATAAGTATGGTAGGTGTTCAGATTTCTACAGACTGTCCTGTTTAAGACATATTCTGTTTTTGATGCATTGTTTTGCTTGTTTTGATGAAACTATAGATTTTTATCGGTAGTATAAGCCATGGAAAAGTTATATTATAGTAGATACACTGCAAAAATAAAATATGAATTGGTTTGCAACATTACTTAGAGTAGTGATTTGCTTTATTATACTAACGGATCTTACCAAGCTTTCTGTTGAGTTTTGTGTGGATGAAGTGATCAAAGATCGAGGAGGTCTCGATATGAGGAGGAGGAGAGGAAAGAGCTCAAGCTTGGGTATGCCCAAGGCAACCCAAGTAAATATTAAAGGATACTCAAGCATCTAAGCTTGGGGATGCCCCGGAAGGCATCCCATCTTTCTTCAACAAGTATCGGTATGTTTTCGTCTTCGTTTCGTTCATGTGATATGTGCAAATCTTGGAGCGTCTTTTTTGTTTAGTTTTCCTTTTTATTTTATGCACCATGCTGGTATGAGATAGTCCATGGTTGATTTATAGAATGCTCATTGCACTTCACTTATATCTTTTGAGTATGGCTTTATAGAATGCTTCATGTGCTTCACTTATATCATTTGAAGTTTGGATTGCCTGTTTCTCTTCACATAGAAAACCGTTATTTGAAGAATGCTCTTTTGCTTCACTTATACTTATTGGAGCATGGTATTTTGTAGAAAGAATTAAACTCACTTACTTCACTTATACCTATTTAGAGAGTCAACAGGAATTTGTCAATTGCATGGTTAGTCATAAAATCCTACATAAAACTTATGGATCACTGAATATGATATGTTTGATTCCTTGCAATAGTTTTGCGATATAGAGATGGAATATGTGGGAGGTACTAGTAAACGGTTGTGGTTAGTAAGAATATTGGTGTTAAGGTTTGTGATTCCCGAAGCATGCAAATATAGTCTCTCGTTATGCTATGAAGTTGGAGCATGATTTATTATTGATTGTCTTCCTTATGAGTGGCGGTCGGGGACGAGCGATGGTATTTTCCTACCAATCTATCCCCCTAGGGGCATGCGTAGTAGTACTTTGCTTTGAGGGCTAATAAACTTTTGCAATAAGTATATGAGTTCTTTATGACTAATGTGAGTCCATGGATTATACGCACTCTTAACTCTCCGCAATTTGCCAGCCTCTACGGTACCGTGCATTGCCCTTTCTCACCTCGAGATGTGGTGCAAACTTTGCAGGTGCATCCAAACCCCGTGATATGATAGGCTCTATCACACATAAGCCTTATTATATCTTCCTCAAAACAGCCACCATACCTACCTATTATGGCCTTTCCATAGCCATTCCGAGATATATTGCCATGCAACTTCCACCGCTTCCGTTTTGATGACTTGAGCATTCATTGTCATATTGCTTTGCATGATCGTAAGATAGCTAGCATGGTATTTTCATGGCTTGTCTATTTTTTCATATCGTTGTTATGCTAGATCATTGCACATCCTGGTACACTGCCAGAGGCATTCATATAGAGTCATATTTTGTTCTAGGTATCGAGTTGTAATTTTTATTTCTTTTGAGTTATAAGTAAATAGAAGTGTGATGATCATCACTATTCATTATTAGAGCATGTCCCAGTGAGGAAAGGATGATGGAGACTATGATTCCCCCACAAGTCGGGATGAGACTCCGGACAATGAGAGAAAAAAAGAGAAAAAAAGAAGAAAAAAAGAAAAAAAGAAAAAGAAAAAAAAGAAAAAGAGAGAAGGGGCATGCTAGTTCTACACTTGTTCTTCAAAGTAGCACCATGTTTTTCATATGGAGAGTCTCCTATGTTGTCACTTTCATATACTAGTGGGAATTTTTCATTATAAGATTAGATGCACACCCACTTAGTTTTCATATTGAGCTTTCATACACTTATAACTCTAAGTGCATCCGTTGCATGGCAATCCCTACACCTCACATTGATATCAATTGATGGGCATCTCCATAGCCCGTTGGTTAGCCGTGTCGATGTGAGACTTTCTTACCTTTTTTATCTTCTCTATATTTACCCCTATCATCATACTCTATTCAACCCATAGTGCTATATCCATGGCTTGTGCTCATGTATTGCGTGAGGGTTGAAAAAGCTAAAGCGCGTTAGAAAGTATGAACAAATTGCTCGGCTTGTCATCGGGGTTGTGCATGATAAATACTTTGTGTTAAGAAGACAAAGCATGATAAGACTATATGATTTTGTAGGGATAGCTTTCTGTAGCATTGATATTTTGAAAGACACGATTGTTTGTTGGGATGCCTGAGTATTGATGTCTTTATGTCAAATTATAGACTATTGCTTTGAATCACTTATGTCTTAATATTCATGCCATGATTAGATATATGAACAAGTTTATGCTAGGTAGCATTCCACATCAAAAATTATCTTTTTTATCATTTACCTACTCGAGGACGAGTAGGAATTAAGCTTGGGGATGCTGATACATCTCCGTCGTATCTATAATTTTTTATTGTTTCATGCCAATATTATACAACTTTTATACACTTTTGGCAACATTTTATATGATTTATTTGGACTAACATATTGATCCAGTGCCCAGTGCTAGTTCCTGTTTTTTGCATGTTTTTTGTTTCGCAGAAAATCCATATCAAACGAAGTCCAAACGCGATAAAAATTTACGATGAATTATTTTGGAATATATGTGATTTTTGGGACTTGGAATCAACGCAAACGGGGGCCCACAGCCCCCACAAGACACCAGGGCGCGCCCTAGGGGCCAGGTGCGCCCTGGTGGGTTGTGCCCTCCTCGGATGTCAGTTGGAGATCTACTTCGGGCGCAAGGAAGCTTATATCCAGAAAAAAATCGTGTTAAAATCTGAGCGCAATCGGAGTTACGAATCTCCGGGAATATAAGAAACGGTTTTTGGCCAGATCTGGGGAACGTGAAACAGAAGAGAACAGAGAGGGAGATCCAATCTCGGAGGGGCTCCCGCACCTCTGCCGCCATGGAGGCCAGGGACCAGAGGGGGAACTCTCCTCCCATCTAGGGGGGAGGCCAAGGGAGAAGAAGAAGGAGGGGGGCTCTCTCCCGCACTCTCCCGGTGGCGCCGGAGTGCCGCCGGGGCTAGGATCATGACGGCGATCTACATCAACAATCTTGCTACCGTCAACACCAACTTTCTCCCCCTCTATGCAGCGGTGTAACACCCCTTCTCCCCACTGTAATCTCTACTTAAACATGGTGCTCAACTCCATATATTATTTCCCAATGATCTATGGTTATCCTATGATGTTTGAGTAGATCCGTTTTGTCCTATGGGTTAATCGTGATCTTGTTTTTTTATGATTGTATATTTTATTTATGGTGCTGTCCTACGGTGCCCTCTGTCTCGCACAAACATGAGGGATCCTCGCTGTAGGGTGTTGTAATATGTTCATGGTTTGCTTATTGTCGGTGTTGCGGGGGTGACAGCAGCCTAAACGCGATTAAGTGGGTTATGGTGTATGGGAGTAAAGAGGACTTGATACTTAACGCTATGGTTGGGTTTCACGACCTTAATGATCTTTAGTAGTTGCGGATGCTTGCTAGGGGTCCAATCATAAGTGCATATGATCCAAGTAGAGAAAGTATGTTAGCTCATGCCTCTCCCTCATATAAAATTACAAGAATGATTATTGACGAGGACATGTATTGGGGGTAGGGTAACAGGCCTGACCTAAAGACCCTACCCTAGGACACCACACACCTTATACTAGGCCCCAGGGCCAGATCAGCAGTCAGATTTTCTGCAGAGTGACATTAACCCGGAAGGCAACAGACCACTCGGAGCATAGCACTCCACTCGATGAACTCATTCCACTCAGAGTACCTGATTCACTCGGACATACAAAGACCAACAGTCGACAAGGCACTCGAAGCATCATCTTAGTAGTAGGCTAAGTTATGGCATTAACGCCCCCACTTTGTAACATAAGAGGTGAGGGGGTGGCGCACTCTATATAAGCCACTCCTCACCACTAGACATGGGGGGCTGTTTTTCTTCTACTTCTCTCTTCCTCTCTAGTCTCCGGACTTAGCTCATGCATGGGGATCTGTTCTCCTCGCTCTCACATACATTGTAATCTCCAGATACATACTCAGACAAAATAGAGCCTCTCCGGAGCACGAGACGTAGGGTTGTTATCTCCACCGTGAGAGGCCCGAACTCGCTAAAATCACCGTGTCACCCATATGCATCTCGATAGATCATGCTCCTTTACCCTATCCCTTATTATTGTCGGAATTGTTCCCACGACAGTTGGCGCCCACCGTGGGGCATGGCGTCTATCGAACCATGATGCCGATGGTTTTTTCATTCATCTATGTTTAATTTTATGTTCAAGCTGATCATATTGTTTGTCTTCGCAGTAAGTAATTGAAGCATCTCAAAAGAAGAGGAGCAGATACATCTTCACCTGACGCTGCAGGCGTGCATGACCGTTCACAAACGGATCAATCAGGAGATTTCTTTCTATGCTATCCTCTTATGATCTAACAATCGTCGTGGATCTAAACAAGTCCGTTGTAGTCTTCCCTGTACGAGCAGGCACCCATCGGGTTCAACAACGAAATCTTGCGATGAATAGATTAGAGAAGAGATGAGGAAGGGAATATGGCACCGATGCGCTGCGCAAGGGTTGTAGCCATCGTCCTCACGCACGGCCGCCAGCGCGCCGACCCACTCCTCCTTCTTCCTCCTCTCCATCGAGCTCGGCCTACCCGTCAGCCGGCTGCGACGACCATGGGCGCTTGGCCAACGCGCCGGCCCGCGCCTCCCGCTTCATCTTCTTCGTCGACCTCAGCTCGCCCGTCAACCGGCTGCAACGACCACAGGCGCTCGGCAGTCCCTCTGGCGGCGCGGGTGCTCGGCTGTGGTCCAGGCGACGTGGGCACAGGCATGGCGCTGCAATGGCCACCTCATCTCTACGACGGCCTGACACGGCGCGTTGCAGCGGCGTCCCTCGCCAACCACGCGGCGGCGACCACCACGGTCGATGCACGGACCTGACGCGGCACCCACGCCGATGCCGCCCGCGTCCTCGACCACAACGGGACGGGAGCCACCGGGTCGACTCGCCGCCGCCTCGCAGAAAAACGCCATCCCGCACTCGGATTTGTCGCGGACTGTCTCACCTCGCGGTGGACCCATGCCAAAGCCACCACCGCCGTGGCTGACCAGGGAGCTCTCTGCGCCTCGCCTTCCACTTTCCTCCTGATCTTAATTCCTTCCCATTTATGTCCTGCATGCAGGAGATAAATGGCTGTGGGAAACGTCTATTACGTGCATGAATGGCCTTTACTCTTGCCTAATCATCGCTAATTAATGCCTCCTGCATGCATGTACAGGTTTTGGATGTGGGCAACCCCCATCAATTCATCGTAACTGCAGGCGTTAGCAAATCCTTGTGACCGACGGAGTCAACGGCACACTGCTACGTTCGATGACGGCAGAAGCACACCGCCGCAACCGGAAGCTGGCTCGACCCTCACACACAACAGCGTCTCCCGCGTTGGAGGCACAAACCCGACGCGGCGTGGCGACCAGGAGTTGGCCATGTCGCCATGCTCAGCAAATTCTCCCTCCGGCATCATCCACTCGACAGCAACTCCCTCTAGTCGGCATGGTCACTGAGATGGGACTAGCTCACTCAGACCAAGCCGGATCACTGGCGCTCGGTTGCCCGTGCGCCGCCAATAGGACGCCCCGCGCGTCGTCACTCCGCGGGACACGTCTTCTTCACTCGGACTCCCCGCACATCGTCACTCCGCGGGACGCGTCTGCTTCACTCGGACGCCCCGCGCATCGTCACTCCGCAGGACGCGTCTCCTTGACTCAGACATCCCGCGCATCGTCACTCCGCGGGACGCGTCTACTTCACTCGGACGCCCCACGCATCGTCACTCCGCGGGACGCGTCTGCTTGACTCGGACGCCCCGTGCATCGTCACTCCGCGGGACGCGTCTCCTTCACTCAGACGCCCCGCGCATCGTCACCACTCCGCGGGACGCGTCTGCTTGACTCGGACGCCCCGCGCATCGTCACTCCGCGGGACACGTCTGCTTGACTCGGACGCCCCGCGCATCGTCACACCGCGGGGCACGTCTCCTTCACTCGGACGCCCCGCGCATCGTCACTACGCGGGACGCGTCTACTTCACTCGGACGCCCCGCGCATCGTCACCACTCCGCGGGACGCGTCTGCTTGACTCGGACGCCCCGCGCATCGTCACTCCGCGGGACGTGTCTGCTTGACTCGGACGCCCCGCGCATCGTCACACCGCGGGGCATGTCTCCTTCACTCGGACGCCCCACGCATTGTCACTCCGCGGGACGCGTCTCCTTCACTCGGACGCCCCGAGCATCATCACCACTCCGCGGGACATGCCTGCTTGACTCGGACGCCCCGCGCATCGTCACTCCACGGGACGCGTCTGCTTGACTCGGACGCCCCGCGCATCGTCACACCGCAGGGCACGTCTCCTTCACTCGGACGCCTCGCGCATCGTCACTCCGCGGGACGCGTCTGCTTGACTCGGACGCCCCACGCATCGTCACTCCGCGGGACGCGTCTTCTTCACTCGGACACCCCGCGCATCGTCAATCCGCGGGACGCGTCTGATTGACTCGGACGCCCCGCGCATCGTCACTCCGTGGGACACGTCTACTTCACTCGGACGCCCCGCGCATCGTCAATACTCCGCAGGACACGTCTACTTCACTCGGACGCCCCGCGCATCGTCACTCCACGGGACGCGTCTACTTCACTCGGACGCCCCGCGCGTCACTCCGCGGGATGCGTCTGCTTGACTCGGAAGCCCCGCACATCGTCGCCACTCCGCGGGACGCGTCTCCTTCACTCGGACGCCCCGCGCATCGTCACTCCGCAGGACGCGTCTGCTTGACTCGGACGCCCCGCGCATCATCACTCCGAGGGGCACGTCTCCTTCACTCGGACGCCCCGCGCATCATCACTCCGCGGGGCACGTCTCCTTCACTCGGACGCCCCACGCATCGTCACTCCGCGGGACGCGTCTACTTCACTCGGACGCCCCGCGCATCGTCACTCCGCGAGACGCGTCTGCTTGACTCGGCCGGCCCACGCGTCGCCTCTCGGTTGGTCACCTCATCACCACTCGGCCGCCCCGCGTGTCGCCAATTGGTTGGTCACCTCATCACCACTCGGCCGCCCCGCGCGTCGCCACTCGGTTGGTCACCTCATCACCACTCGACCGCCCCGCGCGTCGCCAATTGGTTGGTCACCTCATCACCACTTGGCCGCCCCGCGCGTCGCCTCTTGATTGGTCACCTCATCACCACTCGGCCGCCTCGCGCGTCGCCACTCGGTTGGTCCCCTCATCACCACTCGGCCCCCCGCGCTCGCCTCTTGGTTGGTCACCTATCACCACCGGCCGCCCCGGCGCTCCACTCGGTTTCTCATCACCACTCGGCCCCCCGCGCGTCGCCACTTGGTTGGTCACCTCATCACCACTCGATTGCACCCGCGCGTGCGCCACTCGGTTGGTCACCTCATCCACCACTCGGCCGCCCCGCGCGTCGCCTCTTGGTCGGTCACCTCATCACCACTTGGTTAGTCACCATCACACACTCACTCGGCCGCCCCGCGTCGCCACTCGGTTGGTCACCTCCATCACCTCGGCCGCCCCGCGCGTCGCCACTCGGTTGGTCGCCTCATCACACACTCGTCCCCCCGCGCGTCGCCACTCGGTTGGTCACCTCATCACCACTCGCCCCCCGCGCGTCGCTCTTGGTTGGTCACCTCATCACCAGTCGGCCGCCCCCGCGTCGCCACTCGGTTGGTCATCTCATCACCACTCGGCCGCCTCGCGCGTCGCCACTTGGTTGGTCACCTCATCACCACTCAGATCGTCCCGCGCGTCGCCACTCGGTTGGTCACCTCATCACCACTTGGCCGCCTCGCGCGTCGCCTCTGGTTGGTCACCTCATCACCACACTCGGTCGCACCCGCGCGTCGCCACTTGGTTAGTCTCCTCATCACCACTCGCCGCCCCGCGCGTCGCCACTGCGGTTGGTTCACCTCATCACCACTCGCCGCCCCGCGTGTCCCACTCGTGGTTACTCTGCACCCTCGCGCAACTTCACCATCTCCCCGCGCGTCGCCAATTTTACTACACTCATCACCTCGGCCGCCCCGCTCTCGCCTCTTGGTTGTCACCTCATCACCACTCGGCGCCCCGCGCGTCGCCAAATGGTTGGTTACCTCATCCACATCGGCCGCCCGCGCGGCGCACATCGGTTGGCTCCCCCTCATCACCATCACTGGATTTCCTCCCCTCTCTTCTCCACTATCTAATTTTGTTCCCCGTCATCACGCACTCATCTTCCGATCCCTCCCCGCCGGTCGTGCGTTCTTCCACTTTCGGTTGGTCACCTCATCACCACTCGGCCGCCCCGCGCGTTGCTATTCGGTTGGTCACCTCATCACCACTCGGCCGCCCCGCACGTCACTATTCGGTTGGTCACCTCGTCACCAGTCGGCCGCCCTGCGCGTCGCCACTCGGTGCGACACATGTACATCAATCGGCCGCCCCGCGCATTGCCATCGGTTGAACACATCTTCACCACTCGGCCACTCGCGTGCCTTCAGACAGCTAAGTCATTCTACATGCACTACATTCTGTTATTTCCGCGTTCCCCAGTATCCTGTAATTCACACACCACGTTCACTCGGAGGCCACGCCACCGAGTGTACCTCTACGCTCGGTTGCTTATTTTCACATAGTTGCTTAGTACTGGTTATTTGACTCCCGAGTCCAACTTCCATTTTTACACATACGTCATTCACAAACACCATGTGTTCTTCATTTCGAGTTTGCATCGGTCCTCGGGGGCTGCAACTCAGTCGGAACACTACACTACCTTTTATTTGAGTCCGGCGCTCCAGCACGTCCGGTTTGATCCTTCACTTCGTCAAGTTCGATCGGATCCTTTACTCTTTTAGACTCTTGTTGGCTCTGAACCAGCAAGCCCCTCGCACACCCAGCGGGTGTCTATGGGTGTCACTTACACAAATCATTTTAGCACACATCAAATTTCCTCGAGAAATTATTACGTTGGCTTGTGCTATTTTCCATACACAAGTTACGCGATCACTCGACGGCCCTATGCGCCAACTTCATCGCTACTCGGACTCGGCCACCGTACCGATCCTAGCGCAGCACAACACCGACCTTGTCGCTCTGTTCACTTCAAACACATCCGGCCAACCCCTCTGTGGGATCCTCTTCATCGTATCAATAATATAGACCTCGTCAGGCATGAGACAGATAAGTCACTTTTGTAATCAAACTGCACACTCCACTCCTTTACGAGTTTGCCTCTTTTGAGCATCACTCGAAAGCTCCTCCTCATCTTTACCCAAGTCCGACTCGATGAATTACAATTTATCCATTCAAAACTATATTTCTCATATTCCGACAATTCCATCGTCAAAGTCTATAGTACGCTCGGGGGCTACGCCGCACTCGGGGGCTGCAGCTCATTCAGAATCACATTCTCCTGAGTGGTCGAGTACTTCATCACCAGTCGGATCCTTCACTTCAACGAGTGCAGTCAGATCCACTACTTCAACAAGTTTCATAATCACTCAGACACTCTGTGCGCCATCTTCATTCCTACTCCGACTCAATTGTCACGCTGGTCTTGTTGCGTCGCAACCACACTACACCGACCTCGTCGCTACATCAGCTTCGAAAGCATATGGCTAACTCCTTCGAGGACCATTTTTTGCCACTCGACTGCCTTGCACGTCACCACTCGGCCGCTCCGCGCGTCGCCACTCGGTTGTGCACGTCTTCACCACTCGGCCGCTCCACGCTTCGCCACTCAGTTGTGCACATCTTCATCATTCGACCACCCCGCACGTCACCACTCGGCCGCTCCGCACGTCGCCACTCGGTTGTGCATGTCTTCACCACTCAGCCGCCCCGCGCGTCGTCACTCGGTTGTACACATCCTCGCCCCTCGGTCGCCCCGCGCATCACCATTGGTTGAACATGTCTTCACCACTACACCCCCAGCACGGGAACGGCTAAGTTACTTATATGAACAAACCTTGTACCGTACTCTGTAGAGAGCTTACCTCTTTCGAGCATCACTCGGGGGCTATGCCACAGCCGAGGGTTATGCTACCCTCAGGGGTTACGCCCATTCGATCTACCTATTGATCACATCAGGAATATTTTTCTGAACATACTTGCTCGGTCCGCCGAGGATCTATAAGGGTAGCATCATCCACTCGGACGATCGCCCAAATCATTACTTGGAGTCATCTTCAGAACTGCAAAAGGGTGAAAATGACGCTCCTCTACGGATAAGCTTGGCCCTTATTCTAGGCTCCAAGGCGTCAGTTTCACAAACTTGGACTCAGAGATGGCACGTGCTGATGTTCCCCCGGGATAATGAGTGGCCTCTCTCCGGAGAGTCAGCCCACACGCTAGCCACGCCATTCGGGTTTCATGGCACGTCCACATCGGACCACTAGTCTATCTCCTCCTGGGGACATACGAGTGCCACCATGTTTTTCCTTGCAGTCAACATACCCCGATCAGTCGGGAAGGACATCCACTCGGACAAATACCCCTTTCATGCAAAAGGGTGAAAACAAGAAGCTAATGGTCAATGTAAGAAGTACTACTGGAACGAGTATTCCTTGCAGTGTCCAACTTTTCTCTCTAGTCGGCAGTTTCAAGACCGAAGTTATTTACCGTGCTGAGTGCACAAAGATTCACCTGCTTAACCCAGTTCCAGGATGAATTTTCTTACCGTGCCAAGTGCATGAAGATCAGTCCGACTGATTCAGCTCCAAGCTGAACTTATTTACCATGCCGAGTGCATGATGGCCCATTCCGAATGCATGAAGACCTGCCACAGTTCTAGGCTGAAGGCATTTACCGTGCCGAGCGCATGAGGGTTCACATGTTTAATTCAGTTCCAGACCAGAAGACATGCTCTAAGACTCCCGGCGACTGCCCGCAGTCGACGGCAGTCTCGGGGACTAC
Organism: Thinopyrum elongatum; assembly: GCA_011799875.1. Taxonomy (NCBI): domain Eukaryota; kingdom Viridiplantae; phylum Streptophyta; class Magnoliopsida; order Poales; family Poaceae; genus Thinopyrum; species Thinopyrum elongatum. Next base: position 588,187,457 of record CM022298.1, read on the forward strand.
ACCCAGTGGGTGCACTCAGCGTGCCCCCACTGGAATGGTATCCACTCGGAACGGTCCGCCCAGTCCAAGTGACGGCCAAACAACAACAAAAAAGACATGCTCTAAGACTTCCGCCGACTGCCCGCAGTCGACGGCAGTCTCGGGGACTACACCCAGTGGGTGCACTCAGCGTGCCCCCACTGGAATGGTATCCACTCGGAACGTTCCGCCCGGTCCGAGTGACGGCCAAATAACAACAAAAAAGACAGGCTCTAAGACTCCCGCCGACTGCCCGCAGTCAACGGCAATCTCGGGGACTACACCCAGTGGGTGCACTCAGCGTGCCCCCACTGGAATGGTATCCACTCGGAACGGTCCGCCCGGTCCGAGTGACGGCCAAACAACAAAAAATACACGTTCCAAGCGTGAAGAAATTCCAAGTAATCAGTTACTCGATGCAGGACCAGCTCCAAATCACTCCAAAAAAATTGCTATAAGGTGATTTTAACGCTCCTCCGCGGACCCGTTTGAGCTCATTTCACTCAGACACCATGTAGTCCGGAATCCGTCAAGGCAACACGCGGACATGAGACTGCCGGGTGACCAGAGGGAGTTCATGAGTGCCTCCGTAGCACTCGACTCATCTGGGAATTCACCTCGACTCAACCCGCTCAACCTCGACCGATTCGGGGGCTAATGACGAGGACATGTATTGGGGGTAGGGTAACATGCCTGACCTAAAGACCCTACCCTAGGACACCACACACCTTATACTAGGCCCCAGGGCCAGATCAGCAGTCAGATTTTCTGTAGAGTGACATTCACCCGGAAGGCAACAGACCACTCGGAGCATAGCACTCCACTCGACGAACTCATTCCACTCAGAGTACCTGATTTCACTCGGACATACAAAGACCAACAGTCGACAAGGCACTCGAAGCATCATCTTAGTAGTAGGCTAAGTTATGGCATTAACGCCCCCACTTTGTAACATAAGAGGTGAGGGGGTGGCGCACTCTATATAAGCCACTCCTCACCACTAGACATGGGGGGCTCTTTTTCTTCTACTTCTCTCTTCCTCTCTAGTCTCCGGACTTAGCTCATGCATGGCGATCTGTTCTCCTCGCTCTCACATACATTGTAATCTCCAGATACATACTCAGACAAAACAGAGCCTCTCCGGAGCACGAAACATAGGGTTGTTATCTCCACCGTGACAGGCCCGAACTCGCTAAAATCACCGTGTCACCCATATGCATCTCGATAGATCATGCTCCTTTACCCTATCCCTTATTATTGTCGGAATCGTTCCCACGACAATTACCGGCACTTGTTATCGATTGCCTAGGGACAAATGACTTTATTGTTGACAAAAGCTATCCACTTTTATTACCTCGCAATTTATTCGTTTTATTCTCGCAAAGTACTCATAGTTTTATTCTTACAAAATAGTTTCATACTTGTTCTAGGTAAAGCAAACGTTAGAGTGTGCGTGGAGTTGTATCGGTGGTCGATAGAACTTGAGGGAATGTTTGTTCTGCCTTTAGCTCCTTGTTGGGTTCGACACTCTTATTTATCGAAAAAGGCTACAAGCGTCCCCTATACTTGTGGGTTATCAATGTTCGGACACACCATTACTCTGTGGTGTTCCAGGTGGCGTGAGTTGTGAAACAATTCCACATTGTTTTAAATGAAGGTTAAACTCATAACTCAAATATTCGCCTCCGCGATCAGATCGTAGAAACTTTATTTTCTTGTTACGATGATTCTCTACTTCACTTCACTCTGAAATTCTTTGAACTTTTTCAAATGTGTCAGACTTGTGTTTCATCAAGTAGATATACCCATACCTACTGAAATCATCTGTGAAGGTCAGAAAATAACGATACCCGCCGCGTGCCTCAACACTCATCGGACCGCATACATCGGTATGTATTATTTCCAATAAGTCATTAGCTCGCTCCATTGTTCCGGAGAACAGAGTTTTAGTCATCTTGCCCATGAGGCATGGTTCGCAAGTATCAAATGATTCATAATCAAGTGACTCCAAAAGTCCATCTGCATGGAGTTTCTTCATGCGCTTTACACCAATATGACCTAAACGGCAGTGCCACAAGTATGTTGCACTATCATTATCAACTATGCATCTTTTGGCATCAATATTATGAATATGTGTATCACTACGATCGAGAATCAATAAACCATTTGCATCGAGTGCATGACCATAGAAGGTTTTATTCATGTAAACATAACAACAATTATTCTATGATTTAAATGAATAACCGTTTTGCAATAAACACAATCTAATCTTGTTCATGCTCAACGCAAACACCAAATAACATTTATTTAGGCTCAACACTAATCCCGAAGGTAGAGGGAGTGTGCGATGGTGATCATATCAACCTTGGAATCACTTCCAACACACATCGTCACCTCGCCCTTAACTAGTCTCTGTTTATTCTGCAACTCCTGTTTCGAGTTACTAATCTTAGCAACTGAACCAGTATCAAATACCCAGGGGCTACTACGAATACTAGTAAGGTACACATCAATAAACATGTATATCAAATATACCTTTTTCACTTTGCTATCCTTCTTATCCACCAAGTATTTGGGGGCAGTTCCGCTTCTAGTGACCATTCCCTTTGCAGTAAAAGCACTCAGTTTCAGGCTTAGGTCCAGCTTTGGGCTTCTTCACGGGAGTGGCAACATGCTTGCCATTCTTTCTTGAAGTTCCCTTTCTTTCCCTTTGTCCCTTTTCTTGAAACTAGTGGTCTTGTTAACCATCAACACTTGATGCTCTTTCTTGATTTCTAACTTCGCCGAATTTAGTATCGCGAAGAGCTCGGGAATCGTTTTCGTCATCCCTTGGATATTATAGTTTATCATGAAGTTCTAGTAGCTTAGTGATAGAGACTAGAGAACTCTGTCAATCACTATCTTATCTGGAAGATTAATTCCCACTTGATTCAAGCGATTGTAGTACCCAGACATTCTGAGCACATGCTCACTGGCTGAGCTATTCTCCTCCATCTTGTAGGCAAAGTACTTGTCAGAGGTCTCATATCTCTCGACATGGGCATGAGTCTGAAATACCAATTTTAGTTCTTGGAACATCTCATATGCTCCGTGGCGTTCAAAACGTTTTTGAAGTCCCGGTTCTAAGCCATAAAGCATGGCGCACTAAACTATTAAGTAGTCATCATATCGAACTTGCCAAACGTTCATAACGTCTGCATCTGCTCCTGCAATAGGTCTATCATCTAGTGGTGCATCAAGGACATAATTCTTCTGTGCAGCAATGAGGATAATCCTCAGATCATGGACCCAATCTGCATCATTGCTACTATCATCTTTCAACTTAGTTTTCTCTAGGAACATATCAAAAATAGGGGAGCTATATCCCGAGCTATTGATCTACAACATAGATATGCAAAACTATTAAGACTAAGTTCATGATAAATTAAGTTCAATTAATCAAATTACTAATGAACTCCCACTTAAATAAACATCCCTCGAGTTATCTAAGTGATACATGATACAAATCAACTAACCCATGTCCGATCATCACGTGAGATGGCGTAGTCATCAATGGTGAACATCTCTATGTTGATCATATCTACAATATGACTCATGTTCGACCTTTCAGTCTCCAGTGTTCCGAGACCATGTCTGTACATGCTAGGCTCGTCAAGTTTAACCCAAGTATTCTGCATGTGCAAAACTGTCTTACACCCGTTGTATGTGAATGTAGAGTCTATCACACCCGATCATCACGAGGTGCTTCGAAACGACAAACTTTGGCAACGATGCATACTCGGGGAGAACACTTTTATCTTGAAATTTAGTGAAGGGATCATCTTATAATGCTACCACCGTTCTAAGCAAAATAAGATGCATAAAGGATAAACATCACATGCAATCAAAATATGTGACATGATATGGCCATCATAATCTTGTGCTTTTGATCTCCATCTCCAAAGCATCTTCATGATCTCCATCATCACCGGCTCGACACCTTGATCTCCATCGTTCCGTCGGGGTCGTCTCACGAACTATTGTTCTACAACTATCGCTAACGCATAGTGATAAAGTAAAGCAACTACATGGCGCTTGCACTTCATACAATAAAGAGACAACCCTAAGGCTCCTGCCGGTTGTCGATATTACAAAACATGATCATCTCATACATCAACATATATCACATCATATCTTGACCGTATCACATCACAACAAGCCCTACAAAAACAAGTTAGACGTCCTCTACTTTGTTGTTGCAAGTTTTACGTGGCTGTTGCGGGCTTCTAGCAAGAACCGTTCTTACCTACGCAAAAACCACAACAGTGATTCATCAAGTTTGTTGTTTTAACCTTCTTCAAGGACTGGCCATAGTCATATTTGATTCAACTAAAGTAGGAGAAACAGACACCCGCCAGCCACCTTTATGCAAAACTAGTTGCATGTCTGTCGGTGGAACCGGTCTCATGTGCGTGGACATGTAAGGTTGGTCTGGGTCGCTTCATCCCACAATACCGCCGAATCAAAATAAGACGTTGGTGGGAAGCAGTATGACTATCACCGTCCACAACTCTTTGTGTTCTACCTGTGCATATCTTCTACGCATAGACCTGGCTCTGATACCACTGTTGGGAAACGTTGCATGGAAAACAAAAAAAAAATCTACGTACACGCAAGATCTATCCATGGAGATGCATATCAACGAGAGGGGAGAGTGTGTCTACGTACCCTCGTAGACCGTAAGCGGAAGCGTTTAGTAACGCGGTTGATGTAGTTGAACTTCTTCGCGCTCCAACCGATCAAGTACCGAATGTATGGCTCCTCCGCGTTCGGCACACATTCAGCTCGGTGAGGTCCTCTACCTTCTTGATCCAGCAAGATGACGAGTTAGTGGATGAGTTTCGGCAGCACGACAGCGTGGTGACGGTGATGGTGAAGTGATCTCCGCAGGGCTTCGCCTAAGCACTACGAAAATATGACCGAGGGTGTAAACGGTGGAGGGGGGCGCCACACACGGCTAAGCAATTGTTCTGGGTGTGCTAGGCGCCCCCTCCCACATATATATAGGTGGGGGAGGGAGGAGGCAGCCTGGAGGTGCCCCAAGTGGGGCTGAATCCCACTTGGGGTCCTGCCCCAAGCTGCGCCCCCTGCCATGTTTAGGTGCGGGGAAAGGCAGGGGAGGGAGGCGCCCCCCTTTTCCTTTCTCCCATGAGAAGGGGAAGGCAGGAGGGGCTAGCCCTCCCCCTTTCCTTCCCTAGGGCCGGCCGGCCAGGGAGAGGGGCGCACCAGCCCCCTTTGGGCTGTTCTGTCCCCCCTTGGCCCATTAGGCCCTATACACCTACCGGGGGTGTCCGGAACCCCTTCCGGTGACCCGATGACTACCCGGTGCATCCCGAAACTCTTCCGGTGTCCGAATACCATCGTCCTATATATCAATCTTTAGCTCTCCACCATTTCGAGACTCCTTGTCATGTCCGTGATTTCATCCGGGACTCCGAACAACATTAGGTCACCAAATCATATAACTCATATAACACTATATTGTCAACGAATGTTAAGCGTGCGGACCCTACGGGTTCGAGAACTATGTAGACATGACCGAGACACCTCTCCGGTCAATAACCAATAGTGGAACCTGGATGCCCATATTGGCTCCTACATATTCTACGAAGATCTTAATCGGTCGAACCATTATGACAACATACGTAATTCCCTTTGTCCATCGGTATGTTACTTGCCCGAGATTCGATCGTCGGTATCTCTATACCTAGTTCAATTTCGCTACCGGCAAGTCTCTTTACTCGTTCGGTAATACATCACCTCATGACTAACTCCTTAGTCTTTTGCTTGCAAGCTTATGATGTGTATTATCGAAAGGGCCCAAACATACCTCTCCAATACTCGGAGTGACAAATCCTAATCTCGATCTATGCCAACTCAACAAACACCTTCGGAGATACCTGTAGAGCATCTTTATGATCACCCAGTTACGTTGTGATGTTTGATAGAACACAAGGTATTGCTCCGGTATCCGGGAGTTGCATAATCTCATAGTCGAAGGAATATGTATTTGACATGAACAAAACAATAGCAATAAACTGAACGATCAATATGCTAAGCTAACGGATGGGTGTTGTCCATCACATCATTCTCCTAATGATGTGATCCCGTTATCAAATGACAACACATGTCTATGGTTAGGAAACCTTAACCATATTTGATCAACGAGCTAGTCTAGTAGAGGCTTACTAGGGACACGGTATTTGCTTATGTATTCACACATGTATTTAAGTTTCTGGCCAATATAATTCTTGCATGAATAATAAACCTATATCATGATTAAGGAAATATAATAATAACCTTTTTATTATTGCCTCTAGGGCATATTTCCATCATATATACGGTAAGTGAATCTGCACATATACAAGTCCCAAGGAAAATGATTCATTTGCAGTACATATAGCTAACTCTTCTTCCCCTGTTGTTCTTCGTTGCTAACTCTCTCCTTCTAGTTCGCTCTCATCTTACAAGAAATAGATTACTGAAGTAAAATTAGTTATTTTTTGAATATACTCAAATAGATAAAGATTATTAGGAAGACAAGTGGAGTTCTATCTAAAGGTTTGTCAGAAAGGTTAGTTATATTTGCATATTTCTTATTGATAACTTTTTGTTCTTGTAACACAGTTGATATATATAAATTTTGTCTAATGTCCTTGTTGTTTTTGCCTTTTGCACATTGATGATTCAATTCGTTTGTTTTGTTTGTTCAATCAACATATTGGATATATTAAATCTGTTTTCTCTCCGATACTACGATTCTCAAACTTTGAAGGAGAATAATACTATTATGAGCGTTGCAATGTATATATGAATAATTTTTGTTTAGTTACTCATGATGAAACTTAATATATTCAACTTTTAGTTATTAGATTATTTTACTTCATGAGTACTAAAATATATCGAGTATATTAACTCAAAGTCCTATATTGGTTGTGTTTGCCGTGACATGCTATGATTCAAAATCTTACAAGGGGCATATCACTGCTGCAGGAAGGTCCTAAGACGACCCATGTATAGGAGACCATTTGACCAAACAGTGTGCAATGGATGAATCACAAACGGATACAATCGCCTCCAATAAAACAAACTATGTGCGATGACTGATTCATCAAGAACGATTCACATAAGAGTTGCGTGTGCGATACGTAACATACAGTTAATCCACACGAACTGTTTGCAATGAGGCAAAATAACACAAACGGTTAACCAGATCAATCTGTGTGCGATAGACGACATACATGTCACTCATACAAACTGTTTGCGATGAGCCGAAATAACACAACCTGTTACCCAGATCAAGATGTGTGTGATAGACGATATACAAGTCACTCCGACGAACTATTTGCGATGAGCCAAAATAACACAACCAATTCGCCACAACAAGATGTGTGTCATAATCGGCAATAGGTGAGTAATCAGAATTGTGTGGTAAGACCGATAATAAAACAGACGATTCCTGCTGATAAGCTGTGTGTGTTGTGGGCAAATGGTTTCTGGTAAACAATTGTTTGTGATTGTTTAAATCATCGCCGACGCATTCCTTAGTTTATTCGTTTGGGATGTGATTTGCTTTGTCTGCACATCATCTATGCTCTGTCTGCAGAAGAACAACATATATACTTATAACAACATGATCGTGTAACCAAATTAAACATCCAATTACGTAACTGACTACACATAACATTTGCACACCTCAATGAACAATTACATGCATAATAGACTCGAAGAAAATCATCTAATTCTTCTTGTGACACTTGTCATTGCTCTGCTTCTGGCTGGATCCCTCGCCGTCTTGGGGAAGGAGGCACTTCCTCATGTCAACGATCCGCCTGTACATCTCGTAGCTTGTGCATGTGCTTCATTGACCGCGTACTCGACTTGATCTTCGTCCAGTTTCTCCATCCAGGCCGAGTGCCAGGCAAGCATGTTCTTGTTGCAGGCATCCTTCATGTCTCTGTAGTAGGGGTCGATGATGGCATCGGTGAGGTCAACCAGGGAGTCCTCCTTCCTGCTGCTTGATACGTCTCCAATGTATCTATAATTTTTGATTGTTCCTGATGGAAATATGCCCTAGAGGCAATAATAAAGTTGTTATTATTATATTTCCTTATTCATGATAAAGGTTTATTATTCATGCTAGAATTGTATTGATCGGAAACTTAAATACATGTGTGAATACATAAACAAATACCGTATCCCTAGTGAGCCTCTACTAGACTAGCTCGTTGATCAAAGATGGTTAAGGTTTCCTAACCATAGACATGAGTTGTCATTTGATAACGGGATCACATCATTAGGATTATGATGTGATGGACAAGATCCAACCGTTAGCATAGCATATGATCGTTCAGTTTATTGCTATTGCTTTCTTAATGTCAAATACATGTTTCTTCGACCATGAGATCATGCAACTCCCGGATACCGAGGGAATACCTTGTGTGCTATCAAAAGTCACAATGTAACTGGGTGATCATAAATATGCTCTACAGGCATCTCTGAAGGTGTTTGTTGAGTTGGCGTGAATCAAGATTGGGATTTGTCACTCCGTATATCGGAGAGGTATCTCTGGGCCCTCTCGGTAATACACATCACAAGAAGCTTGCAAGCAAAGCGACTAAGGAGTTAGTTGCAAGATGATGTATTACGGAACGAGTAAAGAGACTTGCCGGTAACGAGATTGAACTAGGTATAGAGATACCGACAATCGAATCTCGGGCAAGTAACATACCGACAGACAAAGGGAATTACATATGTTGTCATAAAGGTTCAACCGATAAAAGATCTTCATGGAATATGTAGGAATCAATATGGGCATCCAGGTCCCGCTATTGGTTATTGATCGGAGAGGTGTCTCAGTCATGACTACATAATTCCCGAACCTGCAGGGTCGCACGCTTAACGTTCGTTGACGCAAGAGTAGTATTGGGATATTTGATGAGTGGTAACCAAATGTTGTTCAGAGTCCTGGATGAGATCTCGGATGTCACGAGGAGTCTCAGAATGGTCGAGAGGTAAAGATATATATATGGGAAGTCATATTTTGGGTTCTGAAAAAAGGTGCAGTTTTTTCGGTATTGTACCGGGAAGCTTCCAGAAGGTTCCAGAGGATTCTGGTGGGGTCCGGAAGTGCACAAGTGGGTCCACCATGACCCAATGGCTAGCATGGGCTGCGGGGAGGCGCCCTGGCCTTATTGGGCTAGGCGCACAAAGTCCTCAAAAGCCCATGTGGCTAGGGAAGGCAAAAAAGGAAGGAGTCCTAGTAGGAATAGGATTGGACTTGGAGTCCAAGTCCTCTCCCCCTTAGCTATGCCCTAGGGCTTGGAGGGGTTGTTTCCCACGCCCCTACACCTATATATAGAGGGGAGGGGGTGTCCCAAGAGGACACACCAAGCCCTTGGCACCCCTCTCTCTCCCGTTACTCCGTAGTTCCACCGCCTCCTCCCGGGGACGCTTAGCGAAGCGCTGTCGGTGCTCCAGCACCACCATCACCACCACGCCATCGTGTTGGTTGTGATCCCATCTACTTCTCCTCTCCCGCTTGCTAGATCAAGAAGGAGGAGACGTCATCGAGCCGCACGTGTGCTAAAATCGGAGGTGTCGTCCATTCGGCACTAGATCGATTGGATCGTGGTCGGATCGCGAAGAGTACGACTACATCAACCGCATGATAAACTCTTCCGCTTAGCGACCTACAAGGGTATGTAGATGCTCTCCCCCTCTCGTAGCTATGCATCTCCATGAATAGATCTTGTGTGTGCGTAGATTTTTTTTGTTTTCCATGCAACATTCCCCAATAGTAGCATCATGAGCCAGGTCTATGCGTAGATGATATGCACGAGTAGAACACAAAGAGTTGTGGGCGGTGAGGTTCATACTGCTTACCACCAATATCATATTTTGATTCGGCGGCATTGTGGGATGAAGCAGCCCGGACGAACCTTACATGTCCACGCACATGAGACCGGTTCCACCGACTGACATGCAACTTGTTTTGCATAAAGGTGGCTGGCGGGTGTCTGTTTCTCCTACTTTAGTTGAATCAAATTTGACAACGGCCGGTCCTTGAAGAAGGTTAAAACAACAAAGTTGATAATCACCATTGTGGTTTTGTGTAGTTAAGAACGGTTCTTGCTAGTTGCCCATAGCAGCCGCGTAAAACTTGCAACAACAAAGTAGAGGACATCTAACTTGTTTTTGCAGGGTATGTTGTGATGTGATATGGTCAAGACGTGATGTGATTGATACGTCTCCGTCATATCTACTTTTCCTAACGCTTTTCCTCTTGTTTTGGACTCTAATTTGCATGATTTGAATGAAACTAACCCGGGCTGACGTTTTTTCAGCAGAACTACCATGGTGTTGTTTTTTGTGCAGAAATAAAAGTTCTCGGATTGGAACGAAACTTTGCGAGGAATTTTATACAAATAAAGATAATTTCTGGAGCCAAGAACCACCGGAGGGGGGCACCTGGGTGGGCACAACCCACCAGGGCGCGCACCCCTCCAGGCGCGCCCAGGTGGGTTGTCCCCACCTGGTGGCCCCACAGACTCCAACCCTGATACTATAAAATCACATTTTCGGAGAAAAAAATCGGGGAGAAAGAATTATCCCATTTCACGAGATGGAGCTGCCGCCACCTCCTATTCTTCATCGGGAGGCCAGATCTGGAGTCCGTTTGGGGCTCCGGAGAGGGGAATCTTCAATCTTCATCATCACCAACCCTTCTCCATCGCCAATTCCATGATGCTCCCCACCGGGAGTGAGTAATTCCTTCGTAGTCTTGTTGGTCGATGAGGAGTTGGATGAGATTCATCATGTAATCGAGTTAGTTTTGTTAGGGCTTGATCCCTAGTATCCATTATGCTCTGAGATTGATGTTGCTATGACTTTGCCATGCTTAATGCTTGTCACTTTGGGCCCGGGTGCCATGATTTCAGATCTGAACTGTTTATGTTATCACCATTATATCTATGTTCTAGATCCGATCTTGCAAGTTATAGTCACCTACTACGTGTTATGATCCGGCAACCCCGAAGTGACAGAAGTCGGGACACTTCCCGGTGATGACCGTAGTTTGAGGAGTTCATGTATTCACTATGTGTTAATGCTTTGTTTCGGTTCTTTATTAAAAGGAGGCCTTAATATCCCTTAGTTTCCTTATGGACCCCGCTGCCATGGGAGGGTAGGACAAAAGATGTCATGCAAGTTCTTTCCATAAGCACGTATGACTATTTATGGAATACATGCCTACATTATATTTTGAACTAGAGCTAGTGCCGTATCGCCCTAGGTTATGACTGTTATATGATGAATATCATCCAACGAACTCACCGATCAAATGCCTATGAATTTCTCTTATATTGTTCTTGCTAAGTTACTACTGCTATCGTTACTGTTACACTTGCTACAAAATCATTGCTATCACTGTTACCGTTACTATTACTGTTGCTACAACTATCAAAACTATCATACTACTTTGCTACTGATCACTTTGCTGCAGATAATTAATCTCCAAGTGTGGTTGAATTGACAACTCAACTGCTATTACTTGCAAATATTCTTTGGCTCCCCTTGTGTCGAATCAATAAATTTGGGTTGAATACTCTACCCTCAAAAACTGTTCCGATCCCCTATACTTGTGGGTTATCAAGACCTTTTTCTGGCGCCGTTGCCGGGGAACATAGCTATATTTGTTGACTCACTTGGGATTATTATCAAGTTATCACTATGAAGAATCTGAAGGATGCTAAGACTAAGATTTTTCCCTCTAAGACGAGGAGAGGTAAGGAACTGCCATCCAGCTCCGCTTTAGATTCACCTTCTGTTATAAGTAGACTTGCAACACCACCACATGCTATTAATTCTGATATGTTGCAAGTCATTGATGATGCTACTTCTGCTATGAATGTTACTCATGATGATGCTAGTACCTTGCTTGATGATAGTGTGCCACTAGGCGAATTTCTTGATGAACAACTTGCTAGAACTAAAGCTCTTGAGAATGCTGAAACTGATGAAATTGTTGAAGCTGAAAATCTTGAAACACCTATTAGATCTAGTTCTCCTAGATATGAATTGCCTAAGATACCGGAAGGTTATGTTATGGATGAGGAGACTACTAGAGACTTTCTTGCTTGCAATGATAGGTATGATCTTACGAAATTATTATGCAAACTGAGAGAAAATCTTTGAATGCTTGAATGAAATGTGATCCTAAGTTTGCTACTTCACCTATCTTTGTTGATGATAAGGATTATGAATTCTCTGTCGACCTAGAGTTAATTACTTTGGTTGAATCTGATCCTTTCCATGGTTATGAAACTGAAACTGTTGTGGCACACCTTACTAAGCTGAATGATATAGCCACCGTTTTTGCTCATGATGTGAAGGTTAGCTTTTATTATATTCTCAAATTATTTCCGTTCTCATTAAAGGGTGATTCTAAGGCTTGGTATAATAGTCTTGCTCCTGGTTGTGTGCGTAGTCCCCAGGATATGATTCACTACTTCTCTGAAAAATATTTTCCTGCTCATAAGAAACAAGCTGCCTTACAGGAAATATTTAACTTTGTGCAAACTTAAGAAGAGAGTCTCCCACAAGCTTGGGGGAGGCTTCTCCAATTGCTTAATGCTTTGCCTAATCATCCTCTTAAGAAAAATGAAATAATTGATATCTTCTATAATGGACTAACCGATGCTTCTAGGGACTTCCTAGATAGTTGTGCTGGTTGTGTTTTCAGGGAACGAACTATTGGACAAGCTGAAGAATTATTGAATAACATATTGAAAAATTATGATGATTGGATCCTTCCTGAACCACCACTTAAACCCACTCTGAAGAAGAGGGGTATTTTATATCTCAGTCCTGAAGATATGCAAGAGGCAAAGAAATCTATGAAGGAAAAAGGTTCTAAAGCAGAGGATGTTAAAATTTTACCACCTATCGAAGAAATACATGGGCTTGAAACACCACCACCATCTAAGGTGGTGGAGGTAAATTCTTTATTAAAGTTCGACGAGGGTGATATACCTTATAATAAACATCCTAGTCAATGCTTATATGAGTTTGATAATTATATTAGAAAGTAAGATCACTTCAATGCAAATGTGATGAAACAATTGAAATACAATTCTGATATGATTGCTCGCTTGAGTGACTTTTTATTTAGAATCTCAAATGATGTTAGAGGTGTAGGAAAGCATGCCTCCATGGTTCAAACTCAATTAGAACAAGTTGCTAAATCTCAGAGAGAGTTGCTTGATGAAATGAATAATAATATCAATGATCATGCTGTTAGAGTAATGACTAGAGGAGGTAGAATGACTCAGGAACCTCTTTATCCTGAGGGACACCCTAAAATAATTGAACAAGACTCTCAAAGAGTTAACACTGATGCACCTAGTCCTTCTAAAAATAAAAAGAAAAATGGTAGGACTTTGCATGCCTCTAGTGAATCTGAAGTAGAAAAACCTCCTGATAATGATAATGAAGTCTCTATTTCTGATGCTCAAACTCAATCTGGTAATGAACACTCACCTTCTGATAATGAAAAAGATAATGATGAGGTTCATGAAGATACCCAAACAAATAATAAGGAACCAGACAATGATGTTGAAATAGAACCAGCTGTTGATCTTGATAACCCACAACCCAAGAACAAGAGGTATGATAAAAGAGACTTTGTTGCTAGAAAACATGGTAAGGAAAGAGAACCATGGGTTCAAAAACCTATGCCCTTTCCACCCAAATCAATTAAAAAGAAAGATGATGAAGAATTTGAATGCTTTGCTGAAATGCTTAGGCCAGTCTTTTTGCGTACTCGCTTGACTGATATCTAGAAAATGCCTCCTTATGCAAAGTATATGAAAGACATCATCACCAATAAGAGAAAAATAGCGGAAGCTGAAATCTCCACCATGCGTGCTAATTATACTTTTAAGGATGGAGTACCTAAAAAACTTGGAGATCCAGGAATACCAACTATACCTTGCTCCATCAAAAGAAACTATGTGAAAACCGCTTTGTGTGATTTAGGAGCTGGTGTTAGTGTTAGGCCTTTCTCTCTTTATAAAAGACTTGACTTGAATAAACTCACACCTACTGAAATATCTTTGCAAATGGCTGACAAATCAACTGCCATACCTATCGGTATTTGTGAGGATGTGCCCGTTGTTGTTGCTAATGTTACTATCTTAACTGACTTTGTTATACTTGGGATGCCCGAGGACGACAACATGTCGATTATCCTTGGTAGACCCTTCTTGAACACTGCAGGGGCTGTTATTGATCGCAATAAAAGCAAGGTCACTTTTCATATCAATGGTAATGAGCATATGGTGCACTTTCCAAAGAAACAATTCCAAGTGAATGGTATTAATGTTATTGAAAAATCTTTGACAATCACTATTGGAAGCTTTCAACTACCTCTACCCACTACCAAAAAGAAATATGAAATGCTTATTGTTGGGGACATTCATATCCCCATTGAGGTAACTTACTGTTTTATGAAAGTTCTTCGGTTTCATGCTAATTAAAAGTGGTTGTTAATAAGACTTGATCAACCTTATTAATGAATCATTTTTGAGAGGTATGAAGTTGATGAATTTAGTGAGCACTACCTTCTGTCCTTTACCTTTACTTTTATTTTCTGTTTTTCTTAGTTAAATAAAATAAAATGCGTTGTTTAGTCTGTTTTCTGAATTTTCCGTGCAATAAAAATGACCCAAAAATAAAAGTTCTCAGAATGCTTTGAAAATTTCATACGATTTTTCTCTCTCAATATTTAAGAATTTTTGGCGCAAATAACATCAGAGGGGGGTGCACCAGGTGGGCACATCCCACCTGGGCGCACCAGCACCCCCATGCGCGCCCTGGGGGGTTGTGGTCCCCACGTGGGCCCCCTCACTTATCTCTTTAGCCCATGTCATCACCTACCTCCAGAAAAAATTCACCATTGCTATCTCCCTCGTGTTCTTGCTCTCAAACCCGCGGATTTTGATCTCTTTGCTCGAAGCTCCGTGTCCAAAACTGTTTCGAGGGATTGTTGCTTGGTATGTGACTCCTTCGTTGGTCCAATTAGTTTTTGCTTTAGTGGTTTATATTTTGAATAATTAGTTACTCTTGGTGCTGCTGTAGATGAGCTTGCATGTTGAATTCTTAGAGTTCTAAGTAGTTTGAATGCTTGATATGGCCTCTATGCATCCCTATGAGTAGTTGCTATCAATCTTGTAAAGTTTTGTTGAGAAAAATTTTGTGGACTAAAAATTTCAGAATTTTGTTCATAGGAAAAAGATGAGTATCTTTTGGAAGTTTGCTTCCAAGAAGAACTCCAAGGGAGTTATTGGGGAGTCATCTGACAGTGATCTCCGCACCCGGAGAATGGCGGAGGTACGGCCGTGCGAATGGCCACATAACCCATTCATGGAGGGAGCCGGAATCCGTCAAGAGTTTGCACAATATGCTGCTAATGCCGGCCTCACCGACTTCATCGCAGCTGAATGCGAATAGTATCATCTCCTCACAAATTCCTTTGTGCAAAGTTTTCATTTCATAAGTAGGAATAATCCTCCTGAGGTGCAATTTAATTTATATGCTGGAACCCGTCAGATACCACTCACTGAATTTTGTGACATATGCTTGATCCCTTCTGACGGGGGTTTAGTAGAGCCTAGGCCCGCGAAGTTTGATGGTTTTTACCGCACTCTGACAGTGGGGGATGAGAGAGGGGTGTCAAGTGTCACCGCCACTAGCTTACATTTTCCTGCCGTGCATTATTTTGCTCTATTCATTGCGAAGTGTTTGCTTGCTAGAGAGAAGGTAGGTGCACTTAGTGCCCCAGACTTTGCTGTTTTACGTAGTGCACTTTACGGCGACAACACTTATAGCTTGGGGGCTATTGTGGCACATCGCCTCCACATTAATAGATCCAAGGGTAAAATACATGGCGGAATTTATGCTACTCGTTTAGCGAGTCACTTTAACATTCAGATACGCCAGCATGATTATCCATTACCCAAGGTTTATTTAGATCGTCAGGCTATGGCACACCACTAGTTTATTGATGGCGAGAACACTGACATTCCTGTTCCTTATAACTTGGTTTTCAGTGAGAACACTCATGATATTATTCCATTGCCTGCACCTGCTTTGTTTGATCCTATTGCTAGGGTCGGATACAGGATTATGCCTGAAGACATTGTCGCTTACCGGAACAACCTGGCTGCGGCAGAGCAAGAGCCTCAGGAGTGGGACCCTCAGGTGCCCGCTCCCCAGCACTTCAACATAGGACCCCATGGTTTCTTCGAGTGGTGATTACCAAGTTAGGCCAAAAGCCTAAGCTTGGGGGAGTACGTATTTCCACCGACATTATATTCATGTTCACACATTTCATTCCAGTTGTCGGTGTCCACACTTTTTCATTGTATCATCCATGCTAAATTTATTTTCTCGCTTTCTTCTTGTGTGTTTGAAAAACTTTGAGAAAATCCAAAAAAAAATGTTTCTTGCTTCTTTTCAGTTTTTCTTTCTAGTGTAGTTAGTTGTAGTATTTAAAAAGAAAACCCAAAAAGATTTCCTTGTTCTTCTTTTGCTTGTTGGGA
Source organism: Thinopyrum elongatum (assembly GCA_011799875.1). NCBI lineage: Eukaryota > Viridiplantae > Streptophyta > Magnoliopsida > Poales > Poaceae > Thinopyrum > Thinopyrum elongatum. The sequence continues at coordinate 588,204,115 of CM022298.1, forward strand.
GCTTTCCCATGTAAATAGTTTTCTCGTTTTTGTTTTTCTTTGTCTTTAGTTTGTTGTCTTTCAGAAAACCAAAAACTCCAAAAATATTTCAATGTGTTCCTCTGAATTTCTTTCCTATTTATTGAGTCATACCGAGGAGAAGACCACGATGAAAATGTTGAGTGGCTCTCATATGCATTACTGATGACCTAACAAAGAGCCCAAATGTTTGTAGATTCCAGCTTAGTCCACGTCACTCTTGCACTATTATCATTTTCATATCGTTCGGTCGTGCAAGTGAAAGGCAATAATGACGATATTTGGTGAACTGGCTGTGGCAGAGAGAAACGGGTATGAACTCAACTTGTTTTGTTTTTGTAAATATGTTTAACCTAGTATCCATGATTCAGCCTATTATTATCAAACATGTTTGCAGTGAAAATTAGAGATTATAGTTTCTCATGCCATGCTTAAATAGCTAGGAGTGGATAATGATTTTTCTTGGATGTCAACATAGCGTTAAAATGATTGTGATGTAGTATGATGATATGGTATCCTCCTCTGAATGTTTGAGTGGCTTGACTTGGCACATGTTCATGCATGTAGTTGAATCAAAACCAACATAGCCTCTATGATATTTATGTTCATGGTGTTCATATCCTACTCATGCTAGTATCCAATGTTACTTATGTTTAATGCATGATCATGACCGTTTTTGCTCTCTAGCTGGCCGCTTCCTGACCTAATTGCTAGCCTTCGCCTGTACTAAGCGGGAATACTGCTTGTGCATCAAAATCCTGAAACCCAAGTTATTCCAGATGAGTCCACCATACCTACCTATATACGGTATTACCCTACCGTCCTAAGTAAATTTGCATGTGCCACCTCTAAAAACTTCAAATAAATATCATTTTTGTGTGCCTGGATTGTTCATAGAGCGACAGGAGATAGTCAGTATCTTCCATGCTAAGCGGGTTATTCTCATGATGAGTGTTTATTCACTCGTCCTTGCGCGAGAGGGGCGGTAATAGGGATTCCCAGTCCCGAACTCAAATTGCAAATAATTAAACAAAACTCCCCCAGGATTGTTGTTGGTATGGACGACACCCGTTGTTTTGGACAAGCCGTGGAGTGTGATTGTTGGTGGAGGGGGAGTAAACCTTTACTTTTATCGCTTGGGAACCGCTACTAATGTGTTTAGCATGGAAGATACCGATAACTAATGGTCGCGAAGTAAACAAGAAGGGTGCCTTTCTCAAAATTTCATTTACCACTGTTTTAAAAACTTGAGCTCTGGCACCTCTGCAAATCACTGCTTCCCTCTGCGAAGGGACTATCTATTTACTTTTATGTTATGTCATCACCTTCCCAAATAAGCGCCAGAACCTGAGAGCACAATTGTCATCCTCATGCATTGTGTGTAGCTAATATTGGGTGCATCATGACTGGATCTTTTCTACCATGAATTACAATGTTTAGTCGCTGCTTGAACTTTGGAGGTGCTCTGCATTTATGTTTTGCGGTCTCAAAAAGGGCTAGCGAGATACCACTATTGTCATGTTATATCATGGTTGTTTTGACAAAGTGTTGTTATTTGAGATATCTTATTATTGCTCGCTGGCTGATTATGCCATTGATATGAGTTACTATAATTTTTAAGAGTTATTGCCGACTTGGTTAGTCATGCTCTTGGCTGAAAACCTGGGTGCTACTTAAGCTTATTTATGTAAATAAGAGCAAAAGAGTTCATAAAAGTTTTTCTTTTTCACTTTCAGTTTATCAACCGAATTGCTTGAGGACAAGCAAAGGTTTAAGCTTGGGGGAGTTGATACGTCTCCGTCCTATCTACTTTTCCTAACGCTTTACCTCTTGTTTTGGACTCTAATTTGCATGATTTGAATGAAACTAACCCGGACTGACGCTGTTTTCAGCAGAACTACCATGGTGTTGTTTTTTGTGCAGAAATAAAAGTTCTCGGATTGGAAGAAAACTTTGCGAGGAATTTTTATACAAATAAAGATAATTTTTAGAGCCAAGAACCATCGGAGGGAGGCACCTGGGTGGGCACAACCCACCAGGGCGCGCCCCCCTCCAGGCGCGCCCAGGTGGGTTGTCCCCACCTGGTGGCCCCGCAGACTCCAACCCTGATACTATAAAATCACATTTTCGGAGAAAAAAATCGGGGAGAAAGAATTATCACGTTTCACGAGATGGAGCTGCCGCCACCTCCTGTTCTTCATCGGGAGGCCAGATCTGGAGTCCGTTTGGGGCTCCGGAGAGGGGGATCTTCGATCTTCATCATCACCAACCCTTCTCCATCGCCAATTCCATGATGCTCCCCACCGGGAGTGAGTAATTCCTTCGTAGGCTCGCTGGTCGATGAGGAGTTAGATGAGATTCATCATGTAATCGAGTTAGTTTTGTTAGGGCTTGATCCCTAGTATCCATTATGCTCTGAGATTGATGTTGCTATGATTTTGCCATGCTTAATGCTTGTCACTTTGGGCCCAGGTGCCATGATTTCAGATCTGAACCGTTTATGTTATCACCATTATATCTATGTTCTAGATCCGATCTTGCAAGTTATAGTCACCTACTACGTGTTATGATCCGGCAACCCCGGAGTGACAGAAGTTGGGACACTTCCCGGTGATAACCGTAGTTTGAGGAGTTCATGCATTCACTATGTGTTAATGCTTTGTTTCGGTTCTCTATTAAAAGGAGGCCTTAATATCCCTTAGTTTCCTTATGGACCCCGCTTCCATGGGAGGGTAGGACAAAAGATGTCATGCAAGTTCTTTCCATAAGCACATATGACTATTTATGGAATACATGCCTACATTATATTTTGAACTAGAGCTAGTGCCGTATTGCCCTAGGTTATGACTGTTATATGATGAATATCATCCAACGAATTCACCGATCAAATGCCTACGAATTTCTCTTATATTGTTCTTGCTAAGTTACTACTGCTATCGTTACTGTTACACTTGCTACAAAATCATTGCTATCACTGTTACAGTTACTATTGCTGTTGCTACAACTATCAAAACTATCATACTACTTTGCTGCAGATAATTAATCTCCAGGTGTGGTTGAATTGACAACTCAACTGCTAATACTTGCAAATATTCTTTGGCTCCCCTTGTGTCGAATCAATAAATTTGGGTTGAATACTCTACCCTCGAAAACTGTTGCGATCCCCTATACTTGTGGGCTTTCAGTGATATACGTTGTTGTATGAGATGATCATGTTTTGTAATATTGACAACCGGCAGGAGCCTTAGGGTTGTCTCTTAATTATTGTATGAAATCAAGCGCCATGTAATTGCTTTACTTTATCGCTTTGCGTTAGCAATAGTTGTAGAAGCAATAGTTGGCGAGATGACCCCGACGCTACGATGGAGATCAAGGTGTCATACCGATGACGATGGAGATCATGCTGATGCTTTGGAGATGAAGATCAAAAGCACCAGATGATGATGGCCATATCATGTCACATATTTTGATTGCATGTGATGTCTATCCTTTATGCATCTTACTTTGCTTAGAACGACAGTAGCATTATAAGATGATCCCTTCACTTAATTTCAAGATAAAAGTGTTCTCCCTAAGTATGCACCGTTGCTAAAGTTGATCGTTTCGAAGCACCTCGTGATGATCGGGTGTGAGAGACTCTACTTTCACATACAACAGGTGTAAGCCAGTTTTGCACAAGCTTACTTGGGTTAAACTTGACGTACCTAGCATGTACAGACATGGTCTCGGAACACTGGAGACCGAAAGGTCGAATGTGAGTCATATAGTAGATATGATCATTACAGAGATGTTCACCATTGATGACTACCCCATCTCACGTGATGATCGGACATGGGTTAGTTGATTTGGATCATGTATCACTTAGATAACTTGAGGGATGTTAATTTAAGTGGGAGTTCATTAGTAATTTGATTAATTGAACTTAATTTATCATGAATTAGTCTTAATAGTTTTTGCATATCTATGTTGTAGATTGTAACACCCCCAGTGGTTAGCTACAGTAATCCCACGTGATAATGCCAAGTCACCATGATTAACAATGCTTAATCATCATTGGGATCATATCTCATTTCAAATCTAATTCAAATTGAAATTCAAATATAAAGTGAAAATAAAAGTTGTTCAAATTTGAAAATTAAAATGTTCAAAATATTGTAAATAATCTAGAGACAATTCTAAAATTGTAATCAACATTTACTAAATTAGTTAAGTAACTCTAACAGCAAGAAACAGCAAGAAAACAGAAGTGTTTAATCCATTTATAATTAAGTAAAATTCATTTGAAAACATATGGACTCAAAACCTTTTTTTATGGCAGAGGATAATGTTGCACTATAATTATGTGGCTATTTCACCTATTTTACAAAAGTCTAATTGGGGTTAAACAATTTATAAAACAGGAACTAAAAAGAAAATAGAAAAGGAAACAAAGAAAATGGAAAAAGTGCACTGTGTGCTCGGCCCAAGTGAGCTACAGTCGGGCCCAGCCCATCTAGCTCATCCCCTACCTCTCTCTGTTCACGCGCGCCGCTGTCATCCTTTGCCTCGCGCCCGCACCCCGGCCCCTTCCTTCTCTCTTGATCGACAGCGCGCTGGCACCCGCCCGTCGAGGATAAAGCCGCAGCTCCCGCGCCCCACTGAGCCCCCCCTCGACCACTCGCCCTCTCTCCTACCCCTCTCCCCTCTCCAGCGCCTCTCCTCTCTTCTTCTCCCCACGCCCGAGCGCCTCCCTGTGCACATCACCGCCGCCCACGCCGCCACCGGCCAGTGGCCTCCCCGAGCCGCGCAGGCAAGTCCAGGAGCTCCACCGCGCACCTCCACGTCATCTCCGCCCTCAAGCCCGAGCCGAGGGTCATCTGCAGCGCCGCCCGTGCTCGTTCCCCTCGCTGGACTCCCCGCGACCTCACTGAAGATTCGCCGCCTCCAGCCCTCCCCCGACGCGTCTGAGCACGCCACCAGCTCCGGGGTGAGCTCGTGCATCTCCTCCCCCTCTCCGTTCACTCGCGCACGAGCCGTAGGCCTAGGTCAGTTGAGCTCCGCCCGTAGCCACCGTCGGTCGTCGCCGCACATGTCGCTCTAGTCCATCTCCGGTCGCCCCGCTTGCACCATTCGACGCGCAACGCTTCGGGCGTTCGAACGCAGCCCCCCATGTTACCTTCCTTGCACCGCATCGACGAGCCTGACGAGTTCCCGCACCGGCCGGTGCGGCACGCCGTCGCCGTCATCGATGGCGACCACCCCCGCCCCTGCCGTTGCGCCCAATCGACGCGGCTTGGTGCCCGCGTTCGATCACAGCCAGCGGGGCATCAAACGGTGGCCCGTGGCGCGAATCCGGCCAAGTCCAGCGAACCCCCGCCGTGAAATGGCTCGCCGGCCATGTTCCGGTCGCCGGAGCTGACGTGGCTGCCACCTGGCGCCACTGGGGCCCGCCTGAGACACTGACGGGTGGGCCCAGTTGACTCGGTCAACCCACTGACATGTGGGGCCCAGTCAAATAATGATTTTTTTCACAAATAGAAAATGCGTTAATTAATTAAATTAATTAACTAAAACACTAATCACTGACTGACAGTTGGGCCCCATGTAGTTAATTAGCCAAATGAAAATGATTTAGTTAAATTAATAAACTGACATGTGGGTCCCACTTTTACTATTCCAACAGATAAGGTCTGCTGACTGTGCCCTGCTGACTCAGCAGAGGGCCCACCTCCATTTCATCTGTCCGAAAATGCCAAACACCGGGGATACTTTCCCGGATGTTTTCCCCCTTCACCAGTATCGCGTAGCGCCGCGTTAGATCACACCTAGCACCGTTTATTACCATGTCATGCATCTGTTTGCATCGTATTTATTGTTTCTTCCCCCTCTTCTCTCCGTTAGACTTCGAGACTGACGCCACTACTGCTGCCCCGATCGACTACGGTGTTGACGACCCCTCCTTCTTGCCAGAGAAACCAGGCAAGCCCCCCCTTTGATCATCCCGATATCGCCTATTATATTTTCTCATGCTTGCATTAGATTTTGCTACTGTAATTGATTGCTCCCATTCTGATGCATAGCCTGCTTTTGTAACCTGCTTGTTGTTACCTTACCTGCCTATTTCAAATTGCTTAGTATAGGCTGGTTAGAGACCCACCAGTGACCCCCCCACTTGTCCCAACTGCCCCGCTGGATTATCAGAAGACCCGATCAACGGGATCGAAGACCAGGCCCCGGCACCTCACATCACCCCCTTAGTTGTACGACACTACTGGGTTACTATCGAGTGCCGAGGGTGATACCTCGTCAGAACTTCTGATGTTAATCTTGTAGGTTAGTTCATCGATTGTGGTCACCGAGGGTGATTCGTCCTTCACCACTTCCGATAACGACACTGTCGTGCAACACCTCAAGGGTGAACCCATCGAGGGTGATTCCTCCGAGTTCACCTTGATGCATACATCGAGTAGGAATCCAACGAGGGTGATACCTCGGATTCCCTTGATGTTATGGACACACGGATACTTGGACTTTACAACTGTTACTTGGAAAGGCGGGTCGACCCTGAGGGGTACCCGCGTGAGCCTAAGTGGCAAGTGACATGGAGACGGGTTGCCCTGGAGGGTGCCCGGGATATGAATACGAGGCATGGTCGGACATTCTTAGCCCTTGCCGCAAGACCTCGAGACGGGGCGACGGGGTCACATCGATCGTGAGTCTCTGCTCGTTACCGCACCCCCAATGTACTAATGATTTGGATATTTGATCCGAGTAGGCCTCTGGCCCGATAGCACTAACCATCACATGGGATCAGTTATGGGCACTCTGCATCGTAGCATTAGCCGAAAGCTTTGTCAAATGTCCAGTTCAGCAGTGAGGCATGGAGTGATTGGCGCCATTCACGACAGAGGTGGTGCTTGGATCTGAGCCATGTGCGCAACAACCCGGAGGGCGAGGGGCGATGGCCCAAGACCCCCGAGCGCTTAGGATGCAGACCAACGGGGACCTCTCTGCTGAACTTTAGGTACGGCTGTGGTGTGTCATTTGGCCGAGGCCGGGCATGACCCAGAAAAGTGTGTCCGGTCGGAGTTAAGCGAGCGTGGTGGGTAAGTTGGTGCACCCCTGCAGGGAAGAACTAATCTATGCATAGCCGGATCCTCAGTAATGGATGCTCGGAGTTGTATCCCGATCGATACAACTAGAACTGGATACTTGTGATGAGAAATAGATAGTATGGCTCTCGGATTGCTTTCTCGCAGGGAGTCAAGAAAGGATCTCTGGCCGAGGTTGATGACAGTATGGCTCTGGGATTGCTTTCTCGTAGGGAGTCGAGAAAGGATCTCTGGGTGAGGTTGAGACTTAATGATACTACTACCTTATGCTGTACTAATCTACACTCTTCTAATGCTGCAAGACCGCTGAAGATGCTAGTCTTTGATAGGAATAGGCCTTCTCTCTATTCTGGCATTTCTGCAGCCCAGTCCACATATACAGCCTCCCTTTGATAATGTTGCATATGTAGTGTAGATCCTTGCTTGCTGAGTACTTCGGATGAGTACTCATGGTTGCTTTGCTTTCTTTTTCCCCCATATCCTTTTGGTGGAACCAGATGACGGAGCCCCTGAGACAGCTGCCCACGCCGACGATCGCTACTACTACCCCGAGGGTGGATACTACTACGAACTTGCCGACGACCAGGAGTAGGATCGGAGGGTCCCTGGCAGGAGTCCTGCGCCTTTTGATAGTAGCTTTTTTTTGCCCCGCCTTTCTAGAGGCTTATCTATTTCTATTTCATATCTGTACTCAGATATCTGATGCTTCCGCTGACGCTTGTATGCGAGCTTATGTATTCGAGCCCTTGAGGCCCCTGGCTTGTAATATAAAGCTTGTATGACTTTATTTATGTTTTAGAGTTGTGTTGTGATATCTTCAAGTGAGTCCTTAGGCTTGATCGTGTGCATTTGCGTGTATGGTTAGTGCATGATTGAGCCGGGGGCGTCACAGGTTGTTATCAGAGCCGACTGCCTCTAGGAACCCCCCTTTCTAACTCCTTGGCCGAAGTTGATTCTAGTGGTCCAAAACTAATTTACTAACTTGGCTGTGTGGCTTACGGGCCCACGTCGCCAATTGGGTGGTATTAGGATCTTTTATTTCTCGTCTATACTCTGGGACTCTGATCTCTCTTCTATTCGGGTTAAAATTTTACTAACTCCAACATTAGGTTCTGGTGATCACATCCACCCGAAATTCTGAAAATATCCCCCCTTGCTCCAAGATTGTGGGCCAGGTTCTGCTTACATGATCCTTTTATCAAGGGCACCCTGTGTTTTCACTTGCAGATTCCGCGCTCCAACAGTTTTCTCCGACGTTGATGTAGCCTTTAGTATGTCTCGTTGTGTACTTCCTTACCGCGTGCCTGCGCGCCGCCTAGCTTGTCTAGCCGCGTGCATTTCCAAACTCCGACCGCCGTTTGTGTCCAATTCCCTGCATCATTCTGTATGTCTTTAATGACTACTTATATGCACCTAATGCCTTCTTGTTCATCACTCATGTTACATCGTGAATGACCTCTTACACATGCAGTTTTTCTTGCTAAACTGCCCCAGTTAATTTGGCAGGATGGCTGACGATCCTCCACCTCCACACTATATTGCCGCAATGATGCATCAGTTTGAACTCAACCGTCAGCAGTTTGAACTCAACCGTCAGTTTATGCCCGGAGTATTGGCTCAGTTCCCAATTCAGAATGCTCAGCAACAGACTGCTCCAATAACTCAGCCAGAATTTGTGCGCCTCAATCCATCCATTTTCCGCAACTGCACCAATCCTATGGATGCTGATGATTGGCTTCGTGACATCCTGTTTGAGATGGAGTCAGCTGATGTTGCCCCTGACAGTTACGTCACCTTTGTGACATTCCACTTAAAGGGTCCAGCTACTCAATGGTGGGAAAGCCTCAAGGATATGTTGCCTGCAGAGACTGTAACCACTTGGCAGGAATTTCAGTCAGCCTTTCGAGCAAGGTACATCCCTCCAGGTCTGATCGACCAGAAGAAGCAGGAGTTCCGCAAAATCTCACAGGGCACAATGATTGTGGATGAATATCAGAGGAAATTCCTTGAATTATCCCGCTATGCTGCGGATGACGTTGACACTGACGCCCGCAAGCAGGAGAAATTCCGTGAAGGACTGCATACTGATATAAACCTCGCACTTGTTGCCCTTGATTGTGAGGACTTTGCGACGCTTGTCAGTCAAGCCTTTCGAGCTGAAACTGGTCTGGCTAAGTACCATGAGTCGCTCAAGCGCACTTGTGCTGTTGGCTCATCCTCGGGACAGCCTGTTCAGAAACATCGAGTGTGGATTCCGCAAAATGTTCAGCACCGACCTGCCCCTATACCCAGGCCATCTTATGCTGCACCTCGTTTGCCTCCACCACCAAGACAACTGAACATTGCAAGTGGACAGCCCAATGTTGATGTTTCTTCCCATAATGATGGTTTGTGCCACCAGTGTGGACAGCCAGGGCATCGTACTATCAACTGCCGTCAGAGTCAGCCTCAACACGCATCACGTCCTTCTGTTTGTTGCAGGAAGAGCCGTCGAAAACATCCTTCCAGGAACGTTTAAATCAAACCACCTGCTAATCAGCTTGTTCATGTCAACCAAGTCAACATTGAAGAAGCTCGACAGGACCCCAAAATTGTGATGGGCACCCTTCTAGTGAATTTAATCCCAGCTTCATTCCACTTTGATTCTGGAGCATCGCACTTCTTCATGTCCGAAAGTTTTGTGCGAAGCCATGATATACCTTTCAAGGAGATGTCCACTCCATTAGTAATCCAGTCACCTGGGGCTAATTGGCAAACTACCATGGTAAGCCACGGTAACCACATTGTGATTGGAGGATTGATGTTCCCCGTTTCCCTCATTGCTCTTAAGACCTCCAACATAGACATTATTCTGGGTATGGACTGGTTGAAACCTCATAAAGCTTTGATTGACTGTGCCACTGAATCAGTCCGCATCACACACCCTTCCGGCCAAACCATCAGATACTCAGCTCGAACAGTTCAGAACGCCGAAGCTCAGATTTATGCTCTGAATGCTTTGAACGCCTCACCTCTTGAAGGCATCGAGAACGTTCCAGTTGTTCGTGAATTTCAAGATGTCTTTCCAGAAGAACTTCCAGGAATACCCCCTGCTAGAGCTATCGAGTTTGTCATCGACTTGAAATCTGGCACTACCCCTATTGCGAAGCGTCATTATAAGATGCCTCCGCACCACCTTCTTGAACTTAAGGAGGAAATCGACAAATCACTTAAAAAGGGTTTCATCCACCCCAGTTCCTCTGCTTGGGGAGCACCTTCACTCTTCGTTAAGAAGAAGGATGGAACTAACCGATTGGTTCAGGATTATCGGCCCATTAACCAAGCCACAATCCAGAACAAGTATCCGCTTCCCAGAATCAATGATCTGTATGATCAACTTGCCGGTTCCTCAGTATTCTCTAACCTTGATTTGAGATTGGGATACCATCAGATCCGTGTCCGCGAAGAGGATATTCCAAAGACTGCATTTGTTACTCGCTATGGCTCTTATGAGTACACTGTCATGTCATTTGGCTTAACAAATGCTCCAGCCACATTCTCCCGTCTGATGAATTACATCTTCATGGATTACCTCGACAAGTTCGTCGTGGTATATCTAGATGATATTCTGGTTTATTCAAAGAATAAGGAAGAACATGCTGAACACCTTCGTCTTATTCTGGAAAGGCTCCGAGAACACCACTTGTATGCCAAATACTCCAAATGTGAATTTTGGCTTTCTGAAGTAACCTGACTTGGTCATGTGATTTCCAAGGTTGGAATTGCTGTTAACCCGGAGTGGGTTCAGGCTATTCTTGACTGGACTCCTCTGAAGAACGTCAAGCAACTGAGAAGTATTCTCGGCCTTGCAAGCTATTGCCGTCGATTCATTGAGAACTTTTCTAAGATTGCTAAGCCTTTGACTGATCTGCTTCACAAGGGCGTTAAGTTTGAGTGGACAGACAAATGTCAAGAAAGTTTTCAAACACTCAAAGACAAGCTAACATCTGCCCCAGTACTTGCTTCTCCAGATTCTCGCAAAGACTTCGTGATTTATTGTGACACATCCCGTGAAGGATTAGGTTGTGTCCTAATGCAAGAGTGTAAGGTGATTGCTTATGGCTCTCGACAGTTGCGTCCTCATGAAGAGAACTACCTGGTCCATGATCTAGAACTAGCTACTATCATCTATGCATTGAAGTTGTGGCGACATTACCTCCTCGTTAATCGTTGCGAGATCTACACGGATCATAAAAGCCTGAAGTACTTGTTCACTCAACCATCTCTGAACCTCCGTCAGCAAAGATGGATGGAGGCCATTACGGACTATGATTTGGGTATTTCTTATACCCATGGCAAGGCTAACGTGATGGCTGATGCCTTAAGCCGCAAGTCCTATTGCGACAACCTCATGGTTAGGCGAGTTCAACCTCATCTTTTTGAAGAACTGTGCAAGCTGAATCTGCGTATTGTTCCACAGGGATCTCTTAATAACATTGTGATACAACCAGATCTTAAGAAAGCTGTTAAGAATGCGCAAGCTAAAGATGCTAAAATTGACCTGATGAAGAAAGATCTTCACCTGGAAAAGTACAGGGATTTCTCGCTGTCTGAAGATGGAACCTTGTATTTCAGAAACCGCATTGTCGTACCTCGCTTCGAACTCATGACTGAAAAGGTCATGAAGGAGGCACATGATACACCGCTGTCTATTCATCCGGGTAGCACCAAGATGTATCGTGATCTTCGACAAAGGTACTGGTGGTCTAGAATGAAGTAGGACATTGCTCGTTATGTTGCTGAATGTGATGTGTGTCGTCGCGTTAAAGCAGAACATCAGAAGCCTACTGGAATTCTGCAACCACTTCCTATTCCTCTATGGAAATGGGATAAGGTTCAGATGGATTTCATTACAGGACTTCCCAGGTCACAGAAGGGTCACGATACTATTCTTGTCGTCGTCGACCAACTTTCTAAAGTTGCACATTTTCTGCCTGTCAAGGAGACTATCACTGCTAGTCAGTTAGCAGAGTTGTATATCTCCAGAATTGTATCACTCCACGGTATTCCGAAAGAGATCAGTTCGGACCGTGGTAGACTTTTCACCCCAAAGTTCTGGGAAAGTTTCCAACAAGCTATGGGAACTCATATTACCTGGAGTTCAGCTTATCACCCCCAATTGCAAGGCCAAGTTGAGCAAGTCAATCAAGTGCTTGAAGACATGCTGCGAGCTTGTGTTATTTCTTTCGGCAAGAAGTGGGAAGAATCTCTCCCGTATGCCGAGTTCTCATATAACAACAGCTATCAAGCCAGCTTGAAAATGGCCCCCTTCGAAGTTCTATATGGACGTAAGTGTCGAACCCCTCTGAATTGGTCAGAAACTGGGGAACGACCGCTCGTGGGTCCGGATATTATCCAACACGCCGAAGAGCAAGTCCGTATCGTTCGCGAAAATCTCAAGGCTGCTCAGGACCGCCAGAAGAGCAACTATGATCACAAACGATGGGGTTTGACTTATCAACCTGGTGATCAAGCTTATCTGCGTGTCACTCCTATGAAGGGCACTCACCGCTTCGGAATCAAGGGCAAGTTAGCTCCACGCTACATTGGTCCTTTTCACATTCTTGCCAGACGTGGTCAGGTGGCATATAAATTGGAGTTACCACCGCAATTTTCTCATATCCACGACGTCTTCCCTGTGTCGCAACTTCGTCGTTGCTTCAAGGAATCTCCGCACCGTGCAGTGGATCACGAGATGCTCGAATTGCATGATGATCTTTCTTATAAGGAGCATCCGATCCGCATCCTCGATGAAGCTGAACTTCGAACCCGCCAAAAGGTTACCAAGTTCCTCAAAGTGCAGTGGTCAAATCATACTGAAGATGAAGCCACTTGGGAACGCGAGGATAATTTTCGTGCGGAATACCCCGATCTTTTCCCTTCTACCTCTTAATTCTCGGGCCGAGAATTCTTGTTAGAGGAGGAGATTTGTAACACCCCCAGTGGTTAGCTATAGTAATCCCACATGATAATGCCAAGTCACCATGATTAACAATGCTTAATCATCATTGGGATCATATCTCATTTCAAATCCAATTCAAATTGGAATTCAAATATAAAGTGAAAATAAAAGTTGTTCAAATTTGAATACTAAAATGTTCAAAATATTGTAAATAATCCAGAGACAATTCTAAAATTGTAATCAACATTTACTAAATTAGTTAATTAACTCTAACAGCAAGAAACAACAACAAAACAGAAGTGTTTAATCCATTTATAATTAAGTAAAATTCATTTGAAAACATATGGACTCAAAACCTTTTTTATGGAAGAGGATAATGCTGCACTATAATTATGTGGCTATTTCACCTATTTTACAAAAGTCTAATTGGGGTTAAAATTTTTATAAAACAGGAACTAAAAAGAAAACAGAAAAGGAAACAAAGGAAATGGAAAAAGTGCACTGTGTGCTCGGCCCAAGTGAGCTACAGTCGGGCCCAGCCCATCTAGCTCATCCCCTACCTCTCTCTGTTCACGCGCGCCGCTGTCGTCCTCTGCCTCGCGCCCGCACCCCGGCCCCCCCCTTCTCTCTTGATCAACAGCGCGCCGGCGCCCGCCCATCAAGGATAAAGCCGCAGCTCCCGCGCCCCACTGAGCCCCCGGTCGACCACTCGCTTGCTCTCCTACCCCTCTCCCCTCTCCAGCGCCTCTCCTCTCTTCTTCTCCCCACGCCCGAGCGCCTCCCTGTGCGCATCGCCGCTACCCACGCCGCCACCGGCCAGTAGCCTCCCCGAGCCACGCAGGCAAGTCCAGGAGCTCCACCGCTCACCTCCACGTCGTCTCCGCCCACAAGCCCGAGCCGAGGGTCATCTGCAGCGCCGCCCGTGCCCGTTCCCCTCGCCGAACTCCGCCGCAACCTCACCAATGATTCGTCGCCTCCAGCCCTCCCTCGACGCGTCTGAGCACGCCACCAGCTCCGGGGTGAGCTCGTGCAACTCCTCCCCCTCTCCGTTCACCCGCGCATGAGCCGTAGGCCTAGGTTCGTCGAGCTCTGCCCGTAGCAGCCGTCGGTCGTCGCCGCACATGTCGCTCCAGTCCACCTTTGTTCGCCCCGCTTGCGCCGTTCGACGTACAACGCTTCGGGCGTTCGAACGTAGCCCCCCACGTTACATTCTTGCACCGCATCGACGAGCCCGACGAGTTCCCGCTCGGGCTGGTGCGGCATGCCGTCGCCGTCATTGATGGCGACCACCCCCGCCCCTGCCGTTGCGCCCATTCGACGCGGCTAGGCGCCCGCATTGATCCCAGCCAACGGGGTATCAAACGGTGGCCCGTGGCGCAAATCCGGCCAAGTCCAGCGAACCCCCGCCGCGAAATGGCTCGCCGGCCACGTTCTGGTCACCGGAGCTGACGTGGCTGCCACCTGGCGCCACTGGGGCCCGCCTGAGACACTGACGGGTGGGCCCAGTTGACTCATTGACTCGGTCAACCCACTGACATGTGGGGCCCAGTCAAATAACAATTTTTTTAATAAATAGAAAATGTGTTAATTAATTCAATTAATTACCTAAAACACTAATCACTGACTGACAGTTGGGCCCCACGTAGTTAATTAGCCAAATGAAAATGATTTAGTTAAATTAATAAACTAACATGTCGGGCCCACTTTTACTATTCCAACGGATAAGGTCTGCTGACTGTGCCCTGTTGACTCAGCAGAGGGCCCACATGTCAGCCACTGCTGACTGGGCGGTTGACTTGGTCAACCTGACCCACTGGTCAGCCACTGTGTGCACTTTGTGTACACAGAGCTGGGTACCCGTAGCATTTTCAATTTAATTTCGAAATATAGTTAATCCAGAAGTTCCAGAAAATGATTTAGTCTTTAGAAATTCATAGAAATTAAACCGTAGCTCGGATCGAAAAACTTTATATATGAAAGTTGCTCAGAACGACGAGACGAATCCGAACATGCGGTCCGTTCGTCCGCCACACGTCCCTAGCATAGCGAACATGCAACAATCCACCTCCGTTTCATCTGTCCGAAAATGCCAAACACCGGGGATACTTTCCCGGATGTTTTCCCCCTTCATCAGTATCGCGTAGCACCGCGTTAGATCACACCTAGCATCGTTTATTGCCATGTCATGTATCTGTTTGTGTCGTATTTATTGTTTCTTCCCCCTCTTCTCTCCGTTAGACTTCGAGACTGACGCCACTGCTGCTGCCCCGATCGACTACGGTGTTGACGACCCCTCCTTCTTGCCAGAGCAACCAGGCAAGCCCCCCCTTTGATCATCCCGATATCGCCTATTTTATTTTCTCATGCTTGCATTAGATTTTGCTACTGTAATTGATTGCTCCCATTCTGATGCATAGCCTGCTTTTGTAACCTGCTTGTTGTTACCTTACCTGCTATTTCAAACTGCTTAGTATAGGCTGGTTAGAGACCCACCAGTGACCCCCCCCACTTGTCCCAACTGCCCCGCTGGATTATCAGAAGACCCGATCAACGGGATCGAATACCAGGCCCCGGCACCGCACATCACCCCCTTAGTTGTACGACACTACTGGGTTACTATCGAGTGCCGAGGGTGATACCTCGTCAGCACTTCTAATGTTAATCTTGTAGGTTAGTTCATCGGTTGTGGTCACCGAGGGTGATTCCTCCTTCACCACTTCTGATAACGACGCTGTCGTGCAACACCTCAAGGGTGAACCCATCGAGGGTGATTCCTCCGAGTTCACCTTGACGCATACATCGAGTAGGAATCCAATGAGGGTGATACCTCGGGTTCCCTTGATGTTATGGACACACGGATACTTGGACTTTACAACTGTTACTTGGAAAGGCGGGTCGACCCTGAGGGGTACCCGCGTGAGCCTAAGTGGCGAGTGACGTGGAGACGGGTTGCCCTGGAGGGTGCACAGGATATGAATACGAGGCGTGGTCGCGCATTCTTAGCCCTTGCCGCAAGTCCCCGAGACGGGGCGACGGGGTCACATCGATCATGAGTCTCTGCTTGTTACCGCACCCCCAATGTACGAACGATTTGGATATTTGATCCGAGTGGGCCTCTGGCCCGATAGCACTAACCATCATGTGGGATCAGTTATGGGCACTCTGCATCGTAGCATCAGCCAAAAGCTCTGTCAAAAGTCCAGTTCAGCAGTGCGGCATGGAGTGATTGGCGCCATTCACGACAGATGTGGTTATTGGATCTGAGCCATGTGCGCAACGACCCGGAGGGCGAGGGGCGATGGCCCATGACCCCCGAGCGCTTAGGATGTAGACCGACGGGGACCTCTCTACTGAGCTTTAGGTAGGGCTGCAGTGTGTCATTTGGCCGAGGTCGGGCATGACCCAGAAAAGTGTGTCCGGCCAGAGTTAAGCGAGCGTGGTGGGTAAGTTGGTGCACCCCTGCAGGGAAGAACTAATCTATGCATAGCCGGATCCTCGGTAACGGACGCTCGGAGTTGTATCCCGATCGATACAGCTAGAACTGGATACTTGTGATGAGAAATAGATAGTATGGCTCTGGGATTGCTTTCTCGCAGGGAGTCGAGAAAGGATCTCTGGCCGAGGTTGATGATAGTATAGCTCTGGGATTGCTTTCTCGCAGGGAGTCGAGAAAGGATCTCTAGGTGAGGTTGAGACTTAATGATACTACTACCTTATGCTGTACTAATCTACACTCTTCTAATGCTGCAAGACCGCTGAACATGCTAGTCTTCGATAGGACTAGGCCTTCTCTCTATTCTGGCATTTCTGCAGCCCAGTCCACATATACAGCCTCCCTTTGATAATGTTGCATATGTAGTGTAGATCCTTGCTTGCTGAGTACTTCAGATGAGTACTCACGGTTGCTTTGCTTTCTTTTTCCCCCATATCCTTTTGGTGCAACCAGATGACGGAGCCCCTGAGACAGCTGCCCACGCCGACGATCGCTACTAGTACCCCGAGGGTGGATATTACTACGAGCTTGCCAACGACCAGGAGTAGGATCGGAGGGTCCCAGGCAGGAGGCCTGCGCCTTTCGATCGTAGCTTTTGTTTTGCCCCGCCTTTCTAGAGGCTTATCTATTTCTGTTTCATATCTGTACTCAGATATCTGATGCTTTCGCTGATGCTTGTATTCGAGCCCTCGAGGCCCCTGGCTTGTAATATAAAGCTTGTATGACTTTATTTATGTTTTAGAGTTGTGTTGCGATATCTTCAAGTGAGTCCTTAGGCTTGATCGTGTGCATTTGCTTGTATGGTTAGTGCACGATTGAGCCGGGGGCGTCACAGGTTGGTATCAGAGCCGACTGCCTCTAGGAATCCCCCCTTTCCAACTCCTTGGTCGAAGTTGATTCTAGTGGTCCAAAACTAATTTACTAACTTGGCTGTGTGGCTTACGGGCCCACGTCGCCAATTGGGTGGTATTAGGATCTTTTATTTCTCGTCTATACTCTAGGATTCTGGTCTCTCTTCTATTCGGGTTAAAATTTTACTAACTCCAACATTAGGTTCTTGTGATCACATCCACCCGGAGTTCTGAAAATATCCCCCCTTGCTCCAAGATTGTGGGCCAGGTTCTGCTTACAGGATCCTTTTATCGAGGGCACCCTGTGTTTTCACTTGCAGATTCCTCGCTCCAACAGTTTTCTCCGACATTGATGTAGCCTTTGCTATGTCTCGTTGTGTACTTCCTTACCGCGTGCCTGCGCGCCGCCTAGCTTGTCTAGCCGCGTGCATTTCCGAACTCCTAACACCGTTTGTGTCCAATTCGGTGCATCGTTCTGTATGTCTTTAATGACTACTAATATGCACCTAATGCCTTCTTGTTCATCACTCATGTTACATCGTGAATGACCTCTTACACATGCAGTTTTTCTTGCTAAAGTGCACATGTTAATTTGGCAGGATGGCTGACAATCCTCCACCTCCACCCTATATTGCCGGAATGATGCAGCAGTTTGAACTCAACCGTAAGCAGTTTGAACTCAACGTCAGTTTATGAGCGGAGTATTGGCTCAGTTCCCAATTCAGAATGCTCAGCAACAGACTGCTCCAATAACTCAGCCAGAATTTGTGCGCCTCAATCCATCCGTTTTCCGCAACTCCACCAATCCTATGGATGCTGATGATTGGCTTCGTGACATCCTGTTTGAGATGGAGTCAGCTGATGTTGCCCCTAACAGTTACGTCACCTTTGCGACATTCCACTTAAAGGGTCCAGCTGCTCAATTGTGGGAAAGCCTCAAGAATATGTTGCCTGCAGAGACTGTAACCACTTGGCAGGAATTTCAGTCAAACTTTCATGCAAGGTACATCCCTCCAGGTCTGATCGACCAGAAGAAGCAGGAGTTCCGCAAACTCTCACAGGGCACAATGACTGTGGATGAATATCAGAGGAAATTCCTTGAATTATCCCGAAATGCTGCGGATGACGTCAACACTGACGCTCGCAAGCAGGAGAAATTCCGTGAAGGACTGCATACTGATATAAACCTCGCACTTGTTGCCCTTGATTGTGAGGACTTTGTGATGCTTGTCAGTCAAGCCTTTCGAGCTGAAACTGGTCTGGCTAAGTACCAGGAGTCGCTCAAGCGCACTCGTGATGTTGGCTCATCCTCGGGTCAGCCTGTTCAGAAACGTCGATTGTGGATTCCGCACAATGTTCATCACCGACCTGCCCCTGTACCCAGGCCATCTTATGCTGCACCTAATTTGCCTCCACCACCAAGACAACTGAACATTGCAAGTGGACAGCCCAATGTTGATGTTTCTTCCCATAATGATGGTTTGTGCCACCAGTGTGGACAGCCAGGGCACCGTACTATCAACTGCCGTCAGAGTCAGCCTCAACACGCATCACGTCCTTCTGTTGGTTGCAGGAAGAGCCGTCGAAAACATCCTTCCACGAATGTTTAAACCAGACCACCTGCTAATCAGCTTGTTCATGTCAACCAAGTCAACATTGAAGAAGCCCGACAAGACCCCAAAATTGTGATGGGCACCCTTCTAGTGAATTCAATCCCAGCTTCAGTCCTCTTTGATTCTGGAGCATCGCACTCCTTCATGTCCGAAAGTTTTGCGCAAATCCATGATATACCTTTCGAGGAGATGTCCACTCCATTAGTAATCCAATCACCTGGGGCTAATTGGCAAACTACCATGGTAAGCCATGGTAACCACATTGTGATTGGAGGATTGATGTTCCCCGTTTCCCTCATTGCTCTTAAGACCTCCAACATAGACATTATTCTGGGTATGGACTGGTTGAAACCTCATAAAGCTCTGATTGACTGTGCCACTGAATCAGTCCGCATCACACACCCTTCCGGCCAAACCGTCAGATACTCAGCTTGAACAGTTCAGAACGCCGAAGCTCAGATTTATGCTCTGAATGCTTTGAACGCCTCACCTCTTGAAGGCATCGAGAACATTCTAGTTGTTCGTGATTTTCAAGATGTCTTTCCAGAAGAACTTGCAGGAATACCCCCTGCTAGAGCTGTCGAGTTTGTCGTCGACTTGAAACCTGGCACTACCCCTATTGCGAAGCATCCTTATAAGATGCCTCCGCACCACCTTCTTGAACTTAAGGAGGAAATCGACAAATCACTTAAAAAGGGTTTCATCCGCCCCAGTTCCTCTGCTTGGGGAGCACCTTCACTCTTCGTTAAGAAGAAGGATGGAACTAACCGATTGGTTCAGGATTATCGGCCCATTAACCAAGCCACAATCCAGAACAAGTATCCGCTTCCCAGAATCAACGATTTGTATGATCAACTTGCCGGTTCCTCAGTATTCTCTAACCTTGATTTGAGATTGGGATACCATCAGATCCGTGTCCGCGAAGAGGATATTCCAAAGACTGCATTTGTTACTCGCTATGGCTCTTATGAGTACACTATCATGTCATTTGGCTTAACAAATGCTCCAGCCACATTGTCCTGTTTGATGAATTACATCTTCATGGATTACCTCGACAAGTTCGTCATGGTATATCTAGATGATATTTTGGTTTATTCAAAGAATAAGGAAGAACATGCTGAACACCTTCGTCTTGTTCTGGAAACGCTCCAAGAACACCAGTTGTATGCCAAATACTCCAAATGTGAATTTTGGCTTTCTGTAGTAACCTACCTTGGTCATGTGATTTCCAAGGATGGAATTGCTATTAACCCGGAGCGGGTTCAGGCTATTCTTGACTGGACTCCTCCGAAGAACGTCAAACAAGTGAGAAGTTTTCTCGGCCTTGCAAGTTATTGCTGTCGATTCGTCGAGAACTTTTCTAAGATTGCTAAGCCTTCGACTGATCTGCTTCACAAGGGCGTTAAGTTTGAGTGGACAGACAAATGTCAAGAAAGTTTTCAAACACTCAAAGACAAGCTAACATCTGCCCCAGTACTTGCTTCTCCAGATTCTCGCAAAGACTTCGTGATTTATTGTGATGCATCCCGTGAAGGATTAGGCTATGTCCTAATGCAAGAGCGTAAGGTGATTGCTTATGGCTCTCAACAGTTGCGTCATCATGAAGAGAACTACCCGGTCCATGATCTAGAACTAGCTGCTGTCATCTATGCATTGAAGTTGTGGCGACATTACCTCCTCGGTAATCGTTGCGAGATCTACACGGATCATAAAAGCCTGAAGTACTTGTTCACTCAATCATCTCTGAACCTCCGTCAGCAAAGATGGATGAAGGCCATTACAGACTATGATTTGGGTATTTCTTATACCCCTGGCAAGGCTAACGTGATGGCTGATGCCTTAAGACGCAAGTCCTATTGCGACAACCTCATGGTTAGGCGAGCCCAACCTCGTCTTTTTAAAGAACTGTGCAAGCTGAATCTGCGTATTGTTCCACAGGGATCTCTTAATAAGCTTGTGATACAACCAGATCTTGAGAAAGCTGTTAAGAATGCGCAAGCTAAAGATGCTGAAATTGATCTGATGAAGAAAGATCTTCACCTGGAAAAGTACAGGGATTTCTCGCTGTCTGAAGATGGAACCTTGTATTTCAGAAACCGCATTGTCGTACCTCGCTTCAAAATCATGACTGACAAGGTCATGAAGGAGGTACATGATACACCGCTGTCTATTCATCCGGGTAGCACCAAGATGTATCATGATCTCCGGCAAAGGTACTGGTGGTCTAGAATGAAGCAGAACATTGCTCGTTATGTTGCTGAATGTGATGTGTGTCATCGCGTTAAAGCAGAACATCAGAAGCCTGCTGGAATTCTGCAACCACTTCCTATTCCTCTATGGAAATGGGATAAGGTTCAGATGGATTTCATTACAGGACTTCCCAGGTCACAGAAGGGTCACGATGCTATTCTTGTCGTCGTCGACCAACTTTCTAAAGTTGCACACTTTCTGCCTGTCAAGGAGACTATCACTGCTAGTCAGTTAGCAGAGTTGTATATCTCCAGAATTGTATCACTCCACGGTATTCCGAAAGAGATCAGTTCGGACCTTGGCGGACTTTTCACCTCAAAGTTCTGGGAAAGTTTCCAACAAGCTATGGGAACTCATATTACCTGGAGTTCAGCTTATCACCCCCAATCGCAAGGCCAAGTTGAGCGAGTCAATCAAGTGCTTGAAGACATGCTGCGAGCTTGTGTTATTTCTTTTGGCAAGAAGTGGGAAGAATCTCTCCCGTATGCTAAGTTCTCATATAACAACAGCTATCAAGCCAGCTCGAAAATGGCCCCCTTCGAAATTTTATATGGACGTAAGTGTCGAACCCCTCTGAATTAGTCAGAAACTGGGGAACGACCGCTCGTGGGTCCGGATATTATTCAACACGCTGAAGAGCAACTATCATCGCAAACGATGGGGTTTGACTTATGAACCTGGTGATCAAGCTTATCAGCGTGTCACTCCTATGAAGGGCACACACCGCTTAGGAATCAAGGGCAAGTTAGCTCCACGCTTCATTGGTCCTTTTCGCATTCTTGCCAGACGTGGTCAGGTGGCATATAAATTGGAGTTACCACCACAATTCTCTCATATCCACGACGTCTTCCATGTGTCGCAACTTCGTCGTTGCTTCAAGGAATCTCCGCACCGCGCAGTGGATCACGAGATGCTCGAATTGCATGATGATCTTTCTTATAAGGAGCATCCGATCCGCATCCTCGATGAAGCTGAACGTCAAACCCGCCAGAAGGTTACCAAGTTCCTCAAAGTGCAGTGGTCAAATCATACTAAAGATGAAGCCACTTGGGAACGCGAGGATAATTTTCGTGCGGAATACCCTGATCTTTTCCCTTCTACCTCTTAATTCTCGGGACGAGAATTCTTGTTAGAGGAGGAGATTTGTAACACCCCCAGTGGTTAGCTACAGTAATCCCACATGATAATGCCAAGTCACCATGATTAACAATGCTTAATCATCATTGGGATCATATCTCATTTCAAGTCCAATTCAAATTGAAATTCAAATATAAAGTGAAAATAAAAATTGTTCAAATTTGAAAGCTAAAATGTTCAAAATATTGTAAATAATCCAGTGACAATTCTCAAATTTTAATCAACATTTAATTAATTACTTAAGTAACTATAACAGCAAGAAACAGCAACAAAACAGAAGTGTTTAATCCTTTTATAATTAAGTAAAATTCATTTGAAAACATATGGACTCAAAACCTTTTTTTCTTGCAGAGGATAATGTTGCACTATAATTATGTGGTTATTTCACCTATTTTACAAAAGTCTAATTGGGGTTAAACAATTTATAAAACAGGAACTAAAAAGAAAACAGAAAAGGAAACAAAGAAAATGGAAAAAGTGCACTGTGTGCTTGACCCAAGTGAGCTACAGTCAGGCCCAGCCCATCTAGCTCATCCCCTACCTCTCTCTGTTCACGCGCCCCGCTGTCGTCCTCTGCCTCGCGCCCGCACCCCGTCCCCCCTTCTCTCTTGATCGACAGCGCGCCAGCGCCCGCCCGTCGAGGATAAAGCCGCAGCTCCCGCACCCCACTGAGCCCCCCTCGACCACTCGCTCGCTCTCCTACCCCTCTCCCCTCTCCAGCGCTTCTCCTCTCTTCTTCTCCCCACGCCCGAGCGGCTCCCTGTGCGCATCGCCGCTGCCCACGCCGCCACCGGCCAGTGGCCTCCCCGAGCCGCGCAGGCAAGTCCAGGAGCTCCACTGCGCACCTCCACGTCGTCTCCGCCCTCAAGCCCGAGCCGACGGTCATCTGCAGCGCCGCTCATGCTCGTTCCCCTCGCCGGACTCCACCGTGACCTCATCGATGATTCGCCGCCTCCAGCCCTCCCCCGACGTGTCTGAGCACGCCACCAGCTCTGGGGTGAGCTCGTGCATCTCCTCCCCCTCTCCGTTCACTCGTGCACGAGCCGTAGGCCTAGGTTCGTCGAGCTCTGCCCGTAGCCGCCATCGGTCGTCGCCGCACACGTCGCTCCAGTCCACCTCCGGTCGCCCCGCTTGCGTCGTTCGACACACAATGCTTCGGGCGTTCGAATGCAGCCCCCCACGCTACCTTCCTTGCACCGCATCGACGAGCCCGACGAGTTCCCGCTCCGGCCGGTGCGGCACGCCGTCGCCGTCATCGATGGCGACCACCCCCGCCCCTGCCGTTGCGCCCATTCGACGCGGCTTGGCGCCCGCGTTCGATCCCAGCCAGCGGGGTATCAAACGGTGGCCCGTGGCGCGAATCCGGCCAAGTCAGGCGAACCCCCGCCGCGAAATGGCTCGCCGGCCACGTTCCGGTCGCCGGAGCTGACGTGGCTGCCACCTGGCACCACTGGGGCCCGCCTGAGACACTGACGGGTGGGCCCAGTTGACTCGTTGACTCGGTCAACCCACTGACATGTGGGGCCCAGTCAAATAACAATTTTTTTAATAAATAGAAAATGTGTTAATTAATTAAATCAATTAACTAAAACACTAATCACTGACTGATAGTTGGGCCCCATGTAGTTAATTAGCCAAATGAAAATGATTTAGTTAAATTAATAAACAGACATGTGGGGCCTACTTTTACTATTCCAATGGATAAGGTCTGCTGACTGTGCCCTGCTGACTCAGCAGAGGGCCCACATGTCAGCCACTGCTGACTGGGCGGTTGACTTGGTCAACCTGGCCCACTGGTAAGCCACTGTGTGCACTCTGTGTACACAAAGCTGGGTACCCATAGCATTTTCCAATTTAATTTCAAAATATAGTTAATCCAGAAGTTCCAGAAAATGATTAAGTCTTTAGAAATTCATAGAAATTAAACCGTAGCTCGGATCGAAAACTTTATATATGAAAGTTGCTCAGAACGACGAGACAAATCTGAATCCGCGGTCCGTTCGTCCGCCACACGTCCCTAGCATAGCGAACATGCAACAATCCACCTCCGTTTCATCTGTCCGAAAATGCCAAACACTGGGGATACTTTCCCGGATGTTTTCCCCCTTCACCAGTATCGCGTAGCACCGCGTTAGATCACACCTAGCATCGTTTATTGGCATGTCATGCATCTATTTCTTCCCCCTCTTCTCTCCGTTAGACTTCGAGATTGACGCCACTGCTGCTGCCCCGATCGACTACGGTGTTGACGACCCCTCCTTGCCAGAGCAACCAGCCAAGGCCCCCCTTTGATCATCCCGATATCGCCTATTTTATTTTCTCATGCTTGCATTAGATTTTGCTACTGTAATTTATTGCTCCCATTCTGATGCATAGCCTGCTTTTGTAACCTGCTTGTTGTTACCTTACCTACCTATTTGAAACTGCTTAGTATAGGCTGGTTAGAGACCCACCACTGACCCCCCCACTTGTCCCAACTGCCCCGCTGGATTATCAGCAGACCCGATCAACGGGATCGAAGACCAGGCCCTGGCACCGCACATCACCCCCTTAGTTGTACGAC
Organism: Thinopyrum elongatum; assembly: GCA_011799875.1. Taxonomy (NCBI): domain Eukaryota; kingdom Viridiplantae; phylum Streptophyta; class Magnoliopsida; order Poales; family Poaceae; genus Thinopyrum; species Thinopyrum elongatum. Next base: position 588,229,072 of record CM022298.1, read on the forward strand.
ACTACTGGGTTACTATCGAGTGCCGAGGGTGATACCTCGTCAGCACTTCTGATGTTAATCTTGTAGGTTAGTTCATCGGTTGTGGTCACCGAGGGTGATTCCTCCTTCACCACTTCCGATAACGACTCTATCATGCAACACCTCAAGGGTGAACCCATCGAGGGTGATTCCTCCGAGTTCACCTTGACGCATACATCGAGTAGGAATCCAATGAGGGTGATACCTCGGATTCCCTTGATGTTATGGACACACGGATACTTGGACTTTACAACTGTTACTTGGAAAGGCGGGTCGACCCTGAGGGGTACCCGCGTGAGCCTAAGTGGCGAGTGACGTGGAGACGGGTTGCCCTGGAGGGTGCCCGGGATATGAATACGAGGCGTGGTCGGGCATTCTTAGCCCTTGCCGCAAGTCCTCGAGACGGGGCAACGAGGTCACATCGATCGTGAGTCTCTGCTCGTTACCGCACCCCCAATGTACTAACGATTTGGATATTTGATCCTAGTGGGCCTCTGGCCCGATAGCACTAACCATCACATGGGATTAGTTATGGGCACTCTGCATCGTAGAATCAGCCGAAAGCTCTGTCAGACGTCCAGTTCAGCAGTGCGGCATGGAGTGATTGGCGCCATTCACGACAGAGGTGGTGCTTGGATCTGAGCCATGTGCGCAATGACCCGGAGGGCGAGGGGCGATGGCCCAAGACCCCCGAGCGCTTAGGATGTAGACCGACGGGGACCTCTCTACTGAGCTTTAGGTAGGGCTGCGGTGTGTCGTTTGGCCGAGGCCGAGCATGACCCAGAAAAGTGTGTCTGGCCGGAGTTAAGCGAGCGTGGTGGGTAAGTTGGTGCACCCCTGCAGGGAAGAACTAATCTATGCATAGCCGGATCCTCGGTAACGGACGCTCGGAGTTGTATCCCGATTGATACAACTAGAACTGGATACTTGTGATGAGAAATAGATAGTATGGCTCTGGGATTGCTTTCTCACAGGGAGTCGAGAAAGGATCTCTGGCCGAGGTTGATGACAGTATGGCTCTGGGATTGCTTTCTCGCAGGGAGTCGAGAAAGGATCTCTGGGTGAGGTTGAGACTTAATGATACTACTACCTTATGTTGTACTAATCTACACTCTTCTAATGCTGCAAGACCGCTGAAGATGCTAGTCTTCGATAGGACTAGGCCTTCTCTCTATTCTGGCATTTCTGCAGCCCAGTCCACATATACAACCTCCCTTTGATAATGTTGCATATGTAGCGTAGATCCTTGCTTGCTGAGTACTTCGGATGAGTACTCACGGTTGCTTTTCTTTCTTTTTCCCCCATATCCTTTTGGTGCAACCAGATGACGGAGCCCCTGAGACAGCTGCCCACGCTGACGATCGCTACTACTACCCCGAGGGTGGATACTACTACGAGCTTGCCGACGACCAGGAGTAGGATCGGAGGGTCCCAGGCAGGAGGCCTGCGCCTTTCGATCGTGGCTTTTGTTTTGCCCCGCCTTTCTAGAGGCTTATCTGTTTCTGTTTCATATATGTACTCAGATATCTGATGCTTCCGCTGACACTTGTATGCGAGCTTATGTATTCGAGCCCTCGAGGCCCCTCGCTTGTAATATAGAGCTTGTATGACTTTATTTATGTTTTAGAGTTGTGTTGTGATATCTTCAAGTGAGTCCTTCGGCTTGATCGTGTGCATTTGCGTGTATGGTTAGTGCACGATTGAGCTGGGGGCATCACATAGATCAATGGTCCGTGCTACCGTTCCCCTGAATTTTAATGCGTTCCTAGAGAAAGCTAAGTTGAAAGATGATGGTAGCAACTACACTGACTGGGTCCATAACTTGAGGATTATCCTCATTGCTGCACAGAAGAATTATGTCCTTGATGCACCGCTAGGTGACAGACCTGCTGCAGGAGCTACTGCAGATGTTATGAATGTCTGGCATGCTCGATCTGATGACTACTCAATAGTTCAGTGTGCCATGCTTTATGGCTTAGAATCGGGACTTCAAAGACGTTTTGAACACCACGGAGCATATGAGATGTTCGAAGAGCTGAAATTGATATTTCAAGCTAATGCCCGGGTTGAGAGATATGAAGTTTCCAACAAGTTCTATAGCTGCCAGATGAAGGAGAACAGTTCTGTCAGTGAACACATACTCAAAATGTCTGGGTATCATAACCACTTGACTCAGCTGGGAATTGATCTTCCAGTTGAGAGTGTTATTGAAAGAGTTCTTCAGTCACTGCCACCAAGCTACAAAGCCTTCATGATGAACTATAATATGCAAGGGATGACGAAAATGATTCCCGAGCTCTTCGTGATGCCGAAATCGGCGGAGGTAGAAATCAAGAAGGAGCATCAAGTGTTGATGGTTAACAAGACCAGTAGTTTCAAGAAAAAGGGCAAAGGAAAGAAAGGGAACTTCAAGAAGAATGGCAAGCAAGTTGCCGCTCCCGTGAAGAAGCCCAAAGCTGGACCAAAGCCTGAAACTAAGTGCTTCTACTGCAAGGGAAATGGTCGCTAGAAGAGGAACTGCCCCAAATACTTGGCGGATAAGAAGGATGGCAAAGTGAACGAAGGTATATTCGATATACATGTTATTGATGTGTTCCTTACCAATGCTCTTAGTAGCGCCTAGGTATTTGATACTGGTTCGGTTGCTCATATTTGTAACTCGAAGCAGGAGCTGTGGAATAAACAAAGATTGGCTAAGGACAAGGTGACGATGCACGTCAGGAATGGTTCCAAGGTCGATGTGATCACCGTCGGCACGCTACCTCTACATCTACCTTAGGGATTAGTTTTAGACCTCAATAATTGTTATTTGGTGCCAGCGTTGAGCATGAACATTATATCTATATCTTGGTTATTGCGAGACTGTTATTCATTTAAATCAGAGAATAATGGTTGTTCTATTTATATGAGTAATATCTTTTATGGTCATGCACCTTTGATGAATGGTCTATTCTTGTTGAATCTCGATCGTAGTGATACACATATTCATAATATTGATGCCAAAAGATGCAAAGTTGATAATGATAGTGCAACATACTTGTGGCACTGCTGTTTAGGTCATATTGGTGTAAAGCGCATGAAGAAACTCCATGCGGATGGACTTTTGGAATCACTTGATTATGAATCATTTGATACTTACGAACCATGCCTCATGGGTAAGATGCCTAAAACTCCGTTCTCTGGAACAATGGAGCAAGCTAATGACTTATTGGAAATAATACATACCGATGTATGTGGTCCGATGAGTGTTGAAGCACGCAGCGGGTATCGTTATTTTCTGACCTTCACAAATGATTTGAGTAGGTATGGGTATATCTACTTGATGAAACACAAGTCTGAAACAGTTGAAAAGTTCAAAGAATTTCAGAGTGAAGTGGAGAATCATCGTAATAAGAAAATAAAGTTTCTATGATTTGATCGTGGAGGCAAATATTTGAGTTACGAGTTTGGGCTTCATTTAAAACAATGTGGAATTGTTTCACAAATCACGCCACCTGGAACACCACAGCGTAATGGTGTGTCTGAATGTCGTAACCGCACTTTATTAGATATGGTGCGTTCTATGATGTCTCTTACTGATTTGCCTTTATCATTTTGGGGTTATGCATTAGAGACAGCCGCATTCACGTTAAATAGGGCACCGTCTAAATCCATTGAGATGACACCGTATGAACTATGGTTTGGAAAGAAACCTAAGCTGTCCTTTCTTAAAGTTTTGGGTGCGACGTTTATGTCAAAAGGCTTCATCCTGATAAGCTCGAACCCAAATCAGAGAAGTGCGTCTTCATAGGATACCCTAAGGAAACTATTGGGTACACCTTATACCACAGATCCGAAGGCAAGATCTTTGTTGCCAAGAATGGGTCCTTTCTAGAGAAGGAGTTTCTCTCGAAAGAAGTGAGTGGGAGGAAAGTAGAACTTGATGAGGTGATTGTACCTTCTCTCAAATTGGAAAGTAGTACATCAGAGAAAACCGTTCCCGTGATGCCTACACCAACTAGAGAGGAAGCTAATGATGATAATCATGAAACTTCAGATCAAGTTACTACTGAACCTCGTAGGTCAACCAGAACACGTTCCGCACTAGATTGGTATCGTAATCCTGTCCCGGAAGTCATGTTATTAGACCACGGCGAACCTATGAACTATGAAGAAGCTATGATGAGCCCAGATTCCGATAAATGGTTTGAGGCCATGAAATCTGAGATAGGATCCATGTTTGAGAGCAAAGTGTGGACTTTGGTGGACTTGCCCGATGATTGGTAGGCCATTGAAAATAAATGGATCTACAAGAGGAAAACAGACGCTGATGTTAATATCACTGTCAATAAAGCTCGACTTGTCACGAAAGATTTTTGACAAGTTCAAAGAGTTTACTACGATGTGACCTTCTCAGACGTAGCGATGCTTAAGTCTATCCAAATCATGTTAGCAATTGCCGCATTTTATGATTATGAAATCTGGCAAATGGATGTCAAAACTGCATTCTTTAATGGGTTTCTTAAAGAAGAGTTGTATATGATGCAACCAGAAGGTTTTGTCGATCCTAAAGGAGCTAACAAAGTGTGCAAGCTCCAGCGATCCATCTATGGACTGGTGCAAGCATCTCGGAGTTGGAATATACGCTTTGATGAGGTGATCAAAGCATATGGTTTTATACAGACTTACCGTGAAGCCTGTATTTACAAGAAAGTGAGTGGGAGCTCTGTAGCATTTCTGATATTATATGTGGATGACATATTGCCGATTGGAAATGATATAGAATTTCTGGATAGCATAGAAGGATACTTGAATAAGAATTTTTCAATGAAAAACCTCGGTGAAGCTGCTTATATATGGGCATCAAGATCTATAGGGATAGATCGAGACGCTTAATAGGACTTTCACAAAGCACATACCTTGACAAAGTTATGAAGAAGTTCAAAATGGACCAGTCAAAGAAAGGGTTCTTGCCTGTGTTGCAAGGTGTGAAGTTGAGTAAGACTCAAAGCCCGACCACGACAGAAGATAGAGAGAGAATGAAAGTCATTCCCTATGCCTCAGACATAGGTTCTATAAAGTATGCCATGCTGTGTACCAGACCTGTTGTGTGCCTTGCCATGAGTTTGGCAAGGGGTACAATAGTGATCCAGGAGTGGATCACTAGACAGTGGTCAAAATTATCCTTAGGTACCTAAAGAGGACTAAGGAAATGTTTCTCGGTTATGGAGGTGATAAAGAGTTCATTGTAATGGGTTACGTCGATGCAAGCTTTGACACCGATCCGGATGACTCTAAGTCTCAATCTGGATACGTATTGAACGTGGGAGCAATTAGCTAGAGTAGCTACATGCAGAGCATTGTAGACATAGAAATTTGCAAAATACATACGGATTTGAATGTGGCAGACCCGTTGACTAAACATCTCTCGCAAGCAAAACATGATCATACCTTAATACTCTTTGGGTGTTAATCACATAGCGATGTGAACTAGATTATTGACTCTAGTAAACTCTTTGGTTGTTAGTCACATGGCAATGTGAATTATAGGTGTTAATCACATGGCGATGTGAACTAGATTATTGACTCTAGTGCAAGTGGGAGACTGATGGAAATATTCCCTAGAGGCAATAATAAAGTTGTTATTATTATATTTCCTTATTCATGATAAAGGTTTATTATTCATGCTAGAATTGTATTGACCGGAAACTTAAATACATGTGTGAATACATAAACAAATACCGTGTCCCTAGTAAGCCTCTACTAGACTAGCTCGTTGATCAAAGATGGTTAAGGTTTCCTAACCATAGACATGAGTTGTCATTTGATAACGAGGTCACATCATTAGGAGAATGATGTGATGGACAAGACCCAACCGTTAGCATAGCATATGATCGTTCAGTTTATTGCTACTGCTTTCTTAATGTCAAATACATGTTTCTTCGACCATGAGATCATTCAACTCCTGGATACCGAAGGAATACCTTGTGTGCTATCAAACATCACAATGTAAGTGGGTGATCATAAAGATGCTCTACAAGTATCTCCGAAGTTGTCTGTTGAGTTGGCATGAATCAAGATTGGGATTTGTCACTCCATATATCGGAGAGGTATCTCTGGGCCCTCTCGGTAATACACATCACAAGAAGCTTGCAAGCAAAGTGACTAAGGAGTTAGTTGCAAGGTGATGTATTATGGAACGAGTAAAGAGACTTGCCGGTAACGAGATTGAACTAGGTATAGAGATACCGACGATCGAATATCGGGCAAGTAACATACTGACAGACAAAGGGAATTACATATGTTGTCATAAAGGTTCAACCGATAAAAGATCTTTGTGGAATATGTAGGAATCAATATGGGCATCTAGGTCCCGCTATTGGTTATTGACCGGAGAGGTGTCTCAGTCATGACTACATAATTCCCGAACCCGCAGGGTCACACGCTTAACGTTCGTTGACGCTAGAATAGTATTGGGATATTTGATGAGTGGTAACCAAATGTTGTTCAGAGTCCCGGATGAGATCCCAGACATCACGAGGAGTCTCGAAATGGTCGAGAGGTAAAGATTTATATATGGGAAGTCATATTTTGGGTTCCGGAAAAAGGTGCAGTTTTTTCGGTATTGTTCCGGGAAGCTTCCAGAAGGTTCCGGAGGATTCCGGAGGGGTCCAGAAGTCCACAGGTGGGTCCACCACGACCCAATGGCTAGAATGGGCTGCGGGGAGGCGCCATGGCCTTATTGGGCTAGGCGCACCAAGTCCTCAAAAGCCCATGTGGCAAGGGAAGGCAAAAAAGGAAGGAGTCTTAGTAGGAATATAATTGGACTTCGAGTCCAAGTCCTCCCCCTCCTTAGCTGCGCCCTAGGGCTTGGAGGGGCTGTTTCCCACGCCCCTCCACCTATATATAGAGGGAAGGGGTGCCCCAAGAGGACACACTAAGCCCTTGGCACCCCTCTCTCTCCCGTTACTCCGAAGTTCCACCGCCTCGTCCTGGCGACGCTTAGCGAAGCGTTGTCGGTGCTCCACCACCACCATCACCACCACGCCATCGTGGTGGTTGTGATCCCATCTCCTTCTGCTCTCCCGCTTGCTGGATCAAGAGGGAGGCAACATCATCGAGCCGCACGTGTGCTAAACTCGGAGGTGCCGTCCGTTCGGCACTAGATCGGTTGGATCGCGAAGAGTACGACTACATCAACTGCGTGATAAACTGTTCCGCTTAGCGATCTACAAGGGTATGTAGATGCTCTCCCCCTATCGTAGCTATGCATCTCCATGGATAGATCCATGTAGATGCTCTCCCCCTCTCGTAGCTTAGCGATCTACAAGGGTATGTAGATGCTCTCCCCCTCTCGTAGCTATGCATCTCCCCCTCGCGTGTGCGTAGAATTTTTTTTGTTTTCCGTGCAACGTTCCCCAACAGTTCCATGCTATTATATTATCAACCTTGGATGTTTATATACATTTACTTGCAACTTTATATCATCTTTTGGGACTAACCTATTAACTTAGTGCGCAGTATCAGTTGCTGTTTTTTGCTTGTTTTTTACTTTGCAGAATATCAGTACCAAACGAAGTCCAAATGCCACGAAACTTTTTGGAGATTTTTTTCTGGTCATAAGAGACCCTGGAAGCTTCTAGAGGCCATGAGAAGATGAAGTAGTGGCCCACTAGGCACCAGGGCATGCCAGGGGCCTCTGGCGCGCCCTGGTGGGTAGTGGGTCCCATGAGCCTCCGTTTGACCTACCTCCGCCTCTATAAATACTCTAAAATCCCAAAACCCTCAAGGGAGTCGACGAAATACTTTTTCCGCCGCCACAAGTTCTAGAACAATGAGATCCTATCTAGAGGCTTTTTCCGGCACTCTGCCGGAGGGGGTAACGATGACAGAGGTCTTCGTCATCCTTGTTGCCCCTCCGATGATGCGTGAGTAGTTTACCACGGACCTACGGGTCCATAGTTAGTAGCTAGATGGCTTCTTCTCTCTTTTTTATCGTTAATACAATGTTCTCGTCGGTGTTCTTGGAGATCTATTTGATGTAATTCTTTTTGCGGTGTGTTTGTTGGGATCCGATCAATTGTGAGTTATAATCAGATCTATCCATGAATATTATTTGAGTTTTCTCTGAACTCTTTTATGCATGATTGTTATAGCCTCGTATTTATTCTCCAATTTATTGGTTTAGTATGGCCAACTAGATTGATTTATCTTGCCGTGGGAAGGGGTGCTTTGTGATGAGTTCGATCTTGCGGTGCTCAATCTCAGTGACAGAAAGAGACATGATACGCATGAATCGTTGCTATTAAGGGTAACAAGATTGAATTTATTTCATATGTGAGTTTATCTTGTGTACATCATGTCATCTTGCTTAAAGCATTACTCTGTTCTTTCATGAACTTAATACACTAGATGCATGCTGGATAGCGGTCGATGTGTGGAGTAATAGTAGTAGATGCAGGCAGGAGTCGGTCTACTAATCTTGAACGTGATGCCTATATACATGATCATTGCCTTGGATATCGTCATAATTATTTATTTTTCTATCAATTGCCCAACAGTAATTTGTTTACCCACCGTATGCTATTTTCTCGAGGGAAGCCTCTAGTGAAAACTATGGCCCCCGGGTCTATTTTCTATCATATATTAAATCCAAAAATACCTTGTTGCTATTTTATTTTATTTTGTATTTTTGTTAGATCTATTTATCAAAACCTATACAATATAATCTTTCTCTTAACCGTTGAGGGATTGACAACCCCTCTACGCGTTGGGTTGCAAGTATTTGTTGTTTGTGTGTAGGTGTTGTTTACATAGTGTTGCTTGGTTCTCCTACTGGATTGATAACCTTGGTTTCATAACTAAGGAAAATACTTATCTCTACTATACTGCATCATTCCCTCCTCTTCAGGGAAGTCCCAACATAGCTCACAAATAGGAGGAAGAATTTCTTGAGCCGTTGCCGGAGAGACATCATCAACATTTATCAAGTACCTACGCATAAACTTTCATCTCCTTGCAATTACTTTATTTGCCATTTGCCTCTCGTTTTTATCTCCCCCACTTCTAAAAAGTTTTACAAAAAATACAAAAATATTTCCCATTGCCTTTTTCTTGTTTGATCTTTTGTTTGCTTGTGATCTTGTTTGCGTAGTCACGATGTTTCAAGAAAATTATCATGGTATTTCCTATCCTAGTATCTTGGTAGAGATCGATAAAAGTACTAAGGCTTATATGACCACGCAGTTTGAACACAACAAATTTTTTACCGAGGAACTTAAGGAACACTCTATTTTACTTAACACTATCGCGAAACAACTTGATCATGTCAGCGAGGAAGTTGCTAATCTTCAATCTCAGTTTGCTCATACTGAAAATTTTCTAGGAAAAATCTCTGATGCACAGGCTACGCTAGTAAACCAAATGGCAGCTAAGCCGGAATCGTTGGAACATAGTAATGATGAAGAGGTTAAAATGATTGGTGTTTATTCTATTGATTCCTTGTTTAGTAATGTTAAAATTGATGATAAGGGGACTGAAGAAGAGTCAACTTTAGTTAGAAGGCGTCCCCATGATTCGGAGGGTGAAAATCTTGATGAAAAATTTGCTAAAAGTAGGTTTGGAGAGGTAAAAACTTTAATTAGTGATGTGCCCACTCTTTTGGATTATAAAGATTTTAATTATGATAGTTGTTCTTTGATTGAGTGTATTTCTTTGTTGCTATCCATGCTAAATTCACCCAATGCATACGAACAAAATAAAGCTTTTACTAAACATATTGTAGAAGCGATGATGAAAGCTTTAGAAGAAAAGTTAGAATTAGAGATTTCAATCCCTAGAAAATTATATGATGAATGGGAACCCACCATTAAAATGAAGATTAAAAATTATGAATGCAATGCTTTATGTGATTTGGGTGCTAGTGTTTCCACAATTCCGAAATCTCTATGTGATGTGCTAGGTTTTACCAATATGGAGGAGTGTTCTCTTAATTTGCACTTGGCGGATTCTACTAATAAAAAGCCTTTGGATAGAATTAATGATGTTCTTATTCTTGCAAATAGGAACTATGTGTCCGTTGATTTTATTGTACTTGATATTGATTGCAATCCGTCTTGCCCCATCATACTTGGTAGACCGTTTTTACGAACTATAGGTGCCGTTATTGACATGAAAGAAGGGAATATTAAATTTCAGTTTCCATTAAAGAAGGGTATGGAACACTTCCCTAGAACTAGAATTAAGCCACCATATGAGTCAATCATGAGGGCAACCTAAGGAACAAAAACCAAAGGTGACAACACTTGAATCTATGCATTATGCCAAGCTAGGGGTATAAAACAATAGCGCTAGTTGGGAGGCAACCCAATAGTTATCTTTTAAAATTTTGTTTTCCTTTCTGTTTTTCAATAAATATAGAATTATTCTACTTTTATGATTGTGTTTTAGTGTTTTAATTAGTGTTTGTGCCAAGTAAAGCCTCTAGGATGGTTTGGATGATAGTTGACTTGATTCTGTTGGAAAACAAAAGGTTTTTCATTCATTAGGAGAATTATAGAAATTTGATAGAACATCTAAAAATTCTGATTTTTTTACACATGATTTATATACAAATTTCTCATGTCTTCCTAATTTTTCAGAATTTTTTGATTTAATTAAGTATGATATTAATTCAGATTTCCATAGACAGTTCTGTTTTTGACAGATTCTGTTTTCGTTGTATTGTGTGCTTATTTTGATAAATCTATGGATTGTATCAGGGGGTATAAGCCATGGTAAAGTTAGAATACAGTAAGTATAATGCAATAACAAAATATGAATGGGTTGCAACAGTACTTAAAGTAGTGATTTGTTTTCTTATACTAAGGGATCTCACGAAGATTTTTTAAAGTTTTGTGTGATTCAAGTTATCAAGTTTTGGGTGAGATCACTATGGATGAAGGAATAAGGAGTGGCAAGAGCCTAAGCTTTGGGATTCCCAAGGCACCCCAAGTTAATATTCAAGGACCCCCAAGCAACTAAGCTTGGGGATGCCCCGGAAGGCATCCCCTCTTACTTCTAACAACCATCGGTAATTTTACTTGGAGCTATATTTTTATTCGTCACGTATCTTGTGTTTTGCTTGGAGTGTCTTGTATTATATGAGTCTTTGATTTTTTTTTCTTTTTAGTTTGTCACAATCATCCTTACTGAACACACTTGTTTGAGAGAGCCACATGCATACCATGATTTGGTAGAATACTCTATGTGCTTCACTTAAATCTTTTGAGCTAGGCAGTTGCTCTAGTACTTCACTTATATCTTTTTGAGCACGGCGTTGGTTATATTTTAAAGAAATAAACTCTAATGCTTCACTTATATTATTTTGAGAGTCTAAAATTTTAAAGAAATATGCTCTCATGCTTCACTTATACTATTTTGAGAGTTGAAAATTTTAAAGAAATATGCTCTCATGCTTCACTTATATTATTTTGAGAGTCGATTTTTTTAAGAAATATTTATGCTCTTGTGCTTCACTTAGATCTTTTTGAGAGTTAAGAATAGTAATGGTAATTTGCACGAGATATGAATTTGGTCCCAAAGTGATAGATATCCAAGGGGGATATAATAAAAACTTTCATGAAGATTATTGGATATTATAAACTTGATTCCTTGCAACAGTTTCGCGATATGGAGATAGTGATATGTGAGTCATTTTGGTGAGTAATTATGCTTTAGTAAGAATATTGGTGTTAAGGTTTGTGATTCCCTATGCATGCACGTAAAGTCAATAGTTATGCTACAAAATTATATCCTACTTGTGGTGCATTATTCAGTGCTAATTATGTTTAATGCGCGTTTATGACCGTTTTTGTTTTTTGGTTGGTCGCTTCTCAATCTATTTGCTAGCCTTCACTTGTACTAAGCGGAAATACTGCTTGTGCATCCAACTCCTTAAACCCAAGGTGTGCCAAATGAGTCCACCATACCTACCTACATGCGGTATTTCCATGTCGTTCCAAGTAAATTTGTATGTGCCAACTCTAATTTTCAAAATGAATTTCCGTTTTGTGTGCGTGTACCGCTCATGAAGTGGCAGGGGTGGCCAATATTTTCCATGCTAGGTATTTTATTCTCAAGAAGAGTGTTTATCCACTTATCATTCCACGAGTGTGTGGCAGGTAATAGGGATGCCCAGTCCCGAAATGAAAAAAATTTATATGTTGTTAATAATAAATTCCTTGGAAAGTGTTGGTATGGAAGGCACCCGTGGATATGGCTAGCCATGGATTGTGTGAGAATGGTGGATAGGAAATAAACTTTAGTTTCTGTTTGGGAACCGCTTATAATTTATCTAGCATGGAAGATATTGGGACTTCTCGGTCGTTTTCGTTGACAGGAAAAGCATGCCTCTCAAAACAATTTTATCTCTCAATTTAAGCTATGAGCTCTGGCACCTCTACAAATCTCTGCTTCCCTCTGCGAAGGGCCTATCTATTTACTTTTATGCAACTTTTATTTTTATATTGAGTCTCCATCTTCTCTTATAAAGCACCAACTAGGGAATACTATTGTCATACTTGTGTATTTGATGTAGTTAATATTTGAGTGTGTTTCATGAATGGATCAATGATTGAGCATAATGGGCTAGGGATAACTTTCTTTAGTGTTGATATTTTGAAAGACATAGTTGCTTGTTGATATGCTTGAGTATTGATCTTTTCATGTCAACTTATAGACTATTGCCTTGAATCATTCAAAGTCCAAATGTCCATGTTACAAAGAAAACAATATATGATGAATATGTTAGGTAGCATTCCACATCAAAAATTCTGTTTTATCATTTACCTCATCGAGGACGAGCAGGAATTAAGCTTGGGGATGCTGATACGTCTCCAACATATCTATAATTTTTTATTGTTCCATGCTATTATATTATCAATCTTGGATGATTTATATACATTTACTAGCAACTTTATATCATTTTTTGGGACTAACCTATTAACTTAGTGCCCAGTGCCAGTTGTTGTTTTTTTCTTGTTTTTTCTTTGCACAATATCAGTACCAAACGAAGTCCAAATGCCACGAAACTTTTTGGAGATTTTTTTCTGGTGATAAGAGACCCTAGAAGCTTTTGGAGGCCATGAGAAGATGCAGCAGTGGCCCACTAGGCACCTGGGCGCGCCAGGGGCCTCTAGCGCGCCCTGGTGGGTAGTGGGGCCCACGAGCCTCCGTTTGACCTACCTCTGCCTCTATAAATACTCTAAAATCCGAAAACCCTCAAGGGAGACGACGAAATACTTTTGCGCCGCCGTAAGTTCCAAATCCACGATATCCCTTCTAGAGGCCTTTTTTGGCACTCTGCCGGAGGGGGTAACAATCACGGAGGGGTTCTTCATCATCCTTGATGCCCCTCCGATGATGCGTGAGTAGTTTACCACAGACCTACGGGTCCATAGTTAGTAGCTAGATGGCTTCTTCTCTCTTTTTGATCTTCAATACAATGTTCTCCTCGGTGTTCTTGGAGATCTATTTGATGTAATTCTTTTTGCGGTGTGTTTGTTGGGGTCCGATGAATTGTGAGTTTATGATAAGATCTATCCATGATTATTATTTGAGTTTTCTCTGAACTCTTTTATGCATGATTGTTATAGCCTCGTATTTCTTCTTCGATTTATTGGTTTGGTTTGGCCAACTAGATTGATTTAACTTGCCATGGGAAGGGGTGCTCTGTGATGGGTTCGATCTGGCGGTGCTCAATCTCAGTGATAGAAAGAGACATGACAGGCATGTATCATTGCTATTAAGGGTAACAAGATGGGATTTATTTCATACCTGTGTTTATCTTATCTACATCATGTCATCTTGCTTAAAGCATTACTCCATTCTTTCATGAACTTAATACACTAGATGCATGTTGGATAGCGGTCGATGTGGAGTAATAGTACTAGATGCAGGCAGGAGTCGGTCTACTAATCTTGGACGATATGCCTATATACATGATCATTGCCTTGGATATTGTCATAATTATTTGCTTTTCTATAAATTGCCTAACAGTAATTTGTTTACCCACCATATGCTATTTTCTCGAGAGAAGCCTCTAGTGAAAACTATGGCCCCCGGGTCTATTTTCTATCATATATTAAAACCAAAAATACCTTGCTGCAATTTTATTTATTTTATTTTATTTTGTATTTTTTTAGATCTATTTATCAAATCCTATACAGTACAATCTTTCTCTTAACCGTTGAGGGATTGACAACCCCTCTACGCGTTGGGTTGCAAGTATTTGTTATTTGTGTGCAGGTGTTGTTTACATAGTGTTGCTTGGTTCTCCTACTAGATTGATAACCTTGGCTTTATAACCGAGGGAGATACTTATCGCTACTGTACTGCATCATCCCCTCCTCTTCGGGGAAATCCCAACACAGCTCACAAGTAGCACTGCTCGAGATCCTGTACTGACCCTAGATGTCGACAAGCTTCTGGCAGGCGATGCCTGAAGTCTTGAACACCTTTACATCATTGCTGATGCCCACCGTAGCAAAACTGTAGTCGGGGTTTATGACAAACCTGGCGAAACATTCACAAGGCCTCATGGCTAGGCAGTAGTGATAGATGAGGTTATGATGGTGCATACACATTTGGGCAACGACGACCTTCTAATCATACCCAGCATGGCCGCCGGTGTACTCGAGGTTGAAGCTGACCACTTTGTACTTTTCCTCAACAAGAAACTACTCCATAATGTGAATGGATTTCTCCACCCAGATCGGGTCGTTCGTGTACACCACCGAGAGGTCCGTGAACCCTCTCTGGGTGTCCACTACAACATGCACGGCGAACTGTCGCTCGTCGTTCTCAGCCGCTGGGAGCGCCATTAGAGCCATATGATATCGTCTCTGTTTGTGTCATCGTGCGTGTGCTTCTTGTGTTGTGGGGTGCTATCAAAATGTTGAAGAGAGACAATGTTAATAAATGGGGACCAGACGGCCTGTAATACCGGCACGTCTTGTCATCACGCTCCCGCCGGAGGATTCTGGTGCACGCTTGAGCACCGCACACCCATTTCGCTTGGCCACGCTCAGTTCGAAGATGCACCAATGTATCATTGGTGATCCATTCCTGCGCAACCATGTAGGTTCCCGCATGCAACTGTGCAAGCTTCCCGCTCGACTCATTTAGCAACGCGTCGGCTCGAAGAAACCAATTGTGTGCAATAATGTGGAATGTCGATGTCGAGTCCGTAATATAGATCGTTTGCAATGAGATCGAATGGGGAAACACATGCCAAAATGGTAATTTAATCAAGTACAATACATATTAAGGTCCAGATATTAATCTTCCATTGCATATTAAGCAAAATAGTACTACCAATATAAGAGTTTCATATGATGCCATTTCAATGGTTGTATCACAAATGCTAGGAATATTACAAGGTTCAAATTTCAGAATTATAAGGCTCGGATTCAAAGATTACAAGGTTCAAACTAATATTAGAAGTGAAATTTAGCTTACGCAGAACCTTTGTCATGCAGCAGTAGATGCCCGCGCTGATTAGCTGAACAGGAACATATGAGAGGTTCAAACTGATATTACAACTAGTTTCGCGAGTTCAATATTTCGGCAAAGGGATTAGCCACTGACAAGTCATGTATGGGCTTGACATAATGACTTTCGATAATCTGTCAATTGAACTTCCAAAATGAAATTCAGATTCTACAGAGAATTTTCCATTCAGTTGTAGACGCCGGCGCTGATCAACAAACCATTCATTTTTGCTCACTATGATACGTCTCCAACGTATCTATAATTTTTGATTGTTCCATGCTATTATATTATCTATTTTGGATGTTTTATATGCATTAATATGCTATTTTATATTATTTTGGGGACTAACCTATTAACCTAGAGCCTAGTGCCAGTTTATGTTTTTTCCTTAGGAATATCAAACAGAGTCCAAATGGAATAAAACTTTACGATGATTTTTCTTGGACCAGAAGACATCCACGGAGCTTGGAGAGGGGGTCAGACGATGGCCGAGGAGGCCACAAGCCTGCTAGGCGCGCCCCTGGGGGGCGCCCTAAGGGCTTGTGGGCCCCTCGGGGGTCTCCTTACCCTAATTCTTGCTCTATAAATTCCCAAATATTCCCAAACCACCAGAAGCGTCCACCAAAATAATTTTCCGCCGCCGCAAGCCTCTGTTCCCATGAGATCCCATCTTGGGCCTTTTCCGACACCTTCCCGGAGGGGGATTCGATCACGGAGGGCCTCTACATCAACCTTGCTGCCCTTCCGATGATGCGTGAGTAGTTTACCACAGACCTACGGGTCCATAGCTAGTAGCTAGATGGCTTCTTCTCTCTCTTTGATCTTCAATACAATGTTCTCCTCGATGTTCTTAGAGATCTATTCGATGTAATACTTTTTTTCGTGTGTTTGTTGAGATCCGATGAATTGTGGATTTATGATCAGATTATCTATGAATATTATTAGAGTCTTCTCTAAACTCTTTTATGCATGATTAAGATATCTTTGTATTTCTCTTCGAACTATCGGTTTGGTTTGGCCAACTAGTTTGGTTTTTCTTGCAATGGGATAGGTGCTTAGTTTTGGGTCCAATCTTGCGGTGTCCTCACCCAGTGACAGAAGGGGTAGCGAGGCATGTATTGTATTGTTTCCATCGAGGATAAAAAGATGGGGTTTTCATCATATTGCTTGAGTTTATCCCTCTACATCATGTCATCTTACTTAAAGCGTTGCTCTGTACTTATGAACTTAATACTCTAGATGTAGGTAGGAGTCGGTCGATGTGTGGAGTAATATTAGTAGATGCAGAATCGTTTCGGTTTACTTGTCACGGACGTGATGCCTATATTCATGATCATTGCCTTAGATATCGTCATAACTTTGCGCTTTTCTATCAATTGCTCAACAGTAATTTATTCACCCACCGTATGCTATCTTCAAGAGAGAAGCCTCTAGTGAAACCTATTGTAACACCCCCTGTC
This sequence comes from Thinopyrum elongatum, assembly GCA_011799875.1. Classification (NCBI taxonomy): domain Eukaryota; kingdom Viridiplantae; phylum Streptophyta; class Magnoliopsida; order Poales; family Poaceae; genus Thinopyrum; species Thinopyrum elongatum. The sequence continues at coordinate 588,246,060 of CM022298.1, forward strand.
ATTAACTACAGTGATCACCGTAGGTTAATGCCATGTCAGCAAGCTTAATAGTGCATAATCATCATTAGCATCATATTGCATTTCAACTCCTAACTCAAATTCAAATTTAAATGAAAGTGAAATATAAAAGTTGTCCAACATAAAAACTAAAATGCTCAGTAAATAACAAATATTGCAGAGGCTAGTCTAAAATTGAAACCAACAAATAATAGAATGATTAGGTGGCACTAACATGTTTAAAACAGCTAGGAGTAATGCATTTTAATTATTATAAAAGTGGTGTGAGATCCATTTCACTCCAAACCAATTTTGGACAGTGGTAGAGGATGCCTAGTATTTATTGGAACAATTGCCATGTTCTATAAAAATCATTTTGAGGCCTAACTTTTTACTAAACAGGGAAATAAGAATAAATAAAAAGGAAAAGAACAAAACAGAAAAACAAAAGAAAAGATAAAGGAAACCCCCCCTGGGCCTGTCGGCCCAGCTGGCCACCAGGCCGACTAGGCCGGCCCACCCCTCACTCCCTTATCCCCCCAAACCCTAGCCGTTCTCCCCCGTCGCCCCACTCGCTCCCCCCCACTCTCCCCTCACTCCCTCGATCCAGATCGAGGCGACTGCGCCCCCGACCCCGACGACACCGCCCCGGATCGCCGTCGCCGTTGCCTCCTCGCCCTCCTCCCCCTCGCCAGCGCCGACGCCGCTCGTCCCCCTCGCCGACGACCGCACCCGTGCGCTCGCCCCAACTGCGTCGACCGCGCCCTGACGCGCCCGACCGCGCCCCGTCTCCGCCTCATCGCCGACGCCTCACCGAACCCGGTCACCGTCATCGTCGGCCGCCTCCTCGAGCCCATTGCCCCGACCTTGCATCCGCGGTGAGGGCCACGCCCTCCCTCTCTCTGTCGCCGCCGTCGCCCCGCACCCACTGGCCCCGCCTCGCCGCGTCCGCATCTCGCCCGCTCCAGCCGCTCGCTGCGCTCGTCCCTCCCGAGCCGCACGCGCGCGCGCGCGCGTCCGCGCTTGGCCGCGCCACGGCTCGCCGGCACGCGCCCACGCCCACGCCTCACCGCTGCTGTGTTGCTGTTGCCGCGGTGCCGTCCCCCTGCTGCTGGTGCGCCACCGCGCGCCCGCTCGTCGCCGGCCCCGCACTCCGCCTCCCCATCGCCGGCAACCTCGCCCCGCACCGGGCGGGTTGCGCCCCTGCGCCCGACGCCCGTTTCGCCCGTGCCCGACCCGCTAGGCCCCCAGGGCCTATGACAGTGGGGGCCCACCCCCAGAACGTTTTTATAAAAAGAAAATAAAAATAAAAATAAAAATAATTAAAATAATTAATTAGTTAATTAATCCTGATTAGGTTAATTTAATTAACTAATTAGTGTTAATTAAACAGTAATCTAATTAGTTAATCCTAATTAATCTAACAGTCTATGACAGGTGGGACCCACCCTATCAGGACGCCTGCTGACGTCAGCATGATGTCATGCTGATGTCATCGCAGCACTGTTTCAGATAATGTTGATTTAAATAATTAAATAAATTCTAGAAATTAAAAAAAACTTTAGAAAATCATAATAAATAAACCGTAACTCCGATGAAAATACTTTATACATGAAACTTGCTCAGAATTCCGATACGAACCCGGATACGCCCTCTGTATTCCCGTCAGACACCCGCAGCTATAAGAACATTGAACTTTTAGACCGGTTTCAGTAAATGAATAGTGCCCAACTTTAATTAAATAAATCCGAATAAATTCCTAAATTAACTAAATCATTTAGTTAGGCAGTAGAACACCCCGGCACTGCATATTGTCATGTCATACTTTGTGTAGCATTGTTTGCTTTGTATTTACTGTTTCCTTCCCTCTCCTTCTCTCTCGATAGACGCTGAGACTGCTGACGACGCTGCCGTGAACGACTACTACGTCGACGACCCTTCTCTCTCGACACAGCTTCCAGGCAAGCCCCCCCCCCTTGATCAACCCGATATCGCCTATTCCTTCTCTCTACTGCTTGCATTAGAGTAGTGTAGCATGTTACTGCTTTCGGTTAATCCTATTCTGCTGCATAGCCTGTCTTTGCTACTACTGTTGATACCTTACCTGCAACCCTAAATGCTTAGTGTAGGTTGCTAGAATTACATCAGTGGCCCTACACTCTTGTCTGTCTGCCATGCTATACTACTGGGCCGTGATCACCTCGGGAGGTGATCACGGGTACATATACTATATACTATTACATACTTATGTTACTGTTCGGAGATGGGGGCTGAAGGGGCAGGTGGTTCCATCCAGGCAGAGGTGGGCCTAGGTTCCCGACGGCCCCCGAGTGTTACTTTGTGGCGGAGCGACAGGGCAGGTTGTGACCACCTAGGAGACAGGTGGGCCTGGCCCTGGTCGGCGTCCGCGGTTACTTCAAAATAACACGCTTAACGAGATTGGGTATTTGATCTGAGTCTGGCTACGAGCCTATACGCGCTAACCACCACGCGGGAACAGTTATGGGTACTCGACGTTGTGGTATCTGCCGAAGCCTCCTAGACGTCAGCGACTGAGCGGCGCGCGCCGGGTTGGACCGCGTAACGCAACTTCCTTTGTAATGGAGGTTGCTAGGTCTGCTCTCCGGCCGCCCACGCAACGTGCAGGTGTGCAATGGGCGATGGGCCTAGACCCCTGCGCGCATAGGATTTAGACCGGCGTGCTGACCTCTCTATTAGGCCTAGGTAGGGCTGCGACGTGTTGATCTTCCGAGGCCGGACATGACCCAGGAAAGTGTGCCCGGCCAGAGGGATCGAGCGTGTTGGGTAATGTGGTGCACCCCTGCAGGGAAGTTTATCTATTCGAATAGCTGTGTCCCTCGGTAAAAGGACGACCCGGAGTTGTACCTCGACCTTATGACAACTAGAACCGGATACTTAATAAAACACACACTTTCAAGTGCCAGATACAACCCGGTGATCGCTCTCTCACAGGGCGACGAGGAGAGGATCGTCGGGATAGGATTATGCTATGCGATGCTACTTGGTGAACTTACCATCTACTCTCTTCTACATGCTGCAAGATGGAGGCTGCCAGAAGCGTAGTCTTCGACAGGATTAGATCTCCCCCCTCTTATTCTAGCTTTCTGCAGTTCAGTCCACTGATATGGCCCTTTACACATATACCCATGCATATGTAGTGTAGCTCCTTGCTTGCGAGTACTTTGGATGAGTACTCACGGTTGCTTTGCTCCCCCCTTTTTCCCCCATTCTTTTCTTTCTGGTTGTCACAACCAGATGCTGGAGTTCAGGAGCCAGACGCCACCGTCGACGATGACCCCTACTACTCCGGAGGTGCCTACTACTACGTGCAGGCTGTCGACGATGACCAAGAGTAGTTTAGGAGGATCCCAGGCAGGAGGCCTGCGCCTCTTTCGATATGTATCCCAGTTTGTGCTAGCCATCTTATGGCAACTTGTTTAACTTATGTCTGTACTCAGATATTGTTGCTTCCGCTGACTCGTCTATGATCGAGCACTTGTATTCGAGCCCTCGAGGCCCCTGGCTTGTATTATGATGCTTGTATGACTTATTTTATTTTTAGAGTTGTGTTGTGATAACTTCCCGTGAGTCCCTGATCTTGATCGTACACGTTTGCGTGTATGATTAGTGTACGATTGAATCGGGGGCGTAACAAGTTGGTATCAGAGCCGACTGCCTGTAGGAACCCCCCTTCCACACTCCTTGGCCGAAGTTGAGTCTAGACAAGGAAAACAGTTTTACTAACATGGCTGTGTGTCTTACGGGCCCACGTCGCCATTGGGTGGTATTAGGATGTTTTACTCCTCGTTCTTTACTCTGGGACTCTGAACTCTCTTCTACTCGGGTTAAACGAATTTACTAACACTAATAATAGGATCTCGTGACCACATTCACCCCAAAGTTGGATAAGCCATAGTTATTCCTTAGAATAGTATTTTGGACAATATCCACACTGTCATATGACTCCTTTGAAACATCTTTGTTTTCAGATGGAACCCACGAGGCAGGTCGTGCGCCACACGGCGGCCATTGGTGTCCAGGGTTCACCTGCTGTGTTAGCTGAGATGATGACCTATCTGGGTTATCGCTGGCACCCTGAGTACACCGTGTACGAGCAGTACTAGGACTTTAACCAGGAGCAGTACCGTGCCATCGTCCACCTCTACTCTCGGGAGTATGACTCCACTACTGTGCTGCACACTGCTCATGGTGTTGGAGTGACCATCGATATGGCAGTCCACGATGCTGCTTATGCAGCTCTGACACGCCTTCGTGGAGAGTATCGAGCGTTGGACACCTCCCCTTTCAGGCACGTTGCTATCGCATCTGACGATGGTGCGGAGGGATATTACACTGCTGCCTACTCCACCGTCACCCGAGAGCCCTTCCACCATCAGAACCTGATTCTGCATGCTGATGGGCTGGATCGAGCTAACCGAGCTCTTCGCCACGAGTTGTACACCACCCGTCAGCACCTTTATAGTGCATTGATGCTGTTGCACCCCTTTGTCCGATCTGGTGAGCTGCCGCGATCTGCGATCTACCCAGCCAGGACCGTGATGCCCCAGGGTGTCGGTTGGCCAGATGTGGGAGGCTACACTCCCGCACTTGGTCCTCTTTTGCCACCTGGACGTCGGGTTCTACACCAGAGTGTTCACGGACCGCAGGCTACTGACGCGAAGGACTTCCCGTCGCGTCACTACCAGCTGTCAGGCTACACCTACCTCCACAGTTCCTCCTGGGACTGATGTAGTCTTGCTTATTAGCATTAGATGCATTCGCCGCGAGCCTGTGTGCCGCCTATGATGTCTTTAGTCTTATGTACTGAACTCTATGCATGATCCCTTTTGTAAGATATGCCAACTACTATGTAGTATCTATCGTGCTCCTTTCATTATGCATGTTTCACCAAGAATGATTCTTGTCTTTGCAAATTTCTCAATGCTGAACTACCCCTGTTATATATTAGCAGGATGGTTAGACCAGGTGGTCGTGGTGGCAACGCCCCACCACCGCCTGAGTATATGGCTGGTATGATCCAACAGTTCGAGCTGAACCGCCAGTTCATGGAGAATATGATGGCTCAGTTCCCGCGCCCCAATATGAACCAGCAGCCAGCCCAAATAACTCTGCAGGACTTCATACGCCTCAACCCAACCACGTACCGCAGCTCAACTCAGCCTCTGGATGCTGATGACTGGCTCTGTGACATCACCTATGAGATGGAGTCTGCTGATGTAGCCCCTGCCAGCTATGTCACCTTTGCTTCCTTCTTTCTGAAGGGACCTGCTGCTCAATGGTGGGACAGCCACAGGCGTACTCTGTCGGTTGGAGCGATCATCACCTGGCCAGACTTTCAAGCTGCTTTCCGTGCCCGCTTCATTCCACAGGGAATCATGGACCGGAAGAAGCGCGAATTCCGCAACCTCACCCAAGACAACAAAACTGTGGAAGCTTATCAGCGGGAGTTTCTGGACTTATCCCGCTATGCTGAAGAAGACATTGCAACTGATGCACGCAGACAGGAGAAGTTCCGTGATGGCCTTCAAGCTGACATCAAGCTCACACTGCTAGTGCATGACTTTCCCGATTTCGCCACCTTGGTGAACAAGGCCATCAATGTTGAAACTGGTCTGCAGGAACACCAGAGCTCTCACAGACGCAACCGTGACACGGGCTCATCTTCGGGCCCGCCCTCGCAGAAGCGTAAGATCTGGATCCCGAACAGCATGTACCGTCCAAATGCACCTGCCCCAAGGCAGTCTTATGCTGCACCGCGTCTGCCTCCTCCACCGCCCAGGCAGCCAAGACTTCCAGCTGCACCACCCCAAGCTCCTGCTCCCACCCCCAATAATTGGTCTGTGCTACAAGTGTGGTCAACCAGGTCACCTTGCCAGGAACTGCTATCAGAACCAGAATCAACTGGCCCTTCCTGCAGCTGGCCGTGGAAGCAACCAGCCCCGCAACAACAATGCCAAGTCTTATGGTCGTGTTCATGCCAACCACGTTGATCTCAATGAAGCTCGAGACCAGCCTGCTACTGTGATGGGTACACTCCTCGTAAATTCAGTACCAGCATCCGTTTTATTTGATACAGGTGCATCGCATTCATTCATGTCGGAAGATTTTGCATGCTTGCACGACATTAAATGTGAGGACATGAACGCTTCGCTATTAGTACACACCCCTGCGGGCCAATGTCGAACCTCCATGTTTTGCAAGGACGTCCCCGTTGAAATCGAAGGACTAGAATTCCTTGTCTCTCCCATCGCACGGAAGTCCTGTAGCATTGATCTCATTCTGGGAATGGAATGGTTGAAAGCGCATACTGCTTCTATAGTTTGCGCCACTAAGACCGTCAATCTGCTACACCCTTCCGATGAAATAATAAGCTACAACGCTCGTCTGGTTCAGAATGCCGAGGCAAGGCTTTATGCGTTGAACGCATTGAACGCTGCACCACTCGAGGGCATTGAAAACATTCCCGTTGTTCGTGAATTCCAAGACGTCTTTCCTGAAGAACTTCCAGGGATTCCCCCTGCTAGAGCTGTCGAATTCATCATCGACTTGAAACCAGGCACCACCCCTATAGCCAAACGACCTTACAAGATGCCGCCACATGAACTCATTGCGCTTAAGGAGGAAATCGACACATCTCTTCGCAGTGGTTTCATTCGCCCCAGTTGCTCTCCTTGGGGAGCACCTTCCCTCTTTGTCAAGAAGAAGGATGGGACAAACCGATTGGTCCAAGACTACCGTCCTATTAACCAAGCTACCATTCAGAACAAATATCCTCTTCCTCGGATCAATGATCTGTATGATCAACTAGCTGGCTCATCAGTGTTCTCCAACTCGATTTAAGGTTGGGATACCACCAGATCCGTGTTCGTGAAGAGGATATCCCAAAGACCGCATTCGTGCGATATGTTCATATGAGTACACTGTCATGTCATTCGGCTTAACCAATGCTCCAGCCACCTTCTCTCGTTTGATGAACTATATCTTCATGGAATACCTCGACAAGTTCGTCGTGGTTTATCTGATGATATCCTTGTGTACCCAAAATAAAAAGAGCATGCTGAACATCTTCGTCTTGTCCTGGAGAAGCTTCGAGCATCAACTCTATGCTAAGTATTCCAAGTGTGAATTCTGGCTTCCCGAAGTACTTATCTTGGAATGTCATCTCCAAGGATGGTATTGCCTTCAACCCCGACGAGTTCAGGCTATTCTCGATTGGACTCCTCCGAAGAACGTCAAGCAAGTCAGGAGTTTTCTCGGTCTCGCCAGCTATTGCCGTCGATTCGTCGAGAACTTCTCCAAGATCGCCAGGCCTCTGACTAACCTATTGCATAAGGGCGTCAAGTACCAATGGACAGACAAATGTCAGGAAAGTTTCCAGGCACTCAAGGACAAGTTGACTTCGCCTTCTGCCCCCTGATACTAAAATGGACTTTCGTCATTTACTGCGACGCTTCCCGTCAAGGATTAGGCTGTGTCCTAATGCAAGAGCGCAAAGTGATTGCCTATGCATCCCGTCAATTGCGCCCTCACGAAGAGAACTACCCAGTTCACGACCTCGAGCTTGCTGCTGTCATACATGCACTGAAACAGTGGCGACATTACCTTCTCGGTAATCGTTGCGAGATCTTCACCGACCACCAAAGTCTAAAGTATTTGTTTACTCAGCCAGACCTGAACCTCCGTCAGCAGAGATGGATGGAGACTGTTGCAGACTTTGACTTGGGTATTTCCTATACACCAGGCAAGGCTAATGTAATGGCTGATGCCTTGAGCCGTAAGTCATATTGCAACCACCTCCAGGTTCACAAAGTTCAAACCTCGCTTGTTGAGGAATTTAGAAAGCTGAACCTCCATATTGTTCCTCCTGGAGCACTCGCTCCCCCTCCCCCAGAGTTCCGCAAGATGAACCTCCGTGTTGTTCCCTAGGGTTCCCTTAATACCCTGGCTGTCGAACCAGATCTCTTGGGCAGCATCAAGACACTGCAGAAGTATGACTCTCAAGCCCACAAGATTAAGTGCTACATCGCGGCAGGAAGGCCCTCGTGCTTCACCCTTGAAGATGATGACACCTTATTCTTTAAAGGTCGAATAGTGGTCCCCACGGAAGACAACCTGGATATGACTCAGAAGGTTATGAAAGAAGCTCATGAAACGCCTCTGTCTATTCATCCCGGTAGCACCAAGATGTACCAAGATGTCCGTCGAAAATTCTGGTGGTCTAATATGAAGCAAGACATTGCTCGTTATGTTGTTGAATGTGACGTTTGTTGTCGAATCAAAGCAGAACATCAAAGGCCTGCTGGAACTCTGCAACCTATCTCTATTCCTGAATGGAAATGGGACCATGTTGAAATGGACTTCGTCACTGGTTTTCCCAAATCGCAGAAAGGTAATGATGCTATCCTTGTCATCATTGATCGACTCTCTAAAGTTGCACATTTTCTGGCGGTCAAAGAAACGATCACAGCTAGTCAGCTTGCAACTCTCTACATGTCCAGAATTGTTTCACTGCATGGTATTCCACTGGTAATCAGTTCGGACCGTGGCAGCTTATTCACTTCGAAATTCTGGGCAAGTTTCCAAGAAGCTATGGGTACTCATCTGTCATTCAGTACTGCATTTCATCCTCAGTCGCAAGGGCAAGTGGAACGTGTCAACCAAGTTCTCGAAGACATGCTTCGAGCTTGTGTTATCTCTTTCGGCAAGAAATGGGAGGAATCTCTCCCGTATGCGGAGTTCTCTTATAATAATAGCTATCAAGCTAGTCTGAAGATGGCCCCCTTCGAAGAGTTATATGGACGAAAGTGTCGAACCCCTCTGAACTGGGCAGAGACTAGGGAACGTCCACTTTTCGGTCCGGATATTATCCAACACGCCGAAGAACAAGTCCGCATCATTCGTGAGAATCTCAAGACTGCCCAGTCACGTCAGAAGAGTCAGTATGACCGTCATCATAAAGACATGGTCTATCAACCTGGCGAAAAGGCTTATCTTCGAGTTACACCAATGAAGGGTGCTCACCGCTTCGGGATCAAGGGCAAGCTAGCTCCTTGCTATATTGGTCCGTTCACTATTCTCGAAAAGCGTGGAAAAGTGGCATATCAACTGGAGCTTCCGCCGAACCTTTCTCAGGTTCACGATGTGTTCCACGTATCACAACTCCTCCGCTGCTTCAAGGACCCAATCCGAGCAGTGGATCATGAAGTGCTCGAATTGCAGCAGGACCTCTCCTATAAAGAGCATCCGGTCCGCATTCTCGACCAAGCCAAACGCCGCACACGTCAGAAGGCAATCAAGTTCCTCAAGGTTCAGTGGTCAAATCATTTTGAAGATGAGGCCACTTGGGAACGCGAGGATCGTCTTCGTGAAGAATACCCCACTTTCTTTCAGTCTTCCTCTTAATTCTCGGGACGAGAATTCTTGTTAGATGAGGAGAATTGTAACACCCCCTGTCATTAACTACAGTGATCACCGTAGGTTAATGCCATGTCAGCAAGCTTAATAGTGCATAATCATCATTACCATCATATTGCATTTCAACTCCTAACTCAAATTCAAATTTAAATGAAAGTGAAATATAAAAGTTGTCCAACATAAAAACTAAAATGCTCAGTAAATAACAAATATTGCAGAGGCTAGTCTAAAATTGAAACCAACAAATAATAGAATGATTAGGTGGCACTAACATGTTTAAAATAGCTAGGAGTAATGCATTTTAATTATTATAAAAGTGGTGTGAGATCCATTTCACTCCAAACCAATTTTTGACAGTGGTAGAGGATGCCTAGTATTTATTGGAACAATTGCCATGTTCTATAAAAATCATTTTGAGGCCTAACTTTTTACTAAACAGGGAAATAAGGATAAATAAAAAGGAAAAGAACAAAACAGAAAAACAAAAGAAAAGATAAAGGAAACCCCCCCTGGGCCTGTCGGCCAAGCTGGCCACTAGGCCGGCCCACCCCTCACTCCCTTATCCCCCCAAACCCTAGCCGTTCTCCCCCGTCGCCCCACTCGCTCCCCCCCACTCTCCCCTCACTCCCTCGATCCAGATCGGGATCGAGGCGACCGCGCCCCCGACCCCGACGACACCGCCCCGGATCACCGTCGCCGTTGCCTCCTCGCCCTCCTCTATGACAGGTGGGACCCACCCTGTTAGGACGCCTGCTAATGTCAGCATGATGTCATGCTGATTTCATCGCAGCACTGTTTTGGATAATGTTGATTTAAATAAATAAATAAATTCTAGAAATTAATAAAAACTTTAGAAAATCATATTAAATAAACCGTAACTCCGATGAAAATACTTTATACATGAAACTTGCTCAGAATTCCGATACGAACCCGGATACGCCCTCCGTATTCCCGTCAGACGCCCGCAGCTATAAGAACATTGAACTTTTAGACCGGTTTCAGTAAATGAATAGTGCCCAACTTTAATTAAATAAATCCGAATAAATTCCTAAATTAACTAAATCATTTAGTTAGGCAGTAGAACACCCCGGCACTGCATATTGTCATGTCATACTTTGTGTAGCATTGTTTGCTTTGTATTTACTGTTTCCTTCCCCCTCCTTCTCTCTCGATAGACGCTGAGACCGCTGACGACGCTGCCGTGAACGACTACTACGTAGACGACCCTTCTCTCTCGACACAGCTTCCAGGCAAGCCCCCCCACCTTGATCAACCCGATATCGCCTATTCCTTTTCTCTACTGCTTGCATTAGAGTAGTGTAGCATGTTACTGCTTTCGGTTAATCCTATTCTGCTGCATAGCCTATCTTTGCTACTACTGTTGATACCTTACCTGCAACCCTAAATGCTTAGTGTAGGTTGCTAGAATTACATCAGTGGCCCTACACTCTTGTCCGTCTGCCATGCTATACTACTGGGCCGTGGTCACGGGTACATATACTATATACTATTACATACTTATGTTACTGTTCGGAGATGGGGGCTGAAGGGGTAGGTGGTTCCATCCAGGCAGAGGTGGGCCTAGGTTCCCGACGGCCCCCGAGTGTTACTTTGTGGCGGAGCGACAGGGCAGGTTGTGACCACCTAGGAGACAGGTGGGCCTGGCCCTGGTCGGCGTCCGTGGTTACTTCAAAATAACACGCTTAACGAGATTGGGTATTTGATCTGAGTCTGGCTATGAGCCTATACGCGCTAACCACCACGCGGGAACAGTTATGGGTACTCGACGTCGTGGTATCAGCCGAAGCCTCCTAGACGTCAGCGACTGAGCGGCGCGCGCCGGGTTGGACCGCGTAACGCAACTTCCTTTGTAATGGAGGTTGCTAGGTCTGCTCTCCGGCCGCCCACGCAACGTGCAGGTGTGCAATGGGCGATGGGCCCAGACCCCTGCGCGCATAGGATTTAGACCGGCGTGCTGACCTCTCTGTTAGGCCTAGGTAGGGCTGCGACGTGTTGATCTTCCGAGGCTGGACATGACCCAGGAAAGTGTGCCCGGCCAGAGGGATCGAGCGTGTTGGGTAATGTGGTGCACCCCTGCAGGGAAGTTTATCTATTCGAATAGCCGTGTCCCTCGGTAAAAGGACGACCCGGAGTTGTACCTCGACCTTATGACAACTAGAACCGGATACTTAATAAAACACACCCTTTCAAGTGCCAGATACAACCCGGTGATCGCTCTCTCATAGGGCGACGAGGAGAGGATCGTCGGGTAGGATTATGCTATGCGATGCTACTTGGTGAACTTACCATCTACTCTCTTCTACATGCTGCAAGATGGAGGCTGCCAGAAGCGTAGTCTCGACAGGATTAGATCTCCCCCCTCTTATTCTGGCTTTCTGCAGTTCAGTCCACTGATATGGCCCTTTACACATATACCCATGCATATGTAGTGTAGCTCCTTGCTTGCGAGTACTTTGGATGAGTACTCACGATTGCTTTGCTCCCCCCTTTTTCCCCCTTTCTTTTCTTTCTGGTTGTCACAACCAGATGCTGGAGTTCAGGAGCCAGACGCCACCGTCGACGACGACCCCTACTACTCCGGAGGTGCCTACTACTACGTGCAGGCTGTCGACGACGACCAGGAGTAGTTTAGGAGGATCCCAGGCAGGAGGCCTGCGCCTCTTTCGATATGTATCCCAGTTTGTGCTAGCCATCTTATGGAAACTTGTTTAACTTATGTCTGTACTCAGATATTGTTGCTTCCGCTGACTCATCTATGATCGAGCACTTGTATTCGAGCCCTCGAGGCCCCTGGCTTGTATTATGATGCTTGTATGACTTATTTTATTTTTAGAGTTGTGTTGTGATAACTTCCCGTGAGTCCCTGATCTTGATCATACACGTTTGCGTGTATGATTAGTGTACGATTGAATCGGGGGCGTAACACCTATGGCCCCCAGGTCTATTTTCCATCATATATTTTCAGATCTATAAACCAAAAAACCCAAAAATACCTTGCTGGAATTTATTTGTTTTTTCACTTTGTTTTACGTTTTAGTAATCTTTTATACCTATCTCTATTAGATCTCACTCTTGTTCGAGAACGTGAAGGGATTGAAAACCCCCTTTTTCACATTGAGTGCAAGTGTTTGTTAGTTTGTGCAGGTGCATAGATTGGAGACTTGCTTGTGCCTCCTACTGGATTGATACCTTGGTTCTTAACTGAGGGAAATACTTATCTCTCCTTTGCTGCATCACCCTTTCCTCTTCAAGGGAAAAATCAACGCAAGCTCAAGAAGTAGCACGCTACATGTAGGGCAAACCTCATTGCCTTTAGCATACTTGCTTTCACAACAAAGAACCCGACGAATGTAATCTTTGGTTTGGTCTCTCGATAAGAGTTGAAAGTAATTTCTGAGAGATGGAGATCAAGGCATTCGATGAGATTATTATATTGCACCACAATTTCCACTACCGAGCCTATACGTATCTACAAAAGAAGAGAATGTATTAGTACCTAGATGTAGTTTTGAACACTATGGGCCTGTTTCATTTGCAGGATTTCTAAAATACACGAATAGAGTGACATGTCATCTTTGATCCTACAGGATTAACATGGGTGTTTTGATTACACTCTGGGAAAACGTAGGAGTCTTCACAATAGGTTGGAGAGTGATGACCCACAAGTATAGGGGATCAATCGTAGTCTATTCGATAAGTAAGAATGTCGAACACAACGAGGAGCAGAAGGAAATGACAAGCGGTTTTCGGCAAGGTATTTTCTGCAAGCACTGGAATTATCGGTAACAAATAGTTTGGTGGCAAGGTAATTCATAACGAGTAACAAGTAACAAGTGTAACAAAGGTGCAGCAAGGTGGCCCAATCCTTTTTATAGAAAATGATAAGCCTGGATGAACTCTTATATAAAGCAAAGCGCTCCCGAGGACACATGAGAATTATCATGAAGTTAGTTTTCATCATGCTCATATGATTCGTGTTCACTACTTTGATAGTTTGATATGTGGGTGGACCGGTGCTTGGGTGCTGTCCTTACTTTGACAAGCCTCCCACTTATGATTAACCCCTCTCGCAAGCATCCGCAACTACAAAAGAAGAATTAAGATAAATCTAACCATAGCATTAAACATGTGGATCCAAATCGGCCCTTACGAAGCAACGCATAAACTAGGGTTTAAGATTCTATCACTCTAGCAACCCATAATCTACTTGCTACTTCCCAATGCCTTCCCCTAGGCTCAAATCATGGTGAAGTGTCATGTAGTTGACATTCACATAACACCACTAGAGGAAAGACAACATACATGTCATCAAAATATCGAATGAATAACAAATTCACATGATTACTTATAACAATACTTCTCAAATGTCCTCGGGAACAAAAATAACTAATCAAAAAGCATGTTCATGTTCAAGATCAGAGGGCTATTGAATATGATTAAGGATTTGAACATATGATCTTCCACCAAATAAACCAACTAGCATCAACTACAAAGAATAATGAACACTACTAGCAACGCACGGGTACCAATCTGAGGTTTTGAGACAAAGATTGAATACAAGAGATGAACTAGGGTTTGAGATGAGATGGTGCTGGTGAAGATGTTGATGAAGATTGGTCCTCCCACGATGAGAGGATCGTTCATAATGACGATGGCTTCGATTTATGCTCCCGGAGGGAAGTTTCCCTGGCAAAATCGCTCCGCCGGAGCCCTAAATTGCTTCTGCTCAGGTTCCGCCTCGAGACTGCGGCGCTTCGTCCCGGAAGCCTTCTCATTATTTTTTCTAAGTCAAAACACCTCATATAGCAGAAGATGGGCAACGGAGGCTGGCCAGGGGGCCCACAAGCTCAAGGGGCGCGTCCTAGGGGGTAGGGCGCGCCCCCAGGCTTGTGGCCACCTGGTGGACCCCCTTCTGGTATTTCTTCACCCAATAGTTTTAATATATTCCAAAACAATTCTTCGTAAAGCTTCAGGACATTTGGAGTTGTGCAGAATAGGTATCTCAGATTTGCTCCTTTCTGGTCCAGAATTCCAGCTGCCGGTATTCTCCCTCTTCATGTAAATCTTGTAAAATAAGAGAGAAAAGGCATAAGAATTGTATCCTAAAGTGCAATAACAGCCCATAATGCAATAAATATCAACATAAAAACATGATGCAAAATGGACGTATCAACTCCCCCAAGCTTAGACCACGCTTGTCCTCAGGCGAAAGCTGAAATCGATAATCATGACCACATGTTTAGAGATAGAGGTGTCGATAAAACAAAATAAGGACATGAGGGCATCATGATCATTTTTAGAACAACAACATATTGTCATATAACTTCTCATGCTAAAGTGATAGTTTGTTCACAAGGTAAAGTATGAACCATAAACTTCATTGAAAAGTAACAAACTATGATCTCAGTCATTGATGCAATTGCAATTTGTCATAATGGCAGAACGAGTCAATGTAAGAGCTTTTATTTAGCAAGTTCACATACTCAACCATCATTTAGTCTTTCATAATTGCTAACACTCATGCGATACTTATGAGATCAAAGCTTCAATCAGACACATAGAAAGATAGGGGCTTATAATTTCGCCTCCCAACCATTTACCTCAAGGGTAATGTCAACAGTAATAACTTATGGTCACCTACATCCGATTGGATATGTATGCTTAGCTCTTTCCCCAACACATAGTGCTTGCCAAAGAGAGAAAAATAAAAGGAAGGGTGAAGATCACCATGACTCTTGCATAAAGATAGGTATTAAAAATAAAAGATAGGCCCTTTCCAGAGGGAAGCAAAGGTTGTCATGCGCTTTTTATTTGGATGCACAAAATCTTAATGCAAAAGAACGTCACTTTATATTGCCACTTGTGATAGAGAACTTTATTATGCAGTCCATCGCTTTTATTTCTTCCCCATCACAAGTTCGTACAAAGCTTATTTTCCTCACACTAAAAGATCATACATATTTAGAGAGCAATTTTTATTGCTTTGCACCGATGGCAACTTACTTGAAGGATCTAACTCAATCCATAGGTAGATATAGTGGACTCTCATGACATGAAACTGGGTTAACGGTTTTTGGATGCACAAGTAGTATCTCTACTTGGTGCGGAATTTTGTCTAGCAAGGGATGGAAAGCAAGCTCAACATGTTGGAGGATCCATGACATTATAACTTCTATTCGGATATAAGAAAACATAACCCATTACGTTGTCTTTCTTGCCTAACATTAACTTATTAGCATATAATATTATGAGTGCTCACAATCATAAAAGATGTCCAAGACAGTGTATTTATATGTGAGACCTCTCTTTCTTTATTACTTCTTGTTAATTGCAACAATGACCAATACTATGTTTGTCATCCTTCAACAAATTTCATGCATTATACTTCTTATATGTGAAGTCATCACTCTCCATAAGATTATTACATAATATATTATTTTCTTTATTCTTTTCCATCTCTAAGATCAAAGCAAGAAAGTAAACCCTCAACTCAATACTAATCTTTATTATATAACCCTCATACTCGATTACATGGATAGATCACGAAGCAAAAACTTAAAGACTAGATCATACTAAAACTTTTATTCTACTAGATTACGACTTAACCAAAATGATCGAACTAAGATAAATGATAAAGATAAAGATGTGATGGTGATACGATACCGGGGCACCTCCCCCAAGCTTGGCACAAGCCAAGGGGAGTGCCCATACCCGTGTACTCAAGTCTCCTTCTCCGGAGGTGGCGATGATGAAGTTGATGATGTGGGAGGCTTGTCCTCCGGCTTCCAAGGCATAGGCTCACCATCGTAAAAAGATGAACCAGTCTCCGGAATCCTGAAATTTGCAGCTAGATTCATCCTCTTAAACCTAGATTCATACTCACAGTTTTGGTTTTGCAGGTCATTGATATGGGCTTGGAGGTGCTCAATTCTCTCGTGAAGCTTGAAGATGGCCTCTCCAATATTATTGTTGTCCAGGTTGTGATCATGGGTGAATTCCGTGATCATGGAGTGGTTGGCGTTGAGTCCGCGTTCCACCATCCCTTGGCACTTGAAGTCCTCCTGCTCCACTGCTTCGAGCCTGGTCTCCACGCTTCCGGTCTTCTTTGGCCCTTGAACATCTCGGATGTGAAGCACCACCTCACGCATCTCAATGGTTTGAGGGTGTTTCATCACTTCCAGGAGGTAAGGGCTGATGACCTCCTCGTAGAACTTGTCCTTGGATGATCTTGGAGACTCATGGCGATCTAGATCTGTCAGGAAAATAGCTCGAAACAAGAACAGAGGATACTTTCATGATATGTTGGTCAAAACCTCTAGGGAGATTATATAATGAAATTTTTACCGTGCAAAACAAGTAATCTGGGAGAAAACGGAGTCCGGATGGCACACGAGGGCTCCACAAGCTCGGGAGGCGCGCCTAGGGGATAGGGCACGCCCCCAGGCTTGTCGCCTGCTGGTGCACTTTCTGGACTACTTATTATTTTCCTAATTTATTAAATATTCCAAAATGGAGCAAAATTGCTTTTATGGAACTTTTGGAGTCGGTTTCCTTACCGTATCACATACCTATTCCTTTTCAGGGTTCTGGAGCATTCTGAAAGGTTTCCTTTATGTACTCCGGTGTTATGGAATGAATAATTTTAGTTTCAATATTTAAATGAGTACCTGAGATATAGTGATTGATTCTTTGCCCATTCACCACCTTCGGGTTAGTGCCTTCGGCGTTGTTGATCTTGATAGCACCGGAACGATAAACTTCTTCGATAATGTAAGGGCCTTCCCATTTGGAGAGAATTTTTCCTACAAAAAATCTTAAACAATAATTGTATAGCAAGACTTGGTCACCTACATTAAATTCCCGCTTTTGTATTCTTTTATCGTGCCATCTTTTGACCTTTTCTTTAAACAATTTAGGATTTTCGTAGGCTTGGGTTCTCCATTCATCAAGTGAGCTAATGTCAAATAACCTCTTTTCACTGCCAAGTTTAAAATCATAGTTGAGTTCTTTAATTGCCAAATAAGCTTTATGTTCTAATTCAAGAGGTAGGTGACATGCTTTTCCATAAACCATTTTATATGTCGACATACCCATAGGATTTTTATAAGCACTTCTATAAGCCCAAAGTGCGTCACCGAGTTTCTTAGACCAATTTTTCCTAGATCTGTTGACAGTCTTTTGCAACATCAACTTTATTTCCCTATTACTTAATTGTACTTGACCGCTAGATTGAGGATGATAAGGAGATGTGATACGTCTCCAACGTATCTATAATTTATGAAGTATTCATGCCATGTTTACAACAATTTTATGGTTTTGGTATGATTTGAATTTAACTAACTCGGACTGACGCTGTTTTCAGCAGAACTACTGTGGTGTTGTTTTTTGTGCAGAAATAAAAGTTCTCCAAATGCAACGAAACTTTTTGATGATTTTTTTGGAACAAAAGAGACACTAGAAGCTTCGTGGGAGGACCAGAAGGTGAAGGAGGTGGCCACTACCTACCAGGGCACGCCAGGGGCCTTGCTCTTGGGCTGGTGGGTAGTGGGCACCTCGTGGCCCATCTGGATGTGAGACCGACGTCAAAAAATCCTATAAATACATAAACCCCCAGAAATAACCCTAGATCAGAAGTTCTGCCGCCGCAAGCCTCCGTAGCCACGAAAAACCAATCTAGACCCTGTTCCGGCACCTTGTCGGAGGGGGAAATCATCACCGGAGGCCATCTTCATCATCCTGGCGGCCACCATGATGAGGAGGGAGTAGTCCATCCTCGGGGCTGAGGGTTTGTACTAGTAGCTATGTGTTTAATCTCTTTCTCTCTCTCGTGTTCTTGATTTGGCACGATCTTGATGTATCACGAGCTTTGTTAATATAGTTAGATCATATGGTGTTTTCCCCTCTCTATCTTGTTGTGATGAATTGAGTTTTCCCTTAGAGATTTCATTATTATCGGATTGAATACTTTTACAGATTTGAGAGCACTTGATGTATGTCTTGCTATGAATACCCGTGGTGATAATGGGGTATCATATTGATTCACTTGATATATGTTTTGGCACTCAACTCATGGATTCCCGAGGTGACATTGGGGTAATCTATGCATAGGCGTTGATGCACGTTTTCGTCCTTGTTTCTCCGGTAGAAATCTTGGGGCACTCTTTGAGGTTCTTTGTGTTGGATTGAGTATTATGGATCTGATTTTTTTTACGCATATCGTATAATCAACTCATGGATACTCGTGGTGACAATGGAGTATCTAGGTGACATTAGAGTTGGTTGATGTGTATCGTATGTTGTTATTTTAGTACGAACTCTTGGGCTGTTTGTGACACTTATAGGGATAGCTCGATAGATCAATCGAAAAGGATAACTTTGAGGTGGTTTCGTACCCTACAAACAATTTCATCTTATGTTCTCCGCTAGATAAGAACTTTGGAGTGATTCTTCATCGCACGTTGAGGGATGGTTATATGATCCAATTATATTAGCATTGTTGAGAGATTGCACTAGTGAAAGTATGAACCCTAGGCCTCATTTTCAAGCATTGCAATACCGTTTGTGCTCACTTTTGTTACTTGCTACCTTGCTGTTTTTTTATTGTTCCTATTACAAAAATCAATATCTACTATCAGTACTACACTTGTATCACCATCTCTTCACCGAACTAGTGCACGTATACAATTTACCATTGTATTTGGTGTGTTGGGGACACAAGAGACTCTTTATTATTTGGTTGCAGAGTTGTTTGAGAGAGACCATCTTCATCCTACACCTCCCACAGATTGATAAACCTTAAGTCGTCCACTTGAGGGAAAATTGCTACTGTCTACAAAACTTTGCGCTTGGAGGCCCAACACGAGTCTACAAGAATAAAGTTGCGTAGTAGACATTAAGCTCTTTTCTGGCGCCGTTGCCGGGGAGGTGAGTGCTTGAAGGTATATCTTTAGATCTTGCAATTTAATCTTTTAGTTTCTTGTTTATCACTAGTTTGGTTTATAAAATTAAACTTCAAAAAAATGGAATTGAGGTTGCCTCATATTATTCGTCTTTATCATGTCTTTCTTGAAATTGATGGAAAGGAAAATTTATGATTATTATATTGATGAAAGTGGGTTTGGAAGAGTGTCAACTCTAGGTAGTAATGATCCCACAATTTTGGAGGGTGTTGAATCTTATTGTAATAATTATGAAAGTGGATTTGGAGAGGTCATGACTTTATTTAATGATGAATCCACTATTTTGGAAGAGGTTTCAATTAATTATGACAACAAAGTTCCTATCTATGATGATTATGGTGATGACATGTATGCTATAAAGAATGATATTCACCATGAAATTTGTCATCATGATTTCAATTTTCAGTTGGATTATCCCAAAAAAGTATCTCATAATAGCTATTTTGTTGAGTTTGCTCCCACTACTATTCATGAGAATAAATTTTCTTATGTGGAGAGTAATAAAATTTCTATGCTTGTGGTTCATTGATTGCTTGTATCTGCGTTGGTATTTCCCCGAAGAGGAGAGGATGATGCAGCACAACAACGGTAAGCATTTCCCTCAGTTATGAAACCAAGGTTATAAATCCAGTAGGAGGATCCACCCACACTATGTTAACAGCACTTGCACACAAATAACAAATACTTGCAAACTAACACGTAAGAGGGGTTGTCAATCCCTCCTCGGTATTGAGATAGATTAAATTGTATGAGATTGGATGAATAGATCTAACAAAAGCACAAAACAAAATAAATAAAGAAAAATTGCAGCAAGGTATTTTTGGTTTTATATGATAGGAAAGTAGACCCGGGGGCCGTAGATTTCACTAGAGGCTTCTCTCGAGAAAATAGCATACGGTGGGTAAACAAATTACTGTTGGGCAATTGATAGAAAAGCGAATAGTTAAGATGATATCCAAGGCAATGATCATGTATATAGGCATCACATCCAAGATTAGTAAACCGACTCCTGCCTGCATCTACTACTATTACTCCACACATCGACCACTATCCAGCATGCATCTAGTGTATTAAGTTCATGAAGAAATGGAGTAATGCAATAAGAATGATGAAATGATGTAGACAAGATCTATTCATGTAGGAATAGACCCCATCTTTTTATCCTTATTGGCAATGATACATGCGTGTCATGTCTCCTTCTGTCACTAAGATTGAGCACCGCAAGATCGAACCCATTACAAAGAACCTCTTCCCATGGCAAGAAAAATCAATCTAGTTGGCCAAACCAAACCAAAGTTTCTGAGAAGAAATATGAGGCTATAACGATCATGCATAAAAAAGTTCAGAGAAGACTCAAATAATATTCATAGATAGAACTGAGCATAAACTCACAATTCATTGGATCCCAACAAACACACCGCAAAAAGTCATTACATCAAATAGATCTCCAAGAACATCGTGGAGAACATTGTACTGAAGATCAAAAAGAGAGAAGAAGCCATCTAGCTACTACCTACGGACCCGCAGGTCTGTAGTAAACTACTCACGCATCATCCAAGGGGCAAGGGTGTTGATGAAGAACCCCTCCGTGATTGTAGACCCTTCCGGCAGAGTGCCGGAAAAGGCCTCTAGATTGGATCTCGTGGTTTTGGAACTTGCAGCGGCGGAAACTGTTTTCTCTTGACTCCCCTAGGGTTTTTGGGATTTTAGAGTATTTATAGAGCTGATAGTCGGTGGAGAAGCCTCCCATGGGCCCCACTACCCACCAGGGTGCGCCAGGGGCCTCTGGCGCGCCCTGGTGCCTAGTGGGCCCCACAGGCCTCCTCTGGTGCACTTCTTGGGCTCCCCTGGTGCCTTCTGGGCAAAAACAATTCTCCAAAAAGTTTCATGGCATTTGGAATCCGTTTGGTATTGATTTTCTACGAAGTAAAAAACAAGCAAAAAACAGCAACTGGCACTGGGCACTATGTCAATAGGTTAGTCCCAAAAAATGATATAAATTTGCTAGTAAATGAATATAAAACATCCAAGATTGATAACAACATGGAACAATAAAAAATTATAGATACGTTGGAGACGTATCAATCATGAAAAGAATGCTTTATGTGATAGCTATATTGTTCAATTCATTCATGATGCTACTGAAAATTATTATGAGAGAGGAACATATGCTTGTAGGTATTACGATAATATCAAGTTTTCTCTCTATGTGTTGAAAATTTTGAAGCTATGCTTGTTTTGCCTTCCTATGCTTGTTGATTCTTGCTCCCATAAGTTGTTTGCTCACAAAATACCTATGCATAGGAAGTGGGTTAGACTTAAATGTGATTGCCATGTGATTCATGATGCTCTCTTTGCGTTTCAATTCTTATCTTTTATGTGAGCATCATTGAAATCCTCATGCCTAGCTAAAAAGGCATCAAAGAAAAGAGCTTGTTGGGAGACAACCCAACATTTAACTCTACTGTTTTTGTGTGTTCACATGAATAGACTACTGTACTAATCATGTTTTATAGCTTTTGTTTCAATAAAGTGCCAAGTAAAGCCTTTAGGATAGTGTGGATGATAGTTGACTTGATTCTGTGCAAAAACAGAAACTTTATGCGCCCAGTAACAGAATTGTTAAGACTCACTGGAGGGTCAAAGAATTATGAATTTTTACAGATGATTTATATACAAATTTCCTACATTTTCCTAATTTTTCAGAATTCTTGGAGTTATAGAAGTATAGTCATTATTCAGATCTTTACAGACTATTCTGTTTTTGACAGATTGTGTTTGCAATACATAGTTTGCTTGTTTTATGGTTTCTATGGCTTATATTGCTTAAAATAATTTTTGGAAATTATAGATTACAGTAGGAATTATGTGGAAAAAATTATGAATCTTGTATTTGACAGTACCCAAGTGGATGATTTGTTTTACTATGCTAACCCATCTCATGAAGTTTCGTTAAGTTTTGTGTGATTGAAGTTTTCAAGTTTTGGGTGAGATATCGACATGAGGAGAATAAGGAGTGACAAGACCATAATCTTGGGGATTCCCAAGGCACCCCAAGGTAATATTCAAGGAAGATCCAAGCAACTAAGCATGGGGATGCCCCGGAAGGCATCCCCTCTTTCGTCTCCAACATTATCGGTAACCTTACTTGGGGCTATATTTTTATTCGTCGGATGATACGAGTTTTGCTTGGAGCATCATATTATTTTATTAATATTTGATTGCTATTATTTAGAGTAATGTTTTTCATCTTTTATTTCAATAAAAATGTCAAGCATAGCCTTTACCATGCTTATTTTGAAGTCTATATGTTGCTGTTTGAAAACAGAAAGTTTGTTGTTATGTTTTGAATATTTGTGAATAGTCAGAACTTGATAAAATCTTAAAAAATTTACAATGTTAGATATGACAAAATTTCTACAATTTGGTAATTTTTCAGAACTTTTGGAGTTAGGGAAGTATGAGTATAATTGCACTCTTTACAGACTGTCCTGTTTAGACAGATTGCTGTTATGTTTGCATTGTTTTCATATGTTTGCTTGTTTAATGATTCTATTTGAGGGTGGAAGTATTAAATATGCAGAGGCATTTAGTATGCAATGTTAAATAATAATTCTAGTGATTTTCTACAGTAGAGAATGATAAGGTTATGCATTGATTTATACTAACTTATCTCACGAGTTTTTGTTGAGTTTTGTGTGGATGAAGTTTTTGAGATTTAGGGAAACCGTGATATGAGAGGAATTAAGGAGACACAAAATCTCAAGATTGGGGTTGACCAAGGCATCCCAAGATAATATTCCAAGAAGTCTCAAGCATCTAAGCTTGGGGATGCCCCGGTAGGCATCCCACCTTTCTTCATTAACAATTATCGGTTAGTATCGGTTGAACCTAAGTTTTTGCTTCTTCACATGATGTGTGCTATTCTTGGAATGTCATTTTATTTTGTTTTTCTTGCTGTTTTAATAAAATACTTAGATCTGAAAGTTTTTAAATGAGAGAGAGTCCTCACATAGCTACCCATTTACTTAACTACTCACTCGATCTTCAATTATATATTTTTAGAGTAGTTTGTCGAACACTCTCATGCTTCACTTATATTATTTTGAGTGTTTATAATAGTGATGAAAATTTGCACAAGCTATGAAATTGGTCCTAATATGATGAATATCCAAGAAGGATATAATAAAAAAAATCATATAGATCATTGGATATGGTAAGTTTGATTCCTTGCAATAGTTTTGCGATATGGAGATAATAATATGTGAGTCATGTTGGTGAGTAATTGTGCTTTAGTAGGAATATTAGTGTTAAGGTATGTGATTCCCTATGCAAGCACAAAAGTCAATAGTTATGCAATGAAGTTATATCCTACTTGTGGTGCATTATTCGGTGTTAGTTATGTTTAATGCTCGTTTATGATTATTTTTGTTTCTTGGTTGGTAACTTCTCAATCTATTTGCTAGCCTTATTTGTACTAACCGGGAATACTGCTTGTGCATCCAAACTCCTTAAACCAAGTTGTGCCAAATGAGTCCACCATACGTACCTATATGTGGTATTTCCATGCCGTTCCAAGTAAATTTTTATGTTCCAACTCTAATTTTCAAAATTAATTTCTTTTTTGTGTGCCCGTAGCACTCATGAAGCGGTAGGGGGTGGCCAATATGTTCCATGCTAGATGTGTTATTCTCAAAATGAGTGTTTATTCACTTGTCATTGCACGAGAGTGTGACAGGTAATTAATAGGGATGCCCAGTCCCGAAATGAAAAGAAATTTTATTTATGTTGTCAATAATAAATTCCTTGGAAAGTGTTGGTATGGAAGGCACCCATGGATACGGCTAGCCATGGATTGTGAAAGAATGGTGGAAAAAGGAATAAACTTTATTTTATGTTTGGGAACCGCCTATGATGTATCTAGCATGGAAAGTATTGGGAATTCTCGGTCATGTTCGTTGACAGGAAAAGCATGCCTCTCAAAACAATTTTATCTCTCAATTTAAGCTTTCAGCTCTGGCACCTCTACAAATCTCTGCTTCCCTCTGCAAAGGGCCTATCTATTTACTTTATGCAATTTTTATTTTTATTGAGTCTCCATCTTCTCTTATAAAGCGCCAACTAGGGAACACTATTGTCATACTTGTGCATTGGGCATAGTTAATATTCGAGTGTGTTTCATGAATGGATCAATGATTGAGCATAATGGGCTAGGGATAGCTTTCTTTAGTGTTGATATTTTGAAAGACATGGTTGCTTGTTGATATGCTTGAGTATTGATGTCCTCATATCAAATTATAGACTATTGCTTTGAATCATTCAAGTCCAAATGTCCATGCTATAAAAGAAAAGAGTATATGAGGAATATGATAGGTAACATTCCACATCAAAAATTCCGTTTTCAATTGCTAATTTATCATGATGAGTTTTATGAGAAAGAGTTGTTGTTATGATGCTAGGGAAAGTGATTGAAATTATCATTGATCAAACTTATTCACTATGCTAGCATTCACACTTCATAAATTATTTATTTTATCATTTACCTACTCGAGGACAAGTAGGAATTAAGCTTAGGGATGCTGATACGTCTCCAACGTATCTATAATTTATGAAGTATTCATGCCATGTTTACAATAATTTTATATGGTTTTGGTATGATTTGAATGGAACTAACCCGGACTGACGCTGTTTTCAGCAGAACTAATGTGGTGTTGTTTTTTGTGCAGAAATAAAAGTTCTCCAAATGCAATCAAACTTTTTGACAATTTTTTTTGGAACAAAAGAGGCACTAGAAGCTTTGTGGGAGGACCATAAGGTGAAGGAGGTGGCCACTACCCACTAGGGCACGCCAGGGGCCTTGCCCTTCGGCTGGTGGGTGATACGTCTCCAACGTATCTATAATTTATGAAGTATTCATGCCATGTTTACAACAATTTTATATGGTTTTGGTATGATTTGCATGGAACTAACCCGGACTGATGCTGTTTTCAACAGAACTACCGTGGTGTTGTTTTTTGTGCTGAAATGAAAGTTCTCCAAATGCAACAAAACTTTTTGATGATTTTTTTGGAACAAAAGAGCCACTAGAAGCTTCGTGGGAGGGCCAGAAGAGCCACGAGGTGGGCACAACCCACCAGGGCATGCCAGGCCCCCCAGGCGCGCCCTGGTGTATTGTGGTCACCTCGAGGCCCATCTTCGCGTGAAACCGATGCCAAAAAATCCTATAAATACAGAAACCCCCAGAAATAACCCTAGATCAGAAGTTCCACCGACGCAAGCCTCTGTAGCCACGAAAAACCGATCTAGACCCCATTCCGGCACCCTGCCGGAGGGGGAAATCATCACCGGTGGCCATCTTCATCATGCCGGCGGCCACCATAATGAGGAGGGAGTAGTCCACCCTCGGGGCTGAGGGTTGGTACCAGTAGCTATGTGTTTAATCTCTCTCTCTCTCTCTCTCGTGTTCTTGAGTTGGCACAATCTTGATGTATCGCGAGCTTTGTTAATATGGTTGTATCATATGGTGTTTTCCCCTCTCTATCTTGTTGTGATGAATTGAGTTTTCCCTTTGAGATTTCGTTTTATCGGATTGAATACTTTTATGGATTTGAGAGCACTTGATCTATGTCTTGGCACTCAACTTGCGGATTCCCGAGGTGACATTGGGGTAATCTATGCATAGGGGTTGATGCACGTTTTTGTCCTTGTTTCTCCGATAGAAATCTTGAGGCACTCTTTGAGGTTCTTTGCATTGGATTGAGTATTATGAATATGAAATTGTTTGATGCATATCGTATAATAAACTCACAGATACTCATGGTGACATTGGAGTATCTAGGTGACATTAGAGTTGGTTGATGTGTATCAGATGGCGTTATTTTAGTACGAACTCTTAGATACATCGATCGGAAAGAATAGCTTTGTGTTATTTTAGTACGAACTCTTGGATAGATTGATCGGAAAGGATAATTTTGAGGTGGTTTCGTACCCTACAAACAATTTCTTCTTATGTTCTCCGCTAGATAAGAACTTTGGAGTGATTCTTCATCGCACGTTGAGGGACGGTTATGTGATCCAATTATATTAGCATTGTTGAGAGATTGCACTAGCGAAAGTACAAACCCTAGGCCTCATTTTTAAGCATTGCAATACGGTTTGTGCTCCATTTTATCAATTGCTACCTTGCTGTTTGTTATTGTTCCTGTTACAAAAATCAATATCTACTATCCATATTACACTTGTATCACCATCTCTTCGCCGAACTAGTGCACCTATACAATTTACCATTGTATTTGGTGTGTTGGGGACACAAGAGACTCTTTGTTATTTGGTTGCAGGGTTGTTTGAGAGAGACCATCTTCATCCTACGCCTCCCACGGATTGATAAACCTTAGGTCATCCACTTGAGGGGAAATTGCTACTGTCCTACAAATCTCTGCGCTTGGAGGTCCAACACGAGTCTACAAGTATAAAGTTGCGTAGTCGACATCAAGCTCTTTTTTGGTGCCATTGCCAGGGAGGTGAGTGCTTGAAGGTATATCTTTAGATCTTGCAATTGAATCTTTTAGTTTCTTGTTTTATCACTAGTTTGGTTCGTAAAAGAAAACTACAAAAAAATGGAATTTAGGTGGCCTCATATTATTCGTCTTTATCATATCTTTCTTGAAAATGATGGAAATGAAAATTGTGCTCAATTGATAGAAGAAGAATTAAATAAAATGTTTGGCATAAAATCGATGAATGATGAGCATGATTGCAATGTTGTTAGTATGAATTCTTTGAATATCCATGATGCTAATGATATGCAAAGCCATAAGTTTGGGGATGCTATGTTTGATGAAGATGATAATTTTAGTCCCCCAAGTTTTGATGAGAATATTTATTATGATGATAGCATGCCTCCTATTTATGATGATTATGTTGATGAAAGTGGATATGGAGAGGTCATGACCTTATTTAATGTTGAATCCACTATTTCGGAAGAGGTTTCAATTGATTATTATGAGAACAAAGTTGCCATCTATGATGATTATTGTGATGACACTTATGATATAAAGAATAATGATATCCATGAAACTTGTCATCATGATTTTAATGCTCAATACGATTATGCCAATCAAGTATCACATAATAGTTATTTTGTTAAGTTTGCTCCCACCACTATGAATGAGAATAAATTTTCTTATGTGGAGAGTAATAAAATTTATTTGCTTGTAGATCATGAAAAGAATGCTTTATGGGATAGTTATATTGTTGAATTCATTCATGATGCTACTGAAAATTACTATGAGAGAGGAACATATGCCTTTACATATTGCAATAATACCAAGTTTTCTCTCTATGTGTTGAAAATCTTGAAGTTATGCTTGTTTTGCCTTCCTATGCTAGTTGATTCTTGCTCCCATAACTTGTTTGCTCACAAAATCCCTATGCATAGGAAGTGTGTTAGGCTTAAATGTGCTAGTCATATGCTTCATGGAGCTCCCGTTATGTTTCAATTCATATCTTTTATGTGAGCATCATTGAAATCACCATGCCTAGCTAAAAAGGCATTAAAGAAAAGCGCTTGTTGGGAGATAACCCAACATTTACCCCTACAGTTTTTGTGTGTTAACATAATTAAGCTACTGTAGTAATCATGTTTTATAGCTTTTGTTTCAATAAAGTACCAAGTAAAGCCTTTGGGATAGTGTTGATGATAGTTGACTTGATTCTGTGCAAAAACAGAAACTTTTGCGCCCAGTAACTGAATTGTGAAAAATCACCGGAGTGTCAAAAAACTCTGAATGTTTTAAAGATGATTGATCTAAAAATTTCCTACGTTTTCATAAATTTTCAGAATTTTTGGAGTTACAGAAGTATGACCATAATTCAGATCTTTACAGACTATTCTGTTTTTGACAGATTCTGTTTTCAATGCATAGTTTGCTTGTTTTATGGTTTCTGTGGCTTATATTGCTTAATATAAATTGTGGAAACTGTAGAGTACAATAGGCATTATGTGAGAACAATTATGAATCTTATCTTGACAGTACCAAAGTGAATGATTTGTCTTTATCATACTAACCCATCTCACGAAGTTCCCATTAAGTTTTGTGTGATTGAAGTTTTCAAGTTTTGGGTGAGATATCGATATGAGGAGAATAAAGAGTGACAAGACCCTAAGTTTGGGGATGCCCAAGGCACCCCAAGGTAATATTCAAGTAAGATCCAAGCAACTAAGCTTGGGGATGTCCCGAAAGGCATCCCCTCTTTCGTCTTCAACATTATCGGTAACCTCACTTGGAGCTACATTTTTATTCGTCACATGATATGAGTTTTGCTTGGAGCATCATATTATTTTATTAGGATTTGCTTACTGTTATTTAGAATAATTTTTTTTATCTTTTACTTCAATAAAAATGTCAAGTATAGCCTTTGCCATGCTTATTTTGCAAGTCCATATGTTGCTGTTTGAAAACAGAAAGTTGCATGCTATTGCGTGAATTCTTGAGAAAAGTAAGAATGTGATAAAATGTTGAAATTTTATGCACAGTAAGATATGATAAATTTTCTACAGTGTGGTAAATTTTCAGAAATTTTTTGAGTTAGGGAAGTGTTAGTAAAATTTCACTCTTTATAGACTGTCCTGTTTAGACAGATTGCTGTTATGTTTGCATTGTTTGCATATGTTTGCTTGTTTAATGATTCTATTTGAGGATAGGAGTATTAAATATGCAGAGGCATTTAGTATGCAATGTTAAATAATTATTTTTGTGATTTTATACAGTAGAGAATGATAAGGTTATTGCGTTGATTTATACTAACTTATCTCACGAGTTCTTGTTGATATTTGTGTGGATGAAGTTTTTAAGATTTAGGAAAACCGTGATATAAAAGGAATTAAGGAGACACAAAAGCTCAATCTTGGGGATGCCCAAGGCATCCCAAGATAATATTTCAAGAAGTCTCAAGCATCTAAGCTTGGGGATGCCCCGGTAGGCATCCCACCTTTCTTCATCAACAATTATCGGTTAGTACCGGTTGAGCCTAAGTTTTTGCTTCTTCACATGAGTTGTGCTATTCTTGGAATGTCATTTTATTTTGTTTGCCTTGCTGTTTTAATAAAATACTTAGATCTGAAAGTTTTTAAAAAAGAGAGAGTCCTCAAATAGTTACCCATTTACTTAACTACTCGCATGATCTTCACTTATATCTTTTTGGAGTAGTTTGTCATTTACTCTTGTGCTTCACTTATATCCTATGAGTAAATTGTTGAATGAATTGAATATCATGAAGTTGAAATTATATGTTGATATCATGACTAGTAGTAGCTTCACATTGGGTTTAGAAAGTGAAATCTTTTGAATCTTGACAATCACAATATTGGTCATACAAGCAATTCATGAATGATTAGTATAAGGAAGAGAACTTTCACATACAAATATATTATCTTGGACATGTTCTATGATTGTGAATACCCATTAATTATTTTCAAACTTGAGCAAATTAGTTGAAGTTGGACAAGGAAGACAACATAATGAGTTATGGTTGTGTATATTTGCATAGAAGTTATATTGTTATGGATCCTCCAACATGTGGTGTTTGCTTAGCACCTTTTGCTAGCCAAAAATTCGTACTAAGTAGAGATACTACTTGTGCATACAAAACCAAAAAAGCGCATGACAACCTCTGCTTCCCTCTGCGAAGGGCCTACCTTTTACTTTTCAGTATTTACTTTTATGCAAAGAGTCAATAGTATGAATTCTCATTTCAACCTCAACTATTCTCTAGTTGGCAAGCATCATGTGGTGGGGAAAGATATAGGCACATATGACCAGTCAAATATATTTGATCATGAATTATTATTGTTGACAATTATCTCTAGGATAAATAAGTTGGGAGGCGAAACATTAAGCCCCTATCTTTCTCTGTGTTCGATGGATGCCATTTTTTCTAAGAATATGCTTTGAGTACTAGCAATCATAGAAGACTATATGATGATTGAGTATGTGGAGCTCTTACTTAGACTTTGTTGAATAAGTTGAATTGCAATTGCTTGGTGACTGAGAACATAGGTTGTTAAGTTTCAAGAGAATTCATTCTTTGAACCATAACATGTGAATTGGTTGCTACTTTAACATGAGAAGTTTTATGAGAAAGAGTTGCTGTTATGATGCTAGGAAAAGTGATTGAAATTATCATTGATCAAACTTATGCACTATGCTAGCATTCACACTTCATAAATTATTTCTTTTATCATTTACCTATTCGAGGACGAGTAGGAATTAAGCTTGGGGATGCTGATACGTCTCCAACGTATCTATAATTTATGAAGTATTCATGCCATGTTTACATCAATTTTATATGGTTTTGGTATGATTTGCATGGAACTAACCTGGACTGACGCTGTTTTCAGCAAAACTACCGTGGTATTGTTTTTTGTGCAGAAATGAAAGTTCTCCAAATGCAACGAAACTTTTTGACGATTTTTACGGAACAAAAGAGGCACTAGAAGCTTCATGGGAGGGCCAGAAGAGCTACGAGGTGGGCACAACCCACCAGGGCGCGCCAGGCCCCCCCCCAGGCGCGCCCTGGTGTATTGTGGTCACCTCGAGGCCCATCTTCTCGTGAAACCGACGCCAAAAAATCCTATAAATACAAAAACCCCCAGAAATAACCCTAGATCAGAAGTTCCACCGCTGCAAGCCTCTGTAGCCATGAAAAACTAATCTAGACCCCGTTCCAGCACCCTGCCGGAGGGAGAAATCATCACCGGTGGCCATCTTCATCATCCCGGCGGCTACCATGATGAGGAGGGAGTAGTCCACCCTCAGGGCTGAGGGTTTGCACTAGTAGTTATGTGTTTAATTTCTCTCTCTCTCTCTCTCTCTCTCTCTCTCTCTCTCTCTCTCTCCCTCTCTCTTGTGTTCTTGAGTTGGCACGATATTGATGTATCGCGAGCTTTGTTAATATAGTTGGATCATATTGTGTTTTCCCCTCTCTATCTTGTTGTGATGAATTGAGTTTTCCCTTTGAATTTCATTTTATCGGATGGAATACTGTTAGGACCGAGAGTATATCGACCAGAGGAGGGGTGAATGGGAGATTCAAAATTTCTTTCGAAAGTATTGAAACTGATCCCAATCACAACAGCGGACTTAAAGATCGCTAGATACGGGTACAAGGAAGCTCGCTACTGAGGAACAAAACCTTCAAGGTAAGATTCAATAATGATTCGAGCATAGGATACAACAGGCTTAATGATGACGATGGTAATACAACATGCCAACCAACCTAAAATCATGAATAAGAACTGGAGTAGAGCTGTGATGGATAATTATGAAGGACAACAATACAGGCTACGAATGACAATGAACTCTGCGAGAGATAAGTTGAAAGATAAGCAGCGGAGGGTAACCGATCAGATATCTATCATCACAGAGCACACATAATGACTGCCGAAAGTAATGCAGTGAAGAAAATAGAACCAGTGGTGCTCGATGGCGACAGAAAGATTTGGTAGACCAGTTCACCCTTCTGCCAAACGGCTACGTCTGGTTGGAGGGGCCGTGACTTAACACGGAAGATAAACTCTCTTCACCCTATTCTCCCTCAACACAGAGCTGATCAGACTCAGGTTGATTTCACTCATGGTAGATCCTTGTCGGCAATCTCCAAACCTTCGGTCGGCCTTCGTGAACCACAATAACTCTTGGTTGCTGAAGATCTAGCTCGGTGAAGACAACAACTCTTCAACACTCGAGCCGAAACCTATCCATCTAGAGAGTGCGCAACTCTCAAGAGTAATAGTTACAAGAACTCTCACCCAGAACTACTGTGATGCTCAACCACTGTCTAAGTTTGGGCTCTTGATTTTTCTCTCGGTGGATCTTAAACTCAAATCACTCGGAGAGGGGTTGCTCAAATCAATCTTCTCAGAAAATCTCAAGCGAAGCAGCCAACGGACAATGTTGGAGCGGGGTGGCTATTTATAGCCGCAGCCTTCCCAGACGGGAAATGACCAAATTAGATATTGGGATCAGCTAATGGCCGAATGACATGAGTCCAACAGTCGAATTTGAGCACAACGGTAACATTGCTTGCTGAGTAAGTAATGCTCACTCCTCGGTCTGAGACAAATCTCTCGCAGTGAAGAAGATCACAGTCTCTTGCTGACAAGTATTTGCTCGAAACACAAAGAAATTTCTCTCGCAAATTTCATAGGTTTTGGCTAAGCATCACAGTGGATCTAAGAATCGAGAACCTATACCCCTCTTCATAGTACGGAGGTCCTATGACTCAATTGAATGAAAGAAGAACAACAAAATGAATACTATGTCTTCACTTTGTCTTCGACTTCCATCGCTGCAGTCAATTTCTTCGGACGACGATACCGAGTGAAGAGCTTTGCTTCAGGAGTAAACTTTTGCGGGGTGGATTCCTTCACATCAATCTGCTCGACTATATAACTTCAACAAATATACCTCGTTCTTCTCTGCAAGGCAGATATACTTCGGTAAAGTTGCTCTAACTTAGCACCGAAGACAACATTCTCTTTGGTTGTGTATGGACTTTTTCTCTCTGTATGCACAAGCAAACAAATCAGTCCATACCTGTTTCTGTCAACAATCTCCAAAACACAAGGTAGGCAGATATTGCACCAAAAATCTCCCCCTTTTTGGACGATTGTTGACAAAACAGATCACATCGAAGGATAGATAAATAATGGATTGTAATGCGAAGAATAATGAGAGACGAGTGATAATTATGAAGATAAAGCACTATCCCCCTTAATATATGCACCAGAGCATGAATGGACCGGAGGAAGACAAGATTATTCTTCGTATAAGTGACATCGATTTATGATTTGATACTTGAGTTCTTTCAATGCACTCGACGGTGTCCGAGGTGATTCCTGTCATAAAATCTTTGAAGAGAATTAGATTTAAGACATGCTTTGAAAGATTTGTGACGAAGGATATGACATGAAAGTGTTCTCATAACACAATCTGAATCCACATGAGATGTAGTTATCCTGCATGTTAGATATTCGATATGATCAGAGCAAGATAAAATAAGAATATGTTGCTCGGAGCGGATATGCTTTAGATGTGGTCTCCCTGCGATACAGAAGATAATAAGAGAAATAATTTCGAGGGAAAAACACTTTGTCAGTGAAACATATAGCCTTCACAACGTAAGGCATAAAAGCTTAGACTGACATTCTCTTCTTGCAAGGTTAGATAATGAAGGATAACAATTAGAACATATCCAATCACAACAGATATAATTCATTTAGTACATGAAGTACTTCTCCCACTTAGTATCATCACTTGATGATTTCCTGTTCTTCTTTGAGGAGCAAATATGTTTCCCTGTAAGATAGATAATTATCGAGGATAATCATTTCAAGGGAAAGACTCAATCGATGGTACCTACAAATAGATAGGACGAAGCAAATAATATTGCAGGCGGGGGGGTTATTAACATTACATGGCGACCGAGTATTTCAACACCACAAGCGGTGCGTGAAGTTCATGAAGCAAATTGTTCGAGGGAAAACCAAAATGCGAACGAAAACACCCTGCAAGTACCCCGATAAACTATCACTCGATGTAATTCTCCCCCCTTTTGTCAACAAGTGTCAAAAAGGAATGAGAAAACATACGAGGAACTACTCCGTGGGAGAATCCTCAGAATCAGAATTAAAACCACTCGACGAATCAGAATCTGAAGAGTGAGGAATGGTCGAGGCAGAAGCAGGAGTGGCAGCATGGGCTCTAGATGACTTGGAGCGATGAACATCTGGCTTGAAGATAAGAGTACCGGCTGTATCTGCAATTTCATCATCATGTCCGACAAATAGCAGGTCCGTGGAAGCAGAACGTTGTGGGAGCACTGGAGTTTGTCTTCGGATGTGAGGAACAACAAGTAAGTCCAGGAAGTCATACTCCTTCATGATGCCCTTTTTGGCTAAATCCTTACGAGAGTAATGCTGCCTTAACAGAGTCCATGAGAGCTTCTTTGCCTCCTTCTCAAGCAGAAGAATTTGGCGAGTATGATTATGAAGCAAATTCAGCTCAGTCATTAACTCCAACTTTTACTTTCTATCCAGCTTAATGTGGCTTTCCAATGTCTGCTGTGTGCGAATGCAAATCTCATAAAGAGATGGATTTTCCTTACGAGGGATTACAACCCTGGCTTTCTTGACCTTCGGTGCATTTTCAGACGCAGACGCAGTGGCAGCAGTATCAACAGGTTCCTTCCCTTTTCCAATATCCTTCACTATGCGCAGAGTATCATGAACTAGTGGCATGAATACCTTCGGAATATAGGCCTAGAAGAATTTCTCATTTGTGAGCTGCTCGATCGCGAACATGATCCAAGGAGCATAAGGTTTCAGTGACTGAGGGCTGTCAGCTGCACAAGCGATGTTTTGAATGAAAAGGTGAGGAATATCGAACTTAATTCCTTGAGACATAGACAGAAGTGCATTTCCCACAATGCCATTGATGGAATTTGGTTTGTTCGTTGGCGTGAGAGTATTGCACAGAATGTGAAATAGCACTTTGTTTTCATAGGCCAACTTCTTTGGATCAACATCAATGCATTCGTCACCAACCATGGTGGGATCCATCAGAATGTGGAGTTGTGATTCGGACACTTCCCAGTAATGCAGCCCGTGCTCTCTATCCTTCTCAAACTCACATCGAGGAATATTTATTATTGCCAAAAACTGATCTGCTGAACATTTGACCCTTTCTCTGCTTGTCATCCATTCAAGAGTCTAGGATGAGGTGTTGTCAAGTTCTCCTAAGATATATAGCGTGGCGTAGAATTGAATGATAATCTCTCTGTTCCAGCCATGATTGAAGTGCATGAATCCTTTCAGGAGGGCATGTTCAATATGCTCGATTGCATGGAGGAAACAGGGCATTTCTTCGAGCTTAGTGAAGTTTAATATCTTGTGATTGAAAATTCTATTATTGCCAAACAAGATCCTAGCATAATAAACAACTTGTTCTTCAGTCCAAAACCTTGGTGACAATGAAGTTCTTTCTCCTTCGTAAGGGCTGACCCCAAAGAATGCTAGCTTCGAGAGATGAAGTTGTTCATTAAATGCAGGGCCATTGGGTCCATACTCAACTGGAAAAAACGGAAACGATTCCTGGGGATTTTTCCGATTCTCTTCATCGCTAATTTCCATCGGCTGAACATCATCAGAAGCTGGGACATTTCCAATGATTGGATTTAATGGAGCAAGAGGCCTTTTTGCTTTCACTGGAGCTGATGGTATTGGGGCACTGGTCTGACCTTCAATTTCCTTTGCTGGAACTCCTTCAGCGGCTTTCTTATTCTCAGGCACTAGGGCCTTTTCTTTCGGTGAACTCTCAACAGTAGGAGGCACGCGAACTTCTTCAGTCACTTGGGTCAGTACAACTTCTCCTTTGGTCTGCTGAGGCAAAACTGGTGGTACAACTGCTGGTACTTCTTGTTCGTGAGCCATGGGCTCTTCATCTTTCTTTTCTTCCTGTTCTAGCTTTGAAGCCAAAGAACCAGTAGCAGGGTCAACCTCCATCTGGGTAGGGGCACCAGATGAGGAGACCGGGGTAGTATTTCCTCGGGAAGCAACTTGCTCCCCCTCGACCTTATCATCCTCCTTGGATCCAGGGGTCTCAACATGCATTTCTTTCAGCGGCGATGAAACTGCCTTCTCCATTTCAATCTCTTCATCAATTTTCTCTTCTGGAGCTTGCTGCTCGGACACAACATTCTCTTTGATAGGATTGTTCATAAAGATATCCATCACATCAGATTCTTGAGCAACTGAGGTAGGAATGTTAAATACCGCAGGTTCTGCTTGTTGCAAGGGATCATCCTTGTGAGGAGGAGATGGTGGAATCTGCTACAGAGGTGCACTTGAGTCGATAGGTGTGTCAGATGCAATACTCTGGATACGGCGATCTTTGATTTCCTTTGGTTTGCTAGCTTTGCCAATGCCTTCTGACGCTTTTCTTTCTTTAATCTTCGTCGAGCAAGATCTGCTTGACGTTTGATCTCATCATTCCTTCGATCACACAGCTCAGAAACATCCAACTTCAGCCATGAGTGCCATTCAATCTTATTTTTCCGCATGATAGTGAGAACTTTCGTGAGCTCAAGAATTTCCTTGTTAAGGTTTTTCCTTTCAGAGTTAGTGCTAGCTTCTTTCCTCATTTGCTCGAGGAGCTTCTTGTCATCGACAGCTTGGTTCAGCTCCTTGGTAATCTCACCTAGCTCAGCAAAGTGCTTTGTTACCAACTTGGTAACATCTTCAGGAAGACCCAAACTGCTCAGATAAGCTGATTTAGGATCATAGGTAGCAGTTTCAATAACATCAATCATGAGATTGAAGTAATAAGATTGTTCCTCTGTGGAAGCAGGAACATTTGTCTTGGCTTTCTTTGTTGAGGCTGCAGCTTTCTCTTCGGGCAGCAACTTTCTCTTCACAGATGGGGTAGCAAAACCCGAAGGTTTATCTGATACTGGAGCAGCTCCAATCCTGGGTGACATCCTCAACAGAGGAGAAACTTTTGCTGGTGAGGGAGTTTGATACGGCTTGTCAAGAAGAGCTCGTTGATCATACATAGGAATTTCTTGGGCAACATTATCATCGTAAGAATCATCAGATGAGGCGGATGCTGCCTTCCTTGATTTTTTCGCAACTGATTTCTTTCTCGAAGCTCAAGGGGAAACAGACTTCCTCTTCTTCTTTTCGAGCAGAGGCCCGTTCCTTCTTCTCTTGCACATCTAGTTGCGTTAAATCAATATTTCTTTGTTCCACCTGATTTTTCTTCGAGGCCTTGGCTTCACGCTTGGCCTTGGCCTTTGCTCTCTTTTCCACTTCCTCGGGGAAATCAACAGTTGTCTTCAACGAATCAGCATGAGCATTAGCGGGAGGAGCTTGCCTAACTTTTTCATCATCTTGACCTAGGCAGCCCTCTGCGATGCAGTCATTCCAGGGTGCAGTGAACGCGAACAAGATCTGATATTTCCTTCGGACATTTTCATAGTAGAACCACTTCTTCATCCAATGACGGCGAATCTTCTGTAGCCTGTTATTTCTTTCGGTGGCAGTTTCAACTCCAGGTGGAGTTTTGTAAGTTTTGGAATCAGACATCTCAGCCACGGCGTTCCTCTCTCTACTGCGACCACCCTTCTTGGGATTTCCATCAGAGAATAGGGTCTTGGAATCGGTGACTTGCTCATCCTCAGGCTGACTATGAGATGAGGGAATATCATCATCTTCTTCATCAGATTCTAACTCAGATTTCTTCTTCGGAACCTTTGGCGGCTTAGCTGCTTTTCTTTCAGCCAACTTTGCTCTTTCAGCCACACGTGACAACTGAGGAATTTCTTCCTCAGACCTAGACTGCTCTTTCGAACTATGAGCCATGACCACTCCTGAGAGAAAAACAACAATGCGAGGGAAAATAGGAAGGGGTCCTAAACATGCATAGAAGCATTTTTGACTGAAAACAGATAATTTTTTGGAAACAGCAAAGGAATTCATGGCATATATTTTGGAAGATATCATCGAGAGAATTTCAACATGCCATAAGACAGAATGACTACTCCTCTAATCTTTCGACGTATAATACATGAACCCTAGATCCAATCTGACTGGTACGAGGAACAACTACAAACCGTACATGTCACTTCTTAGTGAAACTTAAAGATCTACCGCAAGAAAATAAAACTAAAGAAATTGCATCGGTAAGAATAGCCCTAGAATAGAGGAACGACATGACTAGCTCCAGATCTGACTGCTCTAACTTGGCAACAAAGATCATCTACGGCAGCGCGGGAGAGAAGATGTACCACACTGGCACGACCAACAGTGGTGGGGCTTCACCGGAGTTGCACGGCGAGGCGCAATGTCGACGCTGCTTCGAGCTCGGGCTCGGGCGGAGAGCGAGAGGAGGGGTTTGAGGTCGAACAGAGAAAGAACAAAGGAGGAAGGCGCCTGGAGGGGGGTTTATATAGCCCGAGGGTGAAACCGCTTCCTCTGAGATCCACGGCCGAAAAGCACGGGACGTTTCACATTCAACGGACGAGATCACGATCGTGAGATCGTGGGCACGTGTTAGCCGTTTCCTGCGAAAATCTTGGTAACTGAACAGAATGCCGAAGGGTTTGAGGAAGCGCAAGCGCAAGAACAGATGAAATTTTGAAGTTGTTTCATTCGCGACCAAGGACGTCGGATTGAAATCTTCTTCAGATCAAGTTGCATGTTCATGACGGACAACAAAGACAAGACGAGAAAGACCAAAGGGAAAAACAGATCACAACCCCAACTGAAAGCAAAAACAACGAACGAAAAACACAAACACGGTGAACGAAAACACAGAGATTTAAGCACCAACAATGATTGATCTCAGGGCTTATAATAAATGTGAGATTTCCCTGAGAGATTTCCCAGCAAGAGAGGAACAGTTCTTCTTCACAACTCACTCTTGCATGGGTGGTGAGGATCTCATTTGCTTGGA
This sequence comes from Thinopyrum elongatum, assembly GCA_011799875.1. Lineage (NCBI taxonomy): Eukaryota > Viridiplantae > Streptophyta > Magnoliopsida > Poales > Poaceae > Thinopyrum > Thinopyrum elongatum. The sequence continues at coordinate 588,285,004 of CM022298.1, forward strand.
CTGAGTAGTAGTATTCCTTCGGCGAGGCCTGTAAGACACTTGTGCACTTTGATGATAATCATATGAATATGCATTGAAGTTATTTCCAGATGTATGGATGTAATGATTTGAAGAGGTACGCATGTACTCCTTCTGACGTAGGTTCACACGGCCACCTATGGGGCCATCGGCCCCTTGTGGTTCGGCAAGGGGGAAGAGCGCATTGCACAAAGAGCGGAAAGCACAGAGCAACACGGCAACGATGACACAGGCAGTTTTACCCAGGTTCGGGCCGCCGCGAGGCATAAAACCCTACTCCTGCTTTGGTGGATTGATGAAAGGACCATGGTGGAGACGCAGCGCTCTAGCCCGGCAAGGTCGCCTCAGGGCGAGAGCAGCTACGCGCGTACGAGCGTACAAGGGTCTGAATCCTTTCTAAGGTAGCCACGGCCCTCCTTTTATAGGTCAAGGGGTCACCGCAATGGCAAAACAGTCATTTATCCAATGATTAGATAGCCACAGTGCTATCATACCTAACTCTGCGGACAGGACAGAGCGCATTAAATGCACCGCTTAGTGTCACATCGTGGCGTAGCCCGGCAAGCCTTGCCATGCCATTCAGCCACCTTTTTGCCTGTCCGCGCGACACGTCGCCTGGACGGGTGTCATTTAGGGATGATCTTCCTCAGAAATGGCCTACCACGTACCAAATAACAGCTACTTAGTCACTTGGGGGCTCGACACCGCATCGATGGGTAACTTGCGTTGCTGTGAGGTGGAGCGGTGGAGCTTTGGCGGGGTAATCCGCCCTTGGCGTCCCCGGCAAGCCTGCCGGGGGAGTCTTGAGGCTTGTCTTGGGGTAACCTCGACCCCGCCAGGCTCGCCTGCCCGGCAAGGTAGGTTTTTCCTTAGTGATATCTTGCTTGTTTGGTTGGTCTTGGTCTTCTTGATCCGCCCTTTGATTTCTCAAAGAGCCATCTCTTCTGCTTGGCCTTGTCTTGAATGTCGGAACCTTGCTCTTGAGCCTGTGTACAGTCCGGGCAACACACCTGGGGCTTTGTTGTACCGACAGGAGCCCCCAGGCCTGGCCTGAATGCGCTGCAGAGTGTCGTCGGGGTAGGCCCTGTCTAGTACACAGGCGAGCGGGTTGTGGTAGCTCGTCCTTTGAGATCTTCTTTGCTTCTCCATTAACCTGTGCTGGACTAAGTTTCCGGTTTTACCGCGCGTCGCGTGATGCCAATTGCAGTGGGGCCACCTTTGTAATGGCCCATGAATGACTTTAACGCACGGGGGAGTAACTGCCAATTCACTCCTCCCACCACGTCCTCATCCTTTGCCACGTATGCTGCATGCATTGAGTGGGGTAGGTGACGGAGGTGCGTGGTGCAGGAGGGAGAGTCATGGTAGGGGCTCAGTCTTCTTTGGATTGGTGGAGAGGGGCGGTTACCTACTGAGGGATCAACCTCCCCCCCGGCCATGTCTTCTGCCGCGCGGCGTGAAGTCAGCCCCCCAGCCATGTTCTTCTATAAAAAGGGAAGCGGGTGAGGGACTAATTCCACGCATCTTTCCCCCTTTCTTCCCAAGAAGGGTGTGGCTACGCCTCTGTTGAGGTAGAGTCTCCTTCTCTTTCCCACACAAAGCTTTCGGCCTGGAGTGGCGGTCCTATGCTCGGTGTGGGTAAGAAAGGCTCTGGGTGGGCGCGCGGGCGGCGCGGTGGCAGCGCCGTCGTGCTCGTCGCCGGGCTGCCCGCGGTCCCAACCTTGGTGAGGGGTCTTGTAGGCGAAACCACGCCGGAGCCCATAGTGGGCATGAAGCATGGTAATCGCACGTGGCCTATCCCTTCTTCGCCCATGGTGTTGAAGGAAGACCATGAAAAAGACCGCTCGCCGCGCGCAGGAGATCGCGGTGGTGGTTCGTCATTGGTTATGGCAGATCTCCTCCCTCGGGGGTCCGCTTGCTTCTCGCATGGGCGGGATTCTTGTGCCTGTACATTCTTCTCAAGGGGACAATATTCTTCTGGCCTCGGGTCGGTGGAGACGACCATGCTCTCTGTGGTGTCTTTCGGAGTGCTTGGCATCCGCCCTAGTCGCCGTATCGGTGGTTTGAGCAACGGCGGGCGTGCCTCTTCGAGCGACAGCGACGAGGAGGGTGGCGGCAACCCACGACGCGTCAAGAGCGGGGATGACCGCTCTGACGTGGCGTGATTGCCGACAGCACCATCATCACCGGCTGGGCCCCGGCAGCACCACCATCTGCACCTGCCCTCCGGTTCCTTCCTCCCAGCCCAGGAGTGGTGTCCTCCAGATCCGGGGGAGGCGCCGAATCCCAGTCAGGTCTTCCCTCCGTCTTCTTCGTCTCCCCCTACGGTTCCGAGGAGGAGGACGGAGCAAAGGCATTACGGGGCACTTATCTTTTTCAGTCTAAAACATGTAGGCACTTGCCAAACTTTAGTCTAAATTATGTAATCTTCTTTATCCATGTTTGTGCTCTGTAAGATCTGTACATGCTTATCAGCATATTAATGAAAAAGACAAGTCTTGTCGGGTACTTGTGCATGTATCATGTCCATGCAGAGGTGAGGTGCCTCTATACGTTCAAGTAAACAATTTTCCCCCGGTAAACTATCCTGCCGGTACCCTTAGTTCGCTACCGTGGGGCAAGGCTTGCCGGGCATAAAACTATAAAAAGGGACCGGCCCCTCATCGAACCCTCTCCATCAAAGGCAACTGCGACCACCTTGTCCGAAGCAACGTTCGGGACAAAGGATGGGAGCACCTATGCTTCAAAGGTAGCGAGGTTTTCATATGCACAAGTTTTTACCTTACAGAACAGGTATGGATAAGAAGAAACTTATCTGTTTGGCTTACCGGGGATCGTTGTGTAGGCTTGCCTTCATTTCTTCTCTTCGGGATCAAGTCCACGGTAAGAACCCTGCAACTTAGTGCAGATGAAAACAGTGCTACATGCGACCTCATCTACATGATCATGATATGCTTATGCATGCATGCAATCTTGTCGGGGGCCCCCCAGTGCTTCGTTTATTCATCTGTTGCTCAGGGTCTGTGCCTGGCTTTGTACAAAGGGTTACATGCAACATCGGAAAGGCTTGTACAAAAGGGTGGCTGCCGGGCAGGGCCCGACAGCCGCGCCTTATGGGTAGAACTTACGGAGATGCTCAATGTTCCATGAGTTTTGCAACTGAATGCCATCTCCGGTCTCCAGACGGACTGCGCTGGGTCTGGTGACTCATACTACCCGGTAAGGGCCTTCCCACTTCGGCGTCAACTTGGTTGCACCCTTGGCGGACTGAACAAGCCTAAGGACAAGGCCACCTTCCTCAAAGCTCCGGGCATGAATCCTGCGGCTGTGATAGCGACGCAGGGCTTGCTGGTAGCGTGCAGCACGCGCAGCAGCCCGGAGACGGTTCTCCTCAAGTAGCACAACATCGTCACGCCGGTGTTGTTCCTGCGCTACTTCATTGTAGGCAAGTACTCGAGGTGATCCGTATATGAGTTCCGTGGGGGTAACTGCTTCTGCCCCATAGACTAGGGAGAAGGGAGTCTGCCTGGTAGCTCGATTTGGTGTCGTACGGAGGGACCAAAGAACCACCGGCAGCTCATTGATCCATCGCCTGCCGCACTTCTGCAGCCTATCAAATGTTCTTGTCTTGAGTCCTTGCAACACTTCAGTGTTTGCCCTCTCAGCTTGTCCATTGCTTCTGGGATGGGCAATAGAGGCAAATGAGAATTTGCTTCCGAGGGCATGAACGTATTGCATGAAGGCGCGGCTTGTGAATTGGGTGCCATTGTCAGTGATGATCCTGGCGGGTACTCCGAAACGGCACACCAATCCTTTCAAGAACTTGATAGCTGACTATGCGGTCACCTTCCTCACGGGCTCCACCTCTGGCCACTTTGTGAACTTGTCGATAGCGACGAACAAGAACTCAAAGCCCCCGGTAGTACAGGGAAGGGGCCCAAGATGTTGAGCCCCTAGACCGAGAAGGGCCATGACAAAGGGATCATCTGGAGAGCTTGAGCAGGCTGATGGATATTCTTGGAGTGGAACTGGCAAGCTTCACATTTGGTGACTAGCTCAATTGCATCTTGGAGGGCCGTAGGCCAGTAAAAACCTTGCCGGAAGGCTTTTCCAACCAGGGCCCTTGATCCAATGTGAGAGACGCATATACCCTTGTGTATCTCTGCCAACAATTCCTTTCCTTCTTCCTGGCAAATGCACTTCAATTTCACTCCGTTGAGCCTTCTTCTGTATAGCGTGTCGTCAACGAACTGATACATACTGGCCCTCCGGGCTACTCTTTCAGCTTCTTCTTGCTCTTCGGGAAGTTCTCCTGTTTGGAGGAAATGGACTTTGTGCCGCGCCCACGTTGGAGCCTGAGGCTCGGCAACAAGGACTGGCGGCACCTCCTCGTTCATGGGAGCGCATGCCTCGACCACAGGAACAGGTGGTTCAGCGGTAGGGTGCTGCTCACTAGGCGAAACAGAGTTGTTCCCGCCAACCTCTCTGCCGGGGACCTCAGAGGGCTCTGCCGGGAGAGGCCTGCCGGAGTCCAGTTTCCTCCTCTTCCTGGCCATTGTTGCCGGGGATATGGAGGGTTGAGTCAGAAGGAGAACAAAAGCCCCTGGTTCCACAGGGAGGTTTTGCGCAGCGCACTTTCACAGATGATCAGCAATGCTGTTTTCCACACGCGGTATGTGCTCTGTTTGCAATCCATCAAAGCGCTCCTCCAACTTTACCACTTCCTTGATGTATGCCTCCATCAATGGGCTTTGATAATCCTTGTTCACTTGCCTCACCACAGGTTGCGAATCTCCACGAATGATCAACTTCTTGATTCCCAGTTCTGTTGCGATCCTGAGCCCGGCAAGGAGTCCTTCATATTCTGTTGTATTGTTGGTAGCCTTCTCCTGGGGAAATGCATTTGAACCACGTACTTAAGGTGCTCCCCAGAGGGAGCAACAAGAAGCATGCCAGCTCCTGCACCTTGTAGGGAGAAGGCACCATCAAAGTACATGATCCATTCCTGGGGCGCTTCCTTGCCGGGAATAACTATCTCCAACACGTCTTCATCAGGGGTAGGCGTCCATTCTGCAATAAACTCCGCTAGTGCTCTGCTCTGAATGGTTGACGTGCTCTCAAACTTCAAACCAAAGTCGGGGTTGGCCTCTATCCCCCGGTGGGACACAAAGAAGCCAAGCAGCTTGCCGGAAGGAATGCCAAACACACACTTCTCTCGGTTCAGCTTCAAGTTGATCTTGCATAGATTTGCAAAGGTCTCTTCCAAGTCCTGAATGAGAGTTGATTTGTTCTAGGTTTTGACCACTATATCGTCCATGTAGGCTTCAATATTCCTGTGCAACCGGGACTCAAAGTCAATCTGTACTGCTCTCGCGAAAGTGGATCCGGCGCTTTTTAACCCAAAGGGCATACGTACAAAGCAGTACGTGCCGCATGGGGTTATAAACGCAGTCTTCTCTTCGTCTTCCTCGGACATGAAAATCTGGTGGTACCCGGAGTAGGCATCCAAGAAGGAAAGCAGGTCACATCCAGAGGTGGAATCCATGATCTGATCGATGCGCGGCAAGGGGAATGGGTCCTCTGGGCATGCTTTATTCAGATCTGTGAAATCTATGCAAAGCCTCCATTTCCCATTCGCCTTGCGCACCACCACTGGATTCGCCAACCAGGTTGGATGCAATACTCCTCTGACCAAACCAGCAGCTTCGAGTTTCTTGATCTCCTCGGCAATAAACTACTGCCGCTCCAAAGCTTGCTTTCGGACCTTCTGTTTGACGGGCCGGGCATGTGGGCAGACAACAAGGTGGTGCTCGATTACCTCCCTGGGAACACCGGGGATGTCAGGTGGTTGCCAAGCAAACACATCGACATTCGCCTGTAGGAAGGCAATGAGCGCGCTTTCCTATTTGTCATCACGGGTGGAGCTGATAGTAAATGTACCATCAGCGCCAACCAATCCTGCCGGGACCTTCTTCACAGCAACTTTTGATCTCTTGCTATTGGAACTTTCCGGCAAATCTTCAACAGGCGCAGCACAATCCGAAGAGGCGCGCTTCCCGGATTCTTTGCTGGCGTCCTTGCTAGCTTTCTTCCCTTTCTTGCTTTCCTTGGCGGGAGCGGTAGCTTCTGCGACCTCTGCAGCGACTGCTTCCCGGTACATCTTATCCACGCATATGACTGCGTCCTTCTTGTCTGATGGAATGGAAATGACGCCCATCGGTCCTGGCATCTTCAGTGTGTTGTAGGCATAGTGGGATGCCGCCATGAATTTTGCCAGGGCAAGGCGGCCAAGGATTCCATTGTATGGCAGGGGGAGGTCGACCACATAAAACACGATCTTCTCGGTCCGGTAGTTCAGCTCCCCCCCGAACGTTACCGGCAGTGTGATCTTCCCCTTAGGATGACTCCTGCCGGGGTTGATGCCTTGGAAAGCACCGGTAACCTTGAGCTCTTCTTCTGCTATCTGGAGCTTGCTGATGACCTTGGGAGATATCAGATTCAACCTGGCCCCGCCGTCAACCAGCATCTTTGTGACTTTGAGGTTGCGAATCGTTGGTGAAACCAACAATGGCAAACATCCTACCGCAGTGGTGCGGTCAGGGTGATCCTCTTCATCAAAGACGATGGGCGCGCGGGGCCACTTGAGCGGCTTCCGAGAATCTGCCGTTGGCTCCACGACATTGACCTCACGTGCCCACTGTTTGAGCTGGCGGTGAGAGGAGTGCAAGGACGCACCTCCGTCAATGCACAGGGCGTCAGTGGCCTTCTGGAACTCCTGCTCGCTGGTTTCCTCTTCATCTCCTTCATCACTCCCATCATCGCATTCCTTATTCTCACGGCCTCTGGACGGTTTCCCTTGATACTGAGGGGCCTTGCCGGGGCGACCTCCTCTGCCACCTCGGCCCTTCCCGCCAGCACCATCTTGGTCTCTTTCTTTGTCACGCTTCTTGTACTCAGCTTTCTGCTTCTTGACGAGCTGCTCAACTTGATGACACTCTTAAAGATCGTGTCCCTTAGTCCGATGGATCTTGCAGTACGGCCCGTCAGCCTTCCCAGCCTTCTCGGCAGCCACGGCTTCCCGGCAGTCAGCGCACGCAGCAACCTCCTTGCCGGGAGCCTCGGTCTTGGCCTTCTTGCCGGTACTAGGAGTGCTCACTCCTTCAACATCCATCACTGCTTTATCCTTGCGCTTCTTGTTGCGTTTCTTGTTCTTCTTCTTCTGATTGGTGGTGTCGTCATCGTCCTCTGAGTCAACGTTAACGCCATCTTCTTCACCGGAGAGTCGCCTCCCCTCCTCTGTTCGGGCACACTTGTCCGCCAGAGTGTATAGCTCATTCACAGTCTTGGGCAACCGAACGTTCATTTTGGAACGTATCCTGCGGTTGCGCATGTTGGACTGGAACGCAGCTATCATAGCTGCTGGATGGATGTCTAGAATGTTCCTGTGCACCCGGCTGAACCTCTGCATATACTTCCTCAAACTCTCTCCTTCCTTCTATGGGAGGAGCTGCAAGTCGTTGGGCCGCCCCGGTTCTTGATGGCCGCCCGTGAAGGCGCCAATAAACTCATGGCACATATAAGCCCAGGTCGAGATGGAGTTCTCTGGCAAGTGCATATGCCACGACCTCATGTTTGGCTTGAGTGCTAATGGGAAGTAGTTGGCGAACACCCTCCCGTCCCTTCCTCCGGCAGCTTGAATAGCGATGGTGTAGATGCTCAAGAACTCTGCCGGGTTCAATCTTCTATCGTACTTTTCTGGTATCTCTGGTTTGAAAGAACGGGCAGATGGCTAGCGGACTTGCCGCAGCTTCCGAGTGAAGGCGGCGCACCCAACCTCGAAAGGCAGGTACCAGCCCCCACCGGGCATGCGTTCGTCGACGTCGGGGCCATTGCGCCTATCAGACCGGCGGTGGGTGTCGCGGCGTCGCTCGATGGTGGCGCGCGCGTCTTCCCTCCGCCTGTCTTCCAGGACCCGTCGCTGGTCTCGACGTGCCTGAGGATCAGACGAAGCCATTGATACATCGTCAGGTTCTTGGTCGCGTGGCTCTGGCTGCGGCCCCTGCGCTGGCTGTCATGGAGGGGACTGCACCGTCGGAACGGCTCCCTCGATGTGGCCAGTGGCTTGGGCCGTTGCCGCCGTTGGTGGAGGCCGCGGCGGGCCTGCCTGCTGTGATCCTCCCGCCTCAGCGAAACCAATCAAGCTCTGGATAGTGGCCCCCCACTCATCCATTTGATTGGCCGCTGGCGGAAATCTCAACAAGAGCTGGGCTCGTGCCATGGCCTCCGAAGCGGTGCTTGGCATGGACGACGATGCGGATCGCGACGCCGCCTGACTTCTGATGGTGCATGTAATGGTGGCGCCATGTTCTCGCCGCCGCTAGCCAGTCGCCAGGGCGACATGACGACGAGGCAGATGCACTTGGGGGTTGACGACCCCATTCGGCGCATCATCTCAGCTAGCTTGTCCAGGGGGTGGCGTGGGCCCCGTAGCCGCACCCGCGGCGGGGGCAGCTAGGAGGTTACAATCCGCATCAGGGCGAGCGCCACCGCTGCGGTTGTGTCCCTCGGTGAGGTGGGGAGGCGGAGACGGAATATTCTCCCCACCCGTACCTTGTGGAGCATGGGCACCGCTCCTCCTGTGCCTCCTACTCCTACTTCGGCCGCAGGGGGAATGGTGATGGCGCCGCCTGCGCTGGTCATGTTCCCCGCGGCGTCGGCATTCCCATGTTTCCCCGTGGCCCCCACGGCATTAGTGGCCGCATGCGAGGGGGCCTTCAAGGTGGACGGGTGAGCTGAAGCACTGGATTTCTTCTTGGGCGCCATGGATGATGAAGCCGTTGATGAAGAAAATGATGATGAAGATGACGCGCTGCTCACACTTTCGGGTTCGCGCAAACGCTGCCCCCCTACTTGGCGCGCCAAAGATGTCATGGTATCACACGGCCACCTATGGGGCCATCGGCTCCTTGTGGTTCGGCAAGGGGGAAGAGCGCATTGCACAAAGAGCAGAAAGCACAGAACAGCACGACAATGATGACACGGGCAGTTTTACCCAGGTTCGGGCCGCCGCGAGGCGTAAAACCCTACTCCTGCTTTGGTAGATTGATGAAAGGACCGTTGTGGAGACACAGCGCTCTAGCCCGGCAAGGTCGCCTCGGGGCGAGAGCAGCTACGCGCGTACGAGCATACAAGGGTCTGAATCCTTTCTAAGGTAGCCACGACCCTCCTTTTATAGGTCAAGGGGTCACCATAATGGAAAAAACAGTCATTTATCCAACGATTAGATAGCCACAGTGCTATCATACCAAACTCCGCAGACAGGACAGGGCGCATTAAATGCACCGCTTAGTGTCACATCGTGGCGTAGCCTGGCAAGCCTTGCCGTGCCATTCAGCCACCTTTTTGCCTATCCACGCGACACGTCGCCTGGACGGGTGTCATTTAGGGATGATCTTCCTCAGAAATGGCCTGCCACATACAAAATAACAGCCACTTAGTCACTTGGGGGCTCGACACCGCACCGATGGGTGACTTGCGTTGCTGTGAGGTGGAGCGATGGAGCTTTGGCGGGGTAATCCACCCTTGGCGTCCCCTGCAAGCCTCCCGGGGGAGTCTTGAGGCTTGTCTTGGGGTAACCTCGACCCCGCCAGGCTCGCCTGCCCGGCAAGGGAGGTTTTTCCTTAGTGATATCTTGCTTGTTTGGTTGGTCTTGGTCTTCTTGATCCGCCCTTTGATTTCTCAAAGAGCCATCTCTTCTGCTTGGCCTTGTCTTGAATGTCGTAACCTTGCTCTTGAGCCAGTGTACAGTCCGGGCAACACACCTGGGGGTTTGTTGTACCGACAGTTAGGATGATAATCATTCAAGAAAGATTCTAAAGTAGACTTTGAATGATATCCATTTCCTCATCGAGAGTTATCCTTCACAGTCAGGTTAGCAGTGACAGACAAATTTTCAACAATGCACTTCTTTATCTGGATTTGCTTCTTGGGTGAACCTGTCCTGTAGTTAGTTCCAACATATCGAGCGAAAACTTCACCATTCTGTTGTTTGAAGATTTTGTAATTTGATTCATCAGACTCATCAGTATCAACGGGAATGGGTGAGTAATAACCAGTTAGAGTTTCAGGTTTGAGGGTTTTACTCTTTACACGAACCCAAGTCATTCGAGGATACTACTCGGGAGTCCAATAGGATCCATCCACATTGAGTTTCTTTTCGAAACCTAATCCTTCCTTCCGAGGGTTTTTGTGCAGTATGGACTTCTTGAGCACATCACATAGGGTTTGATGCCCTCTTAGGCTCCTTAGCATTCCAGTCTCAAGTAAGCCCTTTAGCCTGCAATTTTCTTTAGTAATAGCAGCAAAATCCTCGGAAGAGGGGTTAGTAGTACCAATTTCAGTAGTAGCAATATTCTTAACAACAGTATTAGAATTTTCAGCATGAGAATCAGCATTGCTACATTCTAGGAATTTTAAGCATGGAGGTACAAAATCATCAGGAAGTCTACCAGATTGCTCGGCGAAGAGAGAAGCTTTCTCTAACACCAGCTCGTTATGAGATTCTTTTAGTGACATGAGTTCTTGATTCCTATTAAGGAGTTCATATGATAAACTCTCGTAGTCAACTGTAAGCGAATCATATCGATTGGTAAGATCATCAATAGTTGATGAAAAAGCATCTTGCTCTTCGATCAACTTTAGATTCTTCTCCATCTCTTCGACCAGTAATCCTTCGGTTTTCCTGATATTTCTCTCAAGAATTTCAAGTTCATCATGTTGAGATTTTGCAATCTTGACCAGCTTGGCATAGGAAATATATTCAGGTGAATATTCATTCATGGATCTTTGGTGTTTTGCTGATACATGATCCTTTGATGATTTTGCCGTGAGACAGAAAGCGATCGGTTCATCATCGCTTGAAGCATCATCATTAGTGTCCGACTCGAGTGAGTTCTCAGATGACTCATAGGCAATGAAGGCATTGCTCTGTCCAATTCTTCTTTGAAATTCTTCATCATCAGATTCAGAGTCTGTTGCCTCATCTTTAGACTCCAGGGTTATATTAGCACATGCTCTATTCAGCCGTGATATTCTCTTCATATTTGATTCGATAGTTGCTCTCGCTTTTACGTCAGTGACTGGTCTCGTCGAAGAAGATGAGGATGGTTCATTTCCATCTCCATAGCCACCATCTTCATCCATCTCCGCAAACCTCAGCCTCCACCATTTCCATCCCCATAGCCACCATCACCACCATAGTTCATCTTCTTCTAGTTCATACTTGTATTCGTGCATCGCACAAGGCATCCATTGTAAGATATAATTGCAATCAATCAATCTTCAAGATGTGTTCTTCAATGTTTTCTTCTTGCGATCTGGTCTCCATGTGTGAGTAGTTCGGTAAGGTGTGGGTTGAGGCATAGGCCTTGTAGACCTCTATATTTTTTGTGGGGATCAATGGAAGGGCTTTGAATTAACATCCCGTATGTGTGAAATAAAATTGTTTCGTAGATGTCTCTTGTCTTGTCTGCGATCTTCATCCCTGCAGGTACCCAAGATCATGGAGATCGAGCCACAGTAAGGCTATGAGCAGGGAGAATGTGAAGTGTTATTCAGAACACTGGTGACAGTAAGGTTCAGTACGGTAGCACGGATCCAATCCTTGGGGATTCATGAGGTGTAGTCATTAAACGCCCAAAGCTCTTGTCAGATTTAATTATGTTAATTATCAAGGCAACCCCGCGTGACGGATAGGGCTTGTGGTAGGACAATTGATTCTTGATGCAGGACTCGTGCCGGTCAAGATGTTATTTGGACACATCCCCCACTTCGGTTCGTAACAAGCACATATCGATGGGTGACTTCCATCACACAAATTAAGATCATATCTGGTCCCAACACAATTACATGGTTGTAAGCATTAATACCTCATACCCATACCTCTTTTCATTATAGTGTTTGAATTGTTGTTTGCTTGATTGATCCGGTCAAAAGCTGGAATTGATCCTTTAACGAAAGGTTTCTAGAGACCATCGCTTCAAGGGAATCCTCCTCTCATGCATGGGTTCGATACCCAGGGTCACCTCTAGGGAAATAGGTGCGGGATACCTTTCTAATTTTTTACCAGATCACTTAAAAAGGAAGTATCAGTTGTCCGCACGCCAGATTTGATTGGGAGGGGGGATATGATGACTATCAACATATTGTCGGGGAGGCTGTTGATGAAGGCTAGGCCCACCAGAGGATCTTACGGTTCTAGCTCGACCCGTCTTTGCTTGTTGGCTGCCTCGTCCTCCACCTCAGCAGATGGCGACATGGGCAACTCCGTAGTGTCCTCGGCTGTGGTGCTTTCTGATAGGAGTGGAGGAGTGGGAGGATAGTGATGATTTAGTTACACTACTGCAGGATGCTGCTAACGCGACACTACAATCAGAGACCCTTCGACGAAACTGTGTGCGATGCATTCATCACCACCACTGCTGTAATAAACCGTCAAAAAACATACGAAACATTTACGATGGCGGAGACATCAAACATGATTCAGATTATAGTTGCGTGAGCGATGCATGGCATATAGTTCACTGGAATGAAACCCTAACTCGGTGGAGATCCCCTATGGCGGCAACGGCGGGGTACATTGCTGTTGACGACGATGGAGTCCTGCGGCAAAGGCGTGCTCGAGACGACGGCGACCATCCGGAGAACAGGGAGGCGGCAGCAATGGGGCGCGGGTTCGTGATGTTTGAAGGAATTGTCAACCGTACGGTCCACTGGATATATATACCTGTATGCTGTCGGTGGCACCGAGTGGAACAAATAGTTTGCACCGAGATGTGCAACTGCGTGCAGTTACAGCAAACCGGTAGTGCTGAGTTGGTCTAATCGGTAGCACCGAGTTGAAAACCTAGATCAATCTTGATGATTTTGGTTCGACCGAGTTTGAGTGTGCTGGTCTGACCGAAAAGCATGAAGAAGGTTTTGGATGTCATCCCTTGTCGGATCGGTGGCTCCGAGTGCTCCTCACCCGGAGGGTCTGAAAAAGACTTGTTCAATTTTTGTGATATATCATGAAGAGAATTTGGGACAAGAAAAGCATAGATAGCTAGGGAAGGTTCTTAGGCATTCTTGTACATCCACTTGGTCAACAAAAACCAAGAAAATCAAAACAACAAATGGATGTCCTCGAATGGAGAAAATATGAAAACCAACATGCTCACACAATAAGATAGCAAATAAAATATGTGTCAAAACATGCACAATCAATTCTAGCATCTATCAAGCAATTGGCGATGACTAGGTCATCTATATATGAGTATATTGACTTAGGAGTCAAATGAAAACATTTGATCATAGGTTATACTCATCGTTTAAGCACAAGTGGGGTTACCACTTTTACATAAAGCATTAATGTGTTCCCATCATTAGAGTTGTTTTAGCTCAATTTTTAGAGCAAAGCTCCCCCTAGATGTGATATCCCCCAAAGAAGGATGAACTAACCTTGGGTTTTGTCGATGATGACTTCATGTAGATAGTGAAGATGTGGATGCTCAATGTTGATGTAGTCCATCAAGAGTTGGGAGCAATCCTTTGGAGTTTTGCACTTTCAATACCTAAATGGGTTAGTCCCACAAGGAACATACAAGGATATCCATAGACATAGAGTGAATTACACATATGATGATGTCCATGAAATTATTACGTTACCTTGTCCCTTGTCTTACCAACAAGAGGGTTTGTGACTCCATGAACTAGTGCAAGATATGAAGGTTGATTGCACAAGTTCTTACCAAAATGAATATGAGTGAAGTTTGTTGGCGAAGTCACCCTCAAGAACACTCTAGTTCTTCTTCTTGGGGATCCACATCAACTTGATGGGAATCCTTCGAGTTGTAGTTGAACTTGGTGAAGTAGAGCTTGACGTAGTCTTGGGAACCCACTTGACCATGGCCTTAGGAGCTTCTTCAAATGAGTCAATCTCTTCTTGAAGCTTGTCCTTTTCCTTTAGCTTGTGGTCTTGTGGTGGAAGATCATCTTGATCTTGTGTTCCTTTGAGAGAAGTGGGATCATACATCTCTTGTTGAGGAACAAACTTCGTCTTGAGGTATTGATCTTCTTCCCATTCAACTCATTGGCATTGAACTTTCGTTCAAAACCAACACCTTGATTCTTCCTGTGTCTTCCTTGCTTGCATACAATTTCCTCAAATTGCTTACTCCAGGAAAGACTCTTGTAAACACCTTTGTCTATAATTCCCTTCAATAAGCTATTTTCTTTCTCAAGTGTAACTTGGCTATGAGAATCATTAGTGGAATCAAGAGAATCACTAGAAGCAACAATATTTGATTTAGCATGGTTATTTTTACTACTAGAAGAAGAATCTTTCTTGCTCTTGTTGCTAGATTTTACTTGTGGCATATAAGTAGACAAGAGGAGAGGTTTGGCAACGTAAGAAGAACTCTTCTTTCAAAGATCATCATTGATAGCTTTTAGAAACTCATGCTCTTGCTCTAAATTTAGCTTCTCGAAGCGTAGCTTCTCATGAGTTCTTAGGAGCATCTTCCAATTCCTTCATTTGGTGAATCAAATATGTCGTGGGAGTTGGATGATACTAGAGCAAGTCCAGCAAAACCTTCATCTTGAGTATATTCGGAGTCGGAGTGATAACTTCTCTCGGAGTAGTTGTCGGAGTCGGAACCGGAAACCCATTCACCAACATGAGCTTGATGTCTTCGTCTTGTGTAGCTCTTTGATGACTTGTCATTCCTTTCCGAATCTTTGCTTCTTCGAGAGGGTCTTCGTTCATAACGACCATCCCTACTCCTTCTCTCTATTGGAGGTGATTCATCTCTTCTACTCCTCCTTTTTGGTGAGTCTTCTCTTTTCTTGTAGAGAGTCGTACACTCATTGGAATAGTGTCCGGGTCTTCCACAATTGTAGCAATTGCGATCACGACTAGAAGATCTTTTGTCATTGTAGGACCTTGACTTGGAGCTTCTCTCTTTGCTTCTACTCTTGTAGAATTTGTTGAAGTTCTTCACCGTTAAGCTCAATTCTTGATTGGAGACTAGCTTGTCACTTGATGTTGTAGGAGCATCACTTGAAGCTTTGTATGCACCACTTGACTTGTTGTGGAGCTCTTCCTTATCCTTGAGTGACATCTCATGAGCAACAATTCTACCAATGACTTCCATGGGCTTGAGATCTTTGTAGTTAGGCATCATTTCGATCAATGTGCACACGGTATCATATTTTCCATCCAAGGCTCTAAGGATCTTCTTGATGATGAATTTGTCGGTCATCTCTTCACTTCCTAAGCCGGCAATCTCATTTGTGATGAGAGCAAGCCTAGAGTACATTTCAGCGACTCCTTCACCATCCTTCATCTTGAACTTGTCAAGTTGACTTTGAAGCACACCAAACTTGGATTCCTTGACGGACTCGGTACCTTCATGCATATCAACCAAAGTATCCAAAATTTCCTTTGCATTCTCAAGGCGGCTGATTTTGTTGAATTCTTCGGGCCACAATCCATTGAAGAGAATATCACAAGCTTGAGCATTGTATTGCAACATCGTCAATTCTTCCGCGGACGCTTCATGATCCGGTTCTCTACCATCTTCAAAGAATTCACCCTGCAAACCAATACGAACAACAGCCCAAACGGCTGGGTTATGGCCAAGAATATGCATTTTCATCTTATGCTTCCAACTAGCAAAATTAGTACCATCAAAGTAAGGACCTCTACGATGATAGTTTCCCTTGCTAGACGCCATACTCTCTCTTAGGTTGTGAAACCAAGGCTATGATCACCAAAGCTATGGAAATCAAGGCTAATGGAGACCAAAGCTCTAATACCACTTGTAGGATCAGAAGTATGTCTAGAGGGAGGTGATTAGACTACTTGACCAAATAAAAATCTTTCCTTTTCCCAATTTTAGTTGTTGGCAGATTTTAGCAATTATGACAAGTCAAGCAATCAACCTACACATGCAATTCTAAGAGTATAGCAGCGGAATGTAAAATATTGCATATGAAGGTAAAGGGAAGGGTTTGGAGAAGGCAAACGCAATGGAGACACGAAGATTTTTGGCGTTGTTCCGATAGGTGGTGCTATCGTACATCCACGTTGATGGAGACTTCAACCCATGAAGGGTAACGGTTGCGCGAGTCTACGGAGGGCTCCATCCACGAAGGGTCCACGAAAAAGCAACCTTGTCTATCCCACCATGGCCATCGCCCACGAAGGACTTGCCTCACTCGGGAAGATCTTCATGAAGTAGGCGATCTCCTTGCCCTTACAAACTTCTTGGTTCAACTCCACATCATGTCGGAGGCTCCCAAGCGATACCTAACCAATCTAGGAGGCACCACTCTCCAAAAGGTAATAGACAATGTGTTGATGATGAAACTCCTTGCTCTTGTGCTTCAAATGATAGTCTCCCCAACACTCAACTCTCTCTCACAGATTTGGCTATGGTGGAAGAAGGATTTGAGTGGAAAGCAACTTGGGGAAGGCCAGAAATCAAGGTTCAAATGGTAGGAATGGAATCTCTTGATCTCAACCCATGAGTAGGTGGTTCTCTCTTAGAAAATGAATGGTGGAAGTATAGGCACATTCTGATGGCTCTCTCTTATGAGAAGAGGGGTGGAGGGGTATATATAGCATCCACACAAAATCCAACCGTTACACACTTTTGACCCATCTCGGTGGCACCGATGAGAAACCTCGGTAGTGCCGATCTGTAAAAAAATATGAACGTTAGGAATCTTGGTGGGACCGATGGGAACAACTCGGTGGGACCGATGTGCTAGGGCTTACGGCAAACCTCATCTCGGTGGCACCGATTGCATCATCTCGGTGGGACCGAAGTGAAGCAATAAGGCAACAGAGAATCAGTCAAGCCATCTCGGTGAGACCGGTTGCAACATCCCCGTGGTACTGAAATAATTGCAACAAGCAACAGAGAGTTGGCAAGGCCATCTCAGTGAGACCGAGATCCATATCGGTGTGACCGAACTGTTAGGGTTTTGGCAGTGGCTATGTCAAGATGAACTCGGTGGCTCCGGATGGGAATATCGATGGGGCCGAGTTAGGATTTGGGTTTTGGACATATTTGGATAAAGAAAGTGGCTGAGGGTTTTGGAGCAATATCACTAAGCACTTGAGCAAATAGATCATTAAGCAACACCTCATCCCCTTTTAATAGTATCGACTTTCCTATGGACTCAATGTGATCTTGGATCACTCAAACAAAAATATAGTCTTGAGCTTTTGCCAATCCTTATCCTTATCATTTTGAGGGGTCCACATCTCTAGTTCATGCCATGCCAATCATTGAACATCCTTAAATATTTATCTTGAAAGAATATTAGTTCAATGAGATATATGTTGTTATGAATTACCTAAACCACCCGGGGATTAGTTGCACTTTCAGTTGTACCAGTGTGAGCTTCTGGTTCATCTGCGCAATCTCCTCAGTGTCAAAACCCGCAAACAACAATTTTCACTTAGCCCCCAGTACATACACAAATACTCCTGACACAATTTTTTTTTATGCCCGCCAGAGTCTTTGGGGGCTACTTCTTTATCCCCTTATGTAACTCTGCTTTGACCCCAAGGCCGGTTTCTTAAAACTAGCCTTGGGCTCAGGGGCTACACACAGGCTGCGCTATCTAAGTGTTATGCTGTGATATAGGTAGGAATGTCTTCGGACAGATACCAGGATTTGCAAATAAATTCTAAGCATGGAGGTTACTCTTAATTCAAAAATAGAGAAAGCTCATGACGAGGCCCTTGAAGACCTCATGCATTCCGTCCTCTGCAGACCGGAAGCCCTGCAGCCCTACACCGATCAGTGTGCGGTGCTCTTCCTTGACGGAGGAGCCCATTAAGGCTGCCTCCATCTCCTCGGTCCATCCCGCGGCAGCCTGCCCTGGAGCGGGAGGCGGGGCGGCAGAACCTTGGAACCCAGCACTGAAGTGCTGGGCACGAAGACCTCTGGGTGTGGAGTTGGCACTGGAGTCGGCCTCGGCTGGGCCGATGTCTGATCCAGCCCTTCTTTGACGACCTCGGGGACCTCGTCCCTTTGGCCTTGTTGGACCGAGGTCTCAACCTCGGCCATGACGATCGATGTCTCGGCCCCCATAGTGTTGACTAGGAGGGCTGGACTGGATGTTGCTTCCCCAAACCCTCAAGAGCTGGTTGGGGAGTGGCGGGATTGGGCGTCCCACTAGCGGGCGGTAGCCCGCTTGAGGTGTCGCCGCTGAGGCACACCTTCGGCGGGCTGAAGAAAATTACTCATATGAGTTCTATCTTGATGGAACGAAAAACTAGCCATAGTGATGATGACATACCTCCGGGTGCTGGCTTCTCTCTCCCCAGCTAGAGTAGGTTGTCGTTCGACTCGTCGGGGAAGGTGATCTTCTTCGACGGGGCAGGCCTGTTGGCGAGCTCGGCAGAGGCCTTGCACGCCCTCTTCTAGCCCTTCGACCGCACTTCGGCTTTGGTGTCTTAAGATGCCGCCGTCTTCCCCTTGAGGGAAGTGTTCCCTTCCGACTTGTCCTCCTCCATGTTGTTCTCGTGAGTGGAGGAGGCGTGGGTCTCCTCGGATCGGGTGGCCGAGGTCTCCCGGGTGCGAAGACTCATCTTGCCCTTCTGAAGCTTTGATCCTTTAGGGATCACTACGTGCGGCTCCTCAACTAGGAGGGCCGTGAGCAGGGGGTCCTCTCCCCCTCGGGCAGCAGCACCAGGCACAACATCCGATGTGCCTTGGAGATCCACTTCTGCAAATACAAGACCAATTGATTAGTCAAAGTCTGTAAAGCTCAAAGAAACGCAAACATAGACTTGTGTATTGAAAGATTACCTCGGGAGCCTCGTAGCCGGCTTCAAAGCCGAGGTCTTGCCCTTCCAAAGGGAATTAGTCTTCAGACGGATTAAACAACTGCATCCACATTCTGGCCGAGTTGTTGCTAAAGAAGTTGTGGACAGGCCCTGCGTCCTTGGACTTGTGCTCCCACAACGGGTTGGCCCAAACTTGGAGTGGGAGGATGCGGCGGTGGAGCATGACGTTTACCACGTCTGCCAGCTGGAGGTTTTTCTAATCAGACCACCACTAGATCTTTTTAGTTAGCACCTCCACCTCATTTGGTTTCCTCCAGGCAAGGCCCTCTTCTTCCAGGACATGAGCTTCCTGGGAGGCCCGACCAAGAATGCCGGGACCTCGGCCTGGCCAGCGGCAAGCGGCTCAGTGATATAAAACCACTCGTGCTGCCACTCTTTGACGGTCTCTACGAAGGTGCCTTTAAACCAGCCGACCTTCTAGTTCTTGCTTATCAAGGCGCCTCCGCACTCCACGAGCTCGGAGCCGCTAGACTTCGGCTTGATGCTGAAGTTCTTCAACCATAGGCCGAAGCGTGGCTTGGTGCAGAGAAAGGCCTCGCAGACTGTGATGATGGAGGCGAGGTGGATGCTAGAATTTGGGGCTAGATGATGGAAATCTAGCCCGTAGTAGAACATGACCCCGCACACAAAGGGGTGTAGCGGGAACACAGACCTCTGATGAGGTGGGGCACAAAAACCACCCTCTCCCCTAGATTGGGAACGGGCACCTGTTGGTTGGGGTCCGGCGCAAGGGTGTTGACCTCCGTGGGGATGTACCCTGTGCTGCGGAGCTCCAGGATGGTGGCCTCCGTAACAGACAAACCAGCCCAATGCCCCTTGAGGGTGGCATCGGCCATTGCTGGGAATGGAAACTAGGATGCGCTACGAAGGAGGAGGGCGAGATCGGATCTGGGCGCTGGAGCTCGAGAGGCAGCAGGCGAGGGAAATGAGAGTCTACTTCTTTCTGTTGCTATCTTTTTACTATTATAGGCTGGTGAAAGGCCAAGAGTCCCTCTGTCGCGCCAGGGAAATCGCTACTCCCCGCAAAAGATGATGTTATGCGCACAGGAAGAAACAAAATCTTAATGACATCCCTATGAAAACGGGCACGGTCTCCATTTCGATAGGACATGCCAATGAGAAGTTTGCCTCAGGTCGTGATTTGGGTGAGCATTAACTGCTTGACCAGTCGTGAGTGGTGCCGCTTCGATAAAGTTATCAGGCTATAAAGCACTATTTTCACACCTATGTGGATGGCCTTCGAGGCTACGTAACCCTGTGTCATTGGGCGCTGAGCAAGTTCGGCTAGGCCATGGTCGGGGAACGCCACTCCTTTGAGAAGTGGTTCATAGTATCCTTTAAAGGGAAGGAATCTCGAATTACCAGAGAAGGGGAACTAGTCTGTTGAACCAAGGACTTCGGATCCGGAGTTATTACATCAAGGAGGTCGACCTTGGCATAGAAGACCAGTTCAAGGGCTACTGATGGTGTCCTGTACTAGGCGGTACTGATGACCCACAAGTATAGGGGATCAATCGTAGTCTTTTCGATAAGTAAGAGTGTCGAACCGAACAAGGAGCAGAAGGAAATGACAAGTGGTTTTCAATAAGGTAATTTCTGCAGGCACTGAAATTGTCAGTAATAGGTAGTTTGATAGAAAAATAATTTGTAGAAAGTAACAAGTAACAATTGTAACAAGAAGTGCAGCAAGGTAGCCCAATCCTTTCTGTAGCAAAGGACAGGCCGGAACGGTCTCAGATAATAAGTAAAACGTTCTTGAGGGCACAAGGGAATTTCATCTAGTCACTTTCATCATGTTGGTTTGATTCGCGTTCGCTACTTTGATAATTTGATATGTGGGTGGACCGGTGCTTGGGTGCGGTTCTTACTTGAACAAGCCTCCCACTTATGATTAACCCCCTCACAAGTATCCGCAACTACGAAAGAAGTATTAAGATAAAATCTAACCATAGCATTAAACATATGGATCCAAATCAGACCCTTACAGAATAGCGCGTAAACTAGGGTTTAAGCTTCTGTCACTCTAGCAACCCATCATCTAATAACTACTCCACAATGCATTCCCTTAGGCCCAAAGATGGTGAAGTGTCATGTAGTCGACGTTCACATAACACCACTAAGGGAATCACAACGTACATATCATCAAAATATCGAACACATATCAAATTCACATGATTACTTGCAACATGACTTCTCCCGTGGCCTCAAGAATAAAGTAACTACTCACTCAACATATTCATGCTCAAGATCAGAGAAGTAATAAATATCATAATGGATCTGAACATATAATCTTTCACCAAATAAACCGGCTAGCATCAACTACAAGATGTAATCAACACTACCAGTCACCCACATGTACCAATCTAAGGTTTTGATACATAGATTGAACACAAGAGATGAATTAGGGTTTGAGATGACATGGTGTTTTTGAAGATGTTGATGAATATTGGGCTCCCAAAGATGAGAGGGTTGTTGGTGATGACGATGGCTTCGATTTCCCCCTCTGGGAGGGAAGTTCCCCTGGCGGAATCGCTCCGCCGGAGGGCAAAAGTGCTCCTGCCCAAGTTCCGCCTTGAGACGGCGGTGCTCCACCCCGAAAGACCTCTCCTTATTTTTTCTAGATCAAAAGACCTTATGTACCACAAGATGGGCATCGGAGGTGGGCCTGGGCCCCCACTACCCACCATGGCGCGCTTGGAGGGGGTGGCCCGCCCTGGTGCCTTGTGGGTGCCTGGATGCCCCCCTCTGGTAGTTCTTTTCTCTAATATTTATTATATATTCCAAAATATTTCTCCGTAAAATTTCAGCTTATTTGGAGATGTGTAGAATAGGTATCTTTGACATAGCTTTTTCAGGTCCAGAATTCCAGCTGCCGGTATTCTCCCTCTTTGTGTAAACCTTGCATATTATGAGAGAAAAGGCATTAGAATTACCCCAAAAAGTGTTATAATGCATAAAAACACTATAAATAATAGTAGGAAAACATGATGCAAAATGGACGTATCAACTCCCCCAAGCTTAGACCTCGCTTGTCCTCAAGCGAAAGCCGATATCGAAAATCATGTCCACATGTTTAGAGAGAGAGGTGTCGATAAAACAAAATATGGACATAGTAGCATCATGCTTATTATTATAACAGCAACAAACTTTATCATAAAACTTTATCATATAGCTTCTCATGAACAAGTAACAATTCATCATAACATCAACGTAGAAAGCATAAACTTTATTGAAAACTAACAAACTATGTTCTCAGTCAACTTTGCAACTACAATTCATCATATTTTCAGGAACGGTCTCGTATCGGGGCCTCTTGGCAAGTCCACCTACTCAACCATCATTTAGTTTTTTATGATTGCTAATACTCACAACATATATATGAGCAAAAAGTTTCAACCAGACACATAGAAAGATAGGGGCTTATAGTTTCGCCTCCCAACTTATTCACCACAAGGGTGATGTCAACAATAATAACTCATGGTCACTCACATCCAACTGGATATATGTGCCTACATCTTTCCCCACCACATGGTGCTTGCAAAAAGAGAAAATAAAAAGGAATAAAGAAGAATACTTTGACTCTTGCATAAAAAGTAAATACATAAAAGTAAAAGATAGGCCTTCGCGGAGGGAAGCAGAGGTTGTCATGCGCTTTTTGGTTTGATATGCATAATCTCTTAATGCAAAAGAACGTCATGTTATATTGCCCTTATGATAGCAACCTTTATTATGCAGTCCGTCGCTTTTATTACTTTGCCATCACAAGTTCGTACAACGCTTATTTTCCCTTACACTAAAAGATCAAACACATTTAGGAGCAATTTTTATTGCCTTTTTTGCACCGATGACAACTTACTTGAAGGATCTTACTCAATCCATAGGTAGGTATGGTGGACTCTCAAAACATGAATTTGGGTTTAAGGGTTTTGGATGCACTACTAGTATCTCTACTTAGTGCAGAATTTTGGCAAGCAAAGATATTGAGCAAGCACCACATGTTGAAGGATCTATGACAATATAACTTCTATGTATATATGAACAAACATAAATCATTACGTTGTCTTCCTTTTCCAACGTAAAAAATTTGGCATAAGATATTTAATGGGGGCTCACAATCATAAAAGATGTCCAAGATAGTATATTTGCATGTGAATCTTCTCTTCCCTTATTAATTCTTCCAT
This sequence comes from Thinopyrum elongatum, assembly GCA_011799875.1. Classification (NCBI taxonomy): domain Eukaryota; kingdom Viridiplantae; phylum Streptophyta; class Magnoliopsida; order Poales; family Poaceae; genus Thinopyrum; species Thinopyrum elongatum. Next base: position 588,308,107 of record CM022298.1, read on the forward strand.
GAATTACATCATTGACCAATGCTATGTTTGCCAACTTTCAATAAATTTTACCACTTATACTTTTCCTTATGTGATGTCATTACTTACCATAAGATTAGCATATGATCTTTTTCATTATTTCCCTTTATTTTGCTTGGAACATAAAAGTAAAGAAGAAAATACTCAAACTAAACTTTATTATATAACTCTCACTCGATTACAGAGATAGATAGATCACGAAACTAGCACTCAAAACTAGATCATACTAAACTCTTATTCAACTAAATCATGAAATAGCTAAGGATCGAACTAAGACAGGTAAAGGTAATAAAAGTGATGATGATACGATGCCGGGGCATCTCCCCCAAGCTTGGCGAAAGCCAAGGGGAGTGCCCATACCCGTGTACTCAAGTCTCCTTCTTTGGTGATGAAGATGATGGTGGTGCTGATGAGGCAGTCTTTTTCTCCAGCTTGCGTCTGAGGCTAAAAATTTCCTCCCTTAGAACATCATTCTCTAGCTCAAGCTTTAATAACCTTTTGCATAATGCCGCCTTCCTCTCCTGCAGAAAACGGGATGGGATAAATTGAAACTTAGGTTTGTTTCCTTTGTTAGGAAGGCTTGACTTCTTGAATTCCAGTGCATATCTCCATGTTGAGGTAGTGGATCTTCATCTTCATCAGAGCTATCATTCCTTGTTTTCTCATATTCGACGTCTTCGTCCTCATCCTTGGTCCAACCGTAATGTTCCACCTCCCCATAGACCTTAGGGTTTGCGATATAATCAGCGACATAGCTCTCTCCCTCTAAATCTTGAGATGACATATTTTTAGATCTGCTAGAAAAATAGCACGAAACAAGAACAGAGGATTTCTCCATGATACGGTGGTCAAATCGTCCGGGGGTATATATAAAGATTTTTTATCTTGGGAAACAAGTATACGGAAGGAAAACGGAGTCGGGAAGGTGCCCGAGGGGCCCACTACCCACCACGGTGCGCTAAGTGGGGCAGGCGCACCCTGGTGCCTTGTGGGCACCTAGGTTGCCTTCCCGGTTGTTTCTTATTTTTTATTTTTTCTAATACTCCAAAACGGACAGAAAATATTTTTGCGGAATTTTCGGAGTCCGTTTATTTACCGTATCACGTACCTCTTCCTTTTCAGGGTTCTGGAGTGTTCTGGAAGGTTTCTTTTATGTGTTCCTTCGGTGTCATGGTTTGAATAATATTAGTTTCAACATTAATAGTCGTACCTGACATATAGTGCTTAATTCTTTGTCCATTGACCACCTTCGGGCTAGTGCCTTCGGTATTATTGATCTTAAGCGATAAACTTCTTCGATAATATATGGCCCTAGCCATTTAGAGAGAAGTTTTCCAGCAAAGAATCTAAAATGAGAATTGTACAATAGAACATATTCACCAACTTTGAATTCCCGCTTTTGGATTCTTTTGCCATGCCATCTTTTAACTTTTTCTTTGAATAGTTTGGCATTTTCATAAGCTTGGTTTCTCCATTCATCTAGTGAGCTAATATCAAATAACCTCTTTTCTCACCAGCAAGTTTGAAGTCATAATTGAGTTCTTTAATTGCACAATATGCTTTATGCTCTAACTCAAGAGGCAAATGACAAGATTTTCCATAAACCATTTTGTATGGAGACATACCCATATGATTTTTATAAGCTGTTCTATAGGCTCAAAGTGCATCATCAAGTTTCTTAGACTAATTCTTACGGGACCTATTGACATTTTTTTTGTAATATTAATTTTATTTCTCTATTGCTAAGTTCAACTTGACCACTAGATTGAGGATGATAGGGCGATGCAATTCTATGGTTAACATCATATTTAGCAAGCATTTTACGGAAAGCACCATGAATAAAGTGTGAACCACCATCATTCATTAAATATCTAGGGAATCCAAACCTTGGGAAGATAATTTCTTTAAGCATTTTAATGGAGGTGTTATGATCAACACTGCTAGTTGGAATAGCTTCTACCCACTTAGTGACATAATCAACAGCAACCAAAATATGTGTATACCCATTAGAGGAAGGAAAATGTCCCATATAATCAAAGCCCCAAACATCAAATGGTTCAACAACAAGTGAATAATTCATAGGCATTTCCTGACGCTTACTAGTATTACCAATTCTTTGACATTCATCACAAGACAAGACAAATTTACGGCCATCTTTGAAAAGAGTATGCCGATAAAAACAAGATTGTAATACCTTGTGTGCAGTTCTATCTCCCGCATGATGCCCTCCATAAGCTTCAGAATGACATTTCCGTCGGATTTGTTCCTGTTCATGCTCAGGTATACAACGTCTAATAATATCATCTACTCCTTCTTTATAAAGATGTGAGCCATCCCAAAAGTAATGTCTTAAGTCATAGAAGATTTTTTTTCTTCTTTTGTTCAGATCCTTGATGATATTCAATACCCCTGTGATCTTGAACATGAATATGATTTGTGAGTAGTTACTTTTGTTCTTGAGGACATGGGAGAAGTCTGGTTATAAGTAATCATGTGAATTTAGTATTCATTTCATATTTTGATGATATGTATGTTATTGCTTCCTTTAGTGGTGTCATGTGAACATCAACTACATGACACTTCACCATACTTGGGCCCAAGGGACGGCATTGTGGAGTAATAAGTAGATGATGGGTTGCTAGAGTGACAAAAGCTTGAACCCTAGTTTATGCGTTATTCCATAAAGGGCTGATTTGGATACATATGTTTCATGCTATGATTAGATTTCTCTTAATTCTTCTTTCGTAGTTGTGGATGCTTGCGATAGGGGGTAATCATAAGTGGGAGGCTTGTTCAAGTAACAACAACACCCAAGCACCGGTCCATCCATATATGAAATTATCAAAGTAGCGAACGCGAATCAAACAAACATGATGAAAGTGACTAGATGACAATTCCGATGTGTCCTCAAGAACACCTTGCTCCTCAGTCAGACCAATTTCGTCAACGACCAGAAGAACTTCATCCCTGTCGCTGAAGAACTCGACTACACTGCAAGAGATTTCCAAATTCTTCAACTCGAAGAAATAGGTAGGTGTAGGTTTTGAGCATCACTTCAGAAATACGTCTATGTATCACCTAGACCCTCTTTAACAGTACGGTGTTTCCTATGACTCAAAATAAGAAGAAAGAAACTACGAAAACAAAGTCTTTAAGTTTCCAATTCTTCACTTCAATTTCTTCAAAGGACGCACCAAATTCTACACTTGAAGCAATACATTTTTAGGAGTCATCTTTTGTCGGTAAACCAAATCTTCAGGGACTATAACTTCTATGTACACTCGCAAACACATTAGTCCCTTAACCCATTTGTCTTCAATACTCCAAAATCAGTATGGGGGCACTAGATGCACTTACATAGACCATGTTACGGATGGATATCATACAAAATAATTATGCACTACTCTGCTTAAGTAATTTTAGAAGTTTTTCAATTCAGATTAATGTAGGTAACTTAGTCCTTCAAAAGCTCTAATTAAGTATATCCGCATAGATCAAACATCTCCTGTAAATCCAAAAAATATTTGATTGCCTCTACTAGCTATAACTAAACATTTGATTGCTTCTGTCTATGATGTAATGATATCACATAATTCTTCATCTATGCAGGTTTGTTTAAATTCATTACTCTAATCGTTCACAAATCCTTCAAATGTTGTGACTAATCACGCCATGATAAATCCACCCTCATAGATTAAATATCTCCTAACTAAATCCAAAATATCTCCTAACTAAATCCAAAACATGTCATAACTAAATCCAAACTACACTTTCTTTGAATCCAAAACTGCTGACAACTTTCTCATACCACATAACCCTAACTAAATCCAAAATATGTACTAAGTAAATTCGAATTACACTTCCTTTCAATCGAAATCTAGTCATAACTTTCTCATACCACATATCCTAAATCCTAGCCAAATCTGACCCTATCGGTGATATGCAGAAAGGAGAATTCAAGAGTAGAGATGGGTAGGCACTTACATCTTAGAGGTCGATGCGAAGATCTGGCGCGATAAAGTTGATGGACGGTGATGAGGATGATCTCGCGTCACATCGGGAACGGGGTATTAGGCGGCGATGAGGAAGATCCAGCGCAGCATAACCCGAGGGGAATCGCGTGCGAGGGATGAGGGATAATGTGGTGTGGGAGGGGGGAGGAGGAGGAGGAGGGAGCGCTGCGGCAAGTGAGCGCGGCGACGAGCGAGGGAAGCGATGTGATCGCCAGAGACTAGGTCTCAGATGGAGATGCTGAACCGCTCTAACCCAAATTCAAATGACCCGGCACAATGTCGTTTAATTCTAATTAAGTGATATGTAAATGTAATTAAGTTAAGTCAAAATTTTGGGACAATAATACCCCTGGACCGAATTGGGTCAATTAAACTTAAATAATTTTTTAGGTAAAAAATACCCCTAGGATTTAATAAGGCACGTCCATATAATACACTCACTCTTCCGTATTGCAATGCACCATAGAATTTCCCTTGTGAAAATGGAATGGTCGTGTGTGACTAGCTAGCTAGCTTAGGGCTAGCCCACAGACGCGATGACTTGCACCACCATGTTATCATGGCGACATGGCGCATACTTATCGGTCGTCGTTATAATCGGGCGACCACATGGCCAGCTGATCTAAGCAGCGACAAGATAATGCATAATATATATATATATATATATATATATATATATATATATATATATATATATATAATATATATATATATATCAGTGTCGTCGTTGTGCTAGCTATAGCTATTTTATATTTCAACTGCGTGGCATGCAGCTGGTTTCATCGTGGAAGCAGTTCGATCTCTAGCTGCTAAGTACTCCGATAGCAGTGCAGAAGGTCAAATCTTAGCAGAGTAGACAAAATCCTTGTTTTCTATTGAGACACTTGCGTATATATAAGTTGATTCCACATGCATGAGGCCTTAGCTAGTTTCTATCAAGTATAGATATTTTCCACAGGAGACGATTTGTTAAAGTACACACACGAAAGCATACAGTTTTTTTTTTTTTTTTGAGATGAACGACAAGCATACAGCTAAGCGCCAGTTCGTGCGTCACGCTAACCATCCAGACTACAGGCCCATATTCGTCTGCCATGTCTTGTGGGGGAACGATGTGACCGAGCTCTGTTTTTTTTTTTTTGACGAGAGAAAAATGGGACTTTTAGCTTCAAGGGTAGACAGCTAGCCATGTCAACTACGTTGCTCCCATCAGCGCCTTTTCACATGTCATTTTACTGCGTCAAATGACCAACCTGGCTAGTGGACGCTTTTCCCCTCTCTTTTTTCCTGGAGGCAAGAGCACTAGAGACCCACAAACTTGCATCGGATGTGATGGTTTAGTCCACAAAGTTGCAAAAGGTGATCAACTCATCCATAAACTTGAAATGCATGGGATGATTTAGTCCACAGCAAATCAGGAGCGGACAAATGGCGCCTCGCTGGCAGCTTCGTGGCACAGCCGCTTGATCCGGCGTTTTTGTGAAAAAGCCCCTCCATATGGAAATCACACCTGCGGTACATGCGTGGGCTGCCCCTTGTTACAGAGCGGCGCCGCATGCTGGTCTTGCCCTGCGGCGGCTCATCAAACCCGCTTCTTTCCCATGCAGAGATGCTCGTGCATCCAAATTTCCTGCCAAAAAAGAAACACGCGGACCGGAAGCGCAGCTTGCATGCATGCAAGACATGGTCAAAAAGCCTAAAATAGGAGAGCAGCGCATGCATCCTTATTCAGAAAAAATTAGTTACAAGTATTTTTTTTTTGCGCGAAAGATTAGCTTCAAGGACTGCTAGCTAGTCAGGGGTAGGCAGCCACTATTCACAAATCACAATATGGATTAGAGCATCTACAGTTGGGCACCCCAAATCCAACCCCTCAAACGTCCGTGGACGCGACCGGGCGCGTCCGCGGACAGTGACCGGTCATGTCTTAAATATTTGATTCTACAATCGGACATCTCAAATACATATTATTACATGCAACATGAAACCTAATCTAAGCGGAGCTTGCCCGGTTCCGCTGTGGCCATGTCCGGCGAGCGGATGGGGAGGAATATATGTGGAATCAGGTGGGCCAGCGTGGGCCGGGTCCGACGTGGTGGGTGCGCCCATATCTGCCTATATTTAGGCCGGATATGAGGGGTGCCGATCAATCCTGACGTTTGAGGCATGTTTAAGACGCCCGTCTAGGTCAAAATTTCGAGACCGGTCAGTGACCGGATGGGCCGCCCAAGCGTATGAGACGGATTTGGGGCGCCCTGCTGTAGATGCTCTTATGCTGTTAACTTTTTGGTAGAAGATATATTGCGTCAAGATTTGTACCCACGATATATCAAGTTGAAAATTGATTAGTTGTCAAATTATAAAATACTAGTTGACTGATTACCAGTGCTTAGTTGTCAGATTTTACCATGCTTACTTACTAATCCGCACAAAAATAAGCTTTAACTACTAGAATATATGATAACAAGTACTTAGTTGTCAAAATTAAACATGCCTAATCACCAGATTATCTGGTACTTAGTTGCCAAAGTTACACATTTTTTTCTAGAATATGCACAAGCATGTGTATCATGAATTGCCAAAATTATATATGCTTAGTAGCTAGATTATATAGTACTTAGTTGCCAAAAATAAATACACTTGATTACTTGATTATGTAAGTACTTGTTAGAAAGTTAAACACACTTAGTTGCCAGATTATGAAAGTACTTGCTTGCCAATTTCCAGAAAGTTTGGTTGTCAGAATACATGTATTCAGTTGCCAGTTAGAAAAAAACAGAGTTACTAGATCACATATACTTGTGTGCCAAGTTCTAAAAAATTCCATATTTTCCCTGATTAAAGTACTTAGCTGCCAATTTACCTTTGCAATCCTAGATTACATGCTGCTTGACAGGACCATGTGGCTGTTGCAAAAAAGAAAAAAGAACCGCAACCAGTTCCATGCACGGAGAATAATAGCCAAGGGCCGTATGCCCGTATCATTAAATAACCAAGGGGCAGCCTGGGCATCTACCGCGGGCGTGATTTTCATAAACATGGAGGGGGTGTTCGCAAAAACTCTGGGCCAAGCGGCTATGCAACGAGCTGCCAGCGTGGCGCCAATTGTAAGCTTCTGATTGGCTGCGGACTAAATCATCCCATGCATTTCAAGTTTGTGGATGAGTTGATCACCTTTTGCAACTTTGTGGACTAAACCATCACATCCAATGCAAGTTTGTGGGTCTATAGTGCTCTTGCCTCTTTTTCCTGTGGATCGGCTTAATAGGATTTCATCACCTTGTGTCGTACTACTAGTATTTGTCTTTATTTGCATTTTCTAAGAAACATAAAGACAGAAAATAAATATTTTATCTTTCCCCTTGACAAGTAAGACAAGTCGTGTGTAGTACTGACTTTTTTCATTTTAAGTTATTTCTTCTAATTTTCTTCGATAAAGTGCAGCAGCTAGCAGCTATGGTCCGTAGACTGTTGCGTGCTTGCGAGTGACGCCTTTCTGGGACAGGCGGCGTCACAGGCGGAGCTCTCGGTTGGGCGAGGTGGGGCACATGCTCTATCTTTTTTTTTATACATGGTGCAACCAAAGTTGCTCATGTACATGAGCATGCACTCATCTCTAAGAACGTACGCATGTATATTTTACCTCTATAAACAATTTCGAGAGACGTCGACATAGGATTTTAAGATTTTACAAAGTCATCACATACGAGAGCCCTACCTTGATTTTCTGTGTTATCCTATGTATACGCACAGGTTAGTCAGATCGATCCCTGAAAAATCTGGAAAAGAAAGGTAGCTTTTTTTAAGGGTGGAATAGAAAGATAGCTCAGAAATTCACCGTGTCACGTAATATGCAAGTCATGCACCAGCCACCGATCCAGTCCTCTCCCAGTTGACACGATCGTGACTCAGCAGTTTCTTTGTTCGTCTTTCTAGTCCCTTCATCCGCCGGATGGCCCTGTCCAGCTGGAACGAGATCCTCTGACTTACTCTGGCGTACTGCACCGTCGCTGACGCGTGGGGCACGGGCCCGCGTGGCAGTGACCCCACGTCAGAGGGCAGTACGTCAGAGGATCCTTTTCCGTCCAGCTGCCGCTTCAACTTCATCACCCGAGCCGCCTCGCGCTCCGACTGCTCAATGGTAAGCCAGAGCGCTCTGGTGTTCTCCTACGTAGCCGGTGAGTGTCAGTATCCGCCATCGTCAGCGGCCTTTGGTAGATCCAAACGAGGAGCTACTCGTCCTAGTCGGGCTTTGATTGCTTATATCTGCGTTGGTATTTTCTTGAAGAGGAGAGGATGATGCAGCACAACAACGGTAATTATTTCCCTCAGTTATGAAACCAAGGTTATTAATCCATTAGGAGAACCAAGCAACACTATATAAACAACATCTGCACATAAATAACAAATACTTGTAACCCAACGCGTAAGAGGGGTTGTCAATCTCTCCTCGATATTGAGCTAGATAAAATTGTATGAGATTTGATAAATAGATATGACAAAAACACAAAATAAAAGAAAAAAAGAAAAAGTGCAGCAAGGTATTTTTGGGTTTTTGGAATAATAGATCTGAAAATAATATGATATGAAATAGACCCGGGGGGCGTAGATTTCACTAGTGGCTTCTCTCGAGAAAATAGCATACGGTGGGTAAACAAATTACTGTTGGGCAATTGATAGAAAAGCAAATAATTATGACGATATCCAAGGCAATGATCATATATATAGGCATCACGTCCAAGATTAATAGACCGACTCCTTCCTGCATCTACTACTATTACTACACACATCGACCGCTATCCAGCATGCATCTAGTGTATTAAGTTTATGAAAAAACAGAGCAATGCAATAAGAACGATGACATGATGTAGACAAGATCTATTCATGTAGGAATAGACCCCATCTTTTTATCCTTGATAGCAATGATACATGTGTGTCACTTCTCCTTCTGTCACTGAGATTGAGCACCGCAAGATCAAACCCATCACAAAGCACCTCTTCCCATTGCAAGAAAAATCAATCTAGTTAGCCAAACCAAACCAAAGTTTCAGAGAAGAAATATGAGGATATAAAGATCATGCATAAAAGAGTTCAGAGAAGACTCAAATAATATTCAGAGATAGAACTGATCATAAACTCGCAATTCATCGGATCCCAACAAACACACCGCAAAAAGTCATTATATCAAATAGATCTCCAAAAACATCAAAGAGAACATTGTATTGAAGATCAAAGAGAGAGAAGAAGCCATCTAGTTACTGCCTACGGACCCGTAGGTCTGTGATAAACTACTCACGCATCATCGGAGGAGCACCAGTGAGGATGATGAACCCCTCCGTGATCGTTTCCCCCCTTCGGCAAGGTGCCGGAAAAGGGCTCTAGATTGGATCTCGTGGTTCTGGAACTTGCGGTGGCTGGAATTGTTTTTCATCGACTGTTCTAGGGTTTCTGGAATATCTCGGTATTTATAGAGCTGAGAGGCGGTAAAGAGGACACTGTGGTCTTTACTACCCACCAGGGCGCGCCAGGGGCCTCTGGTGCGCCCTGGTGCCTTGTGGGCCCCACATGTCTCCTCTCCTGCACTTCCTTGGCTCCCAAGTTGTCTTCTGGGCAGAAAAACTCTCCAAAAAGTTTCGTTGTGTTTGGATTCCGTTTGATATGGATATTCTGCGAAGTAAAAAACAAGCAAAAAAATAGCAACTGGCACTAGGCACTATGTCAATATGTTAGTCCCAAAAAATGATATAAAGTTGCTAGTAAATGAATGTAAAACATCCAAGATTGATAATATAATAGCATGGAACAATAAAAAATTATAGATACGTTGGAGACGTATCAGCATCCCCAAGCTTAATTTCTGCTCGTCCTCGAGTAGGTAAACGATAAAAATAGAATTTTTGATGTGGAATGTTGCCTAACATGTTCATCACATATTCTTTTCTTTTGTAGCATGGACATTTGGACTTTTAGATGATTCAAAGCAATAGTCTATAATTGACATGAGGACATCAATACTCAAGCATATCAGCAAGCAACCATGACTTTCAAAATATCAACACTAAAGAAAGCTATCCCTAACCCATCATGCTCAATCATTGATCCATTCATGAAACACACTCGAATATTAGCTATATCCAATGCACAAGTATGATCATAGTGCTCCCTAGTTGGTGCTTTATAAGAGAAGATGGAGACTCAAATGAAAAATAAAAATTGCATAAAGTAAATAGATAGGCCCTTCGCAGAGGGAAGCAGAGATTTGTAGAGGTGCTAGAGCTCAAAGCTTAAATTGAGAGATAAAATATTTTGAGAGGCATGCTTTTCCCGTCAACGAAAACGACCGAGAATTCCCAGTACTTTCCATGCTAGTTACATCATAGGCGGTTCCAAAAATAAAATAAAGTTTATTCCATTTTCCACCATTCTTTCACAATCCACGGCTAGCCGTATCCACGGGTGCCTTCCATACCAACACTTTCTAAGGAATTTATTATTTGACAACATAAATTATTTTTTTCATTTCGGGACTGGGCATCCCTATTACCTTGCCACACTCTCGTGCAATGGCAAGTGAATAAACACTCTTCTTGAGAATAATGCGTCTAGCATGGAAAATATTGGCCACCCCCTGCCGCTTCATGAGCGGTAAGGCACACAAAAAGGAAATTCATTTTGAAAATTGAGTTGGCGCATACAAATTTACTTGGAACGGCATGGAAATACCGCATATAGTTAGGTATTGTGGACTCATTGGCACAACTTGATTTAAGGAGTTTGGATGCACAAGTAGTATTCCCACTTAGTACAAGGAAAGGCTAGCAAATAGATTGAGAAGCAACCAACCAAAAAACGAAAATTCTCATAAACGAACAATAAACAGAACTAACACCGAATAATGCACCACAAGTAGGATGTAATTTCATTACATAACTATTGACTTTCGTGCTTGCATGGGGAAACAGAAACCTTAACACCAATATTCTTACTAAATCATAATTACTCACCAACATGACCCACATATTATTATCTCACCAACATGACCCTGATGACCCACAAGTATAGGGGATCTATCATAGTCCTTTCGATAAGTAAGAGTGTCGAACCCAATGAGGAGCAGAAGGAAATGACAAGCGGTTTTCAGCAAGGTATTCTCTGCAAGCACTGAAATTATCGGTAACAGATAGTTTTGTGATAAGATAATTCGTAACGGGTAACAAGTAACAAGTGTAACTAAAGTGCAGCAAGGTGGCCCAATTCTTTTTCTAGCAAAGGACAAGCCTGGACAAACTCTTATATAAAGCAAAGCGCTCCCGAGGGCACATGGGAATTATTGTCAAGCTAGTTTTCATCATCCTCATATGATTCGCATTCGTTACTTTGATAATTTGATATGTGGGTGAACCGGTGCTTGGGTGCTGTCCTTACTTGGACAAGCCTCCCACTTATGATTAACCCCTCTCGCAAGCATCCACAACTACGAAAGAAGAATTGAGATAAATCTAACCATAGCATGAAACATGTGGATCCAAATCAGCCCCTTACGAAGCAACGCATAAACTAGGGTTTAAGCTTCTGTCACTCTAGCAACCCATCATCTACTTATTACTTCCCAATGCCTTCCCCTAGGCCCAAATCATGGTGAAGTGTCATGTAGTTAACGTTCACATAACACCACTAGAGGAAAGACAACATACATCTCATCAAAATATCAAACGAATAACAAATTCACATGATTACTTATAACAAGACTTCTCCCATGTCCTCAGGAACAAATGTAACCACTCACAAAACATATTCATGTTCATAATCAAAGGGGTAATAAATATCATTAAGGATCTGAACAAATGATCTTCCACCGAATAAACCAACTAGCATCAACTACAAGGAGTAATCAACACTACTAGCAACCCACAGGTACCAATCTGAGGTTTTGAGACAAAGATCGGATACAAGAGATGAACTAGGGTTTGAGAGGAGATGGTATTGGTGAAGATGTTGATGGAGATTGACCACCTCTCGATGAGAGGATCGTTGGTGATGATGATGGTTTCGATTTCCCCCTCCCGGAGGAAAGTTTCCCCTGCAGAACAGCTCCGCCGGAGCCCTAGATTGCTTCTGCCCAGGTTCCGCCTCGAGACGGCGGCGCTTCGTCCCGAAAGCTTCCTTATGATTTTTTACAGGTCAAAACCCTCCATATAGCAGAAGATGGGCACCGGAGACCTGCCAGGGGGCCCACAAGCCCTAGGGGCGCACCCAGGGGGGTAGGGCGCCCCCCAGGCTTGCGGTCTCCTGGTGGGTCCCCTCTGGTATTTTCTTTGCCCAATATTTTTTATATATTCCAAAATAATTCTCCATAAATTTTCAGGACTTTTGGAGTTGTGCAGAATAGGTCTCTCAGATTTGCTCCTTTCCGGTCCAGAATTCTAGCTGTCGGCATTCTCCCTCTTTGTGTAAACCTTGTAAAATAAGAGACAAAAGGCATAAGTATTGTACCATAATGTGTAATAATAGCATAATGCAATAAGTATCAATACAAAATCCTGATGCAAAATGGACGTATCAACTCCCCCAAGCTTAGACCTCGCTTGTCCTCAAGCGAAAGCCGAAATCGATAATCATGTCCACATGTTTAGAGATAGAGGTGTCGATAAAATAAAATATGGACATGAAGGCTTCATGATCATCTTTAGAACAACAACATATTTTGTCATATAATTTCTTATGCCAAAGTAACAATTTGTTCACAAGGTAAAGTATGGAACAAAAACTTTATTGGAAACTAACAAACTATTGTCTCAGTCATTGGAGCAATTGCAATTTATCATAACGTAGGAAAGAGTCAATGTAAGAGCTTTTCAGCAAGTTCACATACTCAACTATCATTTAGCCTTTCATAATTGCTAACACTCATGCGATACTTATGAGATCAAAGTTTCAATCGGACATAGAGAAAGATAGGGGCTTATGGTTTCGCCTCCCAACCTTTTACCTCAAGGGTAATGTCAACAATAATAGCTTATGAATATCTACATCCGAGTGGATATATAGATTTGGATCTCCCCCCAACATATAGTGCTTGCCAAAAAGAAAAAGTGTAAAAAGAATAGGTGATGATCACCATGACTCTTGTATAAGGGTAGAAGATAAAAGTAAAAGATAGGCCCTTCGCAGAGGGAAGCAGAGGTTGTCATGCGCTTTCATGGTAGGATGCACAAAATCTTAATGCGAAAGAACATCACTTTATATTGCCGCTTGTGATAAAGAACTTTATTATGCAATATGTCGCTTTTATTTCTTCCATATCACAAGTTCTTATAAAGCTTATTTTCCTCACACTAATAGATCATACATAGTTAAAGAGCAATTTTTATTGCTTGCACCGATGACAACTTACTTGAAGGATCTTACTCAATCCATAGATAGGTATGGTGGACTCTTATGGCAAAACTGGGTTAAGGGATGTTTGGATGCATAAGTAGTATCTCTACTTGGTGGAAAAGATTTGGCTAGCATAGGATGAGAAGCAAGCTCAACATGTTGGAGGATCCATGACAATATAACTTCTATTCGGATATAAAGAAACATAACCCATTACGTTGTCTTCCTTGTCCAACATCAACCTTTTAGCATATAATATTTTATGAGTGCTCACAATCATAAAAGATGTCCAAGATAGTATATTTATATGTGAGACCTCTATTTCTTTATTACTTCCTATTAATTGCAACAATGACCAAAACTATGTTTGTCAACTCCCAACAAATTTCATGCAACATACTTCTTATATGTGAAGTCGCCACTTCCCATAAGATCATTATACAATCTTTTTATTTCTTTTATTCTTTATTTCTTTTTCTCAAGATCATAGCAAAAAAGTAAAGCCCTCAACTCAAAACTAATCTTTCTTATATAACTCTCAGACTCAATTACATAGAGGGAACACAAAGCAAAACTCAAAGCTAGATTATACTAAAACTTTATTCTACTAAACCGAGATATAAGCAAAAGAATCAAACTAAGAAAAATGATAAAGGTAAAGATCTGATGGTGATACGATACCGGGGCACCTCCCCCAAGCTTGGCAGTTGCCAAGGGGAGTGCCCATACCCATGTATTTAGATCTCTTTCTTCGGAGGTGGTGATGATGGAGTTGTTGATGATGAAAGAATCTTATCCTCCGTCTTCCAAGGCATAGGTTCACCATCGTAAAATGATGAACGAGTCTCCGGGATCCTCAAATCTGCAATCAAACTCATCCTCTTAAATCTGTATTCATACTCATAGTTTTGGTTTTGCAGGTCATAGATCTGGGCTTGGAGATGCTCGATTTTCTCATGAAGCTTGAAGATGGCCTCTCCGATGTTCTTGGCGTCCAGCTTGTGGTCACGGGTAAATTTCGTGAGCATGGAGTGATTGGAGTTGAGTCCGCGTTCCACCATCCCTTGGCACTTGAAGAGTTGCTGCTCCATTGCTTCGAGCCTTGTTTCCACGCTTCCGGTCCCCTTTGGTCCTTGAACATCGCGGATGTGCAGCACCCCCTCACGCATCTCAATGGTTTGAGGGTGTTGCAGCACCTCCGCGAGGTAGGGGTTGATGACCTTCTCAAAGAACTTGTCCTTCATAGCGCTTGGAGACGTCATAGCGATCTAGATCTGTCAGAAAAACAGCTCGAAACAAGAACAGAGGATTTTGTCGTGGTACGGTGATCAAAACCTTCGGGAGATTTTATAATGAATCTTTACCGGCCAAAAGGAGTGTTCCACAAGAAAACGGAGTCCAGAGGGCACACGAGGTGGCCACAAGCCAGGGAGGCGCGCCCAGGGGGGTAGGGCGCGCCCCCAGGGCTTGTCGCCTCCTTGTGCACCTTTCGGACTACTTTTTATTTTCCTAATTTTTTTAAATATTTCAAAACGGAGTAAAATTGCTGTTGGAAAAGTTTTAGAGTCAGTTTACTTACCGTACCACATACCTATTCCTTTTCGGAGTCTGAAACGTTCTGGTAGGTCTCCCTTATGTACTCCTCCGGTGTTATGGTATTAATAATATTGGTCTCAACATTTATGGGAGTACCTGAGATATAGTGTTTGATTCTTTGCCCATTTACCACCTTCGGGTTGGTGCCTTCGGCGTTGTTGATTTTGATGGAACCAGAACGGTAAACCTCCTCGATAATATAAGGACCTTCCCATTTAGAGAGAAGCTTTCCTGCAAAAAATCTTAAACGAGAGTTGTATAGCAAGACAAGGTCACCTACATTAAATTCACGCTTTTGTATCCTTTTGTCATGCCATCTTTTAACTTTTTCTTTAAACAACTTGGCATTCTCATAGGCTTGGGTTCTCCATTTATCAAGTGAGCTAATGTCAAATAACCTCTTTTCACCGACAAGTTTGAAATCATAGTTGAGCTCTATAATTGCCCAATAAGCTTTATGTTCTAGTTCAAGAGGTAAGTGACATGCTTTTCCATAAACCATTTTATATGGAGACATACCCATAGGATTTTTATAAGCAGTTCTATAAGCCCATAATGCATCATCAAGTTTCTTAGACCAATTCTTTCTGGATCTATTAATAGTCTTTTGCATGATCAATTTTATTTCTCGGTTACTTAATTCTACTTGACCACTAGACTGAGGATGGTATGGAGATGCAATTCTATGGTTAACATCATACTTAGCAAGCAATTTACGGAAAGCACCATGAATAAATTGTGATCCACCACCAGTCATTACATATCTAGGGACTCCAAATCTCGGGAAAATAACTTCTTTAAGCATTTTAATGGAAGTGTTATAATCAGCACTACTGGTTGGAATAGCTTCTACCCACTTAGTAACATAATCAACAGCAACCAAAATATGTGTATACCCATTGGAGGAAGGAAAAGGTCCCATATAATCAAATCCCCAAACATCAAATGGTTCAATAACAAGTGAATAATTCATAGGCATTTCTCGGCGTCTACTAATATTACCAATTCTTTGACATTCATCACAAGACAAGACATACTTACGAGCATCCTTGAAGAGAGTAGGCCAATAAAAACCAGATTGTAATACCTTGTGTGCAGTTCTATCTCCAGCATGGTGTCCTCCGTAGGCCTCGGAGTGACACTTTCTAGGATCTATTCCTGTTCATGCTCAGGTACACAACATCTAATAACACCATCTACTCCTTCTTTATAAAGGTGTGGGTCATCCCAAAAGTAATGTCTTAAATCATAGAAAATCTTTTTCTTTTGTTGGTATGTGAAGCTAGGTGGTATAAATTTAGCAACAATATAATTGGCATAATCAGCATACCATGGAGCACTACGAGAAGCATTTATGACAGCTAATTGTTCATCAGGAAAGTTATCATCAATAGGTAGTGGGTCATTAAGAACATTTTCTAACCTAGACAAGTTGTCTGCTACGGGGTTCTCCGCTCCCTTTCTATCAATAATATGCAAATCAAATTCTTGCAGCAAAAGAACCCATCTATAAGTCTAGGTTTAGCATCTTTCTTTTCCATAAGGTATTTAATAGCAACATAATTGGTGTGAACAATCACTTAGGAATCAACAATATAAGATCTGAACTTATCACAAGCGAATACAACTGCTAGAAATTCTTTTTCAGTAGTAGCATAATTTCTTTGAGCACTGTCTAGAGTTTTACTAGCATAATGGATAACATTTAATTTCTTATCAACTCTTTGTCCTAGAACAGCACCAACAGCATGATCACTAGCATCACACATAATTTCAAAGGGTAGGTTCCAATCAGGTGGTTGAACAATAGGTGCAGAAATCAAGGCTTTCTTAAGAATTTCAAATGCTTCTACACAATCATCATTAAAAATAAATGGAACATCTTTTTGCAAAAGATTAGTGAGAGGCCTAGAAATTTTAGAGAAGTCTTTAATAAACCTCTCCTATAGAAACCAGCATGACCAAGGAAACTTCTTATACCTTTGATATCTTTGGGACACGACATTTTTTCAATAGCATCAACTTTAGCTTTATCAACTTCAATACCTCTTTCAGAAATTTTATGCCCCAAGACAATACCTTCATTAACCATAAAGTGGCACTTCTCCCAATTCAAGACAAGATTAGTTTCTTCACATCTCTGCAAAACTTGATCAAGGTTGCTTAAGCAATCATCAAAAGAAGTTCCGTAAATGGAGAAATCATCCATGAAAACCTCAACAATCTTTTCACAAAAGTCAGAGAATATAGCAGTCATACATCTTTGAAAGGTAGCAGGTGCATTGCATAAACCAAAAGGCATACGTCTATAAGCAAAGGTACCAAAAGGGCAAGTAAAAGTAGTTTTTTCTTGATCCTCTTGTGACACAGGTATTTGAGAAAAACCAGAAGAACCATCTAGAAAGCAAAAGTGTGTATGTTTGGATAGTCTTTCTAGCATTTTATCAATAAAAGGTAGAGGGTAATGATCTTTCCTAGTAGCTTTGTTTAATTTTCTAAAATCAATTACCATTCTATAACCTGTGACAATTCTTTGTGGAATCAATTCATTCTTATCATTAGGAACAACAGTAACACCTCCCTTCTTAGGGACACAATGAACAGGACTTACTCATCTACTATCAGCAATAGGATAAATTATACCTACTTCCAGAAGCTTTAATATTTCATTTCTTACCACTTCCTTCATCTTAGGATTCAACCATCGTTGATGATCAACAACTGGTTTAGCATCAGGCTCCATATTAATTTTGTGCTGACATAGAGTGGGACTGATGCCCTTAAGATCATCAAGAGTATATCCAATAGCGGCACGGCGCTTCTTCAGAGTTTTCAATAATTTCTTTTCTTCATGCTCTGAAAGGTTAGCACTAATAATAACAGGATATATCTTTTTCTCATCAAGATAAGCATATTTCAGGGTATCAGGTAATTGTTTAAGATCGAACACAGGACCACTCTTGGGTGGTAGAGGATCTCCAAGAGTTTCAACAGGCAAATTGTTTTTCAAAACAGGCATCTGTTTAAAGAAAATTTCAGCTAGTTCCCTTCTTTCATTCATGAACATATCATTTTCATGGTCTAGCAAATATTGTTCTAAAGGATCAGTAGGGGGCACAACAATAGAAGCAAGACCAATAATTTCATATTTACTAGGCAATTATTTATCATGGGGTTGTCTACGAAATTTGGAGAAATTAAACTCATGAGACACATCCCCAAAACTTACAGTTACAGTTTCTTTCTCACAATCTATTTTGGCATTAACAGTGTTTAAGAAAGGTCTACCAAATATAATGGGACAAAAATCATCTTGTGGGGAACCAAGAACTAGAAAATTAGTAGGGTATTTTATTTTCCCAAACAAGACTTCAACATCTCTAACAATCCCAATTGGTGATATAGTATCTCTATTGGCAAGCTTAATAGTGACATCAATATCTTCTATTTCAGCAGGTGCAATATCATTCATAATTTCTTGATATAAAGTAAAGGGAATTGCACTCACACTAGCACCCAAATCACATAAGGCATGATAACAATGATCTCCTATTTTAACAGAAACAACATGCATGCCAACAACAGGTCTATGTTTATCTTTATCATCAGGTCTAGCAATTCTAGCAGCTTCATCACAGAAATAAATAACATGCCCATCAATATTATCGACCAAGAGATCTTTAACCATAGCAATACTAGATTCAACTTTAATTTGTTCAGGGGGTGTAGGTGTTCTAGTATAACTCTTACGAACCACAGTTGAAGCTTTAGCATGTTCCTTTATTCTAACAGGGAAAGGTGGTTTCTCAATATAAGCAGTAGGAACAATAGGATCAACATTATAAGTAATAGTTTCCTCTTCAACTTTAAGAGGTTCTACTATTTTCACTTCAATGGGAGGATGATATTTAAACCACTTCTCCTTAGGGAGATCAACATGAGTAGCAAATGATTCACAGAAAGAAGCTACTATCTCAGAGTCAAGTCCATATTTAGTGCTAAATTCACGAAAAGCATCGGTATCCATAAAAGATTTAACACAATCAAACTTGAGGTTTATACCTGACTCCTTACCTTCGTCGAGTTCCCAATCTTCAGAGTTGTGTTTAATTCTTTCCAATAAATCCCATTTGAATTCAATAGTCTTCTTCATAAAAAAACCAGTACAAGAAATATCGAGCATGGATTGATCATTACGAGAAAGCCGAGCATAAAAGTTCTGAATAATAATTTCTCTTGATAGCTCATGATTGGGGCATGAATATAACATTGATTTAAGCCTCCCACAAGCTTGAGCGATACTTTCTCCTTCACGAGGCCAAAAATTATAAATATAATTCCGATCACGATGAACTAGATGCATAGGATAAAACTTATGATGAAATTCCAATTTCAATCGGTTGTAATTCCAAGTCCCAATATCATCGCATAGCCTATACCATGTCAATGCCTTCTCCTTCAAAGATAAAGTGAAGACCTTCTTCTTGACTTCATCCTCGGGCAAACCTGCAAGCTTAAATAATCCACAAACTTCATCCACATAGATTAGATGCACATCAGGATGTAAGGATTAGCTAGCAGTTTCTCTATCATACCCAAAGGAATTTCATAATAAATATTTTCAGTAGGTTTACTAGGTTGAGGGGCAACTCTTTTCTCTTTCGGTCGGGATGAAGATACCCCGAACAAGCCCCTCAAAGAATTATGTTCCATAGTATCAAGTGACAGTAAATTTCAGCACACTATATAAATGTTTCCTTACCAAATTCTACTTACCAAAGGCGCTTCACTCCTCGGCAACGGCGCCAGAAAATAGTCTTGATGACCCACAAGTATAGGGGATCTATCATAGTCCTTTCGATAAGTAAGAGTGTCGAACCCAACGAGGATCAGAAGGAAATGACAAGCGGTTTTCAGCAAGGTATTCTCTGCAAGCACTGAAATTATCGGGAACAGATAGTTTTGTGATAAGATAATTCGTAACGGGTAACAAGTAACAAGTGTAACTAAGGTGTAGCAAGGTGGCCCAATCCTTTTTGTAGCAAAGGACAAGCCTGGACAAAGTCTTATATAAAGAAAAGCGCTCCCGAGGACACATGGGAATTATGGTCAAGCTAGTTTTCATCATGCTCATATGATTCGCATTCGTTACTTTGATAATTTGATATGTGGGTGAACCGGTGCTTGGGTGTTGTCCTTACTTGGACAAGCCTCCCACTTATGATTAACCCCTCTCGCAAGCATCCACAACTACAAAAGAAGAATTAAGATAAATCTAACCATAGCATGAAACATGTGGATCCAAATCAGCCCCTTACAAAGTAACGCATAAACTAGGGTTTAAGCTTCTGTCACTCTAGCAACCCATCATCTACTTATTACTTCCCAATGCCTTCCCCTAGGCCCAAATCATGGTGAAGTGTCATGTAGTCGACGTTCACATAACACCACTAGAGGAAAGACAACATACATCTCATCAAAATATCGAACGAATACCAAATTCACATGATTACTTATAACAAGACTTCTCCCATGTCCTCAGGAACAGACATAACTACTCACAAAACATATTCATGTTCATAATCAGAGGGGTAATAAATATCATTAAGGATCTGAACATATGATCTTCCACCGAATAAACCAACTAGCATCAACTACAAGGAGTAATCAACACTACTAGCAACCCACATGTACCAATCTGAGGTTTTGAGACAAAGATCGGATACAAGAGATGAACTAGGGTTTGAGAGGAGATGGTGCTGGTGCAGATGTTGATGGAGATTGACCCCCTCTCGATGAGAGGATCGTTGGTGATGACGATTGTAACACCCCCAGTGGTTAGCCACAGTAATTCCATTTTGATAATGCCATGTCATCATGTTTAACAGTGCATGATCATCATTAACATCATATTGCATTTCAACTCCTAAGTCAAAATTCAAATTTAAATGAAAGTGAAATATAAAAGTGGTCCAACATAAAAACTAAATTGTTCATTAGATGGCAAATATTCCAGAGACCATTCTAAAATTGTAACCAACATTAAATAAATTAATTAGGTGGCCCAAACCTCTTTTAAAAGTGGCTGAAAATAATATTTACAAGCCTTTTAATTAATCCAGATCAAATATGAAATGGTGTTTTGCCCAAACTAGTTTTTGGTGTTATGGTATAAAGCACTGGTATTTATGGACTAGGTCTCCCGTTTTTACAAAAATCATTTGGGGCCTAAACAATTAACAGAATAGGAAAGAAAAGAATCAGAAAAAAAAGAAAAAAAAAAGAAAAAGAAAGAAAAGCAAAGAAAATAAAAAAGGCCCCCTCCTCCCGGGCTCGGCAGCCACATGCCAGGCCGGCCCATCCCCACTCCCTTAACCCCTGGTGCCGAAACCCTAGCCACCGACACCCCCATTCCCCCCCCACCCCCTCGCTCATCCCTCTCCCCCCCACCCCCGATCCAGATCGGGGCAACGGCGCCCCGACCCCGTCGCCCCGCGTCGCGACGCCGCCGCTCGCCTCGTCGCCGAACGCCGTCGCCGCCCCGACCCGACTTCCTCCCCGCGCCCACTGCCCCGTGCCCTACGCCCCGCAGTGAGCTCGCACCGCCTCTCTCCCTCGCCCCGCATGCGCACCCGCACGCCCGTGCTCACCGCGGCCTCGCTCGCCGCATGCCGCTGCGCTGACCGCGCTCGGCGCTCTGCCTGCGGAGCCCGCGCTCCCGTGCAGACACCCCGTGCGCCCGTCGCGCTCTCGTGCCCGGTCGCCGTGTTCCCCCCCCCCCACCCCCACACCCCCCAGCCAGCTCCGCCCGGCGCTCGCACCCGCCGTCGACCGCGTCCCCGCTGGCCTGCTTGCTCCTCCCCGTGGCCGCGCCTCCGTCGCACGTCGCCGTCGCCGCTGCCTGCTTCTGCTCCTGCCTCTGCTGCGCGCGCACCTCGCCGGTCCCGGCCTCGCACCGAGCCGCTCCGCACCAGCCTCTGCTGCCGCGCGCCGGCGCCCCCGCGAGGCCACGGCCTCGCCTAGTCCCCCCTGGCCGCGCCACGCCGCGCCCGCGCCGCGCGCCGCGCCCGTCGCCCGCGTCCGTGGCCTGGGCCACCGACGGGTGGGGCCCCGCGCCCAGTGCCACTGCCAAATGGGCCCCTGCCCCTAGGGCCAATGACATGTGGGGCCTACCCCCAGAACGATTTAAGAAATAGAAAATAAAAATAAAATAATTAATAAAAATAATTAATTAATTAATTAATTAGTGAATTAATTAATTTAATTAATCCTGATTAGGTTAATTTAATTAAGTAGTTAGTGTTAATTAAACAGTAATTTAATTAGTTAATCCCTAATTAACTAAACAGCCTATGACAGGTGGGACCCACTGGTCCTGACGTCATGCTGACGTCATTCTGACGTCAGCAAGACACTGTTTCGGATAATGTTGTTTTAATTAATTAAATAAATTCCAGAAATTAGTAAAAACTTTAGAAAATCATATTAAATAATCCGTAACTCCGATGGAAAAACTTTGTACATGAAAATTGCTCAGAACGACGAGACGAATCCGAATACGCGGTCCGTTCGTCCGTCACGCGTCCCTAACTATCCGAACGTGCAACCGTTCCCCTCTTATCGTCTGACCGATAATTACAAAAACCCGGGAAATATCGTCAGATATTCTCCCGCTCCGTCTGATACTTGTAGTACTGCGTTAGACTACCCCTAGCACCGTGTATCGTATTTGTCATGCTCATGTTTGCTCTATATTTATACTGTTTCCTCCCCCTCTTCTCTCTCGGTAGACCCTGACACCGACGTCGTCCCCGAGACCGACGCAACTCAGGAGCCCGACGCCACCGTTGACGACCTTGCCCTTGCCGCCGAGCAACCAGGCAAGCCCCCCTTTTGATCATCCCGATATCGCCTATTCTAATTTCTCATACTTGCATTAGAATTGCTGCTGCTGCTTTACCTATTCTGATGCATAGCCTGTTTATTGTATCCTGCTGTTGATAATTACCTGCATATCCTAAACTGCTTAGTATAGGCTGGGTAGAGACCTATCAGTGACCCCACTTATCGCGACTGCCGCGCTGGATTGTCAGAAGACCCGATCAACGGGATTGAAGACCAGGCCCCGACACCGCACATCACCCCCCCCCCCTTGTTGTAACGACACTGCAGCGTTACTATCGAGTGCCGAGGGTGAAACCTCTTGTAGCACTCCTGATGTTAACTCTGTAGAGTAGCTATTCGGTCGTGGTCATCGAGGGTGATTCCTCCTTCACCGCTTCCGATAACAACGCTGTCGTACAACACCTCAAGTGTGGACCCAGTGAGGGTGATTCCTCCGAGTTCACCTTGACGGATACATCGAGTGGGAATTCAATGAGGGTGATACCTCGGATTCCCTGATGTTATGGACACACGGATACTTGGACTTTACAATGTTACTTGGATAGGCGGGTCGACCCTGAGGGGTACCCGCGTGCGCCTGAGAGGCGAGTGTTGTGAAGACGGGTGCCAGTGTGGTGCCCGAGTGGTGAATACGAGGCGCGGCCGGGCATTCTTAACCCTTGCAGCAAGTCCTCGAGACGGGGCGACGGGGTCACATCTTTCGTGAGTCTCTGCTCGTTACCGCAAGCCCCTAGTCCTAACGATTTGGATATTTGATCCGAGCAGGCCTCTGGTCTGATAGCACTAACCATCACGTGGGCATAGTATGGGCGTTCTGCATCGTATGCATCAGCCGAAAGCTCTGTCAGACGTCTAGTTCAGCATGGCGGCACGGACGGACCGGCGCCTTCCTGTAGTGTTGGTGCCTGCTTCACCGTGTGCGCAATGACCCGGAGGGCGAGGGGCGATGGCCAAGACCCCCTTGCGCTTAGGATGTAGACCGGCGGGGACCTCTCTGCTGAGCTGTAGGTAGGGTTGCGATGTGTCATTTGGCCGAGGCCGGGCATGACCCAGGAAAGTGTGTCCGGCCGGAGTTAATCGAGCGTGTTGGGTAAGTTGGTGCACCCCTGCAGGGAAGAACACTTCTATCGATAGCCGGTCCTACGGTAAAGGACACTCGGAGTTGTATCCCGATCGATACAACTAGAACTGGATACCTGTGATGAGACCTGTATGTATGGCTCTGGGATTGCTTCTCGCAGGGAGTCGAGAAGGGATCTCCGGACGAGGTTGATGACTGTATGGCTCTAGGATTGCTTTCTCGCAGGGAGTCGAGAAAGGATCTCTGGGTGAGGATGAGACTTAATGATACTGCTACATTATATTGTATTGTGCTTCTCTCTTCTATTGCTGCAAGACCTCTGAAGATGCTAGTCTTCGATAGGACTAGGCCTTCTCTCTATTCTTGCATTTCTGCAGCCCAGTCCACATATACAGCCTCCCTTTGAAAATGTTGCATATGTAGTGTAGATCCTTGCTTGCTGAGTACTTCTGAGTACTCACGGTTGCTTTGTTTACCATTTCTCCCCATATCAGTTTGACGTGACCAAGATGACGGAGCCCCTGACACAGATGCCCCGTCGATCGACTACTTCTACTACCCAGAGGATGGATACTACAACGAGTTGACTGACGACCAGGAGTAGGATCGGAGGGTCCCAGGCAGGAGGCCTACGCCTTTCGATCGTAGTGTTTTAGTTTTGCCCCGCCTTTCTAAAGGCCTTTCTGTTTCTCTTTTAATATCTGTACTCAGATATCTGATGCTTCCGCTGACGCTTGTACGCAAGCTTATGTATTCGAGCCCTCGAGGCCCCTGGCTTGTAATATAAAGCTTGTATGACTTTATTTATGTTTTAGAGTTGTGTTGTGATATCTTCCCGTGAGTCCTTAGGCTTGATCGTGTGCATTTGCGTGTATGATTATTGCACGATCGGGCCAGGGGCGTCACAAGTTGGTATCAGAGCCGACTGACTGTAGGAACCCCCCTTTCCAACTCCTTGGCCGAAGTTGAGTCTAGCAACCGAAAATTGTTTTACTAACCTGGTTGTGTGGCTTACGGGCCCACGTCGCCAATTGGGTGGTATTAGGATCTTTTACTCCTCGACCTTTAATCTGGGACTCTGATCTCTCTTCTATTCGGGTTAAAATTTTACTAACTTCAACATTTGGTTCTCGTGATCACATCCACCCGGTGTTCTGAATTATTCCCCCCTTGCTTCGAGATTGTGGGCCAGGTTCTGCTTACAGGATCCTTTTATCGAGGGCACCCTGTGTTTCACTTGCAGATTCCTCGCTCCAATAGTTTTCTCCGACGTTGATGTAGCCTTTGCTATGTCTCGTTGTGTACTTCCCTACCGCGTGCCTGCGCGCCGCCTAGTTGTCTAGCCCTCCCTTTTCTACTGTTGTAATGCCGGATTCTAACCAAGGCTATGTGTGGATTTGAATGTCTGGTGCGAATATGATGAAGTATCTATTGCACTTCTTCTGTTGTGCGTGTTACTTCATGAATCATTCCATACACCTGCAGTTTTTCTTGCTAAACTACCCCTGTTGATTTGGCAGGATGGCTGACGATCCTCCACCTCCACCTTATATTGCCGCAATGATGCAGCAATTTGAACTGAACCGTCAGGTTATGACCGGGATATTGGCTCAGTTCCCAAATCAGAATGCTCAGCAACAGTCTGCTCCAATAACTCTGCCAGAATTTGTGCGCCTCAATCCATCCGTTTTCCGCAACCCCACCAATCCCATGGATGCTGATGATTGGCTTCGTGACATCCTGTTTGAGATGGAGTCAGCTAATGTTGCCCCTGACAGTTACGTCACCTTTGCGACATTCCACCTGAAGGGCCCAGCTGCTCAATGGTGGGAAAGCCATAAGGCTATGTTGCCTGCAGAGACTGTAACCACTTGGCAGGAATTTCAGTCAGCTTTTCATGCATGTTACATTCCTCAAGGTCTGATGGACCAGAAGAAGCAGGAGTTCCGTAAACTCTCACAGGGCAAAATGACTGTGGATGAATATCAGAGGAAATTCCTTGAATTATCCCGCTATGCTGCGGATGACGTCGACACTGACACTCGCAAGCAGGAGAAATTCCGTGAAGGACTACGTACTGATATAAAACTTGCACTTGCTGTCCATGATTGCACAGAATTCGCAACGCTTGTCAGCAAATCTTTCCAAATTGAAACAGCTCTGACTGAATACCAGGAGTCACTCAAGCGCACTCATGGAGCTGGCTCATCCTCGGGTCAGCCTGTTCAGAAACGTCGAGTCTGGATCCCTCACAATATTCATCATCGACCTGCTCCAACACCAAGGCCTTCATATGCTGCAACTCGTCTGCCCCCACCACCAAGGCAACTGAACATTTCAAGTGGACAGCCCAATGTTGGTGTTTCTCCCCATAATGATGGTCTGTGCCACCAGTGTGGACAGCCAGGGCACCGTGCTTTTAACTGTCATCAAGGTCAGCCTCAGAATGCATCACGTCATCCTGTTGTTCATAGGAAGGGCCATCGGACCCATCATTCCATAAATCATAGTGCCAGACTACCTGCTAGTCAACTTGTTCATGTCAACCAAGTCAACATGGAAGAAGCTCGACAGGACCCCAACATTGTGATGGGCACCCTTCTAGTGAATGCAATCCCAGCTTCAGTCCTCTTTGATTCTGGAGCATCGCACTCCTTCATGTCCGAAAGTTTTGCGCGAAGCCATGATATACTTTTCGAGGAGATGTCCATCCCATTAGTAATCCATTCACCTGGGGCTAATTGGCAAACTGCCGTGGTAAGCCACGGTAACCACATTGTGATCGGAGGATTGATGTTCCCCGTTTCTCTCATTGCTCTCAAGACCTCCAACATAGACATTATTCTGGGTATGGACTGGTTGAAGCCTCATAAAGCTTTGATTGACTGTGCCACTGAAACAGTCCGCCTCACACACCCTTCTGGTCAGACTGTCAGATACTCAGCTCGTACAGTGCAGGAAGCCGAAGCTCAGATATATGTTCTGAATGCATTGAACGCTTCACCTCTTGAAGGCATCGACAACGTTCCAGTTGTTCATGATTTCCAAGACATCTTTCCAGATAAACTTCCAGGAATACCCCCTACTAGAGCTGTTGAGTTCGTCATCGACTTGAAGCCTGGCACAACTCCTATTGCGAAGCGTCCTTATAAAATGCCTCCGCATCATCTTCTCGAACTTAAGGAGGAAATCGACACGTCACTTAAGAAAGGTTTCATCCGCCCCAGTTCCTCTGCTTGGGGAGCACCTTCACTCTTCATTAAGAAGAAGGATGGAACTAACCGGTTGGTTCAGGATTACCGACCTATCAACCAAGCAACAATCCAGAACAAATATCCGCTTCCCCGGATCAATGATTTGTATGATCAACTTGCCGGTTCCTCAGTATTCTCTAAGCTTGATTTGAGATTGGGATACCATCAGATCCGTGTTCGCGAAGAGGATATTCCCAAGACTGCATTTGTTACTCGCTATGGCTCCTACGAGTACACGGTCATGTCCTTCGGCTTAACAAATGCTCCAGCCACATTCTCCCATCTGATGAATTATATTTTCATGGATTACCTCGACAAATTTGTCGTGGTATATCTGGATGATATTCTGGTATATTCGAAGAATAAAGAAGAACATGCTGAACACCTCCGTCTAGTACTGGAAAGGCTCCGAGAACACCAGCTGTATGCCAAGTACTCCAAATGTGAATTCTGGCTTTCTGAAGTGACATATCTTGGTCATGTGATTTCAAAAGATGGAATTGCCGTTAACCCAGAACGAGTTCAGGCTATTCTGGACTGGACTCCTCCAAAGAACGTCAAGCAAGTGAGAAGTTTTCTCGGCCTTGCAAGTTATTGCCATCGTTTTGTTGAGAATTTTTCTAAGATTGCTAAGCCCCTGACTGATCTGCTTCACAAAGGTGATAAGTTCGAATGGACAGAAAAATGTTAGGAAAGTTTTCAAGCACTCAAAGACAAGCTGACATCTGCCCCAGTACTATCTCCTCCAGATACTCGCAAAGACTTTGTGATTTATTGTGATGCATCCCGCGAAGGATTAGGCTGTGTCCTAATGCAAGAGCGTAAAGTGATTGCTTATGGCTCTCGTCAGTTGCGCCCACATGAAGAGAATTATCCGGTACATGATCTAGAACTAGCTGCTGTGATCTATGCATTGCAGTTGTGGCGACATTACCTTCTCGGTAATCGTTGCGAGATCTACACGGATCATAAAAGTCTGAAGTACTTGTTCAGTCAACCTTCTCTAAACCTCCGTCAGCAAAGATGGATGGAGGCCATTGCGGACTATGATTTGGGTATATCCTATACCCCTGGCAAGGCTAACATGATGGCTGATGCCTTAAGCCGCAAGTCCTATTGCGACAACCTCAGGGTTAGGCGAGCTCAACCTCGTCTTTTTGAAGAATTGTGCAAGCTGAATCTGTGTATTGTTCCAGAGGGATCTCTTAATAACCTTGTGATACAACCAGATCTTGAGAAAGCTGTTAAGAGTGCACAAGCTAAAGATGCTGAAGTTGATCTGATGAAGAAAGACCTTCACCTTGTAAAGTACAGGGATTTCTCGCTGTCTGAAGATGGAACCTTGTATTTCAGAAACCGCATTGTCGTACCTCGCTTCGAGCTTATGACTGACAAAGTCATGAAGGAGGCACATGATACCCCGTTGTCTATTCATCCGGGTAGCACCAAGATGTATCGTGATCTTCGTCAAAGGTACTGGTGGTCTAGAATGAAGCAGGACATTGCTCGTTATGTTGCTGAATGTGATGTGTGTCGTCGCGTTAAAGCAGAACATCAGAAACCAGCTGGAATTCTGCAACCACTTCCTATTCCTCTATGGAAATGGGATAAGGTTCAGATGGATTTCGTTACAGGACTTCCCAGGTCACAGAAGGGTCACGATGCTATTCTTGTCGTCGTCGACCAACTCTCTAAAGTTGCACACTTTCTGCCCGTCAAAGAGACTATCACTGCTAGTCAGTTAGCAGAGTTGTATATCTCCAGAATTGTATCACTCCACAGTATTCCGAAGGAGATTAGTTTGGACCGTGGCGGCCTTTTCACTTCCAAATTCTGGGAAAGTTTCCAAATAGCTATGGGAAATCATATCACCTGGAGTTCAGCTTATCACCCTCAGTCCCAAGGCCAAGTTGAGCGAGTCAACCAAGTGCTTGAAGACATGCTTCGAGCTTGTGTTATTTCATTCGGTAAGAAGTGGGAAGAATCTCTTCCGTATGCTGAGTTCTCTTATAACAACAGCTATCAAGCCAGCTTGAAAATGGCCCCCTTCGAAGTACTTTATGGACGTAAGTGTCGAACCCCTCTGAATTGGTCAGAAACTGGGGAACGACCGCTCGTGGGTCCGGATATTATTCAACACGCCGAAGAACAAGTTTGTATTGTCCGGGAAAATCTCAAGGCGGCTTAGGACCGCCAGAAGAGCAACTATGATCGCAAATGATGGGGTTTGACTTATCAACCTGGTGATCAAGCTTATCTGCGTGTCACTCCTATGAAAGGCACTCACCGTTTCGGAATCAAGGGCAAGCTAGCTCCACGCTACATTGGTCCTTTCCGCATAATTGCTAGACGTGGTCAAGTGGCGTATAAATTGGAGTTGCCACCGCAATTCTCTCATATCCACGACGTCTTCCATGTGTCGCAACTTCGTCAATGCTTCAAGGAATCTCCGCACCGAGCTGTGGATCACGAGGTGCTCGAATTGCAAGATGACCTTTCTTATAAGGAACATCCGATCCGCATTCTCGATGAAGCTGAACGTCGGACCCGCCAGAAAGTTACCAAGTTCCTCAAAGTGTAGTGGTCAAATCATACTGAAGATGAAGCCACTTGGGAACGCGACGATAATCTTCGCGCGGAATACCCCGAACTTTTTCCTTCTACCTCTTAATTCTCGGGACGAGAATTCTTATTAGTGGAGGAGATTTGTAACACCCCCAGTGGTTAGCCATAGTAATTCCATTTTGATAATGCCATGTCATCATGTTTAACAGTGCATGATCATCATTAACATCATATTGCATTTCAACTCCTAAGTCAAAATTCAAATTTAAATGAAAGTGAAATATAAAAGTGGTCCAACATAAAAACTAAATTGTTCATTAGATGGCAAATATTCCAGAGACCATTCTAAAATTGTAACCAACATTAAATAAATTAATTAGGTGGCCCAAACCTCTTTTAACAGTGGCTGAAAATAATATTTACAAGCCTTTTAATTAATCCAGATCAAATATGAAATGGTGTTTTGCCCAAACTAGTTTTTGGTGTTATGGTATAAAGCACTGGTATTTATGGACTAGGTCTCCCTTTTTTACAAAAATCATTTGGGGCCTAAACAATTAACAGAATAGGAAAGAAAAGAATCAGAAAAAAAAAGAAAAAAAAGAAAAAGAAAGCAAAAGAGAAAATAAAAAAAAGGCACCCTCCTCCCGGGCCTCGGCCCAGCCACATGCCAGGCCGGCCCATCCCCACTCCCTTAACCCCCTGGTGCCGAAACCCTAGCCACTGACACCCCCATTCCCCCCCACCCCCTCGCTCACTCCCTCTCCCCCCCACCCCCGATCCAGATCGGGGCAACGGCGCCCCGACCCCGTCGCCCGCGACCGCGACGCCGCCGCCTCGCCCTCGTCGCCGACCGCCGTCGCCGCCCCGACCCCGACTTCCTCCCCGCGCCCACTGCCCCGTGCCCTAGGCCCCGCAGTGAGCTCGCACCGCCTCTCTCCCTCGCCCCGCATGCGCACCCGCACGCCCGCGCTCACCGCGGCCTCGCTCGCCGCATCGCCGCCTGCGCTGACCGCGCTCGCGCTCTGCCTGCGGAGCCCGCGCTCCTGTGCAGCCCACCCCCGTGCGCCGCTCGCGCTCTCGTGCCCGGTCGCCGTGTTCCCCCCCCCCACGCAGCTCCGCCCGGCGCTCGCACCCGCCGTCGACCGCGTCCCCACTGGCCTGCTTGCTCCTCCCCGTGGCCGCGCCTCCGTCGCACGTCGCCGTCGCCGCTGCCTGCTTCTGCTCCTGCCTCTGCTGCGCGCGCACCTCGCTGGTCCCGGCCTAGCACCGCGGTGCCTCGCACCGAGCCGCTTCGCACCAGCCTCTGCTGCCGCGCGCCGGCGCCCCCGCGAGGCCACGGCCTCGCCTAGTCCCCCCTGGCCGCGCCCCGCCGCGCCCGCGCCGCGCGCCGCGCCCGTCGCCCGCGTCCGTGGCCTGGGCCACCGACGGGTGGGGCCCCGCGCCCAGTGCCACTGCCAAATGGGCCCCTGCCCCTAGGGCCAATGACATGTGGGGCCTACCCCCAGAACGATTTAAGAAATAGAAAATAAAAATAAAATAATTAATAAAAATAATTAATTAATTAGCGAATTAATTAATTTAATTAATCCTGATTAGGTTAATTTAATTAAGTAGTTAGTGTTAATTAAACAGTAATTTAATTAGTTAATCCCTAATTAACTAAACAGCCTATGACAGGTGGGACCCACTGGTCCTGATGTCATGCTGACGTCATGCTGACGTCAGCAAGACACTGTTTCGGATAATGTTGTTTTAATTAATTAAATAAAATCCAGAAATTAATAAAAACTTTAGAAAATCATATTAAATAATCCGTAACTCCGATGGAAAAACTTTGTACATGAAAATTGCTCAGAACGACGAGACGAATCCGAATACGCGGTCCGTTCGTCCGTCACGCGTCCCTAACTATCCGAACGTGCAACCGTTCCCCTCTTATCGTCTGACCGATAATTACAAAAACCCGGGAAATATCGTCAGATATTCTCCCGCTCCGTCTGATACTTGTAGTACTGCGTTAGACTACCCCTAGCACCGTGTATCGTATTTGTCATGCTCATGTTTGCTCTATATTTATATTGTTTCCTCCCCCTCTTCTCTCTCGGTAGACCCTGACACCGACGTCGTCCCCGAGACTGACGCAACTCAGGAGCCCGACGCCACCGTTGACGACCTTGCCCTTGCCGCCGAGCAACCAGGCAAGCCCCCCTTTTGATCATCCCGATATCGCCTATTCTAATTTCTCATGCTTGCATTAGAATTGCTGCTGCTGCTTTACCTATTCTGATGCATAGCCTGTTTATTGTATCCTGCTGTTGATAATTACCTGCATATCCTAAACTGCTTAGTATAGGCTGGGTAGAGACCTATCAGTGACCCCACTTATCCCGACTGCCGCGTTGGATTGTCAGAAGACCCGATCAACGGGATTGAAGACCATGCCCCGACACCGCACATCACCCCCCCTTTGTTGTAACGACACTGCAGCGTTACTATCGAGTGCCGAGGGTGAAACCTCTTGTAGCACTCCTGATGTTAACTCTGTAGAGTAGCTATTCGGTCGTGGTCATCGAGGGTGATTCCTCCTTCACCGCTTCCGATAACGACGCTGTCGTACAACACCTCAAGTGTGGACCCAGTGAGGGTGATTCCTCCGAGTTCACCTTGACGGATACATTGAGTGGGAATTCAATGAGGGTGATACCTCGGATTCCCTGATGTTATGGACACACGGATACTTGGACTTTACAATGTTACTTGGATAGGCGGGTCGACCCTGAGGGGTACCCGCGTGCGCCTGAGAGGCGAGTGTTGTGAAGACGGGTGCCAGTGTGGTGCCCGAGTGGTGAATACGAGGCGCGGCCGGGCATTCTTAACCCTTGCAGCAAGTCCTCGAGACGGGGCGACGGGGTCACATCTTTCGTGAGTCTCTGCTCGTTACTGCAAGCCCCTAGTCCTAACGATTTGGATATTTGATCCGAGCAGGCCTCTGGTCTGATAGCACTAACCATCACGTGGGCATAGTATGGGCGTTCTGCATCGTATGCATCAGCCGAAAGCTCTGTCAGACGTCTAGTTCAGCATGGCGGCACGGACGGACCGGCGCCTTCCTGTAGTGTTGGTGCCTGCTTCATCGTGTGCGCAACGACCCGGAGGGCGAGGGGCGATGGCCAAGACCCCCTTGCGCTTAGGATGTAGACCGGCGGGGACCTCTCTGCTGAGCTGTAGGTAGGGTTGCAATGTGTCGTTTGGCCGAGGCCGGGCATGACCCAGGAAAGTGTGTCCGGCCGGAGTTAATCGAGCGTGTTGGGTAAGTTGGTGCACCCCTGCAGGGAAGAACACTTCTATCGATAGCCGGTCCTACGGTAAAGGACACTCGGAGTTGTATCCCGATCGATACAACTAGAACTGGATACCTGTGATGAGACCTGTATGTATGGCTCTGGGATTGCTTCTCGCAGGGAGTCGAGAAGGGATCTCCGGACGAGGTTGATGACTGTATGGCTCTGGGATTGCTTTCTCGCAGGGAGTCGAGAAAGGATCTCTGGGTGAGGATGAGACTTAATGATACTGCTACATTATATTGTACTGTGCTTCTCTCTTGTATTGCTGCAAGACCTCTGAAGATGCTAGTCTTCGATAGGACTAGGCCTTCTCTCTATTCTTGCATTTCTGCAGCCCAGTCCACATATACAGCCTCCCTTTGAAAATGTTGCATATGTAGTGTAGATCCTTGCTTGCTGAGTACTTCTGAGTACTCACGGTTGCTTTGTTTACCATTTCTCCCCATATTAGTTTGACGTGACCAAGATGACGGAGCCCCTGAGACAGATGCCCCGTCGATCGACTACTTCTACTACCCAGAGGATGGATACTACAACGAGTTGACTGACGACCAGGAGTAGGATCGGAGGGTCCCAGGCAGGAGGCCTACGCCTTTCGATCGTAGTGTTTTAGTTTTGCCCTGCCTTTCTAAAGGCCTTTCTATTTCTCTTTTAATATCTGTACTCAGATATCTGATGCTTCCGCTGACGCTTGTACGCAAGCTTATGTATTCGAGCCCTCGAGGCCCCTGGCTTGTAATATAAAGCTTGTATGACTTTATTTATGTTTTAGAGTTGTGTTGTGATATCTTCCCGTGAGTCCTTAGGCTTGATCGTGTGCATTTGCGTGTATGATTAGTGCACGATCGGGCCGGGGGCGTCACAACGATGGCTTCGATTTCCCCCTCCCGGAGGAAAGTTTCCCCGGCAGAATAGCTCCGCCGGAGCCCTAGATTGCTTCTGCCCAGGTTCCGCCTCGAGACGGCGGCGCTTTATCCTGAAAGCTTCCTTATGATTTTTTCCAGGTCAAAACCCTCCATATAGTAGGAGATGGGCACCGGAGACCTGCCAGGGGGCCGACAAGCCCTAGGGGCACGCCTAGGGGGGTAGGGCGTGCCCTCAGGCTTGTGGCCTCCTGGTGGGTCCCCTCTGGTATTTTATTTGCCCAATATTTTTTATATATTCCAAAATAATTCTCCGTAAATTTTCAAGACTTTTGGAGTTGTGCGGAATAGGTCTCTCAGATTTGCTCCTTTCCGGTCCAGAATTCCAGCTGCCAGCATTCTCCCTCTTTGTGTAAACCTTGTAAAATAAGAGAGAAAAGGCATTAGTATTGTACCATAATGTGTAATAACAGCCCATAATGAAATAAATATCAATATAAAAGCATGATGCAAAATGGAAGTATCAGACCCACATATTATTATCTTCATATCTCAAAACTATTACAAGGAATCAAGTTTATAATATCCAATGATCTTCATGAATGTTTTTATTATATCCCTCTTGAATATCTATCACTTTGGGACTAGTTTCATATATTACCATTGCTTATGATAAGCTCTCAAACAAATTTAAGTTTAGAACATGAGCATAAATAATTTTCTCATCTCTCAAAATAATATAAGTGAATGTCGGGGAAAACGACACCTATGGGATCGAGTGGATCCCTTCTACGGTTCGGCAGGGAGGAGGGGTGCATGAAGAGTAGATCTAGTGATCAACATGAGGGATTTTTACCCAGGTTCGGGCCGCTGAGAAGCGTAAAACCCTAGTCCTGCTTTGAGTGTATATTCAGTGTTCTTGAGCTTCGGCTAGCTGCTACGCATGCAAACCAGGCCGGAAAGTCCAAAAGTCCTCTTCTGTATCGCCTTGGGCCTCCTTTTATACCAAGGGGCTACCACAGTGGCATACAGGCATACAGGAGGTGTAAATTGCTACAGTGCACGTGCTTATCTCTGGCGTCTTAGGACAAGTGCATTAAATGCGCTGCTTACGTGTCCCTAGCTTTATCGGGGACGGAAAAGAGCCCGTCCCGTCCATCGCCACCTCGCCTCATCTTGACACGCACCCAAGGTGACGAGGCATGCAAGGCCAGGAAGGCATGCTGGTCGCCGCGCTGGAGCGGTGGGAAGGTGGTAGAACCTCTGCCTGGTGCGAGCCATCGCAGGCATCCCCGGCAAGGGTCTTGCCGGGGCCTCGCAAGTGTCTCCAGCAAGAATCTTGCCGGGGCTTCGCAAGCGTCTCCGTCAAGTATCTTGCCGGGGCTTCGCAAGCGTCTCCGGCAAGGATCTTGCCGGGGCTTCACAAGCGTCCCCGGCAAAGGTCTTGACGGGGCCTTGCCTTTAGTTTGTCGTCTTCTGATCGTAGGCTTGAAGGCCTCCTTGGTGGCCTCGTCTCTGCTGCCAGCTGTCCCCGTCAGGCCTTGCCGCTGGTATGGCTGCAACTGTCCGTGCACAAGTATGGGGTACTAAAGGACCCAAACTTTAGTACACCGACAGGAGCCCCCGTCGGGACGAAACTTGCCGGGGTCTGGCTTGGCAGCCCCGGAGACCCTGCTGAAGTAGCTTGGACTTGGTCCCAGGCGTGGTCTCGACCCCGCCAGGCTCGCCTGCCCGGCAAGGGAGACCTTTCTGGGGAATCTTCTACTTGGTGGCTTGAGCCTTGATCCTCGTTCTGGAGAGACGCCCCCCACGCGGTAGTAGTGCTTGCCGGCGAAATGATTGCCGGGCGTTGCTGAGCACTGTCATGGCCCATCTTCGGAGGTTAGTGGGACCCTGGTTCTCACTACACCGACAGTGAAGCATGAGAGAATTTCTTCAAAAATTTACTAACTCTCAAATTGATCTAAGTGAAGCATGATAGTGTATTTATTCAAAATTAAAAAACCACCGTGCTCAAAAAGATATAAGTGAAGCACTAGAGCAATTCCATAGCTCAAAAAAATTTAAGTGAAGCACATAAAGCAATTCTAAAAAATCATAGCATCATTATGGCTCTCTCAAATAGGTGTGTCCAGCAAGGATAATTGTGACAAACTAAAAAGCAAAACAAGCAAAGGCTCATATAATACAAGACGCTCCAAGCAAAACTCGTGATATGTGACGAATAAAAATATAGCTCCAAGTAAAATTACCGATGGTCGTTAGAAGAAAGAGGGGATGCCTTCCGGGGCATCCCCAAGCTTAGTTGCTTCGTTATCCTTGAATATTACCTTGGGGTGCCATGGGAATCCCCAAGCTTAAGCTCTTTTCACTCCTTATTCCTTCATCCATCGTGATCTCACCCAAAACTTGAAAATTTCAATCACAGAAAACTTAACAAAAAACTTCATGAGATCTGTTAGTATAAGAAAACCAATCTTTACTTTAAGTACTGTTGCAAACCCATTCATATTATGTTATTGCATTATACCTACTGCATTCTAACTTTACCATGGCTAAAACCCCCCGATATATTCCATAGATTCATCAAAATAAGCAGACCATGCAACGAAAACAGAATCTACCAAAAACAGAACACTCTGTAAAGACTCGAATTTTACTCATACTTTTGTAACTCCACAAATTCTGAAATATTAGGACAGCAGAGGCAATTCATATATCAATCTTTTGTAAAAAAAATCAGAATTTTGCGTCGCTCCAGTGATTTTAAACATTTCTGCTACTGGACGTAAAAGTTTCTGTTTTCCAACAAGATCCAATCAACTATCACCCAAAGCCATCCTAAAGGCATTAATTGGCACAAGCACTAATTAAAACATAAAAAACACAATCATAATAGAAGCATAACTGTGTGAACACACAAAAACGAAAACAAAAAGGGAAAAAATATTCATTGGGTTCCCTCCCAACAAGCGCTATCGTTTCACGCCCCTAGCTAGGCATAAAGCATAGATTCAGGTATTGTCTCCTTTCTTCTTATTTTCCATAGATGTGTTTTTGTCCGGAGGTTTTTCAAATATAACTTGAAACACATTATCCATAGAAATTTTAGCATTGTCAACTTGTCCATCTACGTGTCCCCTTTGATTTCCGGCTACGATCCAAGAATACTATTGATTAACATCATTGAAAACTTGTTGGATCATATCCAGAACGGGAATTTTCTTTTTAAGGTTCTCATCAAAGATTTGATTATTGCCAAGCAAATGTCTTAAAACATAGTCACTATTGTAAAGGATCTCATCTATTACGGTTTTTTCACGGTTCGTACCATAAAAATCTAAAATTTCCCTAGCTTCCCGCACTATGTGATCAAATTCATTCATAAGAACAAGGGTGGCTATCTTTTTAGCTTTAGGATCCTTTATAACGGGTAGCTTATAAAACAATCTTTGCAAGGTAGGATCAGTACGAATAAATCTATTTTCAAGTTTCAGAACTAGTGCTGAAATAGTTTTTGCATAAGTTTTAGTCCTTTTAAGCATAGGAGCATAATCACAAGTTAAAATTCCAACATAATTAAAGAATTCTTGGATGTTTTCCTTTCCTATAATGTTCCCTTTCCCAAAACAAAAGTTTTAGCATCCAGATTACCAGAACGTCCAATTTTAGGAGTTCTGCCATCATCTGTTTCTGCCATACCAAAGTCACGCATGATGATAGGTCCAAAGCAAGCAAAGAGACAAATAAACAAAAAAAGAAAATGAAAACGAAGGCAAATATTTTTGTGCTTTTCGCAAAAACATTTTTGAAGTGGGGGAGATGAAAACGAGAGGAAAATGGCAAATAAAGTAATTGCAAGGAGATGAGATTTGTGATTAGGAACCTGATAGATGTTGATGATATCTCCCCAACAACGGTGCCAGAAATTCTTCATGATTGCTTGTATCTGCGTTGGTATTTCCCTGAAGAGGAGAGGATGATGCAGCACAACAACGGTAAGTATTTCCCTCAGTTATGAAACCAAGGTTATCAATCCAGTAGGAGAACCAAGCAACACTACATAAATAGCACCTACACACAAATAACAAATACTTGCAACCCAACGCGTAAGATGGGTTGTGAATCCCTCCTCGCTACTGAGATAGATAAAATTGTATGAGATTTGATAAATAGATCTGACAAAAACACAAAATAAAATAAATAAAGAAAAAGTGCAGCAAGTTATTTTTCGGGTTTTCGAATAATAGATCTGAAAATAATAGGATAGGAAATAGACCCGGGGCCGTAGATTTCACTAGTGGCTTCTCTCGAGAAAATAGCATATGGTGGGAAACGAATTACTGTTGGGCAACTGATAGAAAAGCAAATAATCATGACGATATCCAAGGAAATGATCATGTATATAGGCATCACGTCCAAGATTAGTAGACCGACTCCTGCCTGCATCTACTACTATTACTCCACACATCGACCGATATCCAACATCCATCTAGTGTATTAAGTTCATGAAAAAACGGAGTAATGCAATAAGAACAATGACATGATGTAGACAAGATCTATTCATGTAGGAATAGACCCCATCTTTTTATCCTTAATAACAACGATACATGCGTGTCACTTCTCCTTCTCTCACTGAGATTGAGCACCGCAAGATCAAACCCATCACAAAGCTCCTCTTCTCATTGCAAGAAAAACCAATCTAGTTGGCCAAACCAAACCAAAGTTTCAGAGAAGAAATACGAGGCTATAAAGATCATGCATAAAAGAGTTCAGAGAAGACTCAAATAATATTCATAGATAGAACTGATCATAAACTAGCAATTCATCGGATCCCAACAAACACACCGCAAAAAGTCATTACATCAAATAGATATCCAAGAACATCGAGGAGAACATTGTATTGAAGATCAAAGAGAGAGAAGAAGCCAGCTAGCTACTGCCTACGGACCCGTAGGTCAGTGATAAACTAGTCACGCATCATCGAAGGAGCACCAATGAGGATGATGAACCCCTCCGTGATTGTTTCCCCCTCCGGCAAGGTGCCAGAAAAGGGCTCTAGATTGGATCTCGTGGTTCTGGAACTTGCGGGGGCTGAAAAAAAATTTCGTCGACTCTTCTAGGGTTTCTAGAATATCTGGGTATTTATAGAGCTGAGAGGCGGTGGAGAGGACACCCGTGGGCCCTACTACCCACCAGGATGCGCTAGGGGCCTCTGGCGTGCCCTGGTGCCTTGTGGGTCCCACAGGCCTCCCCTCCTGCACTTCGTTGGCTCCGAAGTTGTCTTCTAGGCAGAAAAAAAATCTCTGAAAAGTTTCGGCTGTGTTTGGACTCCGTTTGATATGGATATTCTGCGAAGTAAAAAACAAGCAAAAAACAGAAACTGGCACTGGGCACTATGTCAATAGGTTATTCCCAAAAAATGATATAAAATTGCTAGTAAATGAATGTAAAACATCCAAGATTGATAATATATTAGCATGAAATAATAAAAAATTATAGATACGTTGGAGATGTATCAGGAAGCTTGAGCCTTGCTTGGATTTCACCATGATGTTGTCGATGTAGATCTTCTTATTTACTCCGATCTGCTTGTTGAATCACTGCTGCATTATTCGCTGGTATGTAGCCTCCGTGTTTTTTAGGCCGAACGGCCTCGTGATATAGCAGAAGGGTCCGTACAGCATAATGAAGGAGGTCGTCTCCTGGTCGGAGTCCTTCATCCGTATCTGGTGGTATCCAGAGTACGCATCCAGGAAACATAGGCGCTCGCACCCCACTGTGGAATTGATTATTTGGTCGATCCTGGGTAGCGGGAATGGGAGTTTATAGGGCATGCCTTGTTGAGGTCGGTGTAGTCCACGCACATGCGCCAAGTGTTGTTTTTCTTTAGTACCTTTACTGGGTTCGCAAGCCACTCCGGGTGCACGACCTCTCTTATGACCTTGGCCGCGAGCAGGCATGCTATCTCTTCTCCTATTGCATTCATTTTTCTGTCGCAAAGCATCATAGGCCTGTTTTATCGGCCTCGCATCCTTGCGGATGTTTAGGCAGTGTTAGGCCTTGTCCGCTGGCACTCCTGGCATGTCGGCGGGTTTCCATGACAATTTGTTCTAGTTGGCTCAGAGGAAAGCAAGGAGCTCTGCCTCCTGGCTCTCCGAGAGGTCTCCACTGATAGTCACTGTTTTGTCAGGACCTTCCGGGTGGACCTGGAATTTTTTGGTCTGCTTGGCCGGCCAGAAGACGGGGCCAGGCCTTGGTTTCTGGGGGAGCTCGGCCTCTGATGGCCTATCCACTTTCTTATCTTGGCGAGCTCGGTGGAGGCCAGGGCGGCCTCAGCGAGCTCCATGTTTGCCACTTTGGCCTTGTAGGTCTTCTTCGTGCTTCCTCGAACGGTGATCGTGTCATTCGGGCCAGGCATCTTCAGCTATAGGTAGGCGTAGGATGGGTCTGCCATGAACATTACGTACGTGGGCCTGCCCAAGATCGTAAAGTAGCTTCTCTAGAAGGGAGCGAGCTCGAACTGGATGGTTTCGCTTTGGTAATTTGACTCGTCTACAAAGACAACCTCAAGTTCGATCCGCCCTAAGGGACGGATGATACGTCTACAACGTATCTATAATTTTTGCTTGTTCCATGCTATTATATTATCATTCTAGGATGTTTTACAATCATTTTATAGAACCTTTATATCACTTTTTGGGACTAACCTATTGACATAGTGCCCAGTGCCAGTTGCTGTTTTTTGCTTGTTTTTTACTTCGCAGAAAATCAATACCAAACGGAATACAAACGCAGCGAAACTTTTTGAAGATTTTTTCTGGACCAGAGGAACAACTTGGGCCGAAGAAGTACCAGAGCGGTGCCCCGAGGGGGGCACAACCCACCTGGGCACGCCTGGGGGCCCAGTTGCGCCCTGGTGGGTTGTGCCCACCTCGGTGGCCTCCCGCACCGCCTCTTTGCTCCATAAATACCCCAAAAATCCAAAAACCCTAGGGGAGTCGACGAAACACAATTCCAGCCGCTGCAAGTTCCAGAACCACCAGATCCAATCTAGACACCATCACGGAGGGGTTCATCATCCTCATTGATGCCTCTCCGATGATGCGTGAATAGTTCATTGTAGACCTACGGGTCCGTAGTCAGTAGCTAGATGGCTTCCTCTCTCTCTCTCTCTCTCTCTTGATTCTCAATACAATGGTCTCTTGGAGATCTATTTGATGTAACTCTTTTTGCGGTGTGTTTGTTGGGATCCGATGAACTTTGAGTTTATGATCAGATCTATTTTATCCATGAAAGTTATTTGAGTTTTGATCTCTTATATGCACGATTGCTTATAGCCTCGTATTTCTTCTTCGAATCTTTGGTTTAGTTAGGCCAACTAGATCGATTTTTCTTGCCATGGGAAGAGGTGCTTTGTGATGGGTTCGATCTTACGGTGCTCAATCCTAGTGACAGAAGGGGACATGACACGTATGAATCGTTGCTATTAAGGATAACAAGATGGGGTCTATTCCTACATGAATAAATCTTGTCTACATCATGTCATCGTTCTTATTGCATTACTCCGTTTCTCCATGAACTTAATACACTAGATGCATGCTGGATAGCGATCGATGTGTGGAGTAATAGTAGTAGATGCAGGCAGGAGTCGGTCTACTAATCTTGGACGTGCTGCCTATATAATGATCATTCCCTGGATATCGTCATAATTATTTGAAGTTCTATCAATTTCCCAATAGTAATTTGTTTACCCGCCATATGCTATTTTTCTCGAGAGAAGCCACTAGTGAAATCTACGGCCCCCGGGACTATTCTTTATCATATTTGCATTCCGATCTATTATTTGCCTCTTTTATTTTCAGATCTATTATTCCAAAAACCCAAAAATGCCTTGCTGCAATTTTTTGTTATTTATTTTATTTCACGTTTCCGCGAGATCTATTTATCCAATCTACTACAAATTTATCTGTCTTTTACCCGGGAGGGATTGACAACCCCTCTTACGCGTCGGGTTGCAAGTATTTGTTCTTTGTGTGTAGGTACTGTTTACATAGTGTTGCGTGGTTCTCCTACTGGTTCGATAAACTTGGTCTCATCACTCAGGGAAATACCTACCATAGTTGTGCTGCATCATCCCTTCCTCTTCGGGGAAAAAACTGACTCGGACATGAGCCATCAAGAATGGATTTCTGGCGCCGTTGCCGGGGAGACATCATCAACATCTATCAGGTTCCTAATCACAAATATCATCTCCTTGCAATTTACATTATTTGCCATTTTCCTCTCATTTTCATCTCCCCCACTTCACAAAAATTTGCCATTTTATTCGCCCTCTTTTTCGTTCGCCGTTTCCTCGTCAGATCTGTTTTTGTTTGCATTCTTGTATGCATAGTTGCAATGTCTCAAGAAAACACCAAGTTGTGTGATTTTTTTCAATACCAATAATAATGATTTTATTAGCACTCCGATTGCTCCTCCCGGCACTAGTGCGGAGTCTTGTGATATCGACGCCGCTTTGTTGAATCTTGTTATGAAAGATCAGTTTTCCGGTACTCCTAATGAGGATGCCACGTCCCATCTTAACTCATTCGTAGAATTATGTGATATGCAAAATAAAAAAAGATGTGGACAATGATATTGTGAAGTTGACATTATTTCCGTTTTCTTTGCGAGATCGTGCAAAAATTTGGTTTTCTTCTTTGCCTCGCAATAGTATTGATTCTTGGGATAAATGCAAAGGTGCTTTCATTACTAAGTATTTTCCGCGAAAATTATTTCCCTTAGAACTCAAATCATGAATTTTAAGCAACTTGAGCATGAACATGTTGCACAATCTTGGGAGAGAATGAAATTGATGCTAAGAAATTGTCCTACACATGGTTTAAATCTTTGGATGATCATACAAAAAAATTATGCGCGATTGAATTTTGTTTCTAGAAATCTTTTAGATTCTGCCACGGGTGGTACTTTTATGGAAATTACTTTGGGTGAAGCTACTAAATTTCTTGATAATATTATGGCAAATTATTCACAATGGCATACCAAAAGAGCTCCTGCTAGTAAAAAAGCCAATTCGGTTGAAGAAATAAATTCTTTGAGTGAAAAAGTTGATGCTCTTATGAAGTTGGTTGCTAATAAAAGTGCTCCTATTGATCTTAATGATGTGCCTTTGTCTACTTTGATTGAGCAAAATAGTGATCCCGTAGATGTGAATTTTGTCTCGCGAAACAATTTTAATAACAATGCTTATAGAGGTAATTTTAATCCTAGGCCTTTTCCTGGAAATTCCTATAATAATTATGGTAATTCTTCTTATAATAATAATAGGAACACCTCTGATCTTGAGAATAATATTAAAGAATTTATAAATGCTCAAAAGGTTTTCAATAATACAATAGAAGAAAAGTTGAATAAGATTAATGATATGTCTAGAAGCATTGATAGAATTTCTCATGATGTAGAAAATCTCAAGTTGAAATTTTTTGTGCCTAAGGTTGAAGAATCAATTAAACTTTATATAATTCTATGGATGAAAGCAAGAAAAGAACCGCTATGCTTAGAGCTAAAA
The DNA here is from genome assembly GCA_011799875.1 of Thinopyrum elongatum. Taxonomy (NCBI): domain Eukaryota; kingdom Viridiplantae; phylum Streptophyta; class Magnoliopsida; order Poales; family Poaceae; genus Thinopyrum; species Thinopyrum elongatum. The sequence continues at coordinate 588,351,698 of CM022298.1, forward strand.
GAGAATTTTTAGAAAAAGCGTTTTCTAGTGATTGCTTTCATAAAAATGATGAAGATCTTAAAGTGATTGGTGTTTCTTCTATTGATTCTTTGTTTAGTAAAATTAAAATTGATGATAAATGGACTGAAGAAGAGTCAACTTTAGCTAGAAGGCGTCCCGAAAATTTGGAGGGTTAAAATCTTGTTGAAAAAATTGATAAAAGTGGGTTTGGAGAGGTCAAAACTTTAACTAGTGATATGCCCACTCTTTTGGATTACAAAGACTTTAATTATTATATTTGCGCTTTGATTGATTGTATTTCTTTGTTGCAATCCATGATAAATTCACCCCATGCCTGTGAACAAAATAAGGCTTTTACTAAACATATTGTTGACGCTATGATGAAAGCTTTTGAAGAAAAGTTGGAATTAGAGATCTCAATTCCTAGAAAATTACATGATGAATGGGAACCCACCATCAAAGTCAAGATAAAAAATTATGAGTGTTTTGCTTTATGTGATTTGGGTGCTAGTGTTTCCACAATTCCGAAATCTTTATGTGATGTTCTTGGTCTTACCAATATTGAAGAGTGTTCTTTAAACTTGCACTTGGTGGATTCTACTAAGAAAAAGCCTTTGGGAAGAATTAATGATGTTCTTATTCTTGCAAATAGGAATTATGTGCCCATAGATTATATTGTTCTTGATATTGATTGCAATCTATCTTGTCCAATTATACTTGGTAGACCGTTTTTAGGTACTATTGGTGCCGTGATTGATATGAAAGAGGGCAATATTAAATTTCAATTTCCACTAAGGAAGGGTATGGAACACTTCCCTAGAACAAGAATTAAGCCTCCATATGAATCAATCATGAGGGCATCCTCTGGATCTAGAAACAAAGATGACAATACTTGAATCTATGCTTTATGCCTAGCTAGGGGCGTAAAACGATAGCGCTTGTTGGGAGGCAACCCAATGAATAAAATTTATTTTTACCTTTTTCTTACTGTTCTTGAGTGTTTGCACAATTATTCCTCTGTTATGATTGTGTTTTTTATGTTTTAATTAGTGTTTGTGCCAAGTAAAGCCTTTGGGATAGCTTTGGTGATAGTTGATTTGATCTTGTTGGAAAACAAAAAAATTTGCGTCCAGTAAAATAATTGTATAAAATCACAGAAGCGACGAAACATTCTGAATTTTTTACACAAGATTGATATACAAATTGCCTATGTTGTCCTAACTTTTCAGAGGTTTTTGAGTTATAGAAGTATGAGAACAATTCACAGCTTTACAGACTGTTCTGTTTTTGACAGATTCTGTTTTCTTTGCATTGTGTGCTTATTTTGATGAATCTATGGTTTGTATCGGGGGGTATAAGCCATGGTAAATTTAGAATATAGTAGATATAATGCAATAACAAAATTTGAATGGGTTTTATACAGTACTTAAATTAAAGATTGGTTTTCTTATAATAACGGATCTCACGAAGGTTTTGTTAAGTTTTGTGTGATTGAAGTTTTCAAGTTTTGGATGAGATCACGATGGATGAAGGAATAAGGAGTAAGAAGAGCCTAAACTTGGGGATGCCCCATGGCACCCCAAGCCATTATCCAAAGAGAAACAAGCAACTAAGCTTGGGGATGCCCCCGAGTGGCATCCCCTCTTTCTTCTAACGACATCGGTATTTTTCTTGGAGCTATATTTTTATTCGTCACATATCATGAGTTTTGCTTGGAGCATCTTGTATTATATGAGTCTTTGCTTGTTTTGCTTTTTAGTTTGTGTCATCTATCCTTGCTGGACACACCTATTTGAGAGAGCCAAAATTATGCTATGATTGCTCTTTGTGCTTCACTTAAATTTTTTGAGCTATGGAATTGCTCTAGTGCTTCACTTATATCTTTTTGAGCACAGTGTGCTTTAATACTTTTGAAGAAATGCTCTCATGCTTCACTTAGATTTATTTGATAGTTAGTAATTTTGAAGAAATTCTCTCATGCTTCACTTATATTATTTTGAGAGAAAAAAAATTATGCTCATGTTCTTCACTTAGATTTGTTTGAGCTATCAAAAGCAACATATGAAACTAGTCCCAATGTGATAGATATTCAAGAGGGATATAATAAAAACTTTCATGAAGATCATTGGACAAAATAAACTTGATTCTTTGTAATAGTTTTGTGATATGATGATATAATATGTGAGTCATGTTGATGAGTGATGACCCACAAGTATAGGGGATCAATCGTAGTCCTTTCGATAAGTAAGAGTGTTGAACCCAACGAGGAGCAGAAGGAAATGACAAGCGGTTTTCAGCAAGGTAATGTCTGCAAGCACTGAAATTATAAGTAACGAGTAGTTTGGTAGTAAGATAATTTGTAATGAGCAAGTAACGGTAATGGTAACAAAAGTGCAGCAAGGTAGCCCAATCCTTTTGAGGCAAAGGACAGGCCAAAACGGTCTCTTATGATAAGCAAAGCGTTATTGAGGGTACACGGGAATTTCATCTAGTCACTTTCATCATGTTGGTTTGATTTGTGTTTGCTACTTTGATAATTTGATATGTGGGTGGACCGGTGCTTAGGTGATGTTCTTACTTGAACAAACCTCCTACTTATGATTAACCCCCTCGCAAGCATCCGCAACTATGAGAAACGTATTAAGAATAAATCTAACCATAGCATTAAACTTTTGGATCCAAATCAGTCCCTTACGGAATAGCGCATAAACTAGGGTTTAAGCTTCTGTTACTCTCGCAACCCATGATCTAATAACTACTCCACAATGCATTCCCTTAGGCCCTAATAAGGTGAAGTGCCATGTAGGTGACGTTCACATGACACCACTAAGGGAATCACAACATACATATCATCAAAATATCGAGCACATATCAAGTTCACATGATTACTTGCAACAAGATTTCTCCCGTGACCTCAAGAACAAAAGTAACTACTCACTAATGATAATCATGCTCAAGATCATAGGGGTATTAAATAGCATAATGGATCTGAACATATAATCTTCCACCAAATAAACCATATAGTAATCAACTACAAGATGTAATCAACACTACTAGTCACCCACAAGTACCAATCTATAGTTCCGGTACAAAGATTGAACACAAGAGATGAACTAGGGTTTGAGAGGAGATGGTGCTGTTGAAGATGTTGATGAAGATTGCCCTCCCCAAGATGGGAGAGCTATTGGTGATGATGATGACGATGATTTCCCCCTCCGGGAGGGAAGTTCCCCCGGCGGAATCGCTCCGCCGGAGGGCAAAAGTGCTCCTGCCCAAGTTTCGCCTCGAGACGGTGGCGCTTCGTCCCGAAAGTCTTCTCCTTATTTTTTCTAGGTCAAAATGACTTATATACCAGAAGAGGGGCACCGGAGGTGGGCCGAGGAGGGCACAACCCACCAAGGCGCGCCTGGGCTCCCTGGCGCGCCCAGGTGGGTTGTGCCCACCTGGTGGGGCCCCTCTGGTACTTATTGGCTCCAATAATTCTTATATATTCCATAAAAATTCCTCGTGAACCTTGCATATTATTAGAGAAAAGGCATTAGAATTACTCCAAAAAGCATTATTATGCGTAAAAACATCGTAAATAACAGTAGGAAAACATGATGCAAAATGGACGTATCAACTCCCCCAAGCTTAGACCTCGCTTGTCCTCAAGCGAAAACCGAAATCGAAAAACATGTCCACATGCTTGGAGAGAGAGGTGTTGATAAAAACAAAATACGAACATAGAAGCATCATGTATATTATTATAACAGCAACAAAATTTAACATAGAACTTTATCATATAACTTCTCATGAACAAGTAACAATTCATCACAACATCGAAGTATAAAGCATAAACTCTATTGAAAACCAACAAACTATGTTTTCAGTCAACTTTGCAACTACAATTCATCATATTTTCAGGAAGGGTCACGCATTGGAGCCTTTTTGGAAAGTCCACATACTCAACCATCGTATAGTCTTCTATGATTGCTAACACTCACCGCATACACATGAGCAAAACGTTTCAACCGGACACATAGAAAGATAGGGGCTTATAGATTCGCCTCCCAACATACTCACCTCGAGGGTGATGTCAACAATAATAACTCATGCTACTCATATCCAACTGGATATATGTGCCTAGATCTTTCCTCACCACATGATGCTTGCCAAAAGAGAAAATAAAAAGGAATAGAGAGAAGAACTTTGACTCTTGCATAAAAGTAAATACATAAAAGTAAAAGATAGGCCCTTATTTGTTTATATGCTCAATCTCTTAGTGCAAAAGAACGTCATGTTATATTGCCCCTTATGATAGCAACCTTTATTATGCAGTCTGTCGCTTTTATTCTTTGCCATCACTAGTTCGTACAACGCTCAATTTTCTCTTACACTAAATGATCCAACAATTTTAGAAGCAATTTTTATTGCCCTTTTTGCACCGATGACAACTTACTTGAAGGATCTTACTCAATCCATAGGTAGGTATGGTGGACTCTCAAAATAAGATTTGGGTTTAAAGGTTTTTGGATGCACAAGTACTATCTCTACTTAGTGCGGAATTTTTGGCTAGCAAAGATGGGGGCAAGCACCACATGTTAAAGGATCTATGACAATATAACTTCTATGTGAATATGAACAAACATAAATCATTACGTTGTCTTCCTTGTCCAACGTCAATAATTTTGGCATATAATATTTTGATGGGGGCTCACAATCACAGAAGATGTCCAAGATAGTGTATTTGCATGTGAATCTTCTCTTCCCATATTAATTCTTTCATGAATTGCACCATTGACCAATGCTATGTTTGTCGATCTCCAATAAAAATTTCTACTCAGGCAGCCAAACTCATACCTTTAAACCTCGCCTCATATTCAAAGACTTGGTTTTGGAGATCATAGATCTGGCTTTGGAGGAAGTTGATTTGCACGTTGAAGGTGAAGATAATGTCCTTCATGGACTTGCCATCCACCTTGAGATCATGGGTGTAATCCGCGATCATGAGGTGATTGGCATTGAGTCCACGTTCTACCATCCCCTTGCACAGGAAGACTTCCTGCTCCATAGCTTCAAGCCTAGCCTCCACGGATCCCGTCCCCTTGGGGCCTTGCACATCGCAGATATGCAGCACACCCTCATGCATCTGGATAGCCTGAGGGTACTGCATCACCTCCCGCAAATATGGGTTGATGACGTTCTTGAAGAACTTGTCCTTGGAGGAGCTTGAAGCGGCCATGGTGGATTGGATCTGTCAGAAAACAACAAGGAAAAGAAAACAGAAGATTTCTCCGCGATACGGTGGTCAATAGGTTCGAGCGGTATATAAAGATTTTTTATCTTGGGAAATAAGCAAGCTGAAGAAAAACGGAGTCTGGAAGGTACCCGAGGTGGGCACAACTCACCTGGGCGCGCCTGGCAAGCCAGGCGCGCCCTGATGTCTTGTGCCCACCAGGGGTGCCTTCCTGGTTGTTTCTTATTTTCCTAATTTTTGTTATATTCCAAAACTGACAAAAAATATTTTTGCGGATTTTTCGGAGTCCGTTTACTTACCGTATCACGTACCTCCTCTTTTTCAGTTATTCTGGAGTGTTTCAGAAGGTTTCCTTTATGTGTTCTTCCGATGTCATAGTTTGGATAATATAGCTTACAACATTAATGGGCGTACCTGAGATATAATGTTTTATTCTTTGCCCATTGACAACCTTCGGGTTAGTACCTTCGGCATTATTTATCTTGATGGCTCCGGATCGATAAACCTCCTCGATAACATAAGGTCCTTCCCATTTGGAGAGGAGTTTTCCTGCAAAGAATCTGAAACGAGAGTTGTACAAAAGAACATATTCTCCAACTTTGAACTCACGCTTTTGGATTCTTTTGTCATGCCATCTTTTAACTTTTTCTTTAAATAACTTGGCATTTTCATAGGCTTGGGTTCTCCATTCATCTAGTGAGCTAATATCAAATAACCTCTTTTCACCGGCAAGTTTGAAATCATAGTTGAGTTCTTTAATTACCCAATATGCTTTATGTTCTAACTCAAGAGGCAAAAGACAAGCTTTTCCATAAACCATTTTATACGGAGACATACCCATAGGATTTTTATATGCTGTTCTATAAGCCCAAAGTGCATCATCTAACTTCTTAGACCAATTCTTTCGGGACCTATTGACAGTTTTTTGTAATATTAATTTTATTTCTCTATTGCTAAGTTCAACTTGACCACTAGACTGAGGGTGATAAGGTGATGCAATTCTATGGTTAAAATCATATTTAGCAAGCATTTTACGGAAAGCACCATGAATAAAATGTGAACCACCATCAGTCATTAAATATCTAGGGACTCCAAACCTTGGGAAAATGACTTCCTTAAGCATTTTAATAGAGGTGTTGTGATTAGCACTACTAATTGGAATAGCTTCTACCCACTTAGTAACATAATCAACAGCAACCAAAATATGTGCATACCCATTAGAGGAAGGAAAAGGTCCCATGTAATCAAATCCCCAAACATCAAATGGTTCAACAGCAAGAGAATAATTCATAGGCTTTTCCTGACGCTTACCAATATTACCAATTCTTTGACATTCATCACAAGATAAAACAAACTTACGGGCATCCTTGAAGAGAGTAGGCCAATAAAAACCAGATTGCAATACCTTGTGAGCAGTTCTATGTCCCGCATGATGTCCTCCATAAGCTTCGGAGTGACATTTTCGTAGGATTTGTCCCTGTTCATGCTCAGGTACACAACGTCTAATAATACCATCTACTCCTTCTTTATAAAGATGTGGGTCATCCCAAAAGTAATGTCTTAAATCATAGAAGAATTTTTTTCTTTTGTTGGTATGTGAAGCTAGGTGGTATATATTTAGCAACAATATAATTGGCATAGTCAGCATACCAAGGAGTGTTATGAGAAACATTTATTGCAGCTAATTGTTCAACAGGAAAATTATCATTAATAGGTTGTGGGTTATCAAGAATATTTTCTAACCTAGACAAGTTATCAGCCACGGGGTTCTCAACTCCCTTTCTATCAGTGATATGTAAATCAAATTCTTGTAATAAAAGAACCCACCTAATGAGTCTAGGTTTAGCATCCTTCTTTTCCATAAGATATTTTATAGCAGCATGATCGGTGTGAACAGTCACTTTAGAATCAACAATGTAAGATCTAAATTTATCACAAGCAAACACAACTGCTAAAAATTCTTTTTCAGTGGTAGCATAATTTCATTGAGCACTGTCCAGAGTTTTACTAGCATAATGAATAACATTTAATTTCTTATCGACTCTTTGTCCTAGAACAGCACCAACAGCATAATCACTAGCATCACACATAATTTCAAAAGGCAAGTTCCAATCAGGTGGTTGAACAATAGGTGCAGAAATCAAGGCTTTCTTAAGTGTTTCAAAGCCTTCTACACAATCATCATCAAAAACAAATGGAACATCATTTTGTAAAAGATTTGTAAGAGGCCTAGAAATTTTAGAGAAGTCTTTAATAAATCTCCTATAGAAACCAGCATGACTGAGGAAACTACGAATACCTTTGATATCTTTAGGGCATGGCATTTTCTCAATTGCATCAACTTTACCTTTATCCACCTCAATACCTCGTTCAGAAATTTTATGTCCCAAGACAATACCTTCATTAACCATAAAGTGGCACTTCTCCCAATTCAAGACGAGATTAATTTGCTCGCATCTCTGCAAAACACAATCAAGGTTGCTCAAGCAATCATCAAAAGAAGTTCCGTAAACGGAAAAATCATCCATGAAAACCTCAACAATCTTTTCAGAAAAATCAGAGAATATAGCAGTCATACATGTTTGAAAGGTAGCAGGTGCATTGAATAAATCAAAAGGCATACGTCTATAAGCATAAGTTCCAAAAGGGCAAGTAAAGGTGGTTTTCTCTTGATCAGGTTGTGAGACAGGTATTTGAGAAAAACTGGAATATCCATCAAGAAAGCAAAAATGTGTGTGCTTTGATAGTCTTTCTAACATTTGATCAATAAAAGGCAGAGGGTAATGATCTTTTCTAGTAGCTTTATTTAGTTTTCTAAAATCAATTACCATTCTGTAGCCAGTAACAATTCTTTGTGGAATAAGTTCATTCTTATCATTAGGAACAACAGTAATACCTCCCTTTTTGGGACACAATGAACGGGACTTACCCATCTACTATCAGCTATGGGATAGATTATACATGCTTCCAGAAGCTTCAGTATTTCTGTTCTTACCACTTCTATCATTTTAGGATTTAAACGTCGTCGGTGATCAACAACGGGTTTAGCATAGGCTCCATATTAATTTTATGCTGACAGAGAGTGGGACTAATGCCCTTTAAATCATCAAGAGTATATCCAATGGCAGCTCGGTGCTTCTTCAGAACCTTCAATAACATTTCTTCTTCATGTTCTGAAAGGTTAGCACTAATAATAACAGGATAAGTCTTTTTCTCATCAAGATAAGCATATTTCAAAGTGTCTGGCAATTGTTTTAATTCAAACACAGGATCACCTTTAGGTGGAGGAGGACCTCCTAGAGTTTCAATAGGCAAATTGTGTTTAAGCAGAGGACGTTGTTCAAAGAAAATCTTATCTATTTCATTTCTTTCATGCAGATGCATATCATTTTCATGGTCTAGCAGATATTGTTCTAGTGGATCGGTAGGAGGCACAGCAATAGAAGCAAGACCAATTATTTCATCCTTACTAGACAATTCTTCCTTATGATGTTTTCTACTAAACTTGGAAAAATTAAACTCATGAGACTCATAACCAAAACTAACATCGACGGTTTGTTTCTCACAATCTATTTTAGCATTGACGGTGTTCAAGAAAGGTCTACCAAAGATAATGGGACAAAAGTCATCTTGTGGGGAACCAAGAACAAGAAAATCAGTAGGGTATTTTATTTTCCCACACAAGACTTCAACATCTCTAACAATCCCAAGTGGTGTGATGGTGTCCCTATTAGCAAGTTTAATAGTAACATCTATGTCTTCTATTTCAGCGGGCGCTATATCATTCATAATTTCTTGATATAAGGTAAAAGGAATGGCACTCACGCTAGCACCTATGTCGCATAAACCATGATAACAGTGATCTCCTATTTTAACTGAGACAACAGGCATGCCAACAATGGGTCTATGTTTATCTTTTTCATCGGGTTTGGCAATTCTAGCAGCTTCATCACAGAAGTAAATAACATGCTCATCTATATTTTCAACCAAGAGATCTTTAACCATAGCAACACTAGGTTCTACTTTGATTTGTTCAGCAGGTTTGGAGGTTCTAGTATAACTTTTGTTGACCACAGTTGAGACTTTAGCATGTTCCTTTATCCTAACAGGGAAAGGTGTTTTTTCAATATAAGCAGTAGGCACAACTGGATCAACATTGTAAATAATAGTTTCATCTTTAGCTACTACTGATTCTTTAATTTCTTCTTTGATAGGTGGGTGATATTTAAACCACTTCTCCTTAGGGAGGTCAACATGAGTAGCAAATGATTCACAAAAGGAGGATACTATCTCATAGTCAAGCCCATATTTAGTGCTAAACTTTTGAAAAGCATCGGTATTCATAAAAGATTTAACACAATCATACTTGAGCTTAATACCTGACCCTTTACCTTCGTCGAGTTCCCAATCTTCAGAGTTGCATTTAATTCTTTCTAAAAGATCCCACCGGAAGTCAATAGTCTTCTTCATAAAGGAACCAGTACAAGAAGTATCAAGCATGGATCGATCATCATGAGAAAGCCGAGCATAAAAATTCTGAATAATAATTTCTCTTGAGAGCTCATGATTGGGGCATGAATATAACATTGACTTAAGCCTCCCCCAAGCTAGAGCGATACTTTCTCCTTCACGAGGCCAAAAATTATATATGTAATTCCGATCACGATGAACTAGATGCATAGGATAATTTTTTTGGTGAAATTCCAATTTCAATCGATTCCAATTCCAAGATCCAATATCATCGCATAGCCTATAACATGCCAATGATTTTCCCTTCAAAGATAAAGGGAAAAACTTCTTCTTAGCTTCATCTCCGGGTAAACCTGCAAGCTTAAATAATCCACAAATTTCATCCACATATATCAAGTGCATATCAGGATGTTCGGTTCCATCTCCTGCATAAGGATCAGCTAGCAGTTGTTCTATCATACCCGAAGGAATTTCATAACCAATATTTTTAGTAGGTGCAGTAGGTTGAGGGGTAACTAATTGTGGTTCCGGTCGAAGTGAAGATACCCCGAACAAACCCCTCAAAGGATTGTTCTCCATAGTAGCAAGTGACAATAAATTTCAGCACATAGTAATAATATTTCCTTACCGATTTCCACTTACCAAGAGCGCTTCACTCCCCGGCAACGGCGCCAGAAAAGAGCCTTGATGACCCACAAGTATAGGGGATCAATCGTAGTCCTTTCGATAAGTAAGAGTGTCGAACCCAACGAGGAGCAGAAGGAAATGACAAGCGGTTTTCAGCAAGGTAATATCTGCAAGCACTGAAATTATAAGTAACGAGTAGTTTGGTAGCAAGATAATTTGTAACGAGCAAGTAACGGTAATCGTAACAAAAGTGCAGCAAGGTACCCCAATCCTTTTGAGGCAAAGGACAGGCCAAAACGGTCTCTTATGATAAGCAAAGCGTTCTTGAGGGTACACGGGAATTTCAAATAGTCACTTTCATCATGTTGGTTTGATTTGTGTTCGCTACTTTGATAATTTGATATGTGGGTGGACCGGTGCTTAGGTGCTGTTCTTACTTGAACAAACCTCCTACTTATGATTAACCCCCACGCAAGCACCGCAACTACGAGAAACGTATTAAGAATAAATCTAACCATAGCATTAAACTTTTGGATCCAAATCAGTCCCTTACGGAATAGCGCATAAACTAGGGTTTAAGCTTCTGTCACTCTCGAAACCCATCATCTAATAACTACTCCACAATGCATTCCTTTAGGCCCTAATAAGGTGAAGTGCCATGTAGTCGACGTTCACATGACACCACTAAGGGAATCACAACATACATATCATCAAAATATCGAACACATATCAAGTTCACATGATTACTTGCAACAAGATTTCTCCCGTGACCTCAAGAACAAAAGTAACTACTCACTAATGATAATCATGCTCAAGATCAGAGGGGTATTAAATAGCATAATGGATTTGAACATATAATCTTCCACCAAATAAACCATATAGTAATCAACTACAAGATGTAATCAACACTACTAGTCACCCACAAGTACCAATCTATAGTTCCCGTACAAAGATTGAACACAAGAGATGAACTAGGCTTTGAGAGGAGATGGTGTTGTTGAAGATGTTGATGGAGATTGCCCTCCCCAAGATGGGAGAGTTGTTGGTGATGATGATGACGATGATTTCCCCCTCCGGGAGGGAAGTTCCGCCGGCGGAATCGCTCCGCCGAAGGACAAAAGTGCTCCTGCCCAAGTTCTGCCTCGAGACGGTGGCACTTCATCCCGAAAGTCTTCTCCTTATTTTTTCTAGGTCAAAATGACTTATATACCAGAAGAGGGGCACCGGAGGTGGGCTGAGGAGGGCACAACCCACCAAGGCGCGCCTGGGCTCCCTGGCGCGCCCAGGTGGGTTGTGCCCACCTGGTGGGCCCCCTATGGTACTTATTGGCTCCAATAATTCTTATATATTCCATAAAAATTGCTCGTGAAGTTTCAGCTCATTTGGAGTTGTGCAGAATAGCTAGCCTGACGTAGCTTTTTCAGGTCCAGATTTCCAGCTATTGGAATTCTCCCTCTTTGTGTGAACCTTGCATATTATGAGAGAAAAGGCATTAGAATTACTCCAAAAAGCATTATTATGCATAAAAACATCATAAATAACAGTAGGAAAACATGATGCAAAATGGACGTATCAATAAGTAATTATGCTTTAGTAAGAATATTTGTGTTAAGGTTCGTGATCCCCTATGCAAGGACAAAAGTCAATAGTTATGCAATGAAATTACATCCTACTTGTGGTGCATTATTCGGTGTTAGTTAAGCTTAATGCTCGCTTATGTGATTTTTCGTTTCTTGGTTGGATGCTTCTCAATCTTTTTGCTAGCCTTCACTTGTACTAAGTAGGAATACTACTTGTGCATCCAAAACCCTTGAACCCAGTTTTGCCATATGAGTCCACTATACCTACCTATATGCGGTATTTTCGTGCCGTTCTAAGCAAATTTGTATGTGCCATCTCTAATTTTCAAAATAATTTTCCTTCTTGTGTGCTCGTACCGCTCATGAAACGGTAGGGGGTGGCTGATATTTTTCCATGCTAGATGTGTTATTCTCAAGATAAGTGTTTATTCACTTGTCATTGCACAAGAGTACGGCAAAGGTATTAGGGATGCCCAGTCCCCAAATGAAAAATGAATTTACTTTATGTTGTCAAATAATAAATTCCTTGAAAAGTGTTGGTATGGACGGCACCCGTGGATACGGCTAGCCGTGGAATGTGAAAGTATGGTGGAAAAAGGAATAAACTTTATTTTCTTTTTGGGAACCGCCTATGATATATCTAGCATGGAAAGTATTGGGAACTACTCAATCGTTTTCGTTGACAGGAAAAGCATGCCACCCAAAATGTTTTATCTCTATATTTTTTGCTTTGAGCTCAGGCACCTCTACAAATCCCTACTTCCCTCTGCGAAGGGCCTTTCTATTTACTTTATGCAATTTTTATTTTTATTTGAATCTCCATCTTCTCTTATAAAGCACCAACTAAGGGGCATTATGATCGTACTTCAGCATTGGGTATAGCTAGTAAGCGAGTGTGTTTCATGAATGGATCAATGATTGAGCATAATGGGCTAGGGATAACTTGCTTTAGTGTTGATATTTTGAAAGACTTGGTTGCTTGTTGATATGCTTGAGTATTGCAATCTTCATGTCAAAACTAGACTATTGCTTTAAATCATATAAAAGTCCAAATGTCCATGCTACAAAAGAAAAGAATATGTGACGAACATGTTAGGCAGCATTCCACATAAAAAAATTATGTTTTTATCATTAACCTACTCGAGGACGAGTAGGAATTAAGCTTGGGGATGCTGATACGTCTCCAACGTATCTATAAGTTTTGCTTGTTCCATGTTGTTATATTATCATTCTTGGATGTTTTACAATCATTTTATCGCAACTTTATATCATTTTTTGGGACTAACATATTGACATAGTGCCCAGTGCCAGTTGCTGTTTTTTGCTTGTTTTTTACTTCGCAGAAAATCAATACCAAACGGAGTACAAACGCAGCGAAACTTTTTGGAGATTTTTTCTGGACCAGAAGGAACAACTTGGGACAAAGAAGTACCAGAGGGGTGCCCCGAGGGGGCACAACCCACCTGGGCGCGCCTGGGGGCCCAGGCGCGCCCTGGTGGGTTATGCCCACCTCGGTGGCCTCCCGCACCGCCTCTTTGCTCTATAAATACCCCGAAAATCCAAAAACCCTAGGGGAGTCGACGAAACACAATTCCAGCCGCCGCAAGTTCCAGAACCACCAGATCCAATCTAGACACCATCACGGAGGGGTTCATCATCCTCATTGGTGCCTCTTCGATGATGCGTGAGTAGTTCATTTTAGACCTACGGGTCCGTAGTCAGTAGCTAGATGGCTTCCTCTCTCTCTCTCTTTTGATTCTCAATACAATGGTCTCTTGGAGATCTATTTGATGTAACTCTTTTTCCGGTGTGTTTGTTGGGATCCGATGAACTTTGAGTTTCTGATCAGATCTATTTTATCCATGAAAGTTATTTGAGTTTTGATCTCTTATATGCATGATTGCTTATAGCCTCGTATTTCTTCTTCGAATCTTTGGTTTAGTTAGGCCGACTAGATCGATTTTTCTTGCTATCGGAAGAGGTGCTTTGTGATGGGTTTGATCTTACGGTGCTCAATCCTAGTGACAGAAGGGGACATGACACGTATGAATCGTTGCTATTAAGGATAACAAGATGGGGTCTATTCCTACATGAATAGATCTTGTCTACATCATGTCATCGTTCTTATTGCATTATTCCGTTTCTCCATGAACTTAATACACTAGATGCATGCTGGATAGCGGTCGATGTGTGGAGTAATAGTAGTAGATGCAGGTAGGAGTCGGTCAACTAATCCTGAACGTGATGCCTATATAATGAACATTGCCTGGATATCGTCATAATTATTTGAAGTTCTATCAATTTCCCAACAGTAATTTGTTTACCTGCCATATGCTATTTTTCTCGAGAGAAGCCACTAGTGAAATCTATGGCCCCGGGGTCTATTCTTTATCATATTTGCTTTCAGATCTATATTTGCCTCTTTTATTTTCAGATCTATTACTCCAAAAACCCAAAAATACCTTGCTGCAATTTTTTGTTATTTATTTTATTTCGCGTTTCCGTGAGATCTATTTATCCAATCTACTACAAATTTTTCTATCTTTTATCCGGGAGGGATTGACAACCCCTCTTACGCGTCGGGTTGCAAGTATTTGTTCTTTGTGTGCAGGTACCGTTTACATAGTGTTGCGTGGTTCTCCTACTAGTTTGATAACCTTGGTCTCATTACTTAGGGAAATACCTACCGTAGCTGTGCTGCATCATCCCTTCCTCTTCGGGGAAAAAACTGACGTGGACACGAGCCATCAATGGACCAGGTGGCCCGGTACTACCCCGTGGAAGCCCACGTCAGACCTCTGTAGACCTGACAGAGAGATCATCTTTTCCAGGGTATCGGTGAAGATAATGTTGAGGCCACTGCCTCCGTCCGTCAGGATGCATGAGAGGCGGTAAGCCCCCATGATGGGATTTAGCACCAGGGCATGCTTGCCTGGTTGTACGATGTCTTCGTGGTGATCCCTGGCAACGAAGGTGATCGTCTCTTGGGACCATGCCAGCCATTCGCTGGTTACGTCCCCCGCTGTGTAGATTGCGCGTCTGGCGACTTTTTAGTTTTGGCGCGAGTCAGCCGTCATAAATATCATGTTCATGGAGGTCTCATAGGAAGCCTCATAGCACCGTGGAGATCGTACGATGCATCTTCATGCGGGGTGATCGGGGCGATCATAAAACACTTAGGCCCGCCCTTACCTATTATACACGCGTTTGACATAGCATGAAGGTGAGATGTCAAGGAATTGTCCTTATCCGTCAGCAACCACCTCAAAAGAGCCGAACTTGAGGCAATGGCCCAGCGAGGGATCGTTGGCCTCTAATGATTCTCCGAGCCGGGTTTGTTCTCCGGTCAACATCGCCCGTGCCTGGCACACCAACTGATAGAGCAAATTCCCGCCAAATCCCTCGGTAGTGTTCATGATGAGAATGGAAGTACCGGAAAGGAGTCTGCACACACAGTTTACCCAGGTTCGGGCCTCCAAAGAGTAATACCCTACATCCTGCTTTTTCTTGGTATTCATGATGAGGGGATACCTCCTGCAGAGGATTACAATGGTGTTTGAGATGTATACTAAGAGTTGAGTTCTAGATTGGATTGCTAATGAGGACCTAGGCCTCCCTTTATATAGACAGGAGAGGCCTAGGGTTTATGAAGGAAATATGACCTAGAGGCAATAATAAAGATGTTATTTATATTTCCTTATATCATGATAAATGTTTATTATTCATGCTAGAATTGTATTAACCGGAAACTTAGTACATGTGTGAATACATAGACAAACAGAGTGTCCCTAGTATGCCTCTACTTGACTAGCTTGTTTATCAAAGATGGTTATGTTTCCTGACCATAGACATGTGTTGTCATTTGATGAACAGGATCACATCATTAGAGAATGATGTGATGGACAAGACCCATCCGTTAGCTTAGCATAATGATCGTTAAGTTTTATTGCTATTGCTTTCTTCATGACTTATACACATTCCTCTGACTATGAGATTATGCAACTCCCGAATACCGGAGGAACACTTTGTGTGCTATCAAACGTCACAACGTAACTGGGTGATTATAAAGATGCTCTACAGGTGTCTTCGAAGGTGTTTGTTGGGTTGGCATAAATCGAGATTAGGATTTGTCACTCCGAGTATCGGAGAGGTATCTCTGGGCCATCTCGGTAATGCACATCATATGAAGCCTTGCAAGCAATGTGACTAATGAGTTAGTTGCGGGATGATGCATTACGGAACGAGTAAAGAGACTTGCCGGTAACGAGATTGAACTAGGTATGAAGATACCGACGATCGAATCTCGGGCAAGTAACATACCGATGACAAAGGGAATGACGTATGTTGTATGCAGTTTGACCGATAAAGATCTTCGTAGAATATGTAGGAGCCAATATGAGCATCCAGGTTCCGCTATTGGTTATTGACCGGAGAAGTGTCTCGGTCATGTCTACATAGTTTTCGAACCCGTAGGGTCCGCACGCTTAACGTTCGATGACGATTTGTATTATGAGTTATGTGTTTTGAAGACCGAAGTTTGTTCGGAGTCCCGGATGAGATCACGGACGTGACGAGGAGTCTCGAAATGGTCAAGACATAAAGATTGATATATTGGAAGGCTATATTCGGATATCGGAATGGTTCCGGAGAAGTTCGGGTATTTTCCGGAGTACCGGGAGGTTACCGGAACCCCCCGGGGAGTTGTTGGGCCTTAGTGGGCCTTAGTGGAAAGAGGAGGCAGCAGCCAGGAGGTGGCGCGCGCCCCCCCAAGCCCAGTCCGAATTGGACAAGGGGTTGGGGGCGCGGCCCCCCTCTCCCTTCCTTTCCCCCTCTCCTTTAGGTGGAATCCTACTAGGACTTGGAGTCCTAGTAGGACTCCCCTCTCCCGGCGCGCCTAGCAAGGGCCGGCCGGCCTCCCCCTCCCTCCTTTATATACGGGGGCAAGGGGGCACCCTAGGACACACCAAGTTCTCTCTTAACCGTGTGCGGTGCCCCCCTCCACAGTTACACACCTCGGTCATATCGCCGTAGTGCTTAGGCGAAGCCCTGCACCGGTAACATCATCAACACCGTCGCCTCACCGTCGTGCTGACGGAACTCTCCCTCGTCCTCAACTGGATCAAGAGCTCGAGGGACGTCATCGAGCTGAACGTGTGCTGAACTCGGAGGTGCCGTACGTTCGGTGCTTGATCGGTTGGATCGCGAAGACGTTCGACTACATCAACCGCGTTAAGCTAACGCTTCCGCTTTCGGTCTACGAGGGTACGTGGACATACTCTCCCCTCTCGTTGCTATGCATCTCCTAGATAGATCTTGCGTGAACGTAGGAAATTTTTGAAATTGCACGTTCCCCAACAGTTTATACAAGGGGGAGATCAGATCAATTCGGCCGCCGCCCTCTGCCTTGGGGAACACAATCATCGCCTTTGCCTTCTTAGGGTTCCCTGGTACCCTTTGGGCCTAGTGGGCCCTGGTCAAGGTCAAGGTCGAGCTCCTTTTCATTATGAACCCCGGGTCTGGGACCCCGTTAGGGCGCCCTCCCTCCCGCCGGCCCCATGTGCTAAGGACCCTCAGCCCCGCCGGCCCCCAGATCGGATATGCCGCGCCGCGAGCTCCCTCCCCGTCCAACTTTTTCACCGTATCATGTCATCCAGCTCGGCGGCGCAGCCGCGCCTGTGCGTTACCTCCTCCATCCGCCTCTGGCCCCCTACTGGCGCAGCTCCCTTCTTGTTGTTGTCCATTGGGGCGGGCGAGGCCCTTGCGGGAGGTGGCTAGGCCTCGGTCCTGCCTCTGTGCAGGCCACCCTCCGTCCCCGACGGCCTCCTTCGAGCTTCTGTGACAACCCCTGTGTGTGTGGTCACGGTGATCCCCAGGCAGTATGGTGTAGTTTCACGGTGGATCTTTGTCAAGACCACTCCGGTCTCGACGTCCATGGACCTGCGTTCTCTAGTGTCCTCAGTTTGCCGGCATTTTCTACCGGTGCGGCTTCGGCCTTGGCGCACCTACTGTTATGCCCCATCCAGCTTTGATTCGCTGGTGTTCTGGTGGCTCCGCCTCCGGCAGGGACAGAGCCAGGATCCAAGAAAGGGGGTGCAAACATAAACTACCAAACTTTAGGGGGGGGGACAAAATTTTGAAGGGTATATATGCATTTTTTCAGAAAATTTGCAGGGTATATATGTGAAAATTTCAACCTTAGGGGGGCATGGCTCCCCCTGGCTCTGTCACTGCCCTCCAACAGCATGGATTTACATTTTCTTCCGGCTCCGGATTGCCAGCGGTGTCGGGCGCCATCCTTCCATCTGTGTCGGCTCTCTACACCTCTGCCTCTCTGACCCCGTACACCTACACGTCATGTTGGCTCCAAAGTTCATGTTTTTGTCGGCGGCAGTGCAGCCCACCCCCTTTCGAGGTAGCAGTCGATTAGCAGGTTGGCTCCGACATCTTCAGATCCTGATCTGGTGGCTTTGGGATTGCTCGGACTTGGGTCAGGCAAAATCCATGCTCGGCTTGCCGATGCTGGCAGCGGCGACACTCGTGGGTGTCGTTTCCCTTCCTGGAGGCGCTGACATGGCCTTTATCCATGACCCTCTACGAACATTAGGGGAAACCCTAGGTTCGGTTCTCTGGATCGGATGGCGGCGGTGTTACGACATCGCTCCCCCTTCTTGAAGGCACTATCTTGCTCGCTTGTGGTGTCCTCTGTGTTGGATCTAAAGATGTTCGACTGCTGCTTCGGCTTGCTCCTATAGTTTTAGGTTTGGTGGGTTTAGTTGTGTTCTTTTCTCTACTTGGGCTGAGCACCCTGTCTCCCTCTGCTCCGGGCACCATGTTCATGCCTCCTCGCGTTCATGTCATGTGTTGTACCCTTTGTTGTACCCATTCTTCTCTGTCTATCAATGAAAAGATACGCAAGCTGTGCGTATTCGCGAAAAAAGTCCATGCAAAAAAAAAATATTTTCTACCCTGCCAGACCGGCAATCCGAGCCTCCACGCTCACGGTGTCCTCGCTGCCGCGTAGGCAGCCTCTACCTCTGGCTCATTCTCCGCCGCCTTCATCTCCACCTTGTCTGCCGCCTCCAACTCATCTTTCTGCCACTGCAACTTCTGTCACCAGCATGTCCGCCACCAGCATGCCCTCCGCTGGCCTTGTGCTTCTTGAGTGTTTCCTCCCTTGCGGCCTTCGCTTTGACGCGGCGATTGTGCCACATCGCCGAGTTGATCTTTCACGCGAGCATTATGCTCAGATCGTCCTACACCTCCACCACCTTCATCTCCGGCAGGCTATCCCCGGTTCCATGCTCGGCGGCGGGAGGGAAGAAGACTAGAAGAGAGTTGGAGAAAAGGTCGGTAATTGGGTGGAGAGCCCACCGGGGGGGGGGGGGGGAGGGGGGTGAACAAGAGAGTGGGGATTTTGCTATAGAAACAGGGCGGGCAGCTACAAAAGCGCGGCCCCGTCTTCCTTTTGGGTGGGCCAGGGGTGTCAGAGTCCGACGTGTCTCGTGTCCAGACTCTTGCAAAGCCCCCCACGTTTGGTTCCGGTTTGCGGGAAAATTATGGTCTAGACTGCTCCGCGAACGGATGGGAGTCGATGTTTCATGGCTTCCAAGGTCCGAATGGATGCTACCGGTTTGAGTGTCGGCGTTGGAGATGCCCTTACATTCTTTAAAAATATTATCTAAAGGTGTGCTTGCTTCTCACCCATTTAAGCACCACAATTCCTGGTGCCCTAGAAAACGAATTTGCACTGTTTTCTGAATCCTGAGATCATGATTAATAATATAGTCGATTGATGGTCGTGGATTACTCCTACGTACTATGGCTGGTCCTCTTCCGCGACTGTCCGTGAGTCTGAAATGTGAAACCTAAAACATACTGGAAGTGTCTCCCAAGCACTCAATTTCCAATTTTGTCGCGCGCACCCAGAAACGGGCCAAGCATGTCTGCTCCGGCGACCATGGCCCGATCGAGCAGTTCAAATTTCAACCGTCCATCGACCACTCTCTCTCTCTCTCTCTCTCTCTCTCTCTCTCTCTAGCTCGCACCGAGGCTAGCTAGTAGCTACCCATAGGGGCCCTGTCCCGGCGTGGCCTCCACCACGAACGTACTGCCTCATGACCGCCGCGCGGTCCCGTGGACAGCGGCTGGCTGGCTGGCTCTCGCGCGAATGCGAAGGATTCACACCTCGCCATCGGCGACAGTTCAACTGGCGACGAGATCCATCCGATCATCGTCGTCGAAGACGACGGCACGTGGTACCGGCGACACCCTCCCCGTTCACACCTGTCCATCCATCGCTGCCCGCGCGTACCACTAACAAGCTTCGTTGGATCGTCATCCGACTTAATGGCGGTGGTTAAACGAGATGGATCACGCGGATTAGCGCCATGGCTATGTATTTCTCTGTGGGAGCCGCGGCCTGCGGTCTCGGCGGCGTCAGAAGACGCTACCCATATAGAGACCGTCCGTCCTGTCGTTGTCGTTCTGTTTTCTTTAGCTTTCGAGGATCGATCCGGTGGCGATGTCGATCATGATTTCGTGGTGCCGATCTATCCATCTCATTATTGGAGATTGAGGTGCCCGGCCAAGGTTGCACGTAAAGCGACTTAGTGGCTGCGAGATCGAGCCGGGTCCCGATGAAATCGATCGATCGCCGTCGTGCATAAATGTACGCGCGCACAGCGCGGACGGCACGGCACGGCACGCAATCATCCAGTTCCAAGGCTACTGTAGCTTCTGCCTCTCTTAATGTTCATGGAATGAAGGACTTTGTGGCTTGGAACCTTACAAAGTCATACTCTTTTACAGTATGATCTGCGTATTACTGTGAATGGAATCATCAGTATGCTTCCAAAATTAGAAGGAATGATGGCCAAGGAGCATCGACCACCAATCCTGTACTGTATGGAATATCATTTCAAAGCATCGGGCGTCGAGTAAGGTAAAAAATTATTACATGGCACTGTTGCTGTACGTGCAGTTTTGGCAAATAGGCATATTAAGGTGTCACCCCAATGCCCTATCTGTACTAGTGGTGAAGAAGATATCAAGCAACAGGGAGTGTGGCGGGCTTTGGGGCTCACTTATGTCATCAAAATTGCAGATTTTGTTGATCCCTCAGGGAGTGTGGTAATGGAGGAGCTTCTGCGTAATGAGAACTTGCAGCGCCCCGTTTTGCTTAATCTACACTTCGCAGAAACGATGGTCATTGGGGTCTGATACTTATGGTGGCAACAACGAGAATTAGTGAAAGGAAAAACTGCCGCATCTCCTTTGAGAACGACATTTGTGATCAATGCAATCACCGCGAACTTTTCAGCGGCTGCAGGGGCTCCTAAGGGCATCTCCAATGCCGACCCTTAAACCGCCCGCATAGCATTCGGACCGCGAAAGTCATCCAACGCGGGCCTGTATCGGTCCGCTGCGTGGTTCGGACGTACTTTTTCCCGCAAACCGAAGAAAAATGTGGGGGCTTTGCGGGAGTCCGAACCGCTGCCATGCCCGATTCTGACCGCCTTGGCCCACACAAACCTCATCCCGCCCCTCTCGCGTTTTTCATCCCACGCGCCTCGCCACTTGCCGCGCCGCGTTCATGTCGGCCCAGGGCATGCAGCGGCCGGCATTGATGCCGCAATTTTACCAGACGGGAGGGCGGCGCTGATGGACGTGACCTCTTGGGCGTCGCCGATTCAATGTGGACGTCGCGTCCCAAGGAACCAACTCCGGCTGGTGCGCCGCATTGACACGGGCTGACCTCCCCTTCGTCTGGGCCTCGCCGAGGGCTATTTCAGCCGTGTGCCGGCGACGCA
The DNA here is from genome assembly GCA_011799875.1 of Thinopyrum elongatum. Classification (NCBI taxonomy): domain Eukaryota; kingdom Viridiplantae; phylum Streptophyta; class Magnoliopsida; order Poales; family Poaceae; genus Thinopyrum; species Thinopyrum elongatum. Next base: position 588,373,423 of record CM022298.1, read on the forward strand.
CAGAGCCGCAGTCCCCCTCCCCAAGCACCGGCTCCCTCCCCTCTCCCGTCTTCGTGCCCGAGCCCCTCCTCCTCTGCGACCCTAGTTGAGGCGATGTAGAAGTCATGGTGCTCCGCCCCGGCAGGCAGAGTAGGCAGAAGCTCCTCCTCCGGCGGTACTTGGCGACACCGCCCACGCTCTCCGGGCCCGGCTTTGTCCACGGCGGCCGGCTCCACCGCCAAGGAGAAGGTCGTCATCTCCTCCGGTGACAAGGAGGACCAGGCGCCACCGCAGCAACCGTCCTGGGTCCTCGAGGAGGCCGCTCTGACGGAGGAACATTTCGTCCATCAAATCAAGATAATGACGGAGCGGTCGCTCCGTTACATGGGCCCGTAGCCGCCATCGCCGGCCCGCGTCAAGGAGGAGCCGCCGGCCCCGCCACGCTACCATATGAAACGCGAGCCGGCGTGCCCGCTTCGGCCTGTGAAGGACAAGCCAGCCTCGCCCCAACACAACTGCGGCGTCCGGAGCGTCCACATCAGTCGCCGCATGAAGGAGGAGCCGGCCTCACCCCCGGACCACCGCGGTGTCCAGATAGGACGCTGGGTCAAGGAGGAGCCGGCATCCCCGCTGCGTAGCCGGTACGGCCGCATGGACAAGCCATCATCGCCGCCGCGCCGCCGCCGCCTCGCCGCCAAGGAAGATTTTCCATCTGCGATCAAGAAGGCACGGGGACGCCTCCTCCACTACCTCGGAGGAGGCAGTTACGGCGGTGCCTCGGGCTCAAGGGTCGTCTCCAAGGCGGAGTGCACGGCGAGGCAGCAGGCGAGGTACGACGACGCAATGCCGGTCGCCGCTCCGCGTTCGCCAAGAGCGACATGGCGTTAGACTGGGTCCGCAACGACCCTAACATTGCCGCGTCGTGTCCGCTCGACCGCTATGTCACCACCCCGAAGACGGCCGCCAGGCGCTGATACGTCTCCAACGTATCTATAATTTTTACTTGTTCCATGCTGTTAAATTATCATTCTTGGATGTTTTACAATCATTTTATAGCAACTTTATATCATTTTTTTGAACTAACCTATTGACATAGTGCCCAGTGCCAGTTGCTATTTTTTGCTTGTTTTTTACTTCGCAGAATATCAGAACCAAACGGAGTCCAAACGCAGCAAAACTTTTTGGAGAATTTTTCTGGACCAGAAGATACCTGTTGGGCCAAAGAAGTAACAAAGGGGGCTCCGAGGGGAGCACAACCCACCTGGGCACGCCCTGGTGGGTTGTGCCCACCTCGGCCGCCTCCCGCACCGCCTCTTTGCTCTATAAATAACCCGAAAATCTAAAAACCTCAGGGGAGTCGACGAAACACAATTCCAGCCGCCGCAAATTCCAGAACCACCAGATTCAATCTAGACACCATCACAGAGGGGTTCATCATCCTCATTGGTGCCTCTCTGATGATGCGTGAGTAGTTCATTGTAGACCTATGGGTCCGTAGTTAGTAGCTAGATGGCTTCCTCTCTCTATTTTGATTCTCAATACAATGGTCTCTTGGAGATCTATTTGATGTAACTCTTTTTGCGGTGTGTTTGTTGGGATCCGATGAACTTTGAGTTTATGATCAGATCTATTTATCCATGAAAGTTATTTGAGTTTCTTTGATCTCTTATATGCATGATTACTTATAGCCTCGTATTTCTTCTTCGAATCTTTGGTTTAGTTAGGCCAACTAGATCGATTTTTCTAGCCATGGGAAGAGGTGCTTTGTGATGGGTTCGATCGTGCGGTGTTCTTTCCCAGTGACAGAAGGGCAGCAATTCACATATGTATCGTTGCTATTAAGGATAACAAGATGGGGTCTATTTCTACATGAATAGATCTTGTCTACATCATATCATGGTTCTTATTGCATTACTCCGTTTCTCCATGAACTTAATACACGAGATGCATGCTGGATAGCGGTCGATGTGTGGAGTAATAGTAGTAGATGCAGGCAGGAGTCGGTCTACTAATCTTGGACGTGATGCCTATATAATGATCATTGTCTGGATATCGTCATAATTATTTGAAGTTCTATCAATTGCCTAACAATAATTTGTTTACCCGCCGTATGCTATTTTTCTCGAGAGAAGCCATTAGTGAAATCTACGACCCCCGGGTCTATTCTTTATCATATTTGCTTTGAGATCTATTTTTATTTGCTTTTGTTTTCAGATCTATTATTCTAAAAACCCAAAAATACCTTGCTGCACTTTTTCTTTATTTATTTTGTTTTGTTTTATCACGAGATCTATTTATCCAAAATCATACAATCCAATCTATCTTTTACCCGAGGGGGATTGACAACCCCTCTTACGCGTCGGGTTGCAAGTATTTGTTCTTTGTGTGCAGGTACCGTTTACATAGTGTTGCTTGGTTCTCCTACTGGTTCGATAACCTTGGTTTCATACTGAGGGAAATACCTATCGTAGTTGTGCTGCATCATCCCTTCCTCTTCGGGGAAATACTGACGCGGACACGAGCCATCAAGAAAGGATTTCTGGCGCCGTTGCCGGGGAGACATCATCAACATCTATCAGGTTCCTAATCACAAATCTCATCTCCTTGCAATTTACATTATTTGCCATTTGCCTCTCGTTTTTATCTCCCCCACTTCACAAAATTTTGTCTTTTTATTCGCCTTCTTTTCGTTTTCCTTTTTCTTGTTTGATCTTTTGTTTGCTTGTGTTGCCATGTGCCTTCTATATGCTTGCATCTTCGCTTGCTAAAAATCTATTGATATGGATCCCCATCCACTTGCTAATCTTTTTAAAAGATCCAATCATGATGGACCAATTGTTAGTGAGTTGAGTGCACTAGATTATCTTTATGAAGTTTTGTTTGAGATTCGTGAATCTGAAAATTGTGATGAAGAAATTTATGAAGTGATTCATGATAGCTCCTTGAATGAAAAGCATGATTGCAATGATTTTATTATAAATTTTATTAATGTCAATTGTGCTAATAATATGCAAAACCCCAAGCTTGGGGATGCTAATTTTGCTATGTCCACTACTTATTGCAATGATCATGATTGGGGTGATTCTTCTTATGATCTTGAAAATTTATTGAAGCCTCATGATGAATATGATATTAATAATAATGTTTGCAATAATATTGAAAGTGGGTTTGGAAGAGCGTCAACTTTAGGTAAAAATAATCCCACATATTTGGAGAGTGTCCAATCTTACGAATTTTTGATGAAAGTGGGTTTGGAGAGATCATGACTTTAGTTGATGTTAATCCCACTATCTTGGAAGATTATAAAACTTTTATGCATGTGGACCATGAAGAGAAAATTTTATATGATAGCTATATTGTTGAATTTGATTATGCTCCTATATGTAATTATTATGAGAAAGGAAAATATGTTGTAGAAATTTTCATGTTACTAATTTACCTCTCGTTATGTTGAGATTGCTATTGTTTCTTTCTTCTTCCTTGCATATGCTATATATTTCTTGTCTTGATAATTTGTTTGCTTATAAAATCCCTATGCATAGGAAGTATGTTAGACTTAAATGTGTTTGTCACATGTATTATGATGCTCTCTTTATGTTTCAATTCTTGTCTTTCATGCGAGCATCATCAAAATTATCAATGCCTAGCTAGGGGCATAATACGATAGCGCTTGTTGGGAGGAACTCAATGAATAAAATTTATTTTTGCCTTTCTGTTACTGTTCTTGAGTGTTTGCACAATTATGCCTCTGTTATGATTGTGTTTTTTATGTTTTAATTAGTGTTTGTGCCAAGTAAAGCCTTTGGGATAGCTTTGGTGATAGTTAATTTGATCCTGTTAAAAAACAGAAACTTTTGCATCCATTAATGTAATTGTATAAATTCACAGAAGCGACGAAAAATTCTGATTTTTTTACACAAGATTTATATACAAATTTCCTATGGTCTCCTAATTTTTCAGAATTTTTGGCGTTACAGAAGTATGAGAACAATTCGCATCTTTACAGACGGTTCTGTTTTTGACAGATTCTGTTTTCTTTGCATTGTGTGCTTATTTTGATGAATCTATGGATTGTATCAGGGGGGTATAAGTCATGTTAAAGTTAGAATACAGCAGATATAATGCAATAACAAAATTTGAATGGGTTTTCTACAGCACTTAAAGTAAAGATTGGTTTTCTTATACTAACGGATCTCACGAAGGTTTTGTTAAGTTTTGTGTGATTGAAGTTTTCAACTTTTGGATGAGATCACGATGGATGAAGGAATAAGGAGTAAGAAAAGCCTAAGCTTGGGGATGCCCCATGGCACCTCAAGTTAATATTCAAGGAGAACCAAGAAACTAAGCTTGAGGATGCCCCGGAAGGCATCCCCTCTTTCTTCTAACGACCATCGGTATTTTACTTGGAGCTATATTTTTATTCGTCACATATCATGAGTTTTGCTTGGAGCGTCTTGTATTATATGAGTCTTTGCTTATTTTGCTTTTTAGTTTGTCACAAGTATCCTTGCTGGACACACCTATTTGAAAGAGCCAAAATTATACTATGATTTGTTAGAATTGCTCTTTATGCTTCACTTAAATTTTTTGAGCTATGGAATTGCTTTAGTGCTTCACTTATATCTTTTTGAGCACTGTGTGCTTTAATATTTTTTGAAGAAATGCTCTCATGCTTCACTTAGATTTATTTGAGAGTTAGTAATTTTGAAGAAATTTTCTCATGCTTCACTTATATTATTTTGAGAGATGAAATTTTTGATGTTCATGTTCTTCACTTAAATTTGTTTGAGCTTGCCAAAAGAAATTGCAATATATGAAACTAGTCCCAAAGTGATAGATATTCAAGAGGGATATAATAAAAACTTTCATGAAGATCATTGGACAAAATAAACTTAATTCTTTGTAATAGTTTTGAGATATGATGATAGTGATATGTGAGTCATGTTGGTGAGTAATTGTGCTTTAGTAAGAATATTGGTGTTAAGGTTTGTAATTATCTATGCAAGCACGAAAGTCAATAGTTATGCAATGAAATTACATCCTACTTGTGGTGCATTATTCGGTGTTAGTTATGCTTAATGCTCCCTTATGTGATTTTTTGTTTCTTGGTTGGATGCTTCTCAATCTTTTTGCTAGCATTCACTTGTACTAAGTAGGAATACTACTTGTGCATCCAAAATCCTTAAACCCAGTTTTGCCATATGAGTCCACCATACCTACCTATATGCGGTATTCCCGTGCCGTTCTAAGCAAATTTGTATGTGCCATCTCTAATTTTCAAAATAATTTTCTTTTTGTGTGCTCGTACCGCTCATGAAACGGTAGGGGGTGGCTAATATTTTTTCATGCTAGATGTGTTATTCTCAAGATAAGTGTTTATTCACTTGTCATTGCATGAGAGTACAGCAAAGCTATTAGGGATGCCCAGTCCCGAAATAAAAAATGAATTTACTTTATGTTGTCAATTAATAAATTCCTTGAAAAGTGTTGGTATGGACGGCACCCGTGGATACGGCTAGCCGTGAAATGTGAAAGTATGGTGAAAAAAGGAATAAACTTTATTTTCTGTTTGGGAACCGCCTATGATATATCTAGCATGGAAAGTATTGGGAACTACTCGATCATTTTCGTTGATAGGAAATGCATGCCACCAAAATGTTTTATCTCTATTTTTTCGCTTTGAGCTCTGGCACCTCTACAAATCCCTACTTCCCTCTGCGAAGGGCCTTTCTATTTACTTTATGCAATTTTTTATATTTTTTTAGTCTCCATCTTCTCTTATAAAGCACCAACTAAGAGGCACTATGATCATACTTGAGCATTGGATGTAGCTAATATGCAAGTGTGTTTCATGAATGAATTAATGATTGAGTATGATGGGCTAGGGATAACTTGCTTTAGTGTTGTTATTTTGAAAGACATGGTTGCTTGTTGATATGCTTGAGTATTTAAATCTTCATGTCAAAACTAGACTATTGCTTTGAATCATATAAAAGTCCAAATGTCAATGCTACAAAAGAAAAGAATATGTGATGAACATGTTAGACAGCATTCCACATCAAAAATTCTGTTTTTATCATTTACCTAATCGAGGACGAGTAGGAATTAAACTTGGGGATGCTGATACGTCTCCAACGTATCTATAATTTTTGCTTGTTCCATGCTGTTATATTATCATTTTTTAATGTTTTACAATCATTTTATAGCAACTTTATATCATTTTTTGGGACTAACCTGTTGACATAGTGCCCAGTGCCAGTTGCTGTTTTTTTACTTGTTTTTTACTTTGCAGAATATGAGTACCAAATGGAGTACAAACGCAGTGAAACTTTTTGGAGATTTTTTCTGGATCAGAAGACACCTGTTGGGCCAAAGAAGTAACAGAGGGGGGCTCCGAGGGGAGCACAACCCACCAGGGCGCGCCTGAGGGCCCAGGAGCGCCCTGTTGGGTTGTGCCCACCTCGGTCGCCTCCCGCACCGCCTCTTTGCTCTATAAATACTCCGAAAATCCAAAACCCCTAGGGGAGTCGACAAAACACAATTCCAGCCGCCGCAAATTCCAGAACCACCAGATCCAATTAGACACCATGACGGAGGGGTTCATCATCATCACTGGTGCCTCTTTGATGATGCATGAGTAGTTCATTGTAGACCTACGGGTTCGTAGTTAGTAGCTAGATGGCTTCCTCTCTCTCTCTTTTGATTCTAAATACAATGGTCTCTTGGAGATCTATTTGATGTAACTCTTTTTGCGGTGTGTTTGTTGGGATCCGATGAACTTTGAGTTTATGATCAGATCTATTTATCCATCAAAGTTATTTGAGTTTCTTTGATCTCTTATATGCATGATTACTTATAGCCTTGTATTTCTTCTTCGAATCTTTGGTTTAGTTAGGCCAACTAGATCGATTTTTTTTGCCATGGGAAGAGGTGCTTTGTGATGGGTTCGATCGTGCGGTGTTCTTTCCCAGTGGCAGAAGGGGCAGCAAGACACGTATGTATTGTTGCTATTAAGGATAACAAGATGGGGTATATTTCTACATGAATAGATCTTGTCTACATCATGTCATGGTTCTTATTGCATTACTCTGTTTCTCCATAAACTTAATACACTAGATGCATGCAGGATAACGGTCGATGTGTGGAGTAATAGTAGTAGATGCAGGCAGGAGTCGGTCTACTAATATTGAACGTGATGCATATATAATGATCATTGCCTGTATATCGTCATAATTATTTGAAGTTCTATCAATTGCCCAACAATAATTTGTTTACCCGCCGTATGCTATTTTTCTCGAGAGAAGCCACTAGTGAAATCTACGGCCCCCGGGTCTATTCTTTATCATATTTGCTTTGAGATCTAATTTTATTTGCTTTTGTTTTCAGATCTGTTATTCTAAACCCCAAAAATACCTTGCTGCATTTTTTCTTTATTTGTTTTTTTTATCGCGAGATCTATTTATCCAAAATCATAAAACCAATCTATCTTTTACCCGAGAGGGATTGACAACCCCTCTTACACGTCGGGTTGCAAGTATTTGTTCTTTGTGTGCAGGTACCGTTTATATAGTGTTGCTTGGTTCTGCTACTGGTTCGATAACCTTGGTTTCATACTGAGGGAAATACCTACCGTAGCTGTGCTGCATCATCACTTTCTCTTCGGGGAAATACTGACGCGGACACGAGCCATCAGGCGCCGCTGCCTTGACGGCGAGCTCGACAAGATCGGCGAGAAGTGGTCGCTTGGTGACTGCTTCGCTAACGCAGGTCGCAACAAGGCCGCCGCCAGGGCTCCGAAGGCGATGTTAGGAGTGGTCGCGGCGGGACTCCGCACATAGCAGCAGGAGGCTGAGCGGCTCCTACGCGAGCGACAGGCAGCCGCGGCCCTCCGGTGCCGTTCTGCCAACGGAGGGACCACGAAGACGGCACCGACGGAGACGATGGTGCGGCCACGCTTACAAGGTGGTTGTCTGGTATAGGGTTTAGGTTTTTTTTTTGTTTTTTTTGTTAAACGGTTGAAATATCAACCTTTTATGTAAATTATGTCCGAACTTCAATGAAATCGCCCGGTTTGAACGAATTTCATCTGATTAGTTTGAATTGTTGGCCGGATGTATGCGGGAAGCATTGGATGTCGACCTCCCACATCCATGTCCGCAGACTGGTCCTCCTGTTCTCTGACGGATACGGGAGAAAATTTGTGGTTTATCATTGAAGATGCCCTAACATGCATTAAATCTCTTGGTCAAAATCGAGCCCAGAAAAATATAAAGTGAATGTGGATGCGCTTTATTTTGAGAATGGCTCGAGAGGAGCTGCAGCAATCCTTCGTAATGACAAAGGAGAGGCCTTGCCGGGTTGTTCTTGCCCCCTCAATAATTTAAGATGCCACATACGGCAGAAGCTCATTCAAGCATGTAACGGAATCATTGAAATTTGGAGTCCTTACACGGTGATACTTGCGGACTGTTTCCAAATGGTGAGAAGAATAAGTTTAATGTGCTTTTGTCATTGTTCTAGGGATGCAAAGAGGGCGGCACATAATCTGGATATGTGTACATATGCTTCAAATGTTGTTTATAATTGAGACGGTGACCCGCCTAGTTATTTTTATCTCCGATGTAACCGTGATTTGAAGTTTAATAAAATCTGCCTAAGGGCATCCCCTTAAAAAAAACTTGTCTTTTAAAAAAAAAACTTGTTTAGTCTTGATTTTTTTTCCGAGGGAATTCCAAGTTTTTTGTGTGCAGGGAATTCAAAGATTAATTGATTCTACTACAATTCATAAGGAGTAAGAGTATATATACCCTACATATACACCAATACACCAGTAACTTCATTTTTGACGAAAATATACCTCGTTCATGCATGCATAGCTCGTGAGTGGGACTAAAGTTAAGTCTCATCCCGGAAGTTGAGTGAGACTTGCATCTCTTTATAAGGTGAGTTCTTCTACCACTTGTATGAGTACGAGAAGAGGAGACCTACACGCGCGCTCCTCCTCCTCGCTCGCCTCGCCACGCCACGCCTCGTCACGACACGCCGCGGGTTGCGGGAACGAGCCGAGGACAGAGCTATGCACGTTGTCTATATTTTTGCTACTCGGGAATAATTAATAATTAATGGACGCATTAATTACTCAGCCGTTTCCGATTCTTTTCGATCGTGGGGCTGTTACTTACGTGGGGTTTTCTCCACGACCTATCCGGCCCGCATTATATAGTCACGCAGACGTCTACCCTAGCCGTAACCGTATCGTATGGTTTCGCATCACCGTTCCAGATCATTGCGCCGCCACGCAAGTCTTCTCCATCCCTCCTTTCGGCGTGCACCACGAGAAGGGACAGCAGGCCTCCGGAACCCCGCCTCTCGTGATCCTGTACGGGAGGGGGGCGATCAGGTTTTTGGGGAGCGCACTTGCGCGACTGCTGGCAGCGACGACTTCGCCAACGACAACTTCTTCCCCGCCCTCGGCAACCTCTTCCTCAACGACATGGGCGACAACATCAACGCCAACAGTGCTGCTCCCGTTGCACCGTATGTGATTCTGTCCTTGTTCGAGATCGTGCTAGAATTCATGTTTTTAGTCTGTACCCTAGATTCGATCTGTTCATCTACTTTGCTAGTCCGCATGATTAGTTTAGTCTCTATTATTACTGTTATTATTTATTTAGTGCTTATTCGGATTAAATCTCGTAGTAATTTGCTACTGATATGTACGGACGGTTGGTCACACAGCTCCATCCTGCAACACCGAAAGTGGACGCCACGTACGTATAATAAATTTCCCAGCTCGGGAGAACGCTCCTTCGATTCACGTGTAAACTACCCTGGTCACGGGCGATCTGTCTGCAGAGTTGGTCTTGGACGTACGACGTGCTTGTGCTTGACTTGTGTAGTAGTACTAGCGGTGGGTGTCATGCCAGACTGCCAGTACTATATGCATGTACGGTACGTATCGTACACTTCACAAGTCTAGCGTAGACTTGAATTTTCTTCTCTTGTGTGTACTACTAAGTTGTAAGCTAAGGCGTACGTAATGCAACGGGTACATATATACGGCGCGGTTCAGTATTGTCAATGTCTGCAAAAGTCAAACAGACTTGTTAACTAGCTCCTCGGATCGCCTGCTCGGTGTCAGCAGATCACTGCAGATTTTTCGCTGCGCATGCGTGTAGAAATCCAAACCAGTTACTAGTAAAATGGACGGATGGCACTTAGATTTCGCTTTCGGACAACACAGGAAATTAACGAGCAATCACTTTGGTGACGCCCCTGTCAGTGATGGGTCATGCATATGTGAAAATATACAGCATTAATATATACGGACGGCACAGCCTTGTTTCTGAAATTTCTTGGCGCATTATGGTCTGCTGCAACCGTCTTGTCAATTGCTTGCGCTAACTGCTAATTAACCAACATATATACGGACGGCGGTTTTTTTTCTGGAATCAGGTCGTCTAAAGCGATTGGACGAATTCGATATACTAGTCTATGCACGTACAGATCGGATACATATCGAGCTGGCGTGCAAGCATGTGCTAGCTGGTAATCGCCGTGGAGTGGTGGCCCACATGAACAAATTGACCCAGAAGGTCAACTTCTCTCCAAGAGAGCTTGTCCTTCACAAAAACTGCAAGTTGTTCCAGGTTTTGGGTTTTCTAATATACTGTACATGGCTCATACATCGTGTAGAATTCTAGTAGATGCTACGTTTATGTGCATTTTATTCTGAGCATAGTTAGATACTTGGCTGTAGCTACCTCCACCCCCTAGCTACTTGGCTGTAGCTACCTCCACCCCTTCTCTATGCATATTTTTGTTATTGCGGTACATTACAGTGAAGTTTTTTTAAGCAAAACTAGTATTCCAAAACAGATTAAAAGGTTTAGTACTATAAGAGCATCTACAGCCGAACTTGGCAAATCCGGTCCCATATACGTCCGCGGACGTGTCCGGACACGCCCGCGGACACATTCGAACAGCCCCTCATATTTTGCTCCCGGTATCCACATACCTTAAATCCGGACTCTCAAATCTATGCAAAATGCACATCGATCATACAAGCCAATGTCGCACGTAAATAACAAATGTCGGTATCAAACATAAATAGTGTTTACATAAAATTTATTTTAAGTGCACAACTCAAACATCAGTTCTTGGTTTTCATTGTTGGTCCACATATGTTCCACAAGATCATTGAGTAGCTGCGCGTGCACGTGATGATCTCGAAGATTCTGATGCATCTGCAGAAAGTTCACAAGCTGAGCTGCATCTTGATCTTACATAATTTCAACTTGTTCTTCAGGTGCTTCAAAATCATTGGTTTGGGCTACATCATCACTCTCATCCTCGACAATCATATTGTGCAAAATAACAAAAAATGTCATGACCTGCCATGAAGTTTGTGATTCCCACGTCATTGTAGCCCCACGAACAATTCCACAACGAGCTTGAAGCACTCCAAATGCCCTCTCTACAGCCTTCCTAGTTGCTTCCTGCATTGTTGTAAAGTAGCTCTGTTTCTCGCCATGCAGTTCGGATATGGTCTTCACAAACGCCGCCCACTGAGGATAGATGCCATCGGCAAGATAGTATCCCATGTTGTAGTCTCGGCCGTTGATGGTGTAGTTGCACGGCGGTGATTCTCCATTGGAAAGCCTCCTGAACACCGGAGATCGTTGAAGCACGTTGATGTTGTTGTGAGAACCCGGCATTCCAAAGAAAGCATGCCAAATCCATAAGTCATGTGATGCCATCGCTTCTAGTATGATGGTTGCCTCTTTGGTGTGCCCTTGATACATTCCCCGCAAATCGTTGGCGCAGTTCTTCCATGCCAATGCATGCAATCAATTGATCTGAGCATTCCTGTAAACCCCCTGGCCTCTCTAATAGCCAACAACTTATCTGTGTCTTGCGCATTTGGTTCTCTGAGATACTCAGCTCCAAATACCTACACCACGTCTTCAGGCATGTGCTCTTCCCCATCCTGACCATCTCACCAACAGCATCTGATGCAGTACCAAGTGCAAGCATCCTCAGAGCAGTCGTGCACTTCTGCTTGGCAGAGAAAGAAAGTTGACCGCAGCAATTCCTTGTGAGCTTGAAGGAGTCATCGTGTGCCCCCACTGCCTCCACAATGCGCAAAAACAATGGTTTCCGCATGCGAAAATGGCGACGAAACCATGGATCATCCGGGAAAGTAGGCTTCGGAGCAAAGTAGTCCCTCTGCAGCAGCCATGCTCCGGACACCCTACCTCGATTGATCACTCTTCTCCTTTGATTGAGCCCTTGAAGTTGAGAATATGCTCCACTTGCCGGTCCATTTCCTCTTGCATGCTCATGAGCATGATCATATCCACTTCTTCGCCTGAATCTGAAGAATCAAAGAACTCATCTTCACTCATTTGATCAAGTTCCGTCGGTCCATACTCGTCGTCCGACGAAGCATCGGAATTCATCGTTTTCCCTAAAAAAATCACAAAAAACTAGGTCGGACAATGTGTCGAACACATAGAGTGCAAGGGGGAGCTCGGGAGTTGCCGAACGTACCGCGGTGGCGTTCGGGCCAGTGACGACGTCCCCGACGGCGAGGACGGTAGACAGGAGTGTTGTGCCGGTGTTGGCGGTGCAGACGCTCGGAATGGCTACGGAGCGCGCACGGGGGCGGAGCTGCGAGACGGACGTCGCGGAGGAGGAAGAAGAGAGGAGAGAGCAAATGGATCCGGTCGATCTGGGGGGTGGATTTGGTGCAATTTGCGGTGGGGTTGGGCTGTCGGGTCCAACGTGGCGGGTGCGCCCGGGGGCCCCATATCCGCCCCATATTTGGGCTGGATATGAGGGGTGTCGGTCAGTCCGGACATTTGAGGTCCGTTTGAGACGCCCGTCTGAGTCGAAATTTCGTGACCGGTCAGTGACCGGGCGGGCCGCCCGGGCGTTTGAGGCCGATTTGGGGCGCCCGGCTGTAAATGCTTTAACTAAGTCAGCAAAAGAAAATGGAGCAATGTGCACTGAAAATAAATTTTGGGCTGAGATAATTAGTATTGGGGCTCTCATTTTTTCGGAGTGTCCAAAATGGAAAAATCTTAGCTACAGTGAATCTAAACAATTTATGGTTGGACGAAAAGCCCAGCAGACCACTATGCTATTCCATCACGGCTTCAGCAACGACGTAGGGTTCGTGAAACAGCGCAGCAACAGCCGTTGCCGCCGCCAAGGATCTTTAGGCCCCTCGCATCCGGCTGCCATCTTGGTGTTGTTATGTTCTTCGTCAATGTCTAGTGATCTTCGTATTTTGTAAGAATAAAAGTACTCTCATTTTTTTACGGTGTCATGAGGTTAGAGAATTTTTTGTCCTCAGAGATCTGATTATTCGAATCTGATGAATTTATATTGATGTGTCAAGCTTTTTCTGTTGGTTTGATTTCTTGTGGAGGTGAAATCTTTCATTGACACCATGGTGAAGCTATCGTGATTCGAGGACCCGCACTTCTAGGGGATCATCCCCTTCCAAAGTACGTTCATCGATCAACATTTTTCATCTTTTTGAATGACCGACTCAAGGTGCTTTCAAAAAATATTATTGGTAATGTTCATGTCGGGAAAGAGGGACAAGATCTTTGCTCCAGTCCAATTGCAGCCTCCTTACCAAAGCCTTTAGAGTTTTTTTTTTCTACTAGAGATTGATACCGTGAAGAACGTGTTTCCAAAAAATTTCATTGTAATTCTTGATTTTAGAAGTAACTTTGTATTTACTTGGACCATATATCCAAATCAGTGTACCTGTAATTGTTATGAGTATGAATAAAATTACAGGAGAAAACAATGGTGTGCGACAAACGAGAGACATCCTCCCACCTTTGCAGCGATTACCCATTCTCTTTAGGCCGCCAGGGGTATTAGCAAATGATTGCCTAGGCATCCCCTTGTTCCCAATAAACTCTCGATGGGCGAAAATCCTCGGGCCCATGACTGTGCAATTATATATTATGTGCAAGGAGAGAAATCATTGTCGCCGATGATGGCGACGCTTGCGGGTGTCGTTTTTTTTTTTTAAGACGTCGTTGTGGTGCTCCTTCTCGTGCCCGGATTTCGGGTGAAAACCTTTCTCCGTTGTAGGCTCGGCAGCGGCGACGCTTCCCGCCGTTCTTCCTCTTGAGAGTGTTGTCGTGGAACTTAGGTGTGCTAGGGCGTAGCGTGGCGGTGTACTCATTTCTTCCTTCGTTATCTCTCAGTAGCGTAGTCGCTTGCTTGCCGCGTGATCTGATTATTCTAGGATTGACTTTGTATGGAGGCTACCTCACCACTTTGTATCGTTCGACCGTGTATTTTGTTTAGTTGATGCTTTATATATAAAGAGGGGCGAAAGCCTGTTTCGAGAAGAGAAATCATCGTTTATTTACCGAGAGATGCTCAATTACAAAGAAGTGATAATCCTCACTTATACTCATCTCCAGAACTCCGTTAGTGTTTTCCTTAGCGAGTATAGACATGCCACAACTTTTTGGAGTTTGTTCTTGGCCCACGTCAATGCATATTACGTAAATCGCAATGTTTTATTCTAATTGAAAGCTAGAGCTCTTTCCAATTCCTAGGAAAAAGATCATGAGAAATCACATTCTTTCCAAAAAATTGAAAATTTGTGACTATGCAAAACAAGATATGCATGAGTAGTGATGCAAGTTATATGTCCATAAATTTACCTTTTTTGTACACGTCACGAGAAATCGCATTCTTTCCAAGTTTATGTAAATGCATATGATATAGCGTGACTTGCATCTGTAAACTATTTCTTATTATTTGGAAACTCATGGAAAAATTTAGAGAGAGAGAGTATGGGTGCACATACAACTAGTTGCCCAAATTACTTTCTCCATTATTTGGGACAAAACATCTACCATCTAGTAGAGGTGTAATGCTTTAATTGAAGTGGAAATTCTATGAATTTTATAGGCTCATAAATTGGAAAGTGAGCTTGAACCTAATGCAAATTTCAAGCAGGTGGTAGACACATACATATGGAATTTGAAATAATAATAAAATAAGAGCTGGTGGAATTTTTTACAACAAATAATAATATTGATGGTGTCTCGCAATCATTGCTCTCAAGGAACTATCTTCAGGATCGCGTGTTGTCATAGGTGTAGAAAGTTTCTTGTGGCTCTCAGTTTTGGCCAAGTTTGGTGGGGTTTAATCCTATGTTCCAAGCGTTTGCCATGAGAGTGACTAGAGATGGAACTAAGACTATTTCGGGGAGATGATTTGGGTGAATGGATAACCATTAGCTATTCAATTCCATAAGATTTTAAAACACTACCTTATCTAAGATAGTGATTGTGCAATCAAAGACAATGGTTGGGACTAATATGATATTCAGAACAACTTTGTAGGGTGAGACTGTGAAGCAACGGACCAACCTTAAGAGGCTAGTTGGTGCAATTGATATCAATGAAGAAACAAATAGAGCAAAGCAGAAGATTGGTAATCAGAACAAATTCACATTTAGAGATCTTTATATGTAGCTTCGACTAGTGGGGCCATTAGATTACAGGTTTATCTGAAGGTGAAAATCTTAGTCAAAATCCAAAAAATTCTTGTTGATGCGTAAGAATAACATCCTTACCAAAGGCAAATTGCTTAAGAGGGGATGGGCTCGGAATGATTGGTGTCAACTATCTGGACACAAAGAAACTATAGACCACTTGCTATTTTGTTAGCCATTAGATTCTATATGCATTTCGTCTTGGTAGGCCTCTTTATAGCACTAAGGGTTTATTTGGGGGTTGGGTGGATTACTGTCCACAGTCCCAATGCATATTGGTGTTCTGCAGCGGAGGAAGGTATGTTAAGTGATCGGGAACGATCGGAATGCAATTTATTCTAAAACGCTACTTTTACGGTGATCTTCAGTTTTGCATAGTAATCTTCATGCGTGGGCAATTTTGCACAAAAGAACAAGTACGGGAGAAGCCTTGAGGATGGAGTCTGGATGATCAAGCTGGTGCTAGGGAAGGCTTAGACGCGAAGACAATGTTGGGCGCCCATGGTGGGCAGATTGAAAAAATAAAGAAATTTTCTAATGCTTTTTGGAATCCTGGGAGGATCTTGTTTCTAGTTCTTCCGAAGTTCCTTGTTCTGTGTGGCTATACCGTTTACATTTGTATGTTTGTTTAGACGGCTTGTATGAAATCTGTAATGGGTGATTTCTTTAGTGGAACTCAATTTGTAATGGCTGATTTCTTTAGTGGAACTCAATGAGAAGCTCACTGTTTAAAAAATAATGTGTTGTACAAGAATATGATCGAAGTTAAAATAAGCGCAAACCACAAGCAGTGATATATTTCTATCAAATTTCGCACCTATGTGTTTCTATCCATCCTCATTGATCTGTGATGTTTAAAAAAATTGCAACTTGCATAGATAATTTCACTGAGTTAGGGCATCTCCAACGTTGAACCCTAAATTTCCTCTCGCATCCGTCCGCGGACAGGGGGACCAGTTCGCGGACACGGATGTAGGAGCCATCCATCCAATGCTATTCGTATATGTCTGGTCACATTTTGGAAGAATTTTAATGAAAATGAACAAATTTGATGCATATTAGAACATACGAGACAATATTCATTCATACTTGGATGATTTTAACATAAAACCATAAGCTTTTCGTCTAAATTTAAGCAAACTCATTACATTTAGACATATTTCAACTAGACTGGACTCCAAACCTAGACTAAGATGAACACCAGCACCCGTTACCCATTTCCTGCCGGCCATGAGCCCCGGAAAATGAAGCCCTACCTCCTCCGCAGCCCTCTGCAGCCGTGAGCCCCAGAACTGAAGCTATCTACCTGCACGTTGCCCTCAAGTAGCTAATCGGCCGACGATGTTGAGTCCACCAAGCTTGGCTTCAACGGGAGGGGAGGAGCGGTGGCCTTCGCGGGACCCGAGCGCCGGTGACCTCACATACTCTACTGTTCCTCGTTGCCGGTAGCGCTCGAGGACATGCTGGCTTCGTGGTCGGGGTGACGGGGCGCGACCATGGCGAGCTGGCGATGTCCTCATCATCGTCGCTCTTGCCGAACACCTCATCCGCCGCCTTGTCCATCTCCTTGTAGGCGGCCTGTAAATCCGTCTGATACTGGATGTACCGCCAGCGGTCGCGGTGGATTTTGCGGGTGGTGCGGTAGGAGTTGACCAGCGCCTCCTGCTCGCGCACGTGCATGTCCGGCACTATGGCCGTGCCGACGGCGAGTTGCTCCTCCGCGCGTCGGTGCTCGTCGAGGAGGCGAAGGTTGTAGGCCTGGTCGGCCTGCGCCTGCCGGAACACGGCCTCTCGCTCCTCCAGCACAATGTCTGTGTAGTGGGCACGGGCCTCACCCATGGTGATGCTGGCTCGTCCTCGGTCACGTCCTCCATTGGGACGTCCGTAGCGTTGGCCTTCGTCTGCCTGCCGGCCTGCCAGCTGGCTGCAATGTCGGTGATCTCCTTTTGCTTCTCGGATGAGAGGCTGTCCTAGACGGCTTTGAAGCTCGAAGAGGCCATGGCGGACGTGGTGCACAGAGGAGGAAGGTAGCGGAGGATGATGAATGCGGCTATGGCCGCACCTATAGTTTATATTAGGGGCGAGGGGGGTTGGTAGGGCCACCAGCTACATGATTAATGGCGGGCGGCAGACGGACGGATGGGTTGCGTCGGCTCGTCGTTCTCGGCAACCGCACACATGTTTAATGTAGGCAAACGGACGAACGGGCTGTCGTTTGAATGCGGGGCAGTCGCATGCACCGGGAAGCGGCGAGGGCAGCGCTCTTGGCCGGCGCGTCGTTTCAATGCCTGAGCGTCGTGAGAGGTCGCATCGCTCTGAGCCGGTATGAATGCGACACTGGTGCTCTGGAGCGGCGCTGACCTTTTGGGCGGGAATGCGCGCGGGCGCGGTGGGGGCTTTCAGTGGGTCAGGTTAGTCAGGAGCGGGCGTGGTTGTGGTCCGGACACCCGCAAAGTCCCTCCCCACCCCCACCCCCACCTCGCCCAGTTTGTCTCCGGTTTGTGGGAAAACGCTTTCGGACCGACCTGCGGACCGATGCAGGACTGCATTGGATGGCAAAACATGTCTGGACCGTACGGTCCAGAGGTTAGGATGGTTTGAGCGTTGCCGTTGTTTACAACATAAGGTTCAAATGAACCTAGCTATTCAACTGAATGAGAAAAATCTTTTATGGCCAAATTATGACTTTCTAAATGTTACGATGAGGACAAAGATCGTCACGTAATGCGAATATGAAAGTAAATCCAACGATGAATTCCCGTTTTGTACGAGCTACGTCAATCTTGACTGAGAATCTTGTCTCCTCCTACTACTTAGTTATGCAAGATCGGCAGGTGGCAACAACCGTGATACTAGAAGGTGGTGAATGATTGACATGCACAAAACAAAAAGAATTGATTACAAGTGGTACCAGGTGCAGCTAACTCCATCAGTTTGGAGTTTGGACATGAAAGACGCCGACGATCGATATAGTATAACTCAGACTTTGATGTACTTATTTTATCGTTATTATATGTTACGGATCAAGCCATACACACCGGAGTGACAAGGACCTTATGTTTCTACCCTTTCTTTAAGATCTGCTCCTTTTGTACGTTTGATAGCTATATATCAAAATTAAGCTAAAAAACATCTTATATTCTGATGAGAGAGAGTACTTGTTTATTCCTCAGATTTATCTTTCTTAGTTAGGTTAACTTACAACTTGGTAGCTGTATGCTCTTTTTTTTCGAAAAGGGGGGACTCCCCGGCCTCTGCATCAGAACGATGCATACGGCCAACTTTATTAAAAGGCAAATAGGTTCAACAAAGGTCTTAAAGTCATAAAGAAAGTAAAGAAAAGCTCACAAAGAGCCTAAAAAAAGTAACCAAAGTGCCACAACCGGCCGGCATAAACAAGATAAGGAAACTAATTGCCTATCCTATTACATGACCGCCATCCAAACCGGTTGAAAATATCCCTGCTACCATCTCCCACCGGATAGATCAAGTAACCAAACGCTCCCTGGCCTCCGTCGGAGTGAGTAGCAACCACATACGGATCAATGCAGTGGCTCGGAAGATAACCTGCAAAAAATGAAAATTTGTTGTTCTGTTAAAAATCAAGTCATTTCTGCAGTTCCAGACTGCCCACAATAAAGCACATACTCCTACGCGAATGTGTCTCGCTGTTTCGGCCTCTATCCCGTTAAGCCACGTTCCAAATAACGTGTTGACAGAATTCGAAGGAGTAATATTAAAGGCTATGTGCACCGTCCGCCATAGCACTTTTGCCAGCGGGCAGTCAAGAAAAAGGTGTTTGATAGTTTCATCCCGATCACAAAAACTACACCTAGTAGGTCCTGTCCAGTTGCGCTTTGCCAGATTGTCCTTGGTTAAGATGACTTGTTTATGTACAAACCACATAAACACTTTAATTTTCAAAGGAACTTTGACTTTTCAAACATGTTTGGAACTAGGAAAGGAGCTAGAGTTGATAACATCGAGATACATCGATTTAACTGTAAACTCCCCAGTCCTAGTAAGCTTCCAGCGCAACTGATCGGGTTGTTGAGACAGCTAGATCTCCATCAGTCTACTCACTAAATGGAGCCAAGCTTCCCAACGATTACCGGCTAGTGTTCTCCTGAATTGAATATTGAGGGGGATGGACTGAAATACTATTGCAACATACGCGTCGCGTCGTTGAACAATACTATAAAGAGTCGGGTATTGAAGCGCGAGGGGTGTCTCTCCTAGCCAAGTATCCTCCCAGAAATGCGTGTTGGTGCCATTTCCGATTATAAACTTTGTCATATTGAAAAAGGCTGATTTGACTCTCATCAGCCCTTTCCAGAAAGGCGAATCCGTTGGCCTTGCTGTCACTTGGGACAAAGTTTTGGAGTGAAGATACTTACTACGGAGAATCTGCGCCCATGTGGCCTCTGTCTGTACAGATAACTTAGACAGCCACTTGCTGAGAAGACATCTGTTCTTGACTTCAAGATTTTCAATGCCAAGACCCCCTTGGTCTTTTGGTCGACAAATAATATCCCATTTGGCGAGTCTGTATTTTCTTTTTAGTTCATCACTTTGCCAGAGAAAACGGGATCGATAGGAGTCCAGCCTTTTCCTAACTCCAACTGGAACCTCAAAAAAAGACAAAAGAAACATAGGCATACTCGTGAGAACCGAATTAATAAGAATTAATCGGCCTCCGTATGACATGAGCTTGCCCTTCCAGCAACTCAGTTTCTTCTCAAATCGATCCTCAATGCACTTTCATTCTCTGTTTGTTAGCTTACGATGGTGAATTGGTATACCTAGATACGTAAAAGGTAAAGCCCCCAATTCGCACCCAAACAATCGCCTATAAGCCTCTTGTTCCTCATTGGCTCGTCCAAAACAGAACAATTCGCTTTTATGAAAGTTAATCTTTAACCCAGTCAATTGTTCAAATAAGCATAACACTAGCTTCATATTTCTCGCTTTTGCCAAGTCATGCTCCATAAAGATGATAGTATCATCGGCGTACTGAAGGATGGACACACCTCCATCCACTAGATGAGGCACCAAGCCACCCACCTGACCAGCTTCCTTAGCCCTTCCTATTAGAATTGCCAACATATCAACTATAATGCTGAACAAAATAGGAGACATCGGATCACCTTGTCTCAGGCCCTTATGTGTCTGGAAATAATGACCTATGTCGTCATTCACTTTAATTCCAACACTCCCTTTTTGCGTGAAAGATTCTACCTGTCATCGCCAGGCTTCATCAAAACCTTTCATACGCAAGGCTTGTTGAAGGAAAGGCCATTTGACTTTATCGTACGCTTTCTCAAAATCCACCTTGAAAACAACTCCATCTAGTTTTTTCGTGTGAATTTCGTGGAGCGTTTCATGAAGGACCATAACCCCTTCTAGGATGTTTCTGTCCGGCATGAAAGCAGTTTGGGAGTGCTGCACCACAGAATGCGCAATCTGTGTGAGCCTATTAGTCCCAACCTTGGTGAAAATTTTGAAACTAACATTAAGAAGACAGATCGGCCTGAACTGCTCAATTCTCACAGCCTCTGTTTTCTTAGGAAGCAAGGTTATTGTTCCAAAATTCAGCTGAAATAACTGAAGCTGTCCAGAGAATAAATCATGGAACATCGGTAACAAATCCCCCTTAATAATATGCCAGCATTTTTTATAGAACTCCATCGGAAATCCATCCGGCCCTGGAGCCTTATTATTTTTCATCTGTGAAATGGCTACAAACACCTCTTTCTCCGAAAATGGGGCAGTCAAAATATCATTATTAGCTGCATCCAGTTGAGGAACATCCTCAATCCTAGACTCATCCAGGGATACACAATTATCCTCTGGAGGCCCAAACAGCTGCTTGTAGTATTCGGTTATGTATAATTTTAGGTTTTCCTGTCCTAAAATCGTTCCTTCGTCTTGTTCAAGCTGAAAGATTCTTTTCTTTCTGTGCTTGCCATTAGCGATCATGTGAAAGAATTGAGTGTTCGTGTCCCCCTGGACAACTTTGCGAACCTTAGCCCGCAGCGCCCACTTCAATTCCTCTTCACGGAGAAGCTCTTTCAATCTCATCTCCGCCTCAAGTTTAGCAGTAAGCTCCGTAGTGTGAAGGATTGTGGACTCAGCTTTTAAATCTAGGGACTGAATAAGTGTAAGGAGCCTTTCCTTTTCAACTTTATAAATCCCACTAAGATGCTTAGCCCACCCACGCAAAAAACTCCTCAAGTGTCGTATCTTATTCTGCCAGCGTTCAACCGAAGTTCTACCTCCTGCATCCTTAGCCCATTCCCTGGCTACCAGATCCAAGAATCCTTCTCTTTCAAACCACGCCAGTTCGAACGAAAAAGAGTTTTTGTTTCCCACGTGGGTTGCCTCACCGGAGTCCACAAGTAATGGCGTGTGGTCTGAAATTCCGCGCGAAAGCGCCTGGACCGTTACCAAGGGAAATTTCTGCTCCCATTCGACGCTCGCAAGGACTCGATCCAACTTCTCAAACGTCGGGTTGGGCAAGGTATTAGCCCAGGTGAATTTTCTACCCGAAAGCTCCATCTCTCTCAGATCCAAGCTTTCAATGATGGTATTAAACATAAACGACCACCTGCCATCGAAATTATCATTGTTCTTTTCCTCTCTCCTTCTAATAATGTTGAAGTCGCCCCCAACCAAGATTGGAAGCTGCTCAGAACAGCAAATTCGAACTAGGTCTGCCAAAAACTCCGGTTTGAGTTCGGGCTGTGCGGCACCATATACCGCCACCAGTGCCCAATCAAACCCATCGGCCTTCAACCTAACCCGAAACTTAACTGCGAAATCTCCCATCACTACACTTCGCACTTCCAGCGATTCGCATCTAACTCCAAGTAAGATCCCTCCCGATCTTCCTCTCGGAGGAAGGCAGTGCCAATCAAAATCAACACCTCCTGATAAGCTACTGAGAAACTGGGGAGAAAAATTATCTCTACCAGTTTCCGAGAGAGCAATAAAATCCAACTTATACTCGATGGAAGCATCTGCAAGAAACCTTCTTTTAGCCAAGTCTTTCAGACCTCTGCTATTCCAAAAGATTCCTCTCATATTTCGTCATGAAATTTTTTAGAAGTACGGATCCTAGCACTCCTGCGCACCGCCGAAGCCGGGTAAATCTTCCGCTTCCACTTGCGTTTAGGTTTATTTTGATCCTCCACCCGGTCCTCACAACCGGGCTCCGTGGATCTAACTACTTCACCCTCGAAAGTGTCATCCTCTTCCTCTGACTCAGGAAGGGATGGTGCAAGGTCCGCACAAAAGTTATCAAGCACCCTAACTCCCAACGCATCTATATCGGAGTCATCCATGGGTTTGACCGCTGCTAAGCTTCGAATCATTTCTAAAGCGTGTTCCGCTTCCAAATCCAGGATATCATTTACAGAATTAGAGATTTCACTATCATTACTACCTAGTGAGACTCCTAATTGATTTGCATTATTAATAATCTCATTATTAGAAAAATGCAAAATGGAATTAGAAGTGTTGACCGACATACCAGTAGTGACCTCAATGTCATGAAGCTTGGCCGCCCTCATGGCGCACCGCTGCTGCATGTCGTCAACCTCTGGAAGATCCTGGAGGCGGCAGCTCATCCGCCGCCCCACAGATACCGGATCCGAATCCCACCAAACGCGATGACCTCCTCCCGAGTGGCCCCGCACGAAGTAAGGCCTCCAGCCTCACCCTGAACACACTGCGGGGCTGCACCCCTCGAAGAAGCTACAGGAGCTGCCGTGAGCAACAGAGGGGAGCTCCTAGGCCCTGTCGACGTCGGCCTCGAACCGACGCCCTGGGGCGCAAGCGCGCAAGGGGAGGGGAGTACATAGGCCGCCTGCCCGTACTCCCCGCCAGCCCCGGCCCTCTAGCTAGAGGGAGTCGCGGGCGCCACAGGTGGTGCGGCCACCCTAGCCGCTGGAGGAGAAGAAGGGGCCAAGGCCACCTGCCCAGGACCCCCTCCCCTAGGCTCAACCATCGTCGTCGGCTCCGTCGCCCGGGCTGAGGCAGTGGTCAGAACGGGAGAAAGAGGGGCCTCCTGCCCAAGCTCCTCCCCCCCTCCATCGACCGAGGTCGTCACAGAGACAAACACCTCCGAGCCCCCGAGCACGGGACCATCAGCAGCATCAAAGTCCAGCGGAGGTAGCATACGCTCAAGCACGTCATCGGACTCCATCCGGTCACTCCAGAGTCCGGGAGGAGCAGAAGCTGGCTCAAACGACCCAAATCTCAGAGCGTTCATCGGCACCGAAGAGGATGGTGCCGTCCCGTCCCCGGGCGTCTGAGAGACGGACCCCAAACCGTTGGACAACTCTCGTCCAACATCATCCACTGGCGCCTCCTTGGCACCAGAACTATCAGCTCCCTCGTGCATGTCTACATCAGTCCCATTGATGGCCTCAGCGAAAAGATCGGTATCCTCAAACTCAATATCGAGGGTGAATATTTCGCCCTTAAATGTCCACTTAACCACATCAGGCACAAACTCAATATCCAGAACACTCACCAACAGTCGGGCCACCCCGTGAGCTCGGGTGAAGGCCATATCCACTCTCTCAGTTTTCCCTACCAAAATACCCAGGCTAGCAACGACCCGAGCATCCTGCATCGGCTTCGAGGGAGCCCCAGAGAAACGTAACCAGACCTGAGTAAGAGGCTTGCCCTGTGGCTCATCCTTCTTCCACTCGTGGAACTCGAGGATACATTCTGTGCCAGGCACTCTGCACAGCCCGAAACTCAGAAGTCTCTGCAAATCCTCAACAGAAGGGAAGTCCACCTTATACATGTTGCCCTCGAGACTGACAAGCTCCCACTGGTAGTCACCTGGAACTAACTCCATAAGCCTCTGCACAATCTGAGTCTCAGAGACATCACTTTTGGTAACTTTCACAATTCCAGTGGTCATGCTCTGGGTCTCCTCTGGGATCTCTCTCGCACTAGGAGACTCAAAGAACATCAACTCAGCACAATACACTCCATAAATAGTAATAGTCGGCATCTGATCACGCAAAATCGGGCACTCCCCCACTTCATGTGCTGGCTTGAGGCAGGTATCACAAAGCTCAGTCACGCATTCCGCAATAAAGTGGCCCTTCTCACCACAACGATAGCACAGCATCTTCTCCTTCTTGCGCGCCCACTTGGACGCTCTATCAGAGTCTGCCTTGTCTGCAACCTCGACCGAACCCGTCGCTGTGGTCTCAGCCGTAGCCAGCGCGGTGACCACCTCCATAGCCTGACCGGACAGCTCCGGCGTCTGACCGGGATCGGCCGCCTCCGCGGAGTCCGTCTGCTCAACGACGACAGGTGGAGGAGGCTGACGTTGCCGGTACCGGCCACCTCGGCCACGATGACCACGGTAGCCACCTCGCTGCCGGTAGTCAGGGCCCGATGCCCCCTCAACAAAGCCACCCGGAGGGCCGTAAAAAGGTTTCTCAGCTGTACCATCGCTCTGCCAAGCATAACCACGGCCGCCACCCGTCGACGACGAACCTCGGTGTTGGCCTTCACCATACGCATTGTGACCATCGTCCCCCCATTGTCCCCGGGGCGGTCCGTTAGCACCACTGTTGGCTGGGCAACGGGGCAAACCCGCCCCTCCAGCACCAGACTGAGGCGGCGGAGTCAGTGTCTGCGCCGGCCCAGGCCGCTTCTGCGGCGGCGGCGCAGCCCGAGGCTGATGGCCTGGCGCCTGAACAGGCACGGCGGCAAGCCTAGGCATCGGCGGCCGTGGCCCTTGCGCAGCGCCACCCCGTCCCGCAGCCGCAACCGGACCCTGCGGCGGTGGCCGAGGCCCAAGAGCAGCCCCGCCCCAACCCGCGGCAGCCACCACAGCCGGTCCCTGCGCCGGCGGCCTCTGCCCAAGCTGGCCTCCACCGCGTCCCGCAGCGGCCGGCGCTGCGCGGGGCAGCTGGGTCGAGGCCCCCGCACCCGGCGGAATCTGCTATTGGACAGGCGGGCGAGGCGGCATAGAAGACCCGGGCGCCGCCGGCTTGGGCCCCGGCGACCTGGCACCGCGACCCGCCATGCACGCGGCTAGGGGTGGGATGCGCGCTGCACGTCCCGGCGGGCACGACGGGAACCCAGGGACAGCACGGCGTCGAACCCTAGGCGGCGGCGGAGCTTCACGATAGGAAACGACGATCGTGCATGCAGGTAGGACGTCGACTATAGTTGGACTCGGTTTTGCCTGGGCCTCATGCCCAGCTAGTCCCGATCTAGACTGCAGCGACTCCCGCTGGGCCGAAAGCCCAATCGACGGCCCACCCGAACCTCTCTCCGCAGCCGCTAGCGCGTCTGGGCCCAACAGCAAATTCAAACGCGCGATCCGCGCTTCACGGATCTCGGCAGATTGGTCGACCACCGGCGCCGGCGCCTGCGCCGCCGGCGGCCACCGTCGCTTCTTCCTCTTCACAACTTTCCACGAATGATCCGTAACAAAATCAGACAAAGTCAGTTTCGGAAGACTTACCTTAGGAAGCGGCCCCTTCCAAGGCCGGATCGCCGTCGCCGCCGTTCGTCGATGAACAATGCGCCGGACGATTTCGATCTTGTCCTCCGCTCGTAGCCCTAACCTCGTCGGATCATCGAAAGGGATCGCCTGATCCACGAGCAGAGCCACCTCATCCTCAGGGTATCCAATCCTAAGGGCTTCGCAGATCGCGTCGAAAGGGGTTGGAGACGGCACACCGGCCGGGCCGCCGTCCGAGTCGCCGGCGCCTTCAGCCAACGCCCAGAACCGGCCTCCTACGCGCCTCCTCCCGCTAGACAGGGTAGCGCCGGTGATCACCGGAGGCGGCCCTGAAGCCGCCCCCAGAGTCGCCCCGCTAGATGCCCCCATCACAGTCTCCCAGTTGGTAGCTCTCTTACATCTGAACTAAGTCTATGCAAATCAACTAATTTGATAATTCCTCTGCAGCGAGTATTAATGCACATGTAATTAAATCCATGAGCAAATCAGTACTTTGATTTCTCTCCACATCATTTGCAGATAAGGAATCCCATTTATAAAGCACGAGGAGAATGGCGTGTTTAATTTCAGTAGTGCTCGCATGTATGTTGCCTGATTCGATCCAAATAGTCAATTTGCAAGTGGGCAATGTAAAGCTGCAATGCAAGCAACCAAAAAACACATCTACATAATTTGGATTCAACCGCTTGTGAAATGGATCCTAGTAGTTGTGCCTTGTGTGCCCAGCTAGCTAGCTTAGGGGACTAGCCGACAGACACAATGATTTGCACCACCAGCTTATCATGGCGCATATACTTATCGGTCGTTCGTCGTTTATAGTCGGGTGGTACGATCGACGGATCGATCACATGGCCAGCTGATCTAAGCAGAGAGAGGATAATGCATATATCAATGTCGTCGTTGTGCCACTATCTTATTTTAAACTGAGTTTCATTATGGAGGCAGTTCGATCTCTAGCTGCTACTTAGATAGGAGTGCGGAAGGTCAAATCTTCGCAGAGAGGAGACAAAGTCCTTGTCCTACACTATTGTTTTCTATTGAGGCACTTGCGCATATATAAGTTGATTCCACATGCATGAGGCCTAGCTAGTTTCTATCAAGTATAGATATTTTCCACAGGAGACGATTTGTTAAAGTGTGCATCAGATCAGTTTGTTCTTCATTTGCATGGTGAACAACTCTTGGAAGAGAAAACCACTGAAAGAGCACTGTTTCTGACGGAGAAAGAAAAAAGAGACTTGTGGCTTTTATCGTTCAAGAAGGTTAGAGAGATATAAGGACATCTTCAAGGCGGACCCGCAAACCTAGCGCAATCGTCCGGACCATGAAAGCCATTCAACGCGGTCCCTTATCGGTCAGCGGGGTGGTCCGAAGGTGATTTCTCTCGTAAACCGGAGACAAACATGGGAGAGATTTGCAGGAGTCCGGACTGATCTCAAGCCCACCTCCTTCCTTTTATTCGGTGCTTTCCTTTTATAAGTCACTGCTATTCTTCCTTGACCCTTCTTACCTTTACTAGATTTTGCATTCCCCTCATTACTATTTGGCTCAGTATTATCTTCACCTTTGGAATTGCTTTCACCAGAAGTAGACGACAAGTACCTTGATTCTGAGTCGGCAGCATATCAAGCTCTTAGCCCCGCCTTAACAACCCTCATAGTGTTATGTCCCCCGATCGATAGCTTAATACATTTCAGTATTTGACTTGCTTTCTTTATTTTCCTTGCGTAGGTAGAAACCTTTTCTGGGTGTGTCAAGTGTTGGCATGCCTTCGCTGCTTCTGACCACTCCGGCCCACCAAAACCCTCTCCTCCTCCCGCGCGCACTCCCTCCTAGCGTCAGCTGCCCACATTCATGCCGCTGTAGAGCGCGCCGCTCAACATTGAAGACGGATCAGGGCGGACGTGACCTCTCATTGCCTCCGCCATTGAAACGGCACGCCGACCGAGGGTGCCGCCTGCGACGCGTCTGTTCAATGCCGGAGACGCGTGACTGGACGGGGCGGGGCGAATATCTACCACGCCCGTTCAATGCCGATGTCCGTCCGTCTGCTGTCATTAAGCAGGCTCGCCGGCCGAGAAACCCACTCCGGCGCCGCGCATTGACACATCCGGATGCCTCGCCTCACCGGAATCCGCTATATAAAGGCGGCCATACCCGGCTAACTCCACGCCACAACACAAGCCCTTCCACATCCTTCTCTCTTGCAGTGCATCCGCCATGACCGCCAACGGGAAAGCACTGGGGCAGTCTGTCGCCGGAGATGAAGCATGCGGTGGCTGCCCTTGACGCCGCCTAGCCTAGCCGCCGTGCCAGGAGGATCTAAGCCGGCTTACCGGCCAGCTCGCCCGAGGTCTTCGAAGACGAGGATGACACCATGGTGGAGACGGGCTCTGATGACTCCGCCCCGGCTCCCGTGCCTCCTATGCACGCCTGCTTCACCATGGAGTAGGCACAGACGCAGTCCAACGCCGCCATGACGGAGGAGCAGCCTGCGCCGGCGCCTTTGTCGGTGTTCCAGCAGGCGCAGAAGGAACAACGGTACAACTTGTTCCTCCTGGAGCAGCCCTGGCTGGCGGAGGGCCAGATCTACGGTGAGCGAGGAGGCCGTGGCGAACCCAAATTCCGTCATGGAGTAGCGTGCCATCTACGATGTCGTCCGCGCTCAAGCTGTCGCTCGCCAGGAAGCGGCAGCCGCCGAGGCGCAGCTGCAGGCGATCATGGAGGAGAACATCGCCACCTGTGCATCCTACACGCCTGCGATGAATCATCAGCTGGCCCGGTGGGACGACGACAGCGCCGGCGCCACCATTTCCCTCGTGGACCTCACGTCCACGGCGACGAACAAGGCGCGGACTCCTCTGAGGATGAGTAGGCCACGGGAGGCGACAGGGCCTGGTGTCCCATGTGGGCCGGTCCGTCTCTTGTGTTCTACTCTTCCTCGCCGGAGACCGCACCTTCACTTCATCGGTCTTATTGCCGGTGCTCATGAAGACGGCGAAAGGAGGACGACACAGACTTGGACACTGGCGCCGCCGTCATATGATAGGTTTAGGGGCGGGTCTTTTTTTGGTTCTAAATGTTCAAAATGCAGTTAAATCCGCCATGTTTGCATGAAATTCGTCATGTTTGTATGAAATCAGGCCGTGTTTGCATGAATTTCATCTGACTTGTTGAAAAAGAGTTTGAAATGTATGCGACTAGAGTTGTATGTCGACCTCTCGTATCCATATCCGTGGACTGGTCCCCTCCCTCCCCCCCCCCCCCCCCCCCCCCCCCCGCGTCCGCGGACGAATGCGGAAGAAAATTTACGAGTTCCCATTGGAGATGCCCTAATCTTCCCGTGTAAAAAAACCCACAAAGAGAGAGAGAGAGAGATGACCTAGCCCATGCCAACTTCGTCCCCCGCATCAACACCTTTTCACATCTCAGTTTACTGCGTCAAAGGACTGGCCTTGCTTGTGGACGCTTTTTCTCTCTATTTTTCCTCGCAAATGACTTAATAGAATTTAGTTAACCACTTGTCCACTTGTGTCGTACTATCAAGGCATCTCCAATTCTGACCCACAAATTCTCTTCCGCATCCGTCTGTATGCAGGGGCCAGTCTGCGGACACGGATGCAGCCGCATCCGTCTGCATGCAGGGGCCAGTCTGCGGACACGGATGCAGGAGTCGACCATCCAACCTGCTCGCATACATTTGACCCCATTTTGTTTAAGTCTGCACGTTCAAATAGCTGCATATACATACTAAAATAGTTCAAATGTTCAAATGCAGCAGTAGCTTTAATTTAAAAAGTTTAAATATTACACTTCAACATTATTGTCCCCCTTAACCGCCCACAGATGCTCAATCAGATATTTCTTCAGTTGTTGTGGGTTGCTCGATGCCGTTGTTGATGCATTTGAACAAACTTTTAAAATATGGCCGGATTTTGATCGGGAAGTTCGATAGAATCACCCATGTTCTTAAATTCAAGACCCGCGGCAACATCCTCAACCTCATCTTCCACAATCATGTTGTGCATGATCACAACAGCTCATCACCTCCCACGAGGTCTCCGGATCCTATTATTTAGCACGTTCATGAACAACTGCAAAACGTGTTTGCAAAACTCCAAAAGCCCTCTCAACATCCTTTCTATCTACTTCTTGTCTGACATTTTCTGACCAACTAGGTTAGAGATGATGTTCACAAAGCTAACCTCATTTTCCAAACACGCCCTTAGCTGCTAGCATGGCTATACACGACATGCATATGCACAGCTACACAAGCTATTTGTACGTACGTACTCCATCCATCCACGAATAAATGTATATATAGTAATTTTAGAACCGATTATAGAATGGAATAAAAAATATATTGAAACGTGCAAGCCATTATCTTTTTTCTCTTTAATTAACTCACCCCAATGAGCTAAGTGCATGTAGAAAATGAGAAAAACGAATGTTATTGGTCTTTAATTATCGTGTGATAAAGAAGAAAAAAAATTTTTCTACTTTAACACTTCTTCTGTGCACATTATTTTTTCTCTTGCGGCTACTACTGTGTGTCCCTTGGTACTGAGGATTTAGCTAAGGCCCTTCCTAGTGCTCTATGATGTATAGATGCTAAACATGTCACATAGGTAAAAAATCTGATGTGGCAAAATAGTTAAGAGGAGAGAGAGTAGTTTGGTGACTTAGGAAGAACCAATGCTAGACATGCGGTATGCAAAACACTTAAATGAAAGAAGTTTGCCCTATGCATGAAGGAGTTTAGTTGTAAAACAATTTAATGAGGGAGGCTTGGCAACAATAAACTAAGCACCTACTCCAATGCATTTTTTACTCTTCCATGGACTTTAGTTGCTAAACATTTTAATGCACCTATCAACTCATCTAAGCATATGTGCATTGAAAGAGGCCTAAGGACATCTGCAACGCTGACCCTCAAACCGTCCACATCCGTTCGGGCCGCCGCGGAAGCCATCCAACGCGGGCCTATATCGGTCCAAGGGGTGGTACGAACGCGTTTTCTCCCGTAAACCGGAGACAAAAATGGGGGGAATTGCGGAAGTCCGGACCGTTGCCACTCCTGCTTCTGACCGCCCTGGCCCACCCAAACCCCTCCTCCCTCCCCCGCGCGTGTTCCCACTCGAAACGGTCTGCTCCGCTCCAGATCGTCAGTGCCCGCATTCATGTTCGTCCAGAGCGGACGCGATCGCTCACTAGCGCCGGCATTGAAGCGGCGCGTCGGCCGAGAGAGCGCCGCCCGCGCCGCCTCCTTGTGCAGGCGACTGCTGCGCGTTCAAACGACACGACGGCCTCCCGTACGTCTGTCTATCGCCCACATTGATGGCACGCGCTTGTCGAGGCGTCTCCTCCGGCCACACACCCGTCCCTCTGTCGCCCACCATTGCTATATAAACTGTTGCCCCGGCCATAGTAGCAGTCATCCACCTCCGATCCCTCTCCGCACCACTCCCACCATGGATTCCTCCCCGCCAAAGCTTTCTGGGACGGGCTGACGCCGAACAAGAAGAAGCAGATGGCCACCATTGTTGTCGGCTCGTTGGCCGGAAGGCAGCCGGAAAACGAGGACGTCCCAATGGTGGATGCGACCGGCGATGAGCCGGCGCCACCCTTCCCATCCGCTCCACCCTCCTCCTCCGCGCCACCCTTGCCGGTACATTGCATCATGACCATCAGCGAGGCACGTGCCCATTACATGGACATGGTGCGGGAGGAGCAGTTTTGGGAGGCGCAGGCCGACGCTGCCTACAACCACCAACTCCTCTAGGAGCACATGCAGGCGAAGAAGTAGCTCGCCGCCAGTAGGGCAATCGAGCCGGACCTGGCGGAGCAAGCAACGCCTCCTACCACTTCGCCCGTGAGATCTTCCTTGCCTGCTGGCGGTACCGCCAGCGGGTGGCGTAGGTGACGGCCGCCTACAAGGAGTGCAACGAAGCGGGTGAGGCGGTGTTCGGCGAGACTGACGACGACGACGAGGAGATCGCCAGCTCCGCCGAGGCCGCGCCCTGCCTCGACGACCACGAAGCCGGCAAATCCATGGGCGTCGCCAGCAGCAAGGAAGAGTAGTGCACGGTAGATCGCCGCCGCTCTGGTCCCAAGAAGGCCACCGCTCCTCCCCTCTCGTCGACGCCAAGCTTGGTGAGCTGAGCATCGTAGGCCGATTAGTCGCTTGGCCGGACACAGGGATCGGGCGCATTTAATTTAGGTTTTGTATAAAAAATATGTCTGAAATTATACCTCCAGAGCCGGACGATCACCACTTGTAGTTGAAGTATATCTAATGAAATTCGATCGTGTTTGAATGATTTTCGTCCAGTTAGTTCGAATTTTTATCAAAATGTATGCGGCTATGGTTGGATGGTTGCCTCTCACATCCGTGTCCGTGGACTGATCCCCCTGTCCGCGGACGGATGCGGGAGGAAATTTACGGGTTACCGTTGAAGATGCCCTAAGGGGTCTTTTAAACCCGAACGAAGGTAGTACTAGTTACTTGCCCGTGTACCGCTTTGGTATTGAGGATTTGGCTAAGGGGTGTTTTAAACCCGGATGGAGATAGTACCACTTTTTTTGGGTAAAGCTTTCAATCTATTCATCATCAATCAAGATAGTACAATGAACACTAGAAATAAAAAAAATTACTTCGAGATCCATAGACCACCTAGCGACGACTACAAGCACTAAAGCGAGCCAAAGGCGCACCGCCATTATCGCCCCTCCTTCATTGGAGCCGGGCAAAACTTGTTGTAATAGACAGTCAGAAAGTGGTTGTGCTAAGTCCATATAGAACCAGGGCACCAGAACAGCAACGAACGTTGTTGAAGAGAATCTTAGATCGAAAAGATCCAACCAGTAGACACACGAACACAAACGAACAAATACCGAATCCACGTGGATCCACCGAAGACAACCGAATCCTGCGAGATCCGCCTGAGAAAAATCTCCACATGCCCTCCGTTGACACTAGAAGCACCACTGGGATGGGGACTAGGCGGGAGAACCTTATTCCATCTTCAGAGAGCCGTCGGCGCTCGTCTCTCTGAGCAGGACACAAATTCTAAGAAAACTCAGAAAAGCATCAAAAAATGAAGCCCTTCCACCGGCAAAGGCCGGGATCCATCATGCCTCCATGACCCTAAGGCCACAGGAGACAAGGCAGGCCGGCGTCCAGCGGGAGGTAGTACTAGTTAGGGCATCTCCAACGCCGACCCGTAAACCTCCCGTAACCGTCCGGACCGCGCTGTCCGGACCACGAAAACCATCCAACGCCAACCTGTATCAGTCTGTGGAGTGGTACGGACGTGATTTCTCCCGCAAATCGGAGACAAGCGCGGGGGAGGTTTGCGGGAGTCCGGACACGCAAGACGTCGCTCTCCGCCCCCTGGCTCACCCAAAAGGAAGGCCGAGCCCGCGCTTTTGTAGCATCCCGCACTGTTTCCGCGCCAAAATCCCCCACTCTCTTCTTCCACTCCCGCCACTCTCCGCCCAATTCCCGCTCTTTTCTCTCACCCTCTCCTTCCCTCTGTCGCTGATGCATTGAACAGCCGAAGAACTTGTCGGAGATGGAGGCGGCGGAGGTGCCGGAGGATCCGAGCATCACGCACACCCGGAAGATCAGATCGGAGATGCGGCAAAATCGCAGCGTCAAAGCGAAGGCCGCAAAGGAGGAGAAGATGAGGAAGCATTTGGCCGCTGGAGGGCCTGGTGGTGGTGATGGGCATGGCGGCCGGGGCGGACGGGGCGGTCGACATGGCCATGGCGGACAACGCCAGACGGGCGCGCCCTCAATACAGACGGTACCGTGGTCGGAGCCTTACAAGCCTCCGTACTACTACGCCGCCAAGCAGCTCGCAAACCCCGTCGGTACAGTTCCTTACATCGTCGATGTTAATGCGGTGCCGCTCTTCTCCGAGTATAGCTCGTCGTCGTCATCGCTCGTCCGTGCGAGGACGGCGGGCGGAGAGCAGATAGGTGCCCGCGCGCTGTTTGCTGCAGTGACGAGAGCGGGGGAGCCGACGTACGATACGGACATGGAGATGCTCGATATCATCCATGACGGAGGCGAGGGAGGAGGAGAGGGCTACGAGGACAGGCAGGTGAAAGACTCGGATCCCACCCAGTCCATTAAGTACCACCAGCCGCAGTCCTACACCCAGCGGCCACGCATCAGTCCTACACCTAGATTGGCGATGGCACACAGTAACAGTAGCATTGGACCACCGAAAAGCAGCATCCAAAGGGGGGGAGGGGGAGGACGAGGACGAGGACGGCGATGACGATGATCTGGATGATATAGTCGGCGATCCGAAGAAGAAGGGTAGAGGAGAAAGCTTCAACATGCGGGAGGACGAGCTGCTGTGCGACGCATGGTTGGCCACTAGCGTTGATCCTGTCCATGGCACGGAGCAAAAGGGCCCAACCTTCTGCTGGAACATTCACATATGGTTCCATGAGCACAAGCATTTCACGCCCTACTCCAACGCGTTGATCCGCAACCGTGAGTGGAAGTCCCTCAACCATTGGGTACATCATCCAAGAGGCCGTCTCCAAGTATTGTGGGCACTTGAAGCATCTCATTGCACGGTAGCCTAGCGGTGCACAAATCATCGAGCAAGTAAGTTGATCACTAGCCGGATATGCTCTAGTTTTGTTGATCACTAGCCGGATATGCTCTAATTTTGTTGGTCACTAGCCGGATATGCTCTAGTTTTGTTGCTTACTAGACGGATATGCATTGTTTCACTTTTGTACCCGACTCGTGCTTGTGTGGTGTACAAGAAGTTGAAGAAGAAGTCCTTCACCGTCATGCATTGTTGGTTGAAGTTGAATGGGCAGCCGAAGTGGAACCTTTTCATTGCCAAGCCAACGAGGAAGAAACCGGTGACCCTACCGACCCAGCCAAAGAAACGCCGAAGAAGGTTAGAAGAAATCTGCGGGGCGAGAAGTGGGAGGAGGAGAGGGTGAAGCGAGAAGGTGCGGTGGCCAAGCTGACGGAGAGGTTCGAGGATATCTTAGCGAAGAAGGAAGAGGCATGCGTGAGGCGCTCGGACATGAAGGAGGAGCCGAAGGCGGAGAGGTTCAAGCAGTTGTTGGATGCGACGGAGAAGAAGATCAAGCTCGAAGAGAGGAGAACCATGATCGAGGAGAGGAAGACAGCGCTCGAGGAGAAGAAGGCCGCGCTCGAGGAAAAGAGGGTGAAGATCGCCGCCAATGCAGAGGACGCCAATATGTTGACCTTGAATATCGACTCTTTGGATGCCGACGCTAGAATTATCGTGCAATCCGTCCGCTGTCAGATGCTGGAGCGGCAGAAAAATCAGTTGGCGGTGCGTAAGATGAGGACGCGGCGGAGGCGGAGGTAGATGTGGACGCGGAGGCTGCCTACGCGGCGGCGACGGCACCTCTTTGGTCGGGAAGTATCTTGCTGGGATGACTGGTCCGACAGGGCAGAAATGCACAGACCACAGACTGATGTTCCTTTGGATTCGGACATGTAAAAACTAGCATATTTGTCTCCTTTTAGTTGTGATCGGGATGCATCCGGCGCATTGTGCGAATCAGCGTAGATTTGAATTTGAATTTACTGACGAACACAGAATACGATTAGGTTGGATGATCACCTCCCGCATCCATGTTCGTAGACTGGTTCCTGTCCGTGGACGGATGTAGAAGATTTTTTGCGGATTAGACGTTGAGATGCCCTTACTTTGCCCGTGTCTCCGTTCGACGAACCGCTCTCAGTTTCGCATCTTAATTATTTTAGCTAGCCCTGCAACACGTATGTACAGGGCAGCACCGCGTGCGTACACGTACGTGACCACCTGTTGAGAGCACACATGCATGTACAACGAAGTTATCCTCCATTTGTACACTTGTTTCTCCTTGTGCGCTTCAATTATCCTAGTCGGACACATCCACAAAAGTCAGAATCTGGAGATGCAGGATGCTTAGTGTGCAAGCTAAAACGTGGATACCGGGCCACGTAGTACGTACTCCCTTTTCTGCGACTATTTCCTTCACAAAACCTTACTACGAGTTACTAGTTTTTTCTTTCACCAAAAAAACCACCTTCTGCAAATAAACTTGCACGCTGCACGCGTACCGTACCGGCGTACACACGCACACGACGAAACTACTAATAAGAACAAACGAACTGAAAGTCTAGTTCGACGGCGCTTCTCAATCAAATTACTCAAGCACGAGATAGGTAATGTCCGTCCGTACGTCGGTAATCCTTTGCTAGAAAATTCAGGGAACGTAGAAGCACTGCTGGACACGTGCATCAGGACAAAAACAACTCCGTCACAACCCGTACGTCGATTTCTCGTGTTAATTGGAGCTCGCTGCAGAGCAAGATAGAGTACTCGATCGACAAGCAACGATCGTCTCTTCAATGGGCCAGGAGCATGGATTGAGCGCCACAACTTTATTTGATCGAGAATCTCGTATCCAGATCATGCGTGCGTGGGTTTATAAGTGTCTACTACTCCCTCTAAAAAAATATAAGAGCATTTAGATCACTCATTTAATGATCTAAACGCTCTTATATTTCTTTACGGAGGAAATAGTACGGTGCATATATTATGAAAAAATCAGACGCTACTGGCCAAGAGCTGGCTGGCGCGCAAAAAGAGAAAAATCCTGTTGAAATTCAACACGTACACATGATGCGCGTGCCCTTCAAATTAATTACCAAATACTTTTCACGACAACATACACAGACATGTGTCCATACACGAATCTATTTTTTTTAGTTGCATGAATCATTTTTTATTTTGCTTTGCTATAACCCCCTTAAAAGTTCGCACGAATCTTAAATTTACTTAAAAAGATTTTTTTAGGAAAACATAAAAAAATGTTATATTTTTTTGAATTGTTTGGATTGCCTACAGATCAAACATATTGGATAGATTGATTTGGATACAAAAGACCATACTCCTTCTGTACCGGTACATAAGTCATCTTACGTTATGCACCACGATCAAGGCGGAGGGGAAAACGAGAGAACTTAATGTTTATTTGTTAATTAATACCATTGCGTGCAATGAACTGACCACTGCATGCCATGCTAGGTAGTCTCAAGTCATTAGAAACATACACGCCCCACGTCTCTTACTGGTTGATTATTTTATTCATGTCAACAAACAAGAAATAAGGTGAGAGTTAATGCACCGCGCCTAAGTGTTTTGGGATTATTTGATTTTCGTAAAATGACTTATGCACCGGTACGGAGGGAGTATTATTCTCTTTTATTGAAGGGGTGCCTTCTAATCTTCACTTTTATTCTGCATCAAAATCTGTTGTAAGGCGGTGTACCGAAGCAAAGTTCATCATTTTTTCGGGCTTTCACGAGAAACTGTTTTCCAAGAAAGTTTTTGAACAATAATTTCCTTGTGGCTCCCCGTCCTCTTTCTACGGTCTACTTCCCGGGCAACGGCCAACGGTGCCTTATGTGAGGCCCCGGCGGCGGCGGCAGCGAACCCAGTCCAATCCGGCCGCCAGCAGCGGCGGCTGTCACGCTAGATCGACTGGCGGCGACACATGGCCATAATGGTGGCAGCCGTCGTCCTCGCGACAGGAGTGACGACGGGAGGGTGGCCCTTCGCCCGATAGCAGCAGTGAGCGTGTCATGTTGGCGGTGTATACAAGGTGTGCCGTTGTGGTGGATTGGCATGAATGTGACACATATACTCTGTTTCATGCACAATAGCGGTGGTTGGATGAAGCGAGCGCCGCACATGGTCGCACACGGCGGGTTATTGGACACTGGTGAGGTCTCCCGAACAATTCCATCTACTTGAATGCTTGAAATTTGTCCTAAACTATTGATGGTTGTTTTCAGGGAAGACGATATAGTGTTGTCTGGTGGCATCTTGGCGGCACCATCAACTTCTTTTTTGCAGCCTGCATAATTACTATCAAAGACTTGGGGTTGTTGTATGGCTCCCATGTGTGGGCTTTTGCTGCCGTGGGTGATCTTGTTGATGCGGGCGGGCATGCTCTGATCTACTCCCCATATATGTGGTACGTCTGATGGTGTGTTGATGTTCACGTCAGAACTGTGAGCATGTACGACTGTCGATGCATGACGATCTGGTTTGCAGTAGTGACTTCTTCATTGAAAGTTAAGGGCGTCAATACAGGATGAATTAAGTTTGGTGATGCTTTTGAGTAGAGTTCCAAGCTCTAGAGTAAAAACGCTAGGTCTGACTTTGTACTTGGTGATGGTGGTGTTCCGTATCATTTTCTTGTTGGAGGCATTTTCTGGAGTTTGCCTTGATTTTCCCTTGTATCATGTGAAAACCTAAAATCAAGGCTCCCTGGATGGATCTAGCGACACAACTAAATGTTCATACTCGCATCCAGCCACGACTTGCATTTTTGGTCATATATTCTTTTCAGATTTGTTAACAAGGTTGACTATGAAATGAATGGAGATCATGCAACTTGAAAACGAAGCATTTTATCCATTTGCATTGCACCAACTTCAACTCAAGACTCATGTATAGTCGTGGTAGCAGCAAGCTGTACGTTTAGCAGTCCCGATGCAAGTGCGATGGAGAGTTAACCCCCATTGGTCCGTTCTGGCATGGCATCTTGACCTCTTCCGTTTTGCGTTATCCGATGCGCTTGACCTTCCAAAATTAACCAGCCGCCCAAACTGGCAAATAATATGTAGAGGGGGAGAGAGAGGGTGAAGTGGGTACGGATAGACGTGTACTACTACGTACGGCCGTACCTGGTCGGCCGAGACGCGTAGTCACTCACACTAGTACAATCAGCCATCTTTTTCTTCACAAAATAAATCGGAGCGTAGCTTAGATAATTAAGCTAGCCGGTCTCTCGCAAAAAAAAAATGAAAATTAAGCTAGCCAGTCACACACACACAAGCATGGGCGCTGTAGGGTGTGGAGAGGGTTCGCAGGGTCAGCTCTCCGGTAGATCGGTTGCCTCCCCGTCCCTCTCCGCCTCCCGCTACTTATATACCAACGCCTCGGCTTGTGAGGGTCAGCTCCTTCCTCACCTCACCTCACCTCGTCTTCCCTACCTCTCTCCTCTCCAGCTCCCTCTCTCTCTCTTCTTCTCCAACCGCGGCTGCGGCTGCGGCTGCAGCTGCTGCCATACTTGTTGCAACTGCAGGCTTCCGCTTGGCAGGAACACCGCCTTCAGGTGAGGTGAGAGTTCTATTCATGCTTCGGCCTTAGTTTGATCTTTTGATGGGGTTTTTACTCGCATGCATGTGCATCAATTAATCAGCTCTAGCCAGCTAGTTGATCTTCTTATACTAGTTTTTCCTCTTTCTCTCTCTCCCCCTTTCTCTTTGTGTCTTTGCATGCTAGATTATTCTTTCAATCTTCGATCTGAGTTTGTTGTTCCGAGAGGAAGAGGACAGATTGTCACAAGCTTCTCACCCTGTGTTTGCTTAGCTCGCTTTCTTCCAAGATTGCTCTTGTGGTCAACAACATGTTTCGGGGAGGTTGTCGCTCATCGCGGTTTCCGTTAATCCACGCTTTTCCCTTGGTTACTAATCTACTACTTTTTGACAATCACCATGCATCTGATAGCTAAGTTTTGGAACTTCTCTTCAGAAAGAAACAGCATACAGAAGGAATCAAATCAAGGAGTATATTGTTAACTTTTCACCCAAATTTGGTTTTTTTTTTCATTGATTAGCTATAAGCTTGGTCCGTTAGTTGGGGTTCAACGCTCTCTTTCGGTGGTCCGAGTAGGAGAGCGATTTCTTCACCTTCATTGTTCATTCCATTTTCTCTTGCTCTTCGCCAAATCGACGGTGTCTTGTGTTCTCATGAATATGTGCTCACGACGTTAGATGCGGCTTGAGTTGCCTAGACCCTAGAAGCCTAGAGCAACAAACTCTAGCTACAGTTAGAGAAATCCCTTTTTTTTCTTCTATGACCACCACTGTGCCACTTGCGCTACGTATCACCCACCAACCCTTTTTCTTTCTTCTTAAGCCACACCAGAAAGTATACTAATTTTCTTTATACTTTCGATGACTAGACTTAGGAGTACTCAACATTTCTGAATGCAACAGGCAGTTAATGCTGGCCGTCCTTGTGTTTCCCTGTTACACTAGTACAGGTCTCTAACCCCCTCATGTGTCTCAATCTTTAGTTATTCGCATACTGCTCAACGCACACCGTGGGCTTAATTATATAGTACACACATAGCTGGTGTGTCAGTCAGGCGTCTCCTCGATCTGATATGTTACCAACGGCACAATCTCTTGCAGTTCAAATTGATACATCGATCGACCAGACGTGGGAGGAGCCGCATGAGGGACATGGCAGAGAGGAGATCAAGGCACGGGCACGGGCATGCCAACGTCGTGCCGTTCGGGGCAGGAGCAGGAGGAGGGCTGCAGCATGGAGAGCATGACCAGGAGAAGGTCAAGGAGAAGAAGCTGGACATGAGCGGCCTGTCCATGGACACTATCCCGCACCTCACCATGTCCCTTGGCCACATCACCACCTTGGACCTCTCCAACAATAATCTCGAGGTATGTTCTCTTTCTTGTGTTAGGACCATCTTTTACGTCCTTCGTCGACAGTTCTGCTAGTCTAGCATAGACTTTTTTTTTTTGAACAATCGTCTAGTATAGACTTGATGAAGAAAAGGAGTATCGGTTAGACTTTGTCTTGTCAGTTTGCCTCCATCGTTTTGTCCTCTGGAGCGCTCATCCTTCGTCTCTTGTTCCGTCTGTTCTCAACGGATAACTAGCAAGAACGTATCTCGGAACGGCGGTGTCATTTTTCTGTACCATATATGGTGATAGGTTAAGTGCAAGATAAGCATGGCCGATTATTAATACATCAAGTCTAGTCACGTACTCAACTGGACGACTACTATATACTCCAGCACTACCATATAGTACTACCACCCATGGGATGGCAATCTTTTAGGACTCCCTCCGTTTCCTTTTTACTTCGCATGTAAGATTTGTGTCGAGTCAAATTGTACAAACTTTGACCAAATTTGTATAAAAAAATAACAACACCTACAATATCAAATATACAGAATATGAAACTACATTCCATAATGAATCTAAAGATATTCCTTTGGCATTGTAAATATTGATATTTTTTCTATAAGTTTGATCAAACTAGAGATACTTTGATTTCAGACAAAAGTTATATGCAGACTAAAAAGAAACAGAGGGAGTACTACTATCTTCTTCCACGATGTCCCCTCTCGCGGCTCTTGTCGACTCAGGGCCAAAACTATCGTGGCGTCTACATCCTGAAGCATTTTTCACGTCCTGACATGTGTGTTCAAAAAACTGCAGAGCATCCCAGAGTCAATGATCGCGCGGCTGCTGAACGTGGTGGTGCTGGACGTGCGCTCTAACCAGCTCAAGTCGCTGCCAAACTCCATCGGCTGCCTCTCCAAGCTCCGGGTCCTCAACGTCTCCGGCAACCTGCTCCAGTCCCTTCCCGCCACCATCGAGGAATGCCGGTAAGCACGCCGCAGCCCGCAATTCTCACTCACTTACCAGTCACCAACGACGCCCCACATATAGCGTAGGGTGGGGGAAAAAATGAATGCTTGACTACT
Organism: Thinopyrum elongatum; assembly: GCA_011799875.1. NCBI lineage: Eukaryota > Viridiplantae > Streptophyta > Magnoliopsida > Poales > Poaceae > Thinopyrum > Thinopyrum elongatum. The sequence continues at coordinate 588,415,032 of CM022298.1, forward strand.
AACCTGCGCAACGTTGGCATGGGTGCAGTGCGCTGGAGGAACTGAACGCCAACTTCAACCAGCTGACGCGGCTGCCTGACACGCTGGGCTTCGAGCTCCACAGCCTCCGGAGGCTCTCCGTCAACTCCAACAAGCTCACCAGCCTCCCCTTCTCCACCTCCCACATGACGGCGCTGCGGGCCCTAGACGCGCGCCTCAACTGCATCCGCGCCCTCCCTGAGGGCCTCGAGAACCTCGTCAACCTCGAGGTGCTCAACGTCAGCCAGAACTTCCACTTCCTCAGGGAGCTGCCCTACGGCCTGGGACTCCTCACCTCTCTCCGAGAGCTTGACATCAGCTACAACTCCATCTCCGTGCTCCCAGATTCCATGGGCTGCCTAGCCAAGCTCAACAAGTTCAGCGCCGTCGGGAACCCGCTCGTCTCCCCGCCCATGGACATTGTTGAGCAGAGCCTCGACGCCATGCGTTCCTACCTCAGCTCCAGGATGAATGGCACCGGCGTCAACGCCAAGAAGAAGAAGGGGTGGCTGCCCAGGATGGTCAAGTACAACACCTTCTCCGCACGGATGACTCCCGGACGCAAGAGTGCCCATGACAACTCTGAGGGCTTCTCGATGTCGGATTACCATTCGCTCAACGGCACCGCGTCTCCGGGGTTCCTCTCCATGCTTTCGCCACGACGGCTCTTCTCGCCACGGAGGGATTCGCCCAAGCGTCATTAAGGGTGGTCCACTTTGTAAGTTGTTTGATCCTTCAAGTATTCAGATGAAATACTCCTAGGTGCTGCTGTTTCTGCAGGTGTGTACATATGTCTGAAGAGGTATATATACAGTAGTGTATAGTGGTACAATAGGGCATTGATGTACATAAAAACTAAAAAGGGTGATTTTACTTTCCTTCTGTATTTGTGTTTATTCGCTACAAATGCTTTTGTAAGTGCAGTGGATTTTGAGTTAAGTTGTAATCCTCTATATGTTGAATGAGCATAAAGTTTGAGGTTTGGAGTATTTCCAGTTCTGTTTGATCAACCAAAATTTCAATATTTAAGATAACAACACAGTCCAATATTACTGCTCACTCGCTCGATTGAAAATGGAATTTTCTATTCTCTATCCTACAATGTAAAACCTCCATGCCGGCTAAAAATGACACCAGATCATCGAGACTGAAGATGTAAATTCTGAATGATCACTGTATCCACCCAGAATACTCATTGCAGGAACAGAATCAATCAGTACAGTGGCAAAGTAGTGGATCCAACACTACAGTTATCGATTCTCTGTTCTTTGTCATACCAATACGAGTACATCCATTTCTTAAACAGAAACAATCAGTTGATGCCAGACTGAAACAGGTATCACCAATAACATGGTGCCAAACCTGGAGAACAAGACAAGCAACGAAAATAAAACCGGACGATTTCCAGAGTTTGATGATCCTCACATGTCAGGGAAGAGACAAGGATCGATATTATTCTTAGGTCATTTGCAAAGCTTTAGCTTCCTGAAGAACGAAGCTACCTGCGACTTTGGGTAGGGCGCTGTGGCTATGCAAGTCGGGATGTTCTCGGGCTGCTCTATCCACAGCTTGTGCCGGACACCGGCTGCTTCCAGTTTCTCAGCCAGATTCTTCAGCTGTGTTTCCCCTTTCACCTCCAATGTTACCTGTTTGCAAAAAGATCTCCAGATCAAAACAGGGATTAATGCAAATGAAACTATATAATACCCCAGTCAAGGCATAACAAGAAGTGTACAATCCAGGCTAGAAGTACAGAGACTTGAAACTTTTTGCTCAATCGCTTTGTGCAGGGCATAAGTAAGCAATGAAAATTAAGCACCAACATGACAGGGAGTTGTACTTGGGGTTTCCAAATTTATACTATTGTTGACTGGGCAAAGTAGGATCATATTGTGACTCACAAGCCTCTTCTCAGATAAAGAATTTGTGCTACAAGTCGGAGGTTTTCCAGCTTTCAAGACAGCAAAACAATCTTGTTCTTGGCATTCATGGCTTTCTAGCTTCTACGTTCAAGTCACAGCCAACAGCCCCAAATTGGGCCAAGAACACAATGCCTTATATGATGCCAAAGCCTCCGCAAGGACCGCAACCCCTATCACAGTGCAAATGAATGAGTGGCTTCATTAACTAACGAGCCAGCAGACTTATGTGGAAAAAAACGTAATGCAATTATGCAAATGGCTATTATTTTTCAAAGGAGGCGCGGTGCAAACTCGTTTTATCAGAGGCGCAACGCAGATTCTGAAGTTAGAGGAGAGAACTGTAAACAACTTGTGTGGGGCAAAAGGTCGAACATGCCTTGTGCATGCTGTCGAGGTTGCCGGGCGCGCAGTAGGCGGCGGTGTCCGGGTGGTCGCGGTGCGCCCAGACCGCAGCCACGGCGGCGTGGCACCCCTGCGCCACTACGCTCCCTAGCGGCCACGCGTCCGCCAGGTCGCGCCGCAGCACCACGTACTGCACCACCACGTCCTCGGCCTCCTTCCTCGGTTCCTCGCCGACAGCGGCGGCGGGAGCGGCGGGGGCGGCGGGAGACGGAGCTGCGTCCAGCGTGGAGGCGGCCGCGCTCATGCTGGCTCGCGGTGGGGTTCGGAGGATGGGAATCCTGGTGAGGCCGGGGAGGAGGTAGGCGGCGCCTGGGAGCGTGCTGGCTACGGGGGACGGCAAGCGAAGAGGCAGGAGGGACAACATGGTCCTCAGTTTTCTGCCTGTGGTTTGTTTTGCTACAAGTCGACTTGTTTTTTCTTCCTTATTTTCCTTGTTCTCTTTTTCATATTCTCTTTTTTCTTCAGCTACAATTTTTTCTAGAGAAATGATTCCCTTCACCCAATAGAACAGTTGATTAGATTCCAACATGTTGTGTCGTTCTTACTTGGTCGTAATTGGTTTTTGAACAGAACTCCAATGCCCAAATTACTCGCTCATCTATATGTATACCAATATATAAGGCCAGTGCTACAAATCATCCGGCTGATCCCACGCGGGGATAAGCCGCCTTCCCAGCCACTCGATAGGTATGATCTTTACCGTCAGATGGAAAAACCAGCTTGTTCCCTTTCACGGCTCGCAGCCGCTGTCGCGTTCGTATTCTTGTCTGCTGACGTACTAGTGCTCACGTAAAAAGTGCTCACGTAACTAGCATCTCCGCCTTAATAGTGGCATGCAACAGCGTGCAACTTTGGAACTAGGAAGTGAAACGACACCCGTCGCTGTAGCAACAAGAGCTGCTTCAAAGGACCAGCGGCCGAGTGGCTGCATACGGGGGTGACGAACCGTAAGCCGAGATGACGACGATGTTGCGAGGGTGATCCGGCTGCTACGGGCGTCACTGTGAGGCCGCATGGCAGTGCTGAGATGCTGAATGGCGGTCTTTGCGACACTCGACTGCTTCAATGTTTGTGGCAATGCTATGAGGCGTGCTGCGGCGGCTCCGACAATGATGCGACGACATGCTTCAGCGCCCGTGGTGTGCTTCGAGGGCCGCGGCAGTGCTGCGTCGGCATCCCGGGTACTTCGAGGTGTTGCGACGGCATGCTCCGACGGCCGCAGCGATGCTATGAGGCGTGTTGCGACGTCCGCAACGTTAGCACGACGACATGCTTTGAACATTCGTGGTGTGCTTTGACGGCTGCGACGATGCCGTGACGGCATGCTTCGACGGGCATCACTGTGAGACCGCGTGGCAGTGTTGAGATGCTGAACACGGTCTTCGTGACACCCGACTGCTTAAATGGTTGTAGCGATGTTATGAGGCATTGCTGTGACGGCCCCGACGATGGTGCGACGGCATGCTTCAACGCTCGTGTTGTGCTACAACGGCAACGGCGGTGCTACGTCGACATCCCGGCTACTTAGAGGATGTTGCGATGCCTGCTCCGACGGCCGCGGCGATGCTACGTGGTGTGTTGCGACAGCCAAAATGTCGGTACAACGACATGCTTCGACACTCGTGGTGTGCTCCAATGGCTGTGACGATGTCGGGACGGTATGCTTCGACGACCGTGGTGCTACAAGGCATGTTGCAGCAGCCACGGAGATGGCACGCCCCCTACGCTATACTTCGACGGCTGCGATGATGTTGCGGCGACATGCTTCGATGGCAACGGCGACGTTGCGCTGGCGTGCTTCGAACAGTCACGGTCATGCTGCGACATTGTGCTTTGACAACCACGGTGATGCTACGACGAAGGCCCAGCTTCTTGAACCATGCTGCAACGGCTTGTTTCATGGACGGGCAAGTGTGTGACAACTGGCATGGCTGCTTCGATGATGGTGCAATGGCGTGCTTCGACGGCATGCGCCGATGGCGGCCTGACTGCTCTGTGATGCTGCGATGACACGGTTCGAAGGCGGCAACAGCGGCATGAAGGACGTTATATTCAGAGCAATCTTGACTCCATGAGCTTGCTACTACCAGATCAAACCAACTTGTACGATCAGGTCCAAAAGATGGTGCTCTAGAAATCCTCGTTTAGCGCTTGCATGTACCATCACATGCGTATTACGTAGCAAAAGCGATGCGTATGGGTGTAAGAATGATTGTAAAAAAAAAAGACAAGTCACCGGGACACTACTATAGGTTAGGAACTCATGAAAAGGTGGGCTACGCGTCGGGCCACACGATCGCGTCGAATCAGACGACGCCGGACGTGGCTTACGAAGGCAAGAAATCATCCGACTGATTTAGAACGTTTTCCATATACCCAAAGAGGCAGATCTAACAAATCTCGGCCGTCAAATCAGGTCAATCCAACGACTCAGGTTGCTCCAATGACGAGCGCTCAACACGTTTAGTGTGTAGTTAATATCATACCAAATATTAATGCCAATGCTAATCACATACTTAATACGCAAATAATATCCTATCTAATATTTACGTGTAATTAATATATTACTTAATATCAACGTGCATTGCACGTACACATTTACTAGTCCTCTAAACAAATGCCTTTCATTTTTCAACTCCTCTGATGTGCTTCTCATCATGTGTCCTTTGTCATATTCGCTCTATTTAGGAGGTCGGCATGGAGAACCCATGCATGGTGGAGACTGACCGTCCACTTAACTTCCATGGGTGCTCAAACCTCAACCTCTCTCGCACTCCGTCCCGTAGCCTTGCATGAAGCTTACGGATCTCACTCCCATATCATCATGGTGGAGACCGGAGCTCGATGCGGAAGTTCACTGAGGTGTTGAGCTCATGAAAGATGGTGGGTTGAGGGCAATGAGTTTGGGGTCAACTGGTCTAGCTTTGAAGGGCTCAAGCGAGCCTGAATCACCAAAGGCCGGTGCACAAAAATATGTGTTTCTTATCCACTTCAAAGGTTTCAACACGCAAGCGTTATGTTGCAATGATTATGGATGTGTATTCCAAAAAACTAATGTTTGTGAATCTGTATTTTCATTGTTGCATGTGTTATTCTCATTTTTTTTTTGTCAACTTGTTATTCTCATTTGTTGATTGTGTTTAGTTTCATATTGTATCTTTGTCGACATTTTTTTTAATGTTTTTCAATGAATAGGGATATGTTGCATGCCCAAACTTTGTTTGTGCAAGTGTGATCGAAATGTTGCAGCATATTTAAATGTTTTTACGGGGTTGCTCGGGAAGTGTTCTTGCATTGTGCATGGCTATAGTCAAGGCTATAATAGTTTTATATTTCTTTCACATTAGGGAAGGCGTTTGCAAGCGTAGCCTGATGTTTAGCGTACAGGGGATCTTTTCACAATTTTGACATGCATCTGCCACTTCAAAAAATTGTGAACGGTCTAATCAACACACAAATGTATAACTCCCTAGGAATTTGAATTGCACGAGTGTTGAAGTGGGTCGGCTCAATAAGTTTTTTTTTTGGAAGCTTCCATAAAGATGGTTTCGGCTGGTTATAGAACCTTTCGTCCAATTGTTCACTTTTGGTTTTTCTCTTACGGTTTCATTTCGGGTTTCTTAAATTCATTCTTTTTTTATTGGTTTTCTTTCATTTTGTTTGTTTCTTTTATTTTCCAAATACAGGTCAACTTTCAAAAATACATGCTGAACAATTTATTTGTATAGGTTGTACATTTTTGACATACACGTTGAGCCTTTATCATGGTAGATGTTGAACATTTGCAAAATTAGCACTAAATATGTTTTAATACATAGTGAACATTTACAAACACATGTTTGAACATTTTTTCGAAAATGTGCAACATTGTTTTAAAATAGCACGAAAAAATTTATATGCCATGAAAGTTTTTCTAAAACTGTGTGGACAAATTTCCAACATACATGATTATTTTTAAAATGCCATGAACATATTTTTAAATTTGTGAACATTTTTATAAATGTGCTAAAGCAAACTTTGATTCATGTGAATATTTTTTAAAAATGGGAACAATTTTGTGCATTTTCATGAGCATATATTTTAATTGGCATGATCATATTTTTCAAACGTGTGAATATGTCACAATTTTTTAATGCACCAAAAATTTGTTACACTGCATGAACATTTTAATTTCCGCTGATCACTTAAAAAATATGTTACATAATTTCTGAATAATACTTCCTCCTTTTCATAATTCTTGTCATGGTTTTAGTTCAAATTTGAACTAAGACCACAACAAGAATATGACACGAAGGGAGCATATATTAAAAAAACAAAAACAAAAATGTGTGTAAACAAAAAGGAAAAATCGAAGGGAACAAACGAACTATAAACAAGCTAATGAGCCGAAGCAATGACTCGCTACTGGCCGGGCCACTACGGGCTCTCAGCTTGCTGTAGCGAGCTATGCATGTGCGCGGATCCTATTCCCCGCATACCGCCAGGTCCCTAACGATGCTGTCTGGGCCGACCCATTTTGTGTTTTTCCTGGTATCTTATTTTATATTTATTTAGTTTTTAGTTTTTATTATTTTTTGTCTTTTTTATTTTTCTGAAAATTTCCTAAATTTGAAAAAAGTAAATTTAAATTGTGAATATATTTTAAATCTTGAACATGTTATGAACAAAAGATTTTTCGACAATCACAAACATTTTCTGAATCTGCAAACGTTTTATAATTTTCTGAACATTTTTTTCAAAATGAAAATCATTATTTGAATCTGCGTACAATTTATGTTTTCACAAATACAAATTCACAAACATTTTTAATACTTGAACATTTTTTTAAAATCACAAACATGAGCCCGTGAACATTTTTGTATTTCCAGAACATTTGTTGAAAATCATGACATTTTTCTAAAATGAGCATTTGTCAACTTAAAGAATATTTTTGAATACATGAATATTTTCCAAAATCACGACTATTATTTTCAAACCGACGGACTTTTTTTATTTACCAAATATTTTGTTTTCAAAATATTGAACATTTTTTAAATCATCAACTCTTGTTGGACTTTTGAAACGTTTTTTCACACTCATAATTTGTTTTAGTTTTTGAATTTACTTTGAAACTCCGTACATATTTTTGATTTTTCCGAACTTTTTTTAAGTCTCATACAAAATGAAGGAAAAGCTATGGTTCAGCCTGCGGATCAAACGAACTGCGTCCACCGCCTCCTAAGTCCAACATGTGTCCTTATCCATTCCTTATATAGTCTCCGCCTTCCTACGCCCGCTCGTAGCCATGGTTGCTGCTCGAGCGCGCACGTTGGAGCTCCACTCCGGCCACCATCAGCTCTGTTGCACCGCTCCAGACTCCCCTCTTGCCCTACGACGTTGTTTTTTTATACTTTTCGCAACAAAGGCTTTGTTGCAAAAGTCGTCCCGCAACATAATCTTTTTTGCATAAATTTCTTGATTCGCACAGCAGACGACATCATGTATTCAGTGAAAATTTTCTGCAATATTATTCATGGTGCCAAAGTCCTCCAGCAACATCATCTATGTTGCAAAAAAAGTCTAGACAAAAAAAAAACAGTTCTTCAACACCACTACTGTTACAAAAAGTCCTCCCGCAACATCACCTATGTTGCAAAAAAAAGTTGAAGATTTTTTTTTTAAATTAGGGCGTAAATAACACTTTGATGGTTTTGCAACAAAGCAATTGTTGCATAGCGAGTTGCGCAACATCTACCTTGTTGCAATTCCCTACGTACATCATTTGCTAGATCTAACGGCTATTTGTGGCTCAATCCAACAACGCAGGAGGCGGCAGATTTTTTAAAATGATCCGCCGACCGACGCGTAGTGCTGCCCCAAAAAGAAACGAAAAACAATTAGAAAAAGTAGAAAAAGGTGCCTCCCCTCTCCACACTTGGAGCGGCCCAAATCATGCGCGGGAGGGACAAGGGGGTGCACGTTTCGTGGCTGCTCGGGGTGTAGTTTGGGTAATAGGGCGTAAATAACACTTCGATGGTTTTGCAACAAAGCAATTGTTGCATAGGGAGTTGCGCAACATCTACCTTGTTGCAATTCCCGTCGCACCTCATTTGGTAGATCTAATGGCTATTTGTGGCTCAATCCAACAACGCAGGAGGCGGCGGATTTTTTAAAATGATCCGCCGACCGACGCGTAGTGCTGCCCCAAAAAGAAACGAAAAACAATTAGAAAAAGTAGAAAAAGGTGCCTCCCCTCTCCACACTTGGGGCAGCCCAAATCATGTGTGGGAGGGACAAGGGGGTGCACGTTTCGTGGCTATTCGTGGCGTAGTTCGGGTAATAGGACGGGACCTTCTATATGCCGCTCGCTGCGGCAAGCAATCGACATTTCGCATAGAAGAAGTGCCATTGGAGTCGAACCCGCAACTTCCTATTGATGCGCGCGATGAGCTAGCCACCACAACTAGCTAGTTCTTATGCTAAATTCGCAGCGGGAACCTAAAGAAACTAACAGTAGCGAGAAAACTTAAAATATGAATTCGCAAAATTACGATGAACCAATGTGTGAGCGAGGGATCGAACACGGCACCTCGCACCCGTCAACACAAGTAGCTAGCCATTATAGTTTCTAAGATTTCGTGTCACAATAGCTAGCCTGGCATATATGAACTATAAGCCGCGACAAAGGCCGTATTTAAAAAAACAAATGTGACTTCCTTTTTGGAAAAAGTAAATATTTTTTGAAACGTAACCATTTTGTAATTTGTGAAAAAAATTAAAAACTAGAACATTGTATGAAAACGTGAACATTTTTGGGAATGAAAAAAGGAACAAAATTGAAATTGCGGACAATTTTTTTAAAATATGCGAACTCTTCCAAATTTGTGAACAAAAAATTTAAAATTAGAAAATTTTCCTAATTTCAAACATTTTTTGAAAGTGACAGATTAATTGAAAACCAGACCATTTTTTGAATATGCAAACACTTTTTTTCAAAAACAGAACAGAATTGAAAACCCTAACATTTTTTCAAAAATTACGTATTTTTTCAAAAGCAAACACTTTCTGAAAACACAAACATTTTTTGCAATCTGCGCACAATTTTTCAAAACAGGAACATTTTTTTTAATGCTCGAACATTTTTCGGAAAGTTGATTAAATTTTGAAAAAAAGCATTTGTAACATTTTATGAAAAACAAGAACATTTTTTGAAAATCATTGACATTTTTAATTTATGATTTTTTTTGGAAAACGACCATTTTTTTAAATTTCGAACATTTTTTAAAAGCAATATTATTTTTCCAAATTTAAGAACAATTTTGAAACATGAACTTAGTTTTAAAAAGATGAAATACCTTGAAAAAAAATAGAAATAAAAAAACAAAAATCCCAGTAAAAGAAAAAAAACCGGTTCAGGGAACCTTCTAGAAGGTTCCCAAAACCGGCTGGCTAGTGCACTGTCTACGCAAAACCTGGGCCGGCCCATCACGTCGCTGCTCGATCGCTCGCTGTGCGAAGCGTCGACAGTTTGACGCAAAGCGCGTCATATAGGATATTCTTAATAGGACCTCTCATAGATGCGCCCAACACAAGCTAACACTCAATACGGTGCAAGGCAAAAGCCATCTCTTGGGCTTATTGTACTCCCTCCGTCCGAAAAAACTTGTCCCAAGTTTGTCCCTCAAATAAATGTATCTAGCACTAACTTGGTGCTAGATACATCCATTTGAGGGACAAGCTTTTTCGGACGGAGGGAGTAGTATCTTCCAGGAGCTCCTACAGGAGGCTGTCTATGTGACACTGTTGCTCGATCGCACATGGGGGCACCCTCGAATGGGCCGGCCCGGCTGTGCTGCAAGCCAACTATTGTAGTTGTTCGGGTTATTGTAGCAGTCTGGTTTTTAGTATATATTTTTCACTTGCTTTTTCAAAAGAAAACATGGGTAATTTTGTTAAGAAAAAGATTAAACATGAGTTGATATTTTTAGATTATTTATAAAAACTCAATATGCATTTCAAAATTTGAACATTTTTTTCAAATTTGGGAATAATTTTTGGAAAAAATTGAACATTATTATAAAAAATAAACATATTTCTGAATAGGAGTACATTTTCTCATACTTTTAGAAATTAAAAAAATATTGAACAATTTTGGAAAATGTTGAACGAAAAGGAGAAGAGAAACGGAATAAATCTGTAAATGAAAAACCATCAGGAACCTCCTAGAAGTTTCCAAAACCGGTATCTGGGCCGGCCCAGTTGAGTCCTTTGTTCGTGACCCATGCAATAGGTCCACAATTTGCCTCTTCTCAAAAAAAAAAGGTCCACAGTTTGCCGCACAAAGAGATCCTGAAATGAAAAATCACAGAGCGGCAAACAGGAATTGCCGTTTCTTCTTGCTGCCAGCCAGAGCAGAAAATTCTGAGTTAGGTGAAGAAATCTCATAGCGGGCGGACGGTGGAATGGCGTATGATTCTCCTAGGACTTCGCGCAATCCCCCCAGAGCAGCACGGACCCGTGAGTGTAACACCCCCAGTGGTTAGCCACAGTAATCCCATTTTGATAATGCCAAGTCAGCATGATTAACAGTGCCAAATTATCATTTGCATCATATTGCATTTCAACTCCTAAGTCAAAATTCAAATTTAGATGAAAGTGGGAAATAAAAGTTGTTCAAACACAGAAACTGAAATGTTCAGTAAATAACAAATATTGCAGAGGCTATTCTAAAATTGTAACCAACAATTAATAAATTAATTAGGTGGCTCTATCTTTACCAAAACAGCAGGGTTTAATACATTTTATTTATTGTAAAATTTGTGTGAACCTCATTTGTCTCCAAACCAATTTTTGGCAGTGGCAGAGAATGCCTAGTAATTATTGGAGGAAATGCCATATTTTACAAAAGTCATTTTGAGGCCTAACTAATTAAAAAACAGAAAATAAGAATAAATAAAAGAAAAAAGATAAAAAGAAAACAAGACAAAAAATAAAAAGAGGAACCCCCCCCCACCCCCCCGGCCACTGGGCCACGGCCCAGCCGGCCGGCCCACGCCGTCGCCGCTGGCCTATATGGCCTACCCTAGGACCCCGAAACCCCCCCCCACCGACACCCACTCCCCCCCTCGCTCCCCCTCCCCCCCGATCCATTTCTGGATCGGGCCGAGCCTGCCGCGCGCTGCCTCGCCGCTCGACGCCGTCGCCTCGTCCACCACCTCGCCGGACTGCCCTGCCCCGCCTCTCCACCGCCGGCCGACCTCGAGCCTCGCCGCCCCTCTCCCCTGCACCGCACGTGAGCCGCGCCCGTTTCCCCTCTCCCCTTTCTGTTGCCGCTCGCCGTCCCCATCGTTCGTCGCCGCGCCCTGGCCGTGGCCTCGCCCGCGCCTGGCCGCGCCCCCCCACCTCCGGTCCGGCCGATGCTGCCGCTGCTTGCCCCGCCTCACCTCGCCTCGCCGTGCCCGCTGCGCCGCGCCGCCTCCCGCTGCTCCACCGCGGCCACCCCGCTGCCGCTGCTGCTCTGCTCCGCCGCGCTCCGGCCCCGGCCGCGCCCAGCGCCTGCTCGCCCCTGGCCAGCGCCGCGCCGCGCGCTCGTGCCGCTGTGGCCTCCTGGGCCACTGCCCAGTGGGGCCCGAGGCCCCTGTGCCACTGACTAGGGGGCCCCAGCCCCTAGGACGATTTTTAAAAATAAAAATAAAATAAAAATATAAAAATAAATATTAATTAATTAATTAATTAATTAACTTAATTAATCCTGTTTAACTAGACTAATTAAGATTAATTAGCCTACTAATTAAACTAATTAACAGTTAATTAGTTAGCATTCTATGACGTATGGGGCCCACACGTCAGTTTGACTAGGTCAACGGCCCTGTTGACTGCTGACGTCATGCTGACGTCATAATGATGTCAGCATACCCTGTTTCGGATAATGTTGAATTTAAATAAATAATTAAATTTCAGAAATTAATAAAAACTTTAGAAAATCATATAAAATAATCCGTAGCTCAGATCGAAAAACTTTGTACATGAAAGTTGCTCAGAACGACGAGACGAATCCGAATACGCAGTCCGTTCGTCCGTCACATGTCCCTAACTATCCGAACATGGAACTGTTCCCCTCCGGTCGTCTGTCTGACAAATGTCCGGAACCGGGAAAACATTCCCGGATGGATTCCTCCTTCCTCGGTGACGTGCAACCATACGTTAGCACACACCCGACACTGCATATTGTCATGTCGTACTTTGTGTTGCTCATGTTTGCTCTATATTTATACTGTTTCCTACCCCTCTTCTCTCTCGTTAGACCTCGACGCAGTTCCCCGAGACCGACGCAGCTTCGGAGCCTGAAGACACCATTGACAACCTTGCCCTTGCCGCCGAGCAACCAGGCAAGCCCCCCCTTTGATCATCCCGATATCGCCCATTCTATTTTCTCATGCTTGCATTAGAATTGCTGCTGCTACTGCTTTACCTATTCTGATGCATAGCCTGTTTACTGTAACCTGCTGTTGATAATTATCTGCATATCCTAAACTGCTTAGTATAGGCCGGGTAGGGACCTATTAGTGACCCCACTTATCCCGATTGCCCCGCTGGATTATCCGAAGACCCGATCAACGGGATTGAAGACCAGGCCCCGACACCGCACATCACCCCCCCTTAGTTGTAACGACACTGCAGCGTTACTATCGAGTGCCGAGGGTGAAACCTCTTGTAGCACTTCTGATGTTAACTCTGTAGAGTAGCTATTTGGTCGTGGTCATCGAGGGTGATTCCTCCTTCACCACTTCCGGTAACGACGCTGTCGTGCAACACATCAAGTGTGAACCCATCGAGGGTGATTTCTCCGAGTTCACCTTGACGGATACATCGAGTGGGAATTCAACGAGGGTGATACCTCGGATTCATCTGATGTTATGGACACACGGATACTTGGACTTTACACTGTTACTTGGATAGGCGGGTCGACCCTGAGGGGTACCCGCGTGCGCCTGAGAGGCGAGTGTTGTGAAGACGGGTGCCTGTGTGGTGCCCGAGTGAGAATACGAGGCGTGGTCGGGCATTCTTGGCCCTTGCCGCAAGTCCTCGAGAGGGGGCGACGGGGTCACATCAATCGTGAGTCTCTGCTCGTTACCGCACTACCAAGGTACTAACGGTTTGGATATTTGATCTGAGTGGGCCTCTGGCCCGATAGCACTAACCACCACATGGGCATAGTATGGGCGTTCTGCATCGTATGCATCAGCCGAAAGCTCTGTCAGACGTCCAGTTCAGCAGTGCGGCATGGAGTGATTGGCGTTATTCACGACAGAGGTGGCGCTTGGATCTGAGCCATGTGCGCAACGACCCGGAGGGCGAGGGGCGATGGCCCAAGACCCCCTTGCGCTTAGGATGTAGACCGGCGGGGACCTCTCTGCTGAGCTCTAGGTAGGGCTGCGGTGTGTCGTTTGGCCGAGGTCGGGCATGACCCGGAAAAGTGTGTCCGGCCAGAGTTAAGCGAGCGTGGTGGGTAAGTTGGTGCACCCCTGCAGGGAAGAACTAATCTATGCATAGCCGGATCCTCGGTAACGGACACTCGGAGTTGTATCCCGATTGATACAAATAGAATTGGATACTATGGCTCTGGAATTGCTTCTTGCAGGGAGTCGAGAAGGGATCTCAGGACGAGGTTGATGACTGTATGGCTCTGGGATTGCTTTCTCGCAGGGAGTCGAGAAAGGATCTCTGGGTGAGGTTGAGACTTAATGATACTGCTACATTATATTGTATTGTTCTACTCTCTTCTATTGCTGCAAGACCGCTGAAGATGCTAGTCTTCGATAGCACTAGGTTTTTCTCTCTATTCTGGCATTTCTGCAGCCTAGTCCACATATACAGCCTCTCTTTGAAAATGTTGCATATGTAGTGTAGATCCTTGCTTGCTGAGTACTTTTGAGTACTCACAGTTGCTTTGTTTTCCTTTTCTCCTCATATCAGTTTGTCGTGACCCATATGACGGAGCCCCGGATACAGCTGCCCCCGCCGACGATCGCTACTACTACCCCGAGAGTGGATACTACTACGAGTTGACTGACGACCAGGAGTAGGATCGGAGGGTCCCAGGTAGGAGGCCTACGCCTTTCGATCGTAGTGTTTTATTTTGCCCCGTCTTTCTAAAGGCCTTTCTGTGCTTTCCTTTATATCTGTACTCAGATATCTGATGCTTTCGCTGACGCTTGTACGCAAGTTTATGTATTCGAGCCCTCGAGACCCCTGGCTTATAATATAAAGCTTGTATGACTTTATCTATTTTTTAGAGTTGTGTTGTGATATCTCCCCGTGAGTCCTTGGACTTGATCGTGTGCATTTACGTGTATGATTAGTGCACAATTGAACCGGAGGCGTCACAATGAGTCCTTCCTTCCTTCCTTGACCGGTGACCTGTCGATCATGCCGCTGGTTCTGCCGTCTCGATCATGCCAAGGACAAGGCCGCCTCCGCGCGGGACGCCGCGCCGCAAGCGCCACGGGCGGCGTCTCATGTGTCGTGCGGTTCTGTCCGCCGTCTCGCGCGCGCGCGGTTCCGAGGATTTGTTCCGCACCTATGTCCGTCAGACCGTCACGACATGCCGTCCCGAGTGCATGCATGCTGCCTCGGTCGTTGCTGAATCCTGAGAATTTGCTTCGCACGACGATGGCCAGTGCTGCCGGACCGCGCCGAGTCAAGGGACAGTACAGACAAAAGTGAACGAGCTCAGCACGCGTAAAGTGTCTGCTAGTACACCGAGGCAGGCGTAGCTTTTGACCCTCCGATTTAACTGAATGCAGAACAATTTCGAGAAGAAAAAAACGAATGCATAACGTCTTTGACATCCACCGAGACATCCGATTGTCAATGGAGGAGTTACCCAGACACACACTGAAAAGGGAAAAAAAAAAGAAAAGACAGGCCCTACCTATGTCTGTCTGTGCAGCGTTTGACCTCACCGTTCCGAATCCCCAAAAAAGAACATGGCGAGCAAACACTAAACAACGCCAACGCCGAACTTGCTGGATGGTTAGAGGGACTGCGGTATCCCCAGTCCATCAGGGTTCAAGTCCTGGTGCTCGTATTTATTCCTGAATTTATTTTAGGATTTCTGGCGATGCGCATTCAGTGGGAGGAGACGTTCCCGTTGACGACGAGGTGCCTACAGTGACTTCGTAAATTTCAAGATGATATGCCGGCTCAGTCTTTCGGAGGTGCTCATAGGGATAGGGTGCGTGTGTGCATTCATATGGGTGAGTGTATGCGCGTGTATATGAGCGCTTGCGTCTGTACTGTGTTAAAAAAAACGCCGAACTTGCTAGGAGGTGGGGCACCACCCTCCCCAACTTGTCTCGCGACCCATATTCAATTCCACTAATTAACTCCTTAAACATTGCGTTTTGTCCCCTTCTCATGATGTTCCCAAACAAACTACTTTTATTACCTTTTGGTCTTTATCATTTTTTTTTTGAAAATTGCTTAAATTTGCAAACAATAAATTGAAATTGTGAACATACTTGAAATCTTGAACATTTTATGAAAATGAAAAGATTTTTTGAAAATCACAAACATTTTCTGAATCCGCAAATGTTCTATGATTTTCTGAACATTGTTTTCAAAATCAAAAAACATTATTTGAATCTGCAAACAATTTATGATTTCCCAAATACAAATTCGCAAACATTTTCAATACACGAATACTTTTTGTAATCACAAACATGAGTCCACAAACATTTTTGCATTTCCAAAATCATGATATTTTTTAAATTTGTGAGCATTTGTCAAATTCACGAATATTTTTTAATACGTGAACATTTTCCAAAATCACAATTATTTTTTCAAGCACACGAACTTTTTTTATTTACCAAATATTTTGTTTTCAAAATCTTGAACATTTTTTGAAATCGCGAACTCCCGTTGAACTTTTGAACATTTTTTCACACTACTAAACATTTTTGGGGGTTTTGGAATATATTTTGAAATCCCGTACATATTGTTGACTTTTCGGGACTCTTTTGGAAGTCTCAAACAAAAAGTAACAAAAAACATTAAAAAAAGTGCAGCCCCTCTCCGCACTTCGGCCGGCCAAAATCATGCGCAGGAGGGACAAGGGTGACAGTGTCCTGGACTAGGGGGTACTAACTAGTCGGCCCATAGTCCTCGGGTCCGGCCTGTAGGCCCGCATTCTCGTTAAGGAGGACTCCGGAAGCTATACGCCTAGGACGTGGCTACACCTGCCGAAGACTTGGCGTACACCCCAAGATATCTCCTGCCGCCTCCCTACGTGCTCCTGGATACCGACTATGTAACCCTAGATCCCCTACCTGGCGTGTATATAAGCCGGAGGGTTTAGCCCGTAGAGGGAACGGAATCACAATTACATTCACCTAACCCTAGGGTTAGAACACAACTTACGATCTCGAGCTAGATCAAGCTTGTACTCCATACACCATCATCAATATAAACAAGAGCTGGACATAGGGTTTACCTCCATTAAGAGGGCCCGAACCTGGGTAAATATCGTCTCCTTCGTTCCTGTTACCATCGATCCGAAATCCGCAGCTCGGGACCCCCCTACCCCGAGGTCCGCCGGTTTTGGCACCGACACTGGTGTTTTCATTGAGAGTTCCACTGTGAGATCAACAAAGGATTGATGGGATCGTCGGTTAATGACTCCAATCTCAGGGGCACTATTCCCATGCTCGAAACCCCCATTGCGGAAGCGCACCTTCTCCCTTACGACCAAGAAGCAATCTATGACCTTTTTTCTGCCCCGGCCGAACTCCCCATTAAGGGAGAAGGGCCGAGGTACTTTTTGGAGAGTGATTCTGACAGCGGCCAGCCAGAAACAGCCGACAAGCCTGATCTTCGAATCAGGTCGGCCGATCCGGGGCTTCAAGCCCATGGTCCATAGAGATCGAAATTCCTCTCCCACCCACCTCCCACATCGAGTATTGTCCCGATAATTCGGGCCCCTCCAATGTCTGGGATCTCACCTACGTGCAATAACTACCTGACGAATCGATCAGGCAGTTCTGGGCCAGGTTTTTGTCTATTAAAATGACATACCGGACTACCAAGACTCAGATATAATAGTAGCCTTTCAGCGTGGATGCAAAGATAAAGGCGTTTCGAACGCCCTCACCCGCCGCTGTGTTCAAACACTCCCGGAGCTACCCGATATGGTGTAAAAATTCTATAACATTGAAGACGTCTGGATGGCATGGAAAAAGACAGATTTGATTTGTGACAGCAAATTGAAGCGCGACAAGCTCGCACCACGGCACGAGCCCCACACGTGGCACACATCAGTTGAGCGACCTCGGAAAAAGAAGAAAATCACTGGCCGCTCGGGGGCCACCCTCGATGGCCTCCTGGATAAGCCATGCCCGATCCACTCTGTTTTGCTAAATTTCTGCCCCACTCATAGCCTTCACGACTGCTGGGTGGTGAGGCAAGTGGCTAAAGGAGGCCCAACCCCCCTCACCGGCACGCCCAGGCACGCAGAGGAGTCCTCGGGCGATGACAAGGTCCTGATGATCTATGAAACCTTTCCGTCCAATAATCAGCGCAATCGGGCTCTCTGGAAAGTCAATTCTATCCGACAAGTACCAGCTCGGGGTGCGTGGACAGACACGCCAATCACCTTTGATCATAAAGATCAGCCGAGGTCCACCCCAAAAAGGTGCCTCGCTGCACTGGTCCTCGACCCAATTGTGGGCAGCTGTCGTCTTCGAAAAGTGCTCATGGATGGTGGCAGCAGCTTAAACCTAATATATGCATATACTTTGGACAGGATGCAAGTCGATGAATTGTGCATCGAACCGAGCCATACCACCTTTAAAGGTATAATACCGGGACGAAAGCACATTGCAGTGGAAAAACACCTTGGATGTGGTCTTCAGAACACCCGATAATTACCGATCCGAAGAGGTGACGTTCCATATTGCCCCTTTCAAGAGCGAATATCACGCCCTCCTGGGGCGGGGCACCTTTTTAAGGTTCCAAGCAGTCCCACACTACGGCTACATGAAGCTCAAAATGCCGGGCCCAAACGGGATCATCACCATCTCGAGCGACCCCGACAAAGCACTAAAGATGAAAACAAAACAACGTCACTCGCCCTAGAACCCCTATCCAAAGCCCTCGCGGCCAAGGAACTAACATCACTACAAGCAGAAGTCGACCGATATGACATCATCCTCGACAAGCGCCCGAAGTAAACCTCATTCAAGCCGGCCGATGACATAGTCAAATTTTAAGTACACCCCACGGACCCAGCTAAAACGGCGTCAATTGTGCCAAATCTTGAGCCGGAGATTGATGAGGCCCTACGCATTTTCCTTAGGGAAAATTGGGATATATTTGCTTGGCATCCTTCGGATATGCTAGGAATACCCCGCAGACTCGCCGAACACAGCTTGAATATCTTAAAGGGTTACAAGCCCGTCAAGCAAGCACTTCAGTGCTTCTTCGAGCCCAAGCGTCAAGCAATGGGCGAGGAACTGGCCAAACTCCTTGAGGCCGGATTTATAAGAGAAATAAAACACCCCGACTGGCTTGCCAATCTGGTCATGGTACCTAAGAAGGATAGGTCCTGGCGTCTGTGCATCGATTTCAAAGTCCTCAATAAGGCTTTCCCCAAGGACCCCTTCCCAATACCACACATTAATCAGATTGTGGACACCACAGCCGGACATGATTCGCTGTGCTTTCTAGATGCCTACTAAAGATATCATCAAATAAAGATGAAGGAATCTGATCAGGCTGCAACAACATTTATGACGCCCTAAGGGACGTTTTGCTTCAACACAGTGCCCTTCGGGCTGAAGAACATTGGTGCTACATACCAATGCATTATCCAAACGTGCTTGGAAAAACACATCAGAAAGACCGTCGAGGCCTACGTCAACGATGCAGTTGTCAAAACTAAACACGTCGGGCAGTTGGTCGACAACCTCGGCGATACATTCGCCAGCCTGCAGGAATATCAAATTAAGCTTAACCCAGAGAAATGTGTCTTCGGAGTACCAACAGGCAAGCTCCTCGGCTTCATCGTGTCTAGCTGAGGAATCGAAGCCAACCCGGCAAAAATACGATCCTTGGACCGATTAGAGGTGCCAACCGAACTCAAGCACGTTCAAAAACTAGCAAGCTGCATGGCGGCATTAAGTCGCTTCATCTCAAGATTCGGGCAAAAATCTTTACCCTTGTGCAGGCTACTGAAATAGACGAGGACTTTTAAATGGACCGAGGAGGCAGCGACGTCCTTAGAAGACATTAAAGCCCTCCTTGCCACAAACCCCATCTTGGTAGCACCAGGCTTATATGAGCCGATGATATTGTATATCTCGGCCACAAACCAGGTGGTCAACGCAGTACTCGTGGTCGAACGAGACAGGGAAGGCCACAAGTTCCAAGTACAAAAACCCGTTTATTACTTCTCCGAAGTCTTAACCCCGTGCAAGACACGCTACCTGCACTATCAGTAGATTGCCTACGCCGTCTTTATGGCGTCACGAAAACTTCAGCACTAGTTTTAAGAGTGCTCGGTAACCGTGGCATCCGATGTCACCTTAAGAGACATAATTAATAACAGGGATGCGACGAGGCGTATAGCTAAGTGGGCCATAGAGCTCCTACCCTTTAAAATAACATACCGGCCATGTCGAGCTATTAAATCTTAGGTGCTGGCGGACTTCATAGCCGAATGGACAGAGGTCGAACTCCCTAGAGAATACAACACATGTTCACACTGGACCATGTATTTTGACGATTTAAAAATGCTTGATGTGTTAGGGGCTGGAGTAGTGCTTACATCACCAACAGGTGATAGCATTCGATACGTGTTACAAATTATGTACACCGACCCCAATAATGCGGCCCAATACGAAGCCCTCTTACACGGACTCCGGATAGCAGTCTCAATGGGCATAAATATTTACTTGTCATGGTAGACAAGTTTACCAAATGGATCGAAGCCAAACCAGTTACCTTGGCCAGAGCAGTCCCGGTAATTGAGTTCATCTCGGGGGTAGTACATCATTACGGTATCCCCCATAGTCTAATAACATACAATGGGACAAACTTCACGGCCAAAGAGTCAAAGCATCATGCGCAAAGATGGGCATAAAGCTCTACTACACGTCCGTCTATCACCCGCACTCAAACGGGCAGGTGGAACGTGCTAATGGATAAATACTCAGTGGCATTAAGCCAAGGCTGGTACGCTCCCTTAAAGAAGCAGACTGCAAATGGGTAGAGGAACTCGATTCCGTCCTATGGGGGCTGCGCACCACGCCGAATCGATCTATTGGGTATACCCCATCCTTTATGGTATACGGCGCCGAGGCAGTACTCCCTTACGACATAATCCATGACGCACCTCGAGTACGCATGTATGTGGAGCGGGAGACCTAGCTAGATTGGCAGGACGCCTTGGATGCCATTGAAGAGGAATGCAATGTCGCTCAGGCATGTTCTGCAATTTATCAGCAACAAGCAAGGCGCTACTGATACGCCTCCAATGTATCTATAATTCATGAAGTATTCATTCTATATTTACATGAGTTTTACATGGTTTTGGTGCACTTTTATATTATTTTTATGGACTAACTTATTGATCCAGTGCCAGTTACTATTTTTTGCATGTTTTTTGTTTTGCAGAATTACCATACCAAACGAAGTCCAAACGTGATAATTTTTTTACGGAGATTTATTTTGAAATATATGTGATTTTTGGAAGGAAGAATCAATGCAATACGGTGCTCGAGGGCCCCACGAGGCACTAGGGCGCGTCCACCCCCTAGGCGTGCCTTGGTGGCTGGTAGGCACCTTGTAGGCTGGTTGATGCCCTTCTTTTGCCGCAAGAAATAGAATATTTGGAGAAAAATCCCCTCAAAGTTTCGGCCCAATCGGAGTTACAGATCTCCGGGAATTTAAGAAACGATTTTCGGCCAGAAATAGGGTCGCAGAAACAGAAAGAAACAGAGAGAGATCCAATCTTGGAGGGGCTCTCGCCCCTTCGAGCACCATGGAAGCCAAGGACCAGAGGGAGAACCTCTCCCCATCTGGGGGGAGGCCATGAAGGAGCAAGCCGGAGGAGGAGCGTCTCTTCCCCTATCTCTTGGTGGCGCCAGAGTGTCGCCGGGGGTACCATCGCCGCGGTGATCGTCTTCATCAACATCACTGTCTTCGTCACCTCCCTCATCTCTTTTCAGCGGTCCACTCGCCCACTCCCCGCTGTGATCCCTTACTTGAACATGGTGCTTTATGCCACATATTATTTTCCAATGATGTGTTGCCATCCTATGATGTTTGAGTAGATTTCTTTTGTCCTTTGGGTTGATTGATGATCTTGATTGGTTTGAGTTGTATGTTTTATTTTGGTGCTGTCCTATGGTGCCCTCCGTGCCGTGCACACGTGAGGGATTCCCGCTATAGGGTGTTGCAATACATTCATGATTCGCTTATAGTGGGTGGCTAGAGTGACAGAAGCTTACACCCGAGTAAGGGGGTTGTTGCGTATGGGATTAAAGGGGACTTGATACTTAATGCTATGGTTGGGTTTACCTTAATGATTTCTAGTAGTTGCGGATGCTTGGTAGAGGTCCAACCATAAGTTCATATGATCCAAGTACGGAAAGTATGTTAGCTCATGCCTCTCCCTCATATAAAATTGCAATAATGATTACCGATCTTGTTATCAATTGCCTAGGACAATTCCGCACACCGATCCATCATTATTACACACTTGCTATGTGTAATATATTGTAATATATTCTAACTTAATGTTGACAACACCTATTTTTATATTTTAGCTCTCTGATATCATGCGAAGCTATACTCTTAATACCCACAACGTAGTTTTATTTCTCATTTCTAGATGAAAGCAAATGTTCGGTGTACGTATAGTCGTATCAATGGCAGAAAGGACTTGAGAGAATATTGATCTTACCTTTGGCTCCTTGTGGGTTCGACACTCCATACTTATCACTTCCATCTTTAGAAATTGCTACGATGATTCCTTGCACTTGGGGATTATCAAGCTCTTTTCTGGCGCCGTTGCCGGGGAGCAATAACGTGGGGTTAATATTTTTGTGTATGCTTGTTTGCTTTCTTCACTAAGTAGATTTTGTTTTTCCTTTTGTTTTTGTCTTCTTGTTTTCTTTCTGTAGTTGTTGGTGAAACAAACACAAAAATTAAAAAAATTCAAAATACAAAAAAAATACGTGCCTCTTATGCCTACCTTAATGGCTTTAAAGAAAGCGCTGCCTGAGAGACAACCCGGAAGTTTTATGGAGTTTTTTTCTTTTGTGTAATATGAACTTTATTATGTGTGTCATTTAAATATTTAAAAACAAAAAAATATAGAGGGGAACCTAAAAACATTTTCAAAAAGAGAAGCGATTGGAAGGTTATGCATTGGAGAAGTGAGGGTCGGCCTTGAACACTTGTCTTCACGCTCATGGAAACAATGTAGAATTTTTCATGGAAGTTTCTTATAAAAATAATTATCCCCTTGTATATACCACTGTACCATAAGAATAATGTGCCAATATTTACCTTTAGGATGCTCAAATTGCTTGTTTGGCGTGTGCGGTGCAAAAACAGAAACTTTTGCTATAGTATTTGAATTTAATTTTTTTGCTGGAACATGTAAAAAATCTGAAATTTTTACACAGTACTGCTATGCAACTTGTTTATTTTTTCCAAATTTTTAGAATTTTTTGAGTTACAAAAGTGTATGTACCATCCACATCTTTATAGACTGTCCTGTTTTCACAGATTGCTGTTGTAGTTTTTTTATTTGCTTATGTTTGAAATCTTGTTGAGCCCCATTGACTTGGGAGCCATAGAATTATGATAGCATACAGTGGGTAATTTTTTATTATAATTATATAATAATTTTACAACAGGACATGATGGGATTTGATGTTATATGTACTAACCCCTCTAACAAAAAGTTTGGTTAAGTTTTGTGTGGATGAAGTGTTCGAAGATCGAGGAGGTATCAATATGAGAAGAATAAAGAGAGGCAAGAGTTCAAGCTTGGGGATGACCAAGGCACCCCAAGTAAAATATTCAAGGATACTCAAGCATCTAAGCTTGGGGATACCTCAGAAGGCATCCCATCTTTCTTCTTCAACAATTATCGGTATACCTCGGTTTTTGTTTTGTTCACATGATATGCGAAAATTCTTGAAGCGTCGTGTGCTTTTTCTTTTTATTTTAGTAATGCACCATGCGAGTATGAGATAGTCCTTGGTTTATTTATAGAATGCTCTTTGTGCTTCACTTAAATCTTTTGAGTATGGCTTTATAGAATACTCTTCGCGCTTCACTTAAATCTTTTGAGTATGGCTTTATAGAATGCTCTGTGCAATTCACTTAAATCTTTTGAGTATGTCTTTGTAGAATCCATCATGTGCTTCATTTATATATTTTTGAGCTTGGGTATTGGTCTCTCTATATTCATTGTAGAATGCTCTATGAACTTCACTTGTATCTTTTAGAGCATGAATAAAAATATTATCGAAAGTGGGTTTGGAAGAGTGTCAACTCTATGTAGCAATAATCCCACTATTATGAAGGGTGTTGAATCTTATTGCAATAATTATGAAAGTGGATTTGGAGAGGTCATGACTTTATTTAGTGATGAATCCACTACTTTGGAAGAGGTTTCAATTGATTATTATGAGAACAAAGTTACTATCTATGATGATTATGGTGATGACATGTATGATATAAAGAATAATGAAAACCATGATCCTTGTACTCATGATTTTAATGCTCAAATTGATTATGCCAATTAAGTATCACTTGATAGTTATTTCGTTAAGTTTGCTCCCACTATTATTGATGAGAAGAAATTTGCTTATGTGGAGAGTAATAAAAATTGTATGCTTGCGGATCATGAAAAGAATGATTTATGTCATAGTTATATTGATGAATTCATTCATGATGCTACTTAAAATTATTATGAGAGAGGAACATATGCTTGTAGGCTTCGCAATAATATCAAGTTCCTTTCTATGTGTTGAAAGTTTTGAAGTTATACTTGTTTTCCCTTCCTATGCTAGTTGATTCTTGCTCCAATAAATTGTTTGCTCACAAAATCCCTATGCATAGGAAGTGTGTTAGGCTTAAAAGTTCTAGTCATATGCTTCATGATGCTCCCGTTATGTTTTAATTCTTTACTTTTATGTGGGCATCATTGAAATCATCAATGCCTAGCTAAAAAGTTTTACAGAAAAATGCTTCTGTGGAGGCAACCCAATATTTATACCTACTATTTTGTGTGTTTAAATGATTAAGATATTGTAGTAATCATTTTTTATAGCTTTTGTTTCAATAAACTGCCAAGTAAAGCCTTTGGGATAGTGTGGATGATAGTTGACTTGATTCTGTGCAAAAACAGAAACTTTTACGCCCAGTTCTGGAATTACCATAATTCACTGGTATGTGATAAAATTCTGAATTTTTTACACATTACTGATATACAAATTTCCTACACTGTCCTAATTTTTCACAATTTTTGGAGTTACAGAAGTATGGTTCTAGTTCAGATCATTACATACTGTTCTGTTTTTGACAAAATCTGTTTTGTTTGCATAGGCTTGTTTTAGCATTTCCGTAGCTTATATTTAGTGATTTAAATTGTGGAAATGATAGAGTACAGTAGGAATTATGTGAGAACAATTTTGGATCTTGTCTTGACAGTACAAAAGTGAATGATTTATTTATTATCATACTAACCTATCTCACGAGTTTTGTTAAGTTTTGTGTGATTCAAGTTTTCAAGTTTTGGGTGGGATATCGATATGAGGAGAATAAGGAGTGGAAAGACCCTAAGATTGGGGATGCCCAATGCACCCAGGGTAATATTCAAGGAAGACTCAAGCGTCTAAGCTTGGGGATGCCCCGGAAGGCATCCCCTCTTTCCTCTTCAAAACTATTGGTATATCTTACTTGGAGCTATATTTTTATTCGTCACATGATATGTGTTTTGCTTGAAGCTTATTTTCATTTTGGTTGCTGTTTTAATAAAGTACTTGGATCTAAAATCTTGATTTAGAGAGAGCCCTCACATAGCTACTTAATTGATTGACTACTCATTGATCCTCACTTATATCTTTTGGAGTAGTTCGTAGTTCACTAAATTGTTGAACAAATTGAATATCATAAAGTTGAATTTATATGTGCTTTATATCCTTGCATCATGCTTGGTAGTAGTTTCACATTGGGTTTAGAAAGTGAAATATATTGAAGTTTGACAATCACAATATTGGTCATACAAGCAATTCATGAACGATTAGTATAAGGAAGAGAACTTTCACATACAAATATATTATCTTGGACATCTTTTATGATTGTGAATACCCATTAATTATTTTCAAACTTGAGCAAATTAGTTGAAGTTGGACAAGGAAGACAATGTAATGAGTTATATTTGGGTATAATTGCATAGAAGTTATATTGTTATGGATCCTCCAACAAGTGGTGCTTGCTTAGGATCTTTTGCTAGCCAAAATTTCGTACTAAGTAGAGATACTACTTGTGCATCCAAAAACCCTTAAACCCAGTTTCTTCTCATGAAAGTCCACCATATCTACCTATGGATTGAATAACATCCTTCAAGTAAGTTGTCATCGGTGCAAAAAGCAATAAAAATTGTTCCTAAATATGTATGATCTTTTATTGCAAGGGAAAATAAGCGTTGTAGAAACTTGTGATGGTAAAGAAATAAAAGAGACGTACTGCATAATAAAAGTTGCTATCACAAGGGGCAATATAACGTGATGTTCCTTTGCATTAAGAGTCAATAATGTTCATCCCTATTCCACTCTATTTATTCTCTAGTGGGCAAGCATCATGTGGTGGGGAAATGTCCAGACACATATATCCATTCAAATATATTTGATTATGAACTATTATTGTTGACAATTATCTTTATGATAAACAAGTTAGGAGGCGAAACATTTAAGCACCTATCTTTCTCTGTGTTCGATGGATGCTTTTTGTTCTAAAAATATGCTTTGAATACTAGCAATCATAGAAGACTATATGATAATTGAGTATGTGGAGCTTTTACTTAGACTTTGTTGAAAATAAGTTGAATTGCAATTGCATGGTGACTAAGAGCATAGGTTGTTAAGTTTCAAGAGAATGCACTGTCGGAACCATAACATGTGAATAGATGGCTACTTTATCAACATGAGTTTTATGAGAAAGAGTTGCTATTCATAATGCTAGGAAAAGTGATTGAAGTTATCATTGATCAAAATTATGCACTATGCTAGCATTCACACTTCATAAATTATTTCTTTTATCATTTACCTACTCAAGGACGAGCAGGAATTAAGCTTGGGGATGCTGATACGTCTCCAACGTATCTATCATTTATGAAGTATTCATGCTATATTTACATGAGTTTTATATGGTTTTGGTGCACTTTTACATTATTTTTATGGACTAACTTATTGATCCAGTGCCCAGTGCCAGTTCTGTTTTTTGCATGTTTTTTGTTTCGCAGAACTGCCATACCAAACAAAGTCCAAACGCAATAAAAATTTATAGAGATTTATGTTGGAATATATGTGATTTTTGGGAGGAAGAATCAATGCAAGACGATGCTCGAGGGCCCCACGAGGCACCAGGGCGCGCCCACCCCCCTGGGCGCACCCTGGTGGCTGGTGGGCACCTTGTAGGCCGGTTGATGCCCTTCTTTCGCCGCAAGAGAGAGAATATTCGAAGAAAAATTCCCTCAAAATTTCTGCCCAATCAGAGTTACGGATCTATGGGAATTTAAGAAACGGTTTTTGGCCAGAAACAGGGTCGCAGAAACAGAGATAGATCCAATCTCGGAGGGGCTCTCGCCCCTCCGGGCACCATGGAGGCCAAGGACCAGAGGGAGAACCTCTCCCCATCTAGGGGGAGGCCATGGAGGAGGAAGCTGGAGGAGGAGCCTCTCTTCCCCTATCTCTCGGTGGCGCCGGACTGCCACCGGGGGAACCATCGTCGCGGTCATCATCTTCATCAACATCACCATCTTCATCACCTCCCTCATCTCTTTTCAACGGGCCACTCTCCCGCACCCCGCTGTAATCCCCTACTTGAACATGGTGCTTTATGCCACATATTATTTTCAAATGATATGTTGCCATCCTATGATGTTTGAATAGATTTCTTTTGTCCTTTGGGTTGATTGATGATCTTGATTTGTTTGAGTTGTATGTTTTATTTTGGTGATGTCCTATGGTGCCCTCCATGCCGCGCACACGCAAGGGATTTCCACTGTAGGGTGTTGCAATACGTTCATGATTTACTTATAGTGGGTGGCTAGAGTGGCAAAAGCTTACACCCGAGTAAGGGGGTTGTTGCATATGGTATTAAAAGGGACTTGATACTTGATGCTATGGTTGGGTTTACCTTAATGATTTCTAGTAGTTGCGAATGCTTGGTATAGGTCCAATCATAAGTTCATATGATCCAAGTACAGAAAGTATGTTAGCTCATGCCTCTCCCTCATATAAAATTGTAATAATGACTGCCGATCTTGTTATCAATTGCCTAGGACAATTCCACACACCGATCCATCATTATTCCACACTCGCTATTTGTAATACATTCTAACTTTATGTTGACAACACCTATTTTTATATTTTAGCTCTCCGATATCATGCAAAGCTATCCTCTTAATACCCACAACGTAGTTTTATTTCTCGTTTCTAGATGAAAGCAAACGTTCGGTGTACGTAGAGTCGTATCAGTGGCAGATAGGACTTGAGAGAATATTGATCTTACCTTTGGCTCCTTGTGGGTTCGACACTCCATACTTATCATTTACATCTTTGGAAATTGCTATGATGATTCCTTGCACTTGGGGATTATCACTACCATAGTCGGGAGGTCCGCTCGAAGGAATTCAACATAGGAGATCTGGTCGTGAGGCTCCACCCGGAGAAGCAGAAGCATAAACTCTTACCTAAATGGGATGGGCCATTTATCATTGATCAGGTCCTCATCGGAGGCGCCTATCGAATCCGGGACTCGACGGACGGGCGTCTAGAGCCCAATCCTTGGAATGCCGCACTGCTCCGACGTTTCTACGGCTAAAAACCCGAGCACCCTCTTCCTATGTACATACCTCTTCTTCCCTTTTTTACATTTAGCATTACTTTGTGTTTTTGGCCACCTCGGGGGCATCTTTCATATGTCTTCCCTTGGGGCCAGAATGAAATATAGCATGTTCTTTTAAAAAAAGTGCGTCGATTCCATCTCTTATGCCCTATCGTCCTTAAAGCCAAACTATGCATCAATTTGACTTAAGATTTGCCCAAGCTCGGTTGCCCGGCACCTGTGCTTGTTCCTTACATTCTCGAATATTCGGCTAAGGGGCAAAGGGAGCACCGTTGTGATCGTTACTCCCGGGTAATCCGGAGCAGTACCTCAGACGGATAAAGCCAAAAGCTAGCATTCTTAAACTTACAAATTGGTCAGCCACGAGATAGGAATAGAGTGGAGGGGGTCTTTCAAACCCCGACCAGGGGCTTTACCCCCGAGGTCACCCATCTTTGGACAAAAGTGCTTGGCACAATCACCCGAGAAAAGGAACTGTGAACTGTTGGAAGAACTATTTTTCTCGGAAGATATTTCTTATGTTAAAAAGTAATATAACATAACTGTATGCCCCATTCTTGTTTTCAAACCATATAGCCGGATTGCCTTGTCGCCCGAAGTACCTGGTCTGACATTCTCAGCCAGCAGTAAGGGACACTCCTTGGCCACTGGACGAGGAGGTAGAAGCCTATGGCCGGTTGACAGAGTTTGGAAGCGTAGATTGATTAATGATGTAAAGTACTTTAATACATGGAGTCATACACAAGCACTTAATTACACCTAGTCTAGCCCATGTATTAAGGTGTCTAGGGCGCAGTCATTTTGCAAAAACCGAGCAGCAGGCATGACATTTTCATATACGAGGCTACTAGGTATTTCTTGCCCGTCAGGACCCATGGGCCCTACCTCGGACAGGCGTGTTGTATCCACGCCGGTGTATCGAGTCTTGACCATGGCTCAGGCCTCCCTCGCTCCCTCATGGCAGGCCGATATCTTCCAGGCCCGAATCAAGCACCGAGCTCTCTTAAGACGCTCGGCGAGGACTACTATGTCTTCAGGCACGTGTTCCTCCTCGCCCCATAAAGCCTTGAACACTTCCTTCATTGATTTCCGTGTGCTTTCATGCACCACGGATAGATGAGCCACCATGTCTTCGGGCAATGGGCTAGGGGGCTCCAGGGGCTGGCCGGTCAGGGAAGCTGCCAGGAGGCACATATTAGCCTGCTCATCACACCTAGCAACACTATAACCAGGAAATCATCTTAAAATGGCAACGAAAGTTTACCAAATATTGTTTCATTCGTTTGACGATTCTTTGCCTCCGCAGCGGCCAGTCGAGCTTTCATATTCTCGATCTCTTGAGCCTATCGGGCATTTTCTGCCTTAAGCGCATTTGCATCGTCCCTCCTTCGGGTTAACACATGGTGGCTAGCCTGACGCTGCGACTCCGTGTAAAGCAGGTCTTCGCAGGCCTATTTTAGATCCCTTTCAAAGTGACCTAGGGCTTCCGCTGCTACAATACATCATGTTGTCACATAACTCAAGGATCTCCACAAAAAGAATACCATGTGGAACAAAAGCACTTACCGTGCGCTTCTCTGGTGAAATTTTTTACACGCTCCACCTTGGATAGAACAGCGTTCAACTTCCCTTTTGTCTGGGAAAGCACTTCAGAGAGCCGATTATTCTTTTCCCAAGCACCTTGTCAAAGGCGTGATTTTTGTTAGCATTACAAGCCTCGATACGGTCGCAAGCGCCCCTATCCAGCCTTAGGGGCAACTACCATGATTGGCCGTTTTGTTTGCCTTTAAGCAAACAAATCTTGGTAAGTACAAGGGATCTCCGAAATAATGTGGACTCGGGTGGAGCCTTACCTGTAAGCCCTGTGATAGAACACCCACTACCTGCTCAAAGACAGAGCGGGTCGCCCCGAGGTATGCGTCCACCGAGCTAAGGGCGTTAAATTCTTGACCAGTGAAGGCCGAATTCCTTAGGCAGGCCTTTCACCATCAGTGGTTCATGGCGCTTTCGACCTCGGAAGTGGTGGCCGAACAGGTCCCCTACTTCTCTGGCTGCGGAACTTTGGGAGTAGCTCCCGAGGTGGGACATGGTCCCGCATCACTGTTCGGAGCCGTCATCCCCTTGGCCCTTGTATCTGCCGATGCCGGAGAAAGAGTGGGATGTCTGCAAATGGACTAAACGAGTCAAAATCTGAGATGTTATTCTTGCAAATACAATAACAAGGAAATTACCTGTGAATCGAGCAAGCACTTCGGTCTGCCTCCACAGTCTCCACCCATGCCTGAGCTTCGTGCGTCCCCCGCGGGGGGCTCCTTTGAGGGGCCGGCTCTTCGTGTGGATGTTTTGAACATCGTCCCTTTGGAGGAGAAGTGAGGGGACCAGGGGCCTGAGGATGAGGAGCTTGCTTTCGAGTAGAGGTAGAAGGCTTTACGGATGAGGCTGCCCGTGTCCCTGGTGCATCAGGAGTAACGGCCATCCTTGAGTCGTCAAGACTCTCTAGATAAAACTTCCACCTTCGTATATAAGAGACAGTTCTTCATCTTCATGGAAGACGGGGTCCTCCGCTCGATGGTGCGTCTCTGGTTCAGGCGCGGGCTGCTTAAAGTCTCAACCCAGCGCCTCCATCTCTGTCCAAATTCAGTGACAGGTCAGTAAGAAGAATTGGCTAAGAAATAACTTGGATAGACGAGGAAATCTAGAAAAACTTACTATATCGGCAAGGTTGTAGTAAGACAACCCATCTCGGAGCTGCCGCCTTGCTAAATCCTCTGCTGACCCTTGGTAAATACCGGCCAGTGCGGTCCCAAATGCCATCTGGTCATTGAAGCTTTCCCGAATCGACATGGGGGCATCTTCGGTTCCATTATACATACACAATGGGTGCTGGTGTTGCCGAAGTGGTTGGACTCTTCAATTGATCGCCGTGGCCATTACGTCTATACTAGTAAGGCCGGTGTTTGATAGCAGCTTCACTTGAGCTTCTAGTTTGGCTACATTGGCATCATCCTCCTGAGCGATGCTCCACGGTCTCCAGCAATAACACTTCTTCAGGGGCTCCGAGGAGAATGCTGGGAGCCCGTGCTGAACTGGATCGTATAGCGGAACATCGTCTATGTAAAACCACTCCGACGGCCAAATTTTGGTATCTTCCCGGTGGGGTACCTGATGGGTAATCGGTCCCGTCAATTCGACAGACCTCAACTGCACCCACTTCGTATAGCTTCCCTGTTGGGGACTAGGGCACTATGCAAAAATACCTCCGCCACAGCCCGAAGTGTGCCTTGCATCCGAGGTGCATCTCGCAAAGGGCGACAAACCTAGCGATATGTAAAATTGAGTTGGGGGTGAGTGCTACTTCTTGAGCTTGCATTGATTTTTCCCTTGAAGAGGAAAGGGTGATGCAGCAAAGTAGAGATAAGTATTTCCCTCAGTTAAGAACCAAGGTATCAATCCAGTAGGAGGCACAAGCAAGTCTCCAATCTATGCACCTGCACAAACTAACAAACACTTGCACTCAACGCAAAAAAAGGGATTGTCAATCCCTTCACGGTCTCGAACAAGAGTGAGATCTAATAGAGATAGATATAAAAGATTACTAAAACGTTGATAACCCACAAGTATAGGGGATCGCAACAGTTTTCGAGGGTAGAGTATTCAACCAAATTTATTGATGCGACACAAGGGGAGCCAAAGAATATTTTTAAGTATTAGCAGCTGAGTTGTCAATTCAACCACACCTGGAGATTAATTATCTGCGGCAAAGTGATCAGTAGCAAAGTAGTATGATAGTTTTGCTAGCAGTAGTAACAGTAACAGTAACGGTAAAAATGATAGCAATGATTTTGTAGCAAGTGTAACAGTAGCAGCAACAGTAGTAACTTAGCAAGAACAATATATGGAAAATTTGTAGGCATTGGATCGGTGAATTCGTTGGATGATATTCATCATATAACAGTTATAACCTAGGGCGATACGGCACTAGCTCCAGTTCATAAATATAATGTAGGCATGTATTCCGTAAATAGTCATACATGCTTATGGAAAGAGCTTACATGGCATCTTTTGTCCTACCCTCCCGTGGCAGCGGGGTCCATAAGGAAACTAAGGGATATTAAGGCCTCCTTTTAATAGAGAACTGGAGCAAAGCATTAGCACATAGTGAATACATGAACTCCTCAAACTACGGTCATCACCGGAAAGTATCCCGACTATTTTCACTCCGGGGTTTGCGGATCATAACACATAGTAGGTGACTATAACTTGCAAGATTGGATCTAGAACATAGATATAATGGTGATAACATAAACGGTTCAGATCTGAAATCATGGCACCCGGGCCCAAAGTGACAAGCATTAAGCATGGCAAAGTCGTAGCAACATCAATCTTAGAACATAATGGATACTAGGGATCAAGCCCTAACAAAACTAACTCGATTACATGATGAATCTCATCCAACTCCTCACCGACCAGCGAGCCTACAAAGGAATTACTCACTCCCGGTGGGGAGCATCATGGAATCGGCGATGAAGGAGGATTGGTGATGACGAAGATAGGAGATCCCCCTCCCCGGAGCCCAAAACGGACTTTAGATCTGGCCTCCCGATGAAGAATAGGAGGTGGCGGTGGCTCCGTATCGCGAAACGAGATAATTCTTCCTCCCTGATTTTTTCTGGAAAAATAGGATTTTATAGCATTGGAATCAGGGTCTACGGGGCCACCAGGTGGGCACAACGCACCTGGGCGCGCCTGAGGGGGGAGGGCGCCCTGGTGGGTTGTGCTCACCCAGGGGCCCCCCTCCGGTGGTTCTTGGCTCCAGTATTTTTCTTTTATTGTATAAAAATTCTCCAAAAAGTTTTGTTCCAATCCGAGTTTTTATTTCTGGACAAAAACAACACCATGGTAGTTCTGCTGAAAACAACGTTAGTCCGGGTTAGTTTCATTCAAATCATGCAAATTAGAGTCCAAAACAAGAGGAAAAACGTTAGGAAAAGTAGATACGACGGAGACGTATCAACTCCCCCAAGCTTAAACCTTTGCTTGTCCTCAAGCAATTCAGTTGATAAACTGAAAGTGAAAAAGAAAAACTTTTATGAACTCTTTTGCTCTTGTTTACATAAATAAGCTTAAGTAGCACCCAGGTTTTCAGCAAAGATTATATCTAACCATGTCAACAATAACTCTTAAAAATTATATTAACTCATATCAATGACATAATCAACTAGCGAGCAATAATAAAACATCTCAAATGACAACACCTTGTCAAAACAATCATGATATAATATGACAACAGTGGTATCTCGGTAGCCCTTTCTGAGACCGCAAAACATAAATGCAGAGCACCTCCAAAGTTCAAGCAACGGCTAAGCATTATAATTCATGGTAGAAAAGATCCAATTATGATGCATCCAACATTAACTATACACAATGCATGAGGATGACAATAGTGCTCTCAGAATCTGGCGCTTATTTGAGAAGGTGATGACTCAACATAAAATTAAATAGATAGTCCCTTCGCAGAGGGAAGCAGGGATTTGCAGCGGTGCCAAAGCTCACTTTTTTTAAAATAGAGGTATTTGAAATTTTGAGAAATGCACCCTTGTTTACTTTGTGACCATCAGTTGTCGATATCTTCCATGCTAAACACATTAGTGGCGGTTCCCAAGCGATAAAAGTAAAGGTTTACTCCCCCTCCACCAACAAACACACTCCACGGCTAGCCGTATCCACGGGTACCGTCCAAACCAACATCAGTCCTGGGGGAGTTTTGTTTAATTATTTGCAATTTGATTTCGGGACTGGGAATCCCTATTACCGCCCCTCTTTTGCAAGGACTAGTGAATAAACACTCATCATGAGAATAACCCGCTTAGCATGGAAGATACCGACTACCTCTTGTCACTCTATGAACAATCTAGGCACACAAAAAGGATATTTATTTCAAGTTTGTAGAGGTGGCACATGCAAATTTACTTAGAATGGCAGGGTAATATCGCATATAGGTAGGTATAGTGGACTCATTTGGAATAACTTGGGTCTTAGGATTTTGATGCACAAGTAGTATTTCCGCTTAGTACAGGCGAAAGCTAGCAAATAGGTTGGGAAGCGGCCAGCTAGAGAGCAAAAACGGTCACGAACATGCATTATGCATAATGAACATTGGGTACTAGCATGAGTAGGATATGAACACCATGAACATAAATATCATAGAGGCTACATTGTTTTGATTCAACTACATGCATGAACATGTGCCAAGTCAAGCCACTCGAACATTCGGAGGAGGATACCATATCATCATACTACATCACAATCATTTTAACGCAATGTTGACATCCAAGATAAATCATTATCCACTCCTAGCTACTTAAGCATGGCATGAGAAACTATAATCTCTAATTGTCATTGCAAACATGTTTGATCTTATTATGCTGAGTCATGGATACTAGGTTAAACATATTTACAAAAATAGAACAAGTTGAGTTCGTACCTGTTTCTCTCTGCCACAGCCAGTTCACCAAATATCGTCATTATTGCCTTTCACTTGCACGACCGAACGATTTGAAAATAATAATAGTGCAAGAGTGTCGTGGACTAAGCTGGAATCTGCAAACATTTTATTCAAAGGAGAAGACAAGGTAATTTGGGCTCTTTGTTAGATCAACAATAATGCACATGAGAGCCACTCAACATTTTCATCGTGGTCTTCTCCTTGGTATGACTCAATAAACGGAAAAGAAATTCAGAGAAACACACTGAAATATTTTTGGAGTTTTTTTAGTTTTTCTAGAAGAAAGCAGAATAAAGAAGGAAAAACAAAAACGAGAAAAACTATTTACACGGGAAAGCTCCCAAAAAGCAAGAAGAAGAATCGAGAAATCTTTTTGGGTTTTTCTTTTAATACTATAACAAATTAAACTAGAAAGAAAAAAATGAAAAGAAGCAGGAAATATTTTTGGGTTTTCTCAAAGTTTTTCAAACACACAAGAAGAAAGCAAGAAAATAAATCCAGCATGGATATTACAATGAAAAAGTGTCGACACCGACAACTAGAATGAAATGTGTGAACCTGAATGTAATGTCGGTGGATATACGTACTCCCCCAAGCTTAGGCTTTTGGCCTAACTTGGTAATCACCACTCGTAGAACCCATCAGGTCCTATGTTGAAGTGCTGTGGAGCGGGCACCTGAGCTTCCCACTCCTGAGGCTCCTCCTCAGCTACCGCCAGGTTGTTCCGATAGGCAATAATGTCCTCAGGCATGATCCTGTATCCTCCCCTGGCAATAGAATCAAACAAAGCAGGTGCAGGCAAAGGGATAATATCACGGGTATCCACACTGAAAACTAGGTTGTAAGGAACACTATTAGTAGTGTCCTCGCCATCAAGAAACTGGTGAGCTACCATCGCCTGGTGATCTAGGTAAACCTTAGGCAAAGGATAATCATGTTGGCGTATCTGAACATTAAAATGACTCGCTAAGCGAGTAGCATAAATACCACCATGAACTTTGCCTTTGTACCTATTAAGGTGCAGGCGACGTGCAATGATAGCCCCAAGGCTATAGCTATTATCGCCGTAAAGTGCATGGTGTAAGACAGCGAAATCGGGGGCACTAAGTGCACCAACCTTCTCTCTAGCAAGAAAACACTTAGCGATAAATAGAGTAAAATAATGCACTGAAGGAAACTGCAAGCTAGTGGCGGTGACACTCGACACCCCTCTCTCATCTCCCACTGACAGAGTGCGATAAAACTCCTCAAATTCTGCAGGCCTAGGCTCTCTTATTTCCTTGTCATAAGGGATTAAGCATATATCACAAAATTCAGTAAGTGGTATCTGACGGGTTTCAGCATATAAATTAAACCGCACCTCAGAGGGGTTATTCCTACTTATGAAATGAAAACTTTGCACAATGGAATTTGTAAGGAGATGATATTGTTCACACTCAGCTGCGATGAAGTCGGTGAGGCCAGCATTGACAGCAAATTGTGCGAACTCTTGATGGATTCCGGCCCCATCCATGAAGGGGTTGTGAGGCCATTTGCATGGCCGCACTTCCGCCATTCTCCGAGTTTGGAGGTCACTATCCGATGATTCACCCACAACTCCCTTGGAGTTCTTCTTGGAAGCAAACTTCCTAAAGAAACTCATCTTATTCCTATGAACAAAATTCTGAAATTTTTAGTCCACAAAATTTTTGTCAACAAAACTTCACAAGATTGGTAGCAACTACTGATAGACATGCATAAAGGCTATATTGAGCATTCAAACTACTTAGAACTCTAAGAATTCGACATGCAAGCTCATCTACAGCAGCACCAAGAGTAGCTAATTATTCAAAATATAAAACACTAAAGCAAAAACTAATTGGACAAATGGAGGAGTCACATACCAAGTAGCAATCCCCCAAAACAGTTTCAGAAATGGAGCTTTGAGCAAAGAGATCAAAATCCGCGGGTTTGAGAGCAAGAACATGAGAGAGAGAGCAATGGTGATTTTTTTCTGGAGGTAGGTGGTGACATGGGCTAAAGAGATAAGTGAGGGGGGCCACGTGGGGACCACAACCCACCAGGGCACGCCTGGGGGTGCTGGCGCGCCCAGGTGGGTTGTGCCCACATGGTGCACCCCCCTCTGATGTTATTTGCACCAAAAATTCTTAAATATTCAGAAAAAATCGTATTAAATTTTCAGGGCATTCTGAGAACTTTTATTTTTTGGTTATTTTTTATTGCATGGGAAATTTAGAAAAGAGACAAAACATGGCATTTTATTTTATTTAACTAAGAAAAACAAAAAACAAATGTTGGGGACAGAAGGTTGTGCTTACTAAATTCGTCAACTTCATACCTCTAAAAAATGATCCATTAATAAGGTTGATCAAGTCTTATTAACAACCACTTTTGATTAGCAAGAAACCAAAGAACTTTCATAAAATACTAGGTTACCTCAACAGGGATATGCATGTCTCCCACAATAAGCATTTCATATTTCTTTTTGGCAGTAGGTAGAGGTAGTTGAAAACTTCCAATAGTGAGTGTCGGAGATTTTTCAATAACATTAATACCATTCACTTGGAATTGTTTCTTTGGAAAGTGCACCATATGCTCATTACCCTTGATATGAAAAGTGACCTTGCTTTTATTGCAATCAATAACAGCCCCTGCAGTATTCAAAAAGGGTCTACCAAGGATAATCGACATGTTGTCATCCTTGGGCATCTCAAGTATGACAAAGTCAGTCAAGATAGTAACATTAGCAACAACAACGGGCACATCCTCACAGATACCGATAGGTATGGCAATTGATTTATCAGCCATTGGGAAAGATATTTCATTAGGTGTGAGTTTATTTAAATCAAGTCTTTTATATAAAGAGAAAGGCATAACACTAACACCAGCTCCTAAATCACACAAAGCAGTTTTGACATAATTTCTTTTTATGGAGCAAGGTATAGTTGGTATTCCCGGATCTCCAAGTTTTTTAGGTACTCCATCCTTAAAAGAATAATTGGCAAGCATAGTGGAGATTTCAGCTTCCGGTATTTTTCTTTTATTAGAGATGATGTCTTTCATATATTTTGGATAAGGGGCCATCTTTAATATATCAGTCAAGCGAGTACGCAAAAAGACTGGCCTAATCATTTCAGCAAAGCGTTCAAATTCTTCATCATTTTTCTTCTTGGTTGATTTAGATGGAAAGGGCATGGGTTTCTGAACCCATGGTTCTCTTTCCTTTACATGTTTTCTAGCAACGAAGTCTGTTTTATCATATCTTTTATTTTTAGGTTGTGGGTTATCAAGATCAACAGCTGGTTCTATCTCAACATCATTATCTGGTCGTTTATCACTGTCTGGTTGAGTATCTTCATGAACATCATCATTATCTTTTTCATTATCACTAGGTGAATGTTCATTACCAGATTGAGTTTCAGCATCAGAGATAGAAACATCATTATCATTATCAGAAGGTTTTTCTATTTCAGGTTCACTAGAGGCATGCAAAGTCCTATCATTTTTATTTTTCTTTTTCTTCTTAGAAGGACTAGGTGCATCAGTGTTAATTCTTTGAGAGTCTTGTTCAATTCTTTTAGGATGTCCCTCAGGATAAAGTGGTTCCTGAGTCATTTTACCTCCTCTAGTTGCTACTCTAACAGCAAAGTCATTTATATTATTATTCATTTCATCTAGCAACTCTCTTTAAGATTTAGCAACTTGTTCTAGTTGAGTTTGAACCATAGAGGCATGTTTTCCTACACCTCTAACATCATTGGAGATTCTAAATAACAAGTCACTCAAGCGAGCAACCATATCAGAATTGTATTTCAATTGTTTCATAACATTTGCATTGAAGTGATCTTGCTTTCTAATATAGTTATCAAACTCATGAAGGCATTGACTAGGATGCATATTATAAGGATTGTCATTATCATTAAATTTCATTAAAGAATTTACCTCTACCACCTTGGGTGGTGGTGTATCAAGTCCATGTATCTCTTCAATAGGAGGTAAATTTTTAACATCCTCTGCCTTAATACCTTTTTCCTTCATGGATTTCTTTGCCTCTTGCATATCTTCCGGCCTGAGATATAAGATGCCCCTCTTCTTTGGAGTGGGTTTATGTGGTGGTTCAGGAAGAGTCCAATCATCAAAATAAATAAATATATTATTCAATAATTCCTCAGCTTGTTCAAAAGTTCGTTCCCTGAAAATACAGCCAGCACAACTATCTATGAAGTCCCTAGAAGCATCGGTTAGTCCATTATAGAAGATATCAAGTATTTCATTTTTCTTAAGAGGATGATCAGGCAAAGCATTAAGCAGTTGGAGAAGCCTCCCCCAAGCTTGTGGGATACACTCTTCTTCAATTTGCACAAAGTTAAATATTTCCTACAGGGCAGCTTGTTTCTTATGAGCAGGAATATATTTTTCAGAGAAGTAGTAAATCATATCCTGGGGACTACGCACACAACCAGGAGCAAGAGTATTATACCAAGTCTTAGCATCACCCTTTAATGAGAACGGAAATAATTTGAGAATATAATAGTAGCAAATTTTCTCATCATGAGCAAATAGGGTGGCTATGTCATTCAGCTTAGTAAGATGTGCCACAATAGTTTCAGTTTCATAACCATGGAAAGGATCAGATTCAACCAAAGAAATTAACTCTGGGTCGACAGAGAATTCATAATCCTTATCATCAACAAAGATAGGTGAAGTAGCAAACTTGGGATCACACTTCATTCTAGCATTCAAAGATTTCTCCTTCAGTTTGCATAATAAATTCTTAAGATCGTATCTATCATTGCAAGCAAGAAAATCTCTAGCTGTCTCCTCATCCATAACATAACCTTCAGGTACTTAGGCAATTCATATCTAGGAGAGCTAGGTCTAAAAGGTGTTTCAAGGTGTTCAGTTTCAATAATTTCATCAGTTTTAGAAATATCATCAGTTACAGCATTCTCAATATCTTTAGGTCTAGCAAGTTGTTCATCAACAAATTCACCCAGTGGCACAGTATTACCAAGCAAAGCAGTAGTATCATCATAAGCATCATGTATAGCAAAAGTAGCATCATCAATTGCTTGCAACATATCAGAATGAATAGCAGGTGTAGGTGTCGCCAGCTTACTCAAAACAGAAGGTGAATCAAGTGCAGAGCTAGATGGCAGTTCCTTGCCACCCCTCGTCTTAGAGGAAAAAATCTTAGTCTTTGTATCCTTCAGATTCTTCATAGTGATAAATTGATAATAATCCCAAGTGACTCAACAAATATAGCTATGCTCCCCGGTAACCACGCCAGAAAAAGGTCTTGATAACCCACAAGTATAGGGGATCGCAATAGTTTTCGAGGGTAGAGTATTCAACCCAAATTTGTTGATTCGACACAACGGGAGCCAAACAATATTTGTAAGTATTAGCAGCTGAGTTGTCAATTCAACCACACCTGGAGATTAATTATCTGCAGCAAAGTGATCAGTAGCAAAGTAGTATGATAGTTTTGATAGCAGTAGTAACAGTAACAGTAACGGTAACAATGATAGCAATGATTTTGTAGCAAGTGTAACAGTAGCAGCAACAGTAGTAACTTAGCAAGAACAATATATGGAAAATTCGTAGGCATTGGATCGGTGAATTCGTTGGATGATATTCATCATATAACAGTTATAAGCTAGGGCGATATGGCACTAGCTCCAGTTCATAAATATAATGTAGGCATGTATTCCGTAAATAGTCATACGTGCTTATGGAAAGAACTTGCATGTCATCTTTTGTCCTACCCTCCCGTGGCAGGGGGTCCATAAGGAAACTAAGGGATACTAAGGCCTCCTTTTAATAGAAAACCGGAACAAAGCATTAGCACATAGTGAATACATGAACTCCTCAAACTACGGTCATCACCGGAAAGTATCCCGACTATTGTCACTTCGGGGTTTGCGGATCATAACACGTAGTAGGTGACTATAACTTGCAAGATCGGATCTAGAACATAGATATAATGGTGATAACATAAACGGTTCAGATCTGAAATCATGGCACCCGGGCCCAAAGTGACAAGCATTAAGCATGGCAAAGTCATAGCAACATCAATCTCAGAACATAGTGGATACTAGGGATCAAGCCCTAACAAAACTAACTCGATTACATGATGAATCTCATCCAACTCCTCACCGACCAGCGAGCCTACGAAGGAATTACTCACTCCCGGTGGGGAGCATCCTGGAATTGGCGATGAAGGAGGGTTGGTGATGACGAAGATCAGAGATCCCCCTCTCCGGAGCCCAAAACAGACTCCAGATCTGGCCTCCCGATGAAGAACAAGAGGTGGCGGCGGCTCCATATCGTGAAACGAGATAATTCTTCCTCCCTGATTTTTTCTGGAAAAATAGGATTTTATAGCATTGGAATCAGGGTCTATGGGGCCACCAGGTGGGCATAACGCACCTGGGCGCGCCTGAGGGGGGAGGGCGCCCTGGTGGGTTGTGCTCACCCAGGGGCCCCCCTCCGGTGGTTCTTGGCTCCAGTATTTTTCTTTTATTGTATAAAAATTCTCCAAAAAGTTTCATTCCAATCCGAGAACTTTTATTTCTACACAAAAACAACATCATTGTAGTTCTGCTGAAAACAGCGTCAGTCCGGGTTAGTTTCATTCAAATCATGCAAATTAGAGTCCAAAATAAGAGGAAAAGCATTAGGAAAAGTAGATACGACGGAGACGTATCAAAGGTAAAACAAAGTAAAAACAAATAAATTGCAACAAGGTATTTTTGTGTTTTTTTGGTTTATAGATCTAAAAATATATGATGGAAAATAGACCCGGGGGACATAGGTTTCACTAGAGGCTTCTCTCTTGAAGATAGCATACGGTGGGTGAACAAATTATTGTTGAGCAATTGATAGAAGAGCGCAAAGTTATGACGATATCTAAGGCAATGATCATGAATATAGGCATCACGTCCGTGACAAGTAGACCGAAACGATTCTGCATCTACTACTATTACTCCACACATCGACCGCTATCCAGCATGCATCTAGAGTATTAAGTTCATAAGAATGGAGTAACACCTTAAGCAAGATGACATGATGTAGAGGGATAAACTCAAGCAATATGATATAAACCCCATCTTTTTATCCTCGATGGCAATAATACAATACATGCCTCGCTACCCCTTCTGTCACTGGTTGAGGACACCGCAAGATTGAACCCAAAACAAAGCACCTCTCCCATTGCAAGCAAAACCAATCTAGTTGTCCAAAACAAACCGATAGTTCGAAGAGAAATACAAAGATATCTTAATCATGCATAAAAGAGTTCAGAGAAGACTCAAATAATATTCATAGATAATCTGATCATAAATCCACAATTCATCGGATCTCAACAAACACACCGTAAAAAAGTATTACATCGAATAGATCTCCAAGAACATCGAGGAGAACATTGTATTGAAGATCAAAGAGAGAGAAGAAGCCATCTAGCTAGTAGCTATGGACCCGTAGGTCTGTGGTAACTACTCACACATCATCGTTGGGCAGCTAGGTTGATGTAGAGGCCCTCCATGATCGAATCCCCCTCCGGCAGATCGCTGGAAAAGGCCCCAAGATGGGATCTCACGGGAATAGAGGCTTGCGGCAGTGAATTTTTTTTTTTGGTGGACGCTTCTGGTGGTTTGGAAATATTTGGGAATTTATAGCGCAAGAATTAGGGTTGGAGGACTCCCGAGGGGCCCATAAGCCCTCAGGGTGTGCCTGGCAGGCTTGTGGCCTCCTCGGGCATCTTCTGACCCCTCTCCAAGCTCCGTGGATGTCTTCTGGTCCAAGAAAAATCATCGTAAAGTTTTATTCTGTTTGGACTCCATTTGATATTCTTCTTCTGTAAAACTCAAAAACAAGGAAAAAATAGAAACTGGCACTGGGCTCTAGGTTAATAGGTTAGTTCCAAAAATAATATGAAATAGCATATTAATGCATATAAAACATCCAAAACAGATAATATAATAGCATGGAACAATAAAAAATTATAGATACATTGGAGACGTATCAAGCATCCCCAAGCTTAATTCCTGCTCATCCTCGAGTAGGTAAATGATAAAAACAGAATTTTTGATGTGGAATGCTACCTAACATATTTATCAATGTAATCTTCTTTATTGTGGTATGAATATTCAGAACCATAAGATTCAAAACAAAAGTTTAATATTGACATAAAAACAATAGTACTTCAAGCATACTAATAAAGCAATCATGTCTTCTCAAAATAACATGGCTAAAGAAAGTTATCCCTAGAAAATCATATAGTCTGGCTATGCTCCATCTTCATCATAAAAAATATTTCATCATGCACAACCCCGATGACAAGCCAAGCAATTGTTTCATACTTTTGATGTTCTCAAACTTTTTCAACTTTCATGCAATACATGAGCGTGGGCCATGGATATAGCACTATAGGTGGAATAAAATATGGTGGTTGTGGAGAAGACAAAAAGGAGAAAGTCTCACATCAACTAGGCAAATTAATGGGCTATGGAGATGCCCATCAATTGATATCGATGCAAGTGAGTAGGGATTGCCATGCAACGGATGCACTAGAGCTATAAGTGTATGAAAGCTCAAAAAGAAACTAAGTGGGTGTGCATCCAACTTGCTTGCTCACGAAGACCTAGGGCAATTTTGAGGAAGCCCATCATTGGAATATACAAGCC
Organism: Thinopyrum elongatum; assembly: GCA_011799875.1. Taxonomy (NCBI): domain Eukaryota; kingdom Viridiplantae; phylum Streptophyta; class Magnoliopsida; order Poales; family Poaceae; genus Thinopyrum; species Thinopyrum elongatum. Next base: position 588,458,693 of record CM022298.1, read on the forward strand.
AAGTTCTATAATAAAAAATTCTCACTAGTATATGAAATCGACAAAATACGAGACTCTCTATCATGAAGATCATGGTGCTACTTTGAAGCACAAGTGAGGAAAAAGGATAGTAACATTGTCCCTTCTCTCTTTTCTCTCATTTTTTTCTTTTCTCTTTTTTTTGTTTGGGCTTCTTTCGCCTCTTTTATTTTTTATAAAGTCCGGAGACTCATCCCAACTTGTGAGGGAATCATAGCTTCCATCATCCTTTCCTCACATGGGACAATGCTCTAATAATGATGATCATCACACTTTTATTTACTTACAACTCAAAAATTACAACTCGATACTAGAACAAGATATGACTCTATATGAATGCCTCCGGCGGTGTACCGGGATGTGCTATGATCAAGAGTGACATGTGTAAAAAATATGAACGGTGGCCTTGCCACAAATACTATGCCAACTACATGATCATGCAAAGCAATATGACAATGATGGTGAGTGTCATAATAAACAGAACGGTGGAAGTTGCATGGCAATATATCTCGGAATGGCTATGGAAATGCCATAATAGGTAGGTATGGTGGCTGTTTTGAGGAAGGGTAAATGGTGGGTTTAATGCACCGGCGAAAGTTGCGCGGTACTAGAGAGGCTAGCAATGGTGGAAGGGTGGGAGTGCGTATAATCCATGGACTCAACATTAGTCATAAAGAACTCACATACTCATTGAAAAAATTTATTAGCCATTGAAATAAAGTACTACACGCATGCTCCTAGGGGGATAGATTGGTAGGAAAAGACCATCGCTCGTCCCCGACCGCCACTCATAAGGAAGACAATAAAAAAAATCATGCTCCGACTTCATCACATAACGGTTCACCGTACGTGCAGGCTACGGGAATCACAAACTTTAACACAAGTATTTCTACCAATCCACAATTACTCACTAGCATGAATCTAATATCACCATCTTTATATCTCAAAACAAATGCAAGGAATCAAACTTCTCATCTTATTCAATGCTCTTTATATGAAAGTTTTTATTATATCCCTCTTGGATGCCCATCATATTAGGACTAAATTCATAACCTAAGCAAATTACCATGCTGTTTAAGACTCTCAAAATAATATAAGTGAAGCATGAGAGTTCAACAATTTCTGTGAAATAAAGCCACCGTCGTGCTCTAAAAAGATATAAGTGAAGCACTAGAGCAAACTGCCTAGCTCGAAAAATATAAGTGAAGCACATATGGTATACTAATAAATTCATGATTAATGTGTGTCCCTCTCAAAAGGTGTGTACAGCAAGGATGATTGTGGCAAACTAAAAATCAAAGACTCATATCATACAAGACGCTCCAAGCAAAACACATATCATGTGGTGAATAAAAATATAGCCTCAAGTAAATTTACCGATGTATTGAAGACGAAAGAGGGGATGCCATCTGGGGCATCCCCAAGCCTAGATGCTTGGTTGTCCTTGAATATTACCTTGGGGTGCCTTGGGCATCCCCAAGCTGAGGCTCTTGCCACTCCTTATTCCGTTGTCCATCAAATCTTTACCCAAGACTTGAAAACTTCATAACACAAAACTCAACAGAAAATCTCACAAGATCCGTTAGTATAATAAAAATAAATCACCACTTTAGGTACTGTTGTGAACTCATTATTTATTTATATTGGTGTAATATATACTGTATTCCAACTTCTCCATGGTTCATACACCCCGATACTACCCATAGATTCATCAAAATAAGCAAACAATACAAAGAAAACAGAATCTGTCAAAAACAGAATAGTTTGTAGTAATCTGGAAATTTCTTATACTTCTGTAACTCCAAAAATTCTGAAAAATTAGGAAAGCTTGGGAAATTTGTATATCAATATTTCATAAAAAATTCATATCAAAAGCACGTTTATGTGATTTTTTAAATTTCTAGCAATGAGCGCAAAAGTTTTTCTTTTTCAGCAAGATCAAATCAACTATCATCGTAGACCATCCCAAAGGTCTTACTTGGCTCAAACACTAGTTAAGACACCAAAACACAATTAATAAAGAGGCAATAATGTGTATTTATTGAAAAACATAACCAAAATAAAAAAAAATAGGTTGCCTCCCAACAAGCGCTATAGTTTAATGCCCCTAGCTAGGCATAAAACATAGATCTAGGTATTGTCATCTTTGGTATGCAAACCATAAGTAGCACTCATAATAGATTCATATGGCAACTTAATTTTCTTTCTTGGGAAGTGTTCCATGCCCTTCCTTAACGGAAATTGAAATCTAATGTTTCCTTCTTTCATATCAATAATTGCACCAATCGTTCTAAGGAAAGGTCTACCAAGAATAATAGGACATGTAGGATTGCAATCTATATCAAGCACAATAAAATCTACGGGCACATAGTTCCTATTTGCAACAATAAGAACATCATTAATTCTTCCCATGGGTTTCTTAGTAGTGGAATCCGCTAGATGCAAATTTAAAGAGCAATCATCAAATTCACGAAAACCTAGCGCATCACATAAAGTGTTCTGAATAGTGGAAACGCTAGCACCCAAATCACACAAAGCATTGCACTCATAATCTTTAATTTTAATCTTAATAGTAGGTTCCCACTCATCATAAAGCTTTCTAGGGATAGAAACTTCCAACTCAAGTTTTTCTTTAAAAGATTTCATCATAGCATCAATGATATGTTTAGTAAAAGCTTTATTTTGGTTGTAAGCATGCGGTGAATTTAACATGGATTGCAACAAGGAAATACAATCTATCCAAGAGCAATTATCACAATTAAATTCCTTGAAATCCAAAAGAGTGGGTTCATCGCTACTTAAAGTTTTGACCTCTCCAATCCCACTTTTATCAATTTTTTCAATAAGATCTTTAAACTCCAAATTATTGGGACGCCTTTTAGCTAAAGTTGACTCACCTCCAGTCCCATATTTATCAAGATTTATATTAGAAAACAAAGATTCAATAGGAGTCACACCAATCACTTTAAGATCTTCATCATTATTTTCACAAAAACTAGAAGAACACGCTTTTGCAAACGAATGTCGCTTAACACGCATCCTAGCAGTTCTCTATTTACATTCATCCATGGAAATTTTAATATCTTTCATAGATTCATTAATATCATGCTTGGGTGGCATAGATGTAATCTTTAAAGAATCAATCACAAGAGAAATTCTATCAACGTTCCTAGCCAAATCATCAACCTTAAGCAATTTTTCTTCTACCATAGCATTAAAATTCTTTTGGGAATTAATGAAATCTTTAATATTATTCTCAAGATCAGAGGGTATTTTATTATAATTTCCATAAGAATTGTTGTAGGAATTACCATAATTATTAGAGGAATTACTAGGAAATGGCCTAGGGTTGAAATTACCTCTATACGCGTTATTACCAAAATTGTTCCTACCAACAAAATTCACATCCATAGATTCATTATTATTCTCAATCAAAGTGGAAAAAGGCATATCATTAGGATCAATAGGATCACTCTTACTAGCAAACAAATTCATAAGTTCATCCATCTTTCCACTCAAAGTATTAATTTCTTCAATCGCATGCACCTTTTTACTAGTGGAAGATCTTTCGGTATGCCATTGAGAGTAATTTGCCATAATATTATCTAGGAGTTTAGTAGCTTCTCCTAATGTAATTTCCATAAAAGTACCTCACGCAGTGGAATACTAAAGATTTCTAGATGCAAAATTCAATCCGGGCTAAAAAAATTGTATGATCATCCATAGACTTAAACCATGAGTAGGGCAATTTCTTATCATTAATTTCATCCTCTCCCAAGATTGTGCAACATGTTCATGATCAAGTTGCTTAAAATTCATTATGTCGTTCCTAAGGGAGATGATCTTAGCGTGAGGAAAATACTTGGAAATAAAAGCATCTTTACACTTGTTCCATGAACCAATATTATTTTTAGGCAAAGATGAAAACCAAGTTTTAGCATGATCTCGTAGTGAGAACGGAAATAGCTTCAATTTAACAATATCATTATCCACATCTTTTTTCTTTTGCATATCACACAACTCAATGAAAGTATTTAGATGGGATGCGGCATCTTCCCTAGGAAGGCCGGAAATTGATCTTTCATAACAAGATTCAACAAAGCGGCATTAATTTCATAAGATTCCACACTAGTGGCGGGAGCAGTCAGAGTACTAATAAAATCATTATTATTAGTATTGGAAAAGTCACACAATTTGGTATTTTCTTGAGACATCATGACAAGGCAAGCAATCTAACACACGAGCAAACGGAAAGCAAACGAAAAAGACGAATGAAAGAAGGACGAATAAAAAGGAAAATCTTTTTGTGTTTTTTCTGAAAACATTTTAGAAGTGGGGGAGAGGAAAACGAGAGGCAAATGGCAAATAACGTAATGTAAGAGATGAGACTTTATGATGGGTACTTGGTAGGCTTCATGTAGAACCTCCCCGGCAACGGCGCCAGAAATTCTTCCTGCTACTTCTTGAGCTTGCGTTGATTTTTCCCTTGAAGAGGAAAGGGTGATTCATCAAAGTAGAGATAAGTATTTACCTCAGTTAAGAACCAAGGTATCAATCCAGTAGGAGGCACAAGCTAGTCTCCAATCTATGCACCTGCACAAACTAACAAACACTTGCACTCAACGCGAAAAAGGGGTTGTCAATCCCTTCACGGTCTCGAACAAGAGTGAGATCTAATAGAGATAGATATAAAAGATTACTAAAACGTAAAACAAAGTAAAAACAAATAAATTGCAGCAAGGTATTTTTGGGTTTTTTGGTTTATAGATCTGAAAATATATGATGGAAAATAGACCCGGGGGCCATAGGTTTCACTAGAGGCTTCTCTCTTGAAGATAGCATACGGTGGGTGAACAAATTACTGTTGAGTAATTGATAGAAAAGCGCAAAGTTATGACGATATCTAAGGCAATGATCATGAATATAGGCATCACGTCCGTGACAAGTAGACCAAAACGATTCTGCATCTACTACTATTACTCCACACATCAACATGTGACGACCCCGGCTTAATCGTGCACTAACCATACACGCAAATGCACACGATCGAGCCTAAGGACTCACTTGAAGATATCACAACACAACTCTAAAACATAAATAAAGTCATACAAGCTTTAAATTACAAGCCAGGGCCTCGAGGGCTCGAATACATAGCTCGATGGCATACAAGTGTCAGCAGAAGCATCAGATATCTGAGTATAGATATGAAAGAAAACACAGATAAGCCTTTAAGAAGGCGGGGCAAAACAAAAGCTACGATCGAAAGGCGCAGGCCTCCTGCCTGGGACCCTCCGAACCTACTCCTGGTCGTAAGACGGCTCCTCGTAGTAGTACTCACCAGGAGGGTAGTAGTGGTAGCTGTCGGCGGGGGCAGCTATCTCAGGGACTCCGTCATCTGGTTGCGACAAACGGATATGGGAGAAAAAGAAAGCAAAGCAACCGTGAGTACTCATCCAAAGTACTCAGCAAGCAAGGATCTATACTACATATGCAACATTTTCAAAGGAAGGCTGCATATGTGGACTGGGCTGCAGAAATGCCAGAATAGAGAGAAAGCCTAGTCCTATCAAAGACTAGCATCTTTATCATCTTCAGCGGTCTTGCAGCATTAGAACAGTGCAGATTATCATAATGTAAAGTAGTAGTAGTGTTATCAACCTCGCCCAGAGATCCTTTCTCGACTCCCTGTGAGAAAGCAATCCCAGAGCCATACTATCCAGTTATCATCTCAAGTCACCAGTTCTAGTTGTATCGATCGGGATACAACTCCGAGTGTCCGTTACCGTAGGACAGGCTATCGATAGATTAGTTCTTCCCTGCAGGGGTGCACCAACTTACCCACCACGCTCGCTTAACTCCGGCCGGACACACTTTTCTGGGTCATGCCCGGCCTCGGCCAAACAACATGCCGCAACCCGACCTAGGCTTAACAGAGAGGTCAGCACGCCGGACTAAACCTATGCCCCCAGGGGTCTTGGGCCATCGCCCCGGGAACTCCTGCATGTTACGGGGCCACCGAGAGCAGACCTAGCAACCCCTTATACAAGCACGGTTGCGTTCCTAGTCCAACTCGGCGTGCGCCGCTCCTTACTAACGTCAATTAAGCTTCGGCTGATGTATACGACGCAGAACGCCCATACTATGCCCACGTGATGGTTGGTGCTATCAGGCCAGAGGCCCCTCGGATCAAATATCCAAATCGTTAGTGGTTTGGGAGTGCGGTAACGAGCAGAGACTCACGATCGATGTGACCCCGTCGCCCCGTCTCGAGGACTTGCGGCAAGGGATAAGAATGCCCGGCCACGCCTCGTATTCATCTCTCGGGCACCTTCCAGGTCAACCCGTCTCCACATCACTTCGCAAATATGCTCGCGCGGGTACCCCTCAGGGCCGACCCATCTTTAGTAACATGGTTCCGTGTAAAGTCATAGTAACCATAGTAACCGTGTGTCTAACACCAAGGGGAACCCTGAGGAATCACCCTCGATGGAATTCCACCTGATGTTATCGTCAAGGTGAATGGAGGAGGAATCACCCTCGAGGTCCACACTTGAGAAGTTGCACGACGACGTCGTTATCGGGGGGTGGTGTAGGAGGAATCACCCTCACTGACCACGTCCGAATAAATAACCTACAAGGTTATCATCAGAAGTGCTGACGAGGTATCACCCTCGGCACTCGATAGTAACCCAGTAGTGTCGAGCAACTAAGGGGGAAGTGATGTGCGGTGCCGTGGCCTGGTCTTTGATCCCGTTGATCGGGTCTTCTGATAATCCAGCGGGGCAGTCGGGACAAAGGGGGATTTTCTGATGGGTCTCTACCCAGACTATACTAAACAGTTTAGGATAAGCAGGTAGGTAGCAACAGCAGGTTACAATAAACAGGCTATGCATCAGAATAGGTAAAGCAGTAGCAGCAGCAATTCTAATGCAAGCATAAGATAGAAGAGAATAGGCGATATAGGCATGTTCAAAATGGGGGTGCTTGCCTGGTTGCTTAGCAAACACCAACGGGTCTTTGACGAGGTAGACAATCATAGGGTCATCATCAGTCTTGGGGTGTATCGAGAGAGAAGAGGGGGAAGAAACAATAAATAAAGGCAGACAGATGCAATCACATAAGCATAGCATGACAACACTTTATTCGAGAGGAGCCCTAATGTAGTACTACGCAAGTTAGTGGGAGCGGAAATTATCCGGGAGGGTTCTCCCAGCTCCGAGTGATTATCGGACAGATGAAACGGAGGGAAAAGTTCCATGTTCAGGTAGTTAGGGGCACCTGACAGGCATGTGGAGGTCATATTCGGATTCGTCTCGTTTTTCTGATCGTTTTTCATATATAAATCTTTTTCATCCGAGCTACGGTTATTTTTCTATGAATTTTTAAAGGTTTATCAATATTCTAGAATTATTTTATTTAACAGAATTAATTATTGCGTCAGCAGTGTGTCATGATGATGTCAGCAGGTCAACAGATTGGTCCAGGTCAAATCTGACCTGTGGGACCCACTTGTCACTGTCATAGGGCTAATTAAGAAATTAGTTAAACTAACAGCAGCTAATTAGAGGGGTGGGCCCCCCATGTCAGTGTCTATGTTATTTCTCAGATTAATTTTTAAAACCTAATTAGTTTAGTTAATCGCTGGGACCCACATGTCAACGTCAGAGGGGTGAACAGTGCCGCGCATTGACCGTAGTCAACGCGGTTAACGGCGGCCAGGAGGCCCGCTGGCAGTGGCTCGGGGTGGACCCCATGCGGTGCCAAGTCAGCGCGTCGCCGGCGAGAGCTCCGGCGAGGCCGTTTGCGACGGCGCAACTCCGGCGAGATGCGGGTTTCCACTACACGGCACCAAATCGCGCGCCGCAACCACCATTCGGACGAGGGACGAGCGCCGCGTCGATCTGAACAACTGGCGCGAGCTCTGGTGGCCTATATCATCGACTACGACGAGCGCGGGCGGCGGCCGGAATCGGGCTTCTCCGGAAAAGCGGCTACGCGGTGCGCTCGGGTGAACTAGCTTCGCGGGCGAGCTCTACGGGACCCCTGGATCTCATCAGGACTATGCCTTTCTGAAAAACGGCACGGGAGTGAGGGAATCGCCGGCAATGGTGGCAGCGAGCTACAGTTCCGAGCGGCACCGTTGATCTAGCGTGCAAGCAAGCAACCGAAGGAGGTCAGGGGAGAGGGGGAAGCTCACCGAGCGGCGCAAGTTGGCCCATGGCGGCTTTGTAGCAGCAGAGGGCTCTGGTTCACCGGAGCAGTGCCGGAGATGTAGAGGAAGGGGATGGCTCGATGCGGACGATGGAGGTCACCCCGGCTCGAACTGAAAGGCGGGGGCGACGTGGACGATGACGGCGCTCCTCCTGGACATCAACTGACGGTGTGAGGAGCTCGGTGGGCGCGTGCACGACGGTGGTCCGGCGATGGCTGCGTCGGCCTCCTTTGGAGAGAAGGGGAAACGAGCGAGGAGGACGAGTGGGAGGGGGAAGGAGTGAGCGAAGCGACCAGGGAGGATGGACGAGGGGTTGCTCTTATCCACCCGCTGTCGGTGGCGTCGCCGTGTCGCTGGTTCGCCAGCGCTCGCGCGCGACCAAGGCGAGGACGACACGGGGAGGGGAACAGGTGAGTTGGGCTGGGCCTCACGGCCCAGTGCCAGCTAAGTCTTCTCCCCCTTTCTTTTCCGTTTTCCCTTTTTATTTAAAACAGAGTCAGCAAAAGAATTTTGTGGGCCACCAGATCAATTTAGAAAAATGTGGAAGTGAGCCATAATATTTCCTAGTAATACTTGGCACTGCCTCAAGAAGTTTGGGAGCAAAAGGAAAAGGTTAGGTATTTTTATAAATTGAAGAGGACAAATTAAATGCTGCTGGACCACTGTTTTAGTTGCTTGGGTTAATTTGGAGATTTTAATAATGTCTATTTCATTTTTATAATTACTTTGAGATTATTTGCAATACTATGAACATTTTAGTTTTACTGTTTGAAGAAATATTAATTTGACTTAAGTTGGGAATTAGAATTAGAATTAGAATTATTTTCTAGATGCATTTTATTTAGGATGATCATGGTGACCTGGCTAATTAATTATCTAAATGGCAGGGTTAAGATCTGGGGATGTTACACAACCGCTATCCAGCATGTATCTAGAGTATTAAGTTCATAAGAACGGAGTAACGCCTTAAGCAAGATGACGTGATGTAGAGGGATAAACTCAAGCAATATGATATAAACCCCATATTTTTATCCTCGATGGCAACAATACAATACGTGCCTTGCTACCCCTTCTGTCACTGGGTGAGGACACCGCAAGATTGAACCTAAAACTAAGCACCTCTCCCATTGCAAGCAAAACCAATCTAGTTGGACAAACCAAACCGATAGTTCGAAGAGAAATACAAAGATATCTTAATCATGCATAAAAGTGTTCAGAGAAGACTCAAATAATATTCATAGATAATCTGATCATAAATCCACAATTCATCGGATCACAACAAACACACCGCAAAAAAGTATTACATCGAATAGATCTCCAAGAACATCGAGGAGAACATTGTATTGAAGATCAAAGAGAGAGAAGAAGCCATCTAGCTACTAGCTATGGACCCGTAGGTCTATGGTAAACTACTCACACATCATCGGTAGGGCAGCAAGGTTGATGTAGAGGCCCTCCGTGATTGAATCCCCCTTCGGCAGATCACCAGAAAAGGCCCCAAGATGGGATCTCACGGGAATAGAGGCTTGCGGTGGCGGAAAAGTATTTTGGTGGACGCTTCTGGTGGTTTGGGAATATTTGGGAATTTATAGCGCAAGAATTAGGGTTGGAGGACTCCCGAGGGGCCCATAAGCCCTCAGGGCGTGCCTGGCAGGCTTGTGGCCTCCTCGGGCATCTTCTGACCCCCTCTCCAAGCTCTGTGGATGTCTTCTGGTCCAAGAAAAATCATCGTAAAGTTTTATTCCGTTTGGACTCCATTTGATATTCTTCTTCTGTAAAACTCAAAAACAAGGAAAAAACAGAAACTGGCATTGGGCTCTAGGTTAATAGGTTAGTCCCAAAAATAATATGAAATAGCATATTAATGCATATAAAACATCCAAAACAGATAATATAATAGCATGGAACAATAAAAAATTATAGATACATTGGAGACGTATCAAGCATCCCCAAGTTAATTCCTGCTCGTCCTCGAGTAGGTAAATGATAAAAACAGAATTTTTGATGTGGAATGCTACCTAACATATTTATCAATGTAATCTTCTTTATTGTGGTATGAATATTCAGATCCACAAGATTCAAAACAAAAGTTTAATATTGACATAAAAACAATAATACTTCAAGCATACTAATAAAGCAATCATGTCTTCTCAAAATAACATGGCCAAAGAAAGTTATCCCTACAAAATCATATAGTCTGGCTATGCTCCATCTTCATCACAAAAAATATTTCATCATGCATAACCCCGATGACAAGCCAAGCAATTGTTTCATACTTTTGATGTTCTCAAACTTTTTCAACTTTCACGCAATACATGAGCGTGAGCCATGGATATAACACTATAGGTTGAATAGAATATGGTGGTTGTGGAGAAGACAAAAAGAAGGAGAAAATCTCACATCAACTAGGCAAATTAATGGGCTATGGAGATGCCCATCAATTGATATCGATGCAAGTGAGTAGGGATTGCCATGCAACGGATGCACTAGAGCTATAATTGTATGAAAGCTCAAAAAGAAACTAAGTGGGTGTGCATCCAAGTTGCTTGCTCACGAAGACCTAGGGCAATTTTGAGGAAGCCCATCATTGGAATATACAAGCCAAGTTCTATAATGAAAAATTCCCACTAGTATATGAAATCGACAAAATAGGAGACTCTCTATCATGAAGACCATGGTGCTACTTTGAAGCACAAGTGTGGAAAAAGGATAGTAACATTGTCGCTTCTCTCTTTTCTCTCATTTTTTTATTTTCTCTTTTTTTTGTTTGGGCTTCTTTCGCCTCTTTTATTTTTATAAAGTCCGGAGACTCATCCCAACTTGTGAGGGAATCATAGCTTCCATCATCCTTTCCTCACATGGGACAATGCTCTAATAATGATGATCATCACACTTTTATTTACTTGCAACTCAAAAATTACAACTCGATACTAGAACAAGATATGACTATATGAATGCCTCCGGCGGTGTGGCGAGATGTGCTATGATCAAGAGTGACATGTATAAAAAATATGAACGGTGGCCTTGCCACAAATACTATGCCAACTACATGATCATGCAAAGCAATATGACAATGATGGTGAGTGTCATAATAAACGGAACGGTGGAAGTTGGATGGCAATATATCTCGGAATGGCTATGGAAATGCCATAATAGGTAGGTATGGTGGCTGTTTTGAGGAAGGGTAAATGGTGGGTTTAATGCACCGGCGAAAGTTGCGCGATACTAGAGAGGCTAGCAATGGTGGAAGGGTGAGAGTGCGTATAATCCATGGACTCAACATTAGTCATAAAGAACTCACATACTCATTGCAAAAAATTATTAGCCATTGAAACAAAGTACTACATGCATGCTCCTAGGGGGATAGATTGGTAGGAAAAGACCATCGCTCGTCCCCGAGCGCCACCCATAAGGAAGACAATAAAAAAAATCATGCTCCGACTTCATCACATAACGGTTCACCGTACGTGCAGGCTACGGGAATCAGAAACTTTAACACAAGTATTTCTACCAATCCACAATTACTCACTAGCATGACTCTAATATCATCATCTTTATATCTCAAAACAAATGCAATTAATCAAACTTCTCATCTTATTCAATGCTCTTTATATGAAAGTTTTTATTATATCCCTCTTGGATGCCCATCATATTAGGACTAAATTCATAACCTAAGCAAAATACCATGCTGTTTAAGACTCTCAAAATAATATAAGTGAAGCATGAGATTTCAATAATTTCTCTGAAATAAAGCCACCGGCGTGCTCTAAAAAGATATAAGTGAAGCATTAGAGTGCAAAAAAGTATTACATCGAATAGATCTCCAAGAACATCGAGGAGAACATTGTATTAAAGATCAAAGAGAGAGAAGAAGCCATCTAGCTACTAGCTATGGACCCGTAGGTCTGTGGTAAACTACTCACACATCATCGGTAGGGCATCAAGGTTGATGTAGAGGCCGTCCGTGATCGAATCCCCCTCCGGCAGATCACTGGAAAAGTGCCCAAGATGGGATCTCACGAGAACAGAGGCTTGCGGCGGCGGAAAAGTATTTTGGTGGACGCTTCTGGTGGTTTGGGAATATTTAGGAATTTATAGCGCAAGAATTAGGCTTGGAGGACTGCCGAGGGGCCCACAAGCCCTCTAGCTTGTGGCCTCCTCGGGCATCTTCTGACCCCCTCTCCAAGCTCCGTGGATGTCTTCTGGTCTAAGAAAAATCATCGTAAAGTTTTCTTCCGTTTGGACTCCGTTTGATATTCCTTTTCTGTAAAACTCAAAAACAAGGGAAAAAACAGAAACTGGCACTGGGCTCTAGGTTAATAGGTTAGTCCCAAAAATAATATAAAATAGCATATTAATGCATATAAAACATCCAAAATAGATAATATAATAGCATGGAACAATCAAAAATTATAGATACGTTGGAGACGTATCAGTGAGGTGGTGGAGTTGTAGCCCGTAGAATTCAAGCAAACCCCAGAGAAAAGGACGAATGGGAAATTCCAGGCCGCGTAAGAGGAAGGGAACGAAGCATACCCTCTCGCCCTCGCGTGGGGTAGGGTGACTCTCGGCGCGCACTTGCCCACTCATGGAAGTTAATCCCGGACGAGTGGAAGCCAGATCTGAATCTGGCAGATATCTCTGGGTGGCTAAACGCTCCTGTTGGATATGCGTGACAACGCAGCTCCCCAGTCGCCTCAAATGAGGCCATGCGGATGCCTCGAAGAGCCTGCTTTGGTTGCCATTGATAGATCTCTTGGGGTTGGACCTGAGAGAGGGGGGAAGCTTGTGTGGATTGTCCAGGAAGGGGCTAAGATGCGCTTTGTCATGAACCTGGGATGTGTGCTTATAAATAAAGAAAAAGAAACCGATGCTTTGACGTCTCGCCATAAAGCGACTCGATTCCCTAGGAGGCATGGTGGTCGAGGTCAAGGATTGGAAGCCACGTGTAGTGGGACCGAGCTGTAACACCCTGGTTTTTGGCCCTTTCTTTTTCTTTTTGATTTATTTGGTTTTTGCTCTGATTTTTTTTTGGAGTGGTTCTGTGGACTTGAAACCTGGGGGACCTTAATTTCTTCTCCTCCCAAGTGGCTCATCATTCTCAAATCTCTCTCAAGATCATGTCATTTCTGAAAGTGCGTTATATCGACTAGAGGGGGGTGAATAGGCGATTTTTACAAATTCGTCACTGAGGAATTTCAAGGTGAGGAAATTCCTAAGCAACGAACTACTTAGCAGCGGAATAAGTACTCAGATGCAAACATAACATGGCATAAGCACTGTCATCATGATGAAATGAAATAGGCACAGAGAACAGGTAGCGTGATACACAGGATAAGTAGGTTGAAGACTAAGTGACTGAAGAAATAGGATTGAGGAAATTGAGAAAGTCTTCAGTCAAAGTCTTCACACAATAACGATCAAGTACACAGCAAGTATGCGAGGAAATGAAAGGGTTGAGGAAATAGAACCAGTAGCTTGGTGAAGACAATGATTTGGTAGACCAGTTCCAACTGCTGTGACAGTTGTACGTCTGGTTGGAGCGGCTAGGTATTTGAACCTGAGGACACACAGTCCTGGACACACAGTCCTCAGCGTATTCTCCTTGAGCTAAGGTCACACAGACCTCACCCAATCACTCGTGGTAAGTCTTCACAGGTGACTTCCAAACCTTCACAGACTCGGTCACTCGGCGATCCACAATTCCTCTTGGATGCTCTAGACCATGACGCCTAACCGTCTGGAGGATGCACAGTCCTCAAAGGTAACAAGCATCGGTTCCACACAGGAACAATCTCTTCAGTGATGCTCAATCACTTTGGGTTTGTAGGTGTTTAGGTTTTTGGGTTTTTCCTCACTTGATGATTTTCGCTCAAAGTCCTCGGAGGATGGGATGCTCTCAATGACAAGTGTCAGTTTCTCTCGGAGCAGCCAACCAGCTAGTGGTTGTAGGAGGCGGCTATTTATAGCCTAGGGAGCAGCCCGACATGATAAGACATAAATGCCCTTCAATGATATGACCGTTAGGAGGGTAGGATATTTGGACAGCTGGCGCGTAGCACAACAACGGTCGGAAATTTGAGCTCTCAAATTCCTCAGGGCTATCATGTTCCTCACTTGTAGGCAATCCGCACTGGCAAATTCCTAACTCCTCAGTCAGAACAAATTCCTCAGAGAACAGAAGAACTTTGTCTCTGTCACTGAAGAAATTGACTGAACTGTATGATATTTCCAATGGCTTCACTCGAAAGGATTGGGTAGGTGTAGGATTTTGAGATGAGCATCACTTGGAAACTTTTCCTTAGTTTTACCTCGACCCCCTTTAACAGTACGGTGTTTCCTATGACTCAAGAAGACTAAAATGAAACTACGAAAACAAAAGTCTTCACGCTTCATAATCCTCGCATGAATATCAAGTCTTCAAGGTCACACGAATTTCCTCACTTTCAAAGTCTTCAAGAAAACCAAAGTCTTCAACTGAAGACATTCATTTTTAGGGGTCGACTTTCATCGTAAATAACAAACTCCTCATAGACTTATAGACCTATGTACACTCATAAAAACATTAGTCCCTTAACCTATAAGTCTTCAATACACTAAAATCACTAAGGGGCACTAGATGCACTTAAAATCTCCCCCTTTTTGGTGATTGATGATGTAAGTGCATCTAGTGCCCCTTAGTGATTTTGGTGTATTGAAGACTTATAGGTTAAGGGACTAATGCGTTTGTGAGTGTACACAGGTCTATAAGTGTATGAGGAGTTTGTTATTTACGATGAATGTCGACCCCTAAAAATGAATGTCTTCAACTGAAGACTTTGGTTTTCTTGAAGACTTTGAAAGTGAAGAAATTGGTGTGACCCTGAAGACTTGATATTCATGCGAGGATTATGAAGCATGAAGACTTTTGTTTTCGTAGTTTCATTTTCTTCTTCTTGAGTCATAGGAAACACCGTACTGTTAAAGGGGGTCGAGGTAAAACTAAGGAAAAGTTTCCAAGTGATGCTCAACTCAAAATCCTACACCTACCCAATCCTTTCGAGCGAAGCCATTGGAAATCTCATACAGTTTAGTCAATTTCTTTAGTGACAGAGACGAAGTTCTTCTGTTCTCTGAGGAATTTGTTCTGACTGAGGAGTTAGGAATTCGCCAGTGCGGATTGCCTACAAGTGAGGAACATGATAGGCCTGAGGAATTTGATACTCAAATATCCGACCGTTGCTGTGCTGCGCGCCAGCTGTCCAAATATCCTACCCACCTAACGGTCATATCATTGAAGGGCATTTATGTCTTATCATGTTGGGTTGCTCCCTAGGCTATAAATAGGCGCCCCCCTTCAACCACTAGCTGGTTGGCTGCTTCGAGACATAGATTGACACTTGTCATTTAGAGCATCCCATCCTCCGAGGACTTTGAGCGAAAATCATCAAGTGAGGAAAAACCCAAAAACCCAAACACCTACAAACCCAAAGTGATTGAGCATCACTGAAGAGATTGTTCCTGTGTGGAACCGACGCTTGTTACCTTTGAGGACTGTGCATCCTCCAGACGGTTAGGCGTCATGGTCTAGAGCATCCAAGAGGAAATTGTGGATTGCCGAGTGACCGAGTATGTGAAGGTTTGGAAGTCACCTGAAGACTTACCACGAGTGATTGGGCGAGGTCTGTGTGACCTTAGCTCAAGGAGAATACGGTGAGGACTGTGTGTCTGGGATTGTGTGTCCTCAGGTTTAAATACCTAGCCGCTCTAACCAGACGTACAACTGTCACAGCAGTTGGAACTGGTCTACCAAATTATTGTCTTCAACGAGCTACTGGTTCTATTTCCTCAACCCTTTCATTTCCTCGCATACTTGCTATGTATTTGATCATTACTGTTTGAAGGCTTTGAATGAAGACTTTCTCAATTTCCTCAGTTCAATTTCTTCAGTCAGTTTGTCTTCAGCCTGCTTATCCTATGTTTACGCTACTCGTACTCTGTGCTTGTTTTCATTTCATCATGATGACTGTGCTACTGCTCTGTTATGCTTGCATCTGAGTACTTATTCCGCTGCTAAGTAGTTCGTCGCTTAGGAATTTCCTCACCTTGAAATTCCTCAGTGATGAATTTGTAAAAATCGGCTATTCACCCCCCCTCTAGTTGATATAACGCACTTTCAATTGGTATCAGAGCAAGGTACTCCCTTCTTCTGTGTGATTTTGGTTTAACCACCTGGAGTTTTAGTTATGTCGACTGCAGGCATGATCAAGGTCTCGGCTGGGTGTCCTACCTTCGATGGGACGGACTACCCCTACTGGAAGAACAAGATGCGCATGCATCTTGAGGCAATTGACAACGATCTTTGGTACGTTGTGGAAAATGGCGTTCCCTCTGTCACTCCTTCCGTAAACGCTGCTGATGTGAAGAGATTCAAGCAACTCGACTCTCAAGCGAAGAATATCATATGTGGCCATCTGAGCAAAGGGTAGTATGGCAGAGTGAGTGCTTTGGAGACAGCTAAGCTTATCTAGGATAGGCTGTCCAAGGTCAACGAAGGAGTCTCAACTCAACGTGACTCTCGAGTTGACGTTCTTCGCAATCTCTTCAACCGCTTCAAAAGACTCGACAACGAAAATGTTCAGCAAACCTTTGATCGCCTCACTGACATTTCAAACGAGCTTCAAGCACTGGGTGCCACTGACATCACCGACCATGAGGTGGTGAAGAAATTACTGAGGTCACTCGATTCTTCATTCGATACACTGGCACTGATGATTCAAGAACATGGTGACTACAAGTCACTTGATCCTGCTGACATTCTTGAGAGGCTGAACACTCATGAATTCCAACTAGCTGAGAAGAGAGATCTCTACGGACCGAGCTATGGTAGATCTCGTGCACTGAAGGTCAAGGCAGTCTCTGAATCTGAAGATGAAGATTCTGGTAGCAGCCTTGGTGATCCTGAAGAATTGAGTCAGGAGCTAGCAATGCTCGTGAGGAAATTCCAGAAGTTCTCTAGACGTGGCCGATTTGGAAAATCCTCAAGAGGTGATGACATGAAATCAGATTCCTCATCCCGTGACTACAAGAAGAGAACTTGCCATAAATGCAAGAAACCTGGTCACTACATTACTGATTGTCCTCAGTGGGAGAAGGAATCAAAGAAGAAGAAATACAAGGATGAAAGTTCCGATGACTCAAAGAAGAAGAAGAAATCTTCAAAGTTCTCATCGTCAAAATCTTCAAAGTCTTCATCTCACAAGAAGAGCAGTTCCAAAAAGGCTCGGGCATTCATTGGCAAGGAAATGGACTCTGAAGCTGAAACTGAGGAACATGAGGAAGAGGAGGCATCTGAGGAGTCAGACTCTGGTGTGGCGAGCCTAGCCCTCGCTACTGCTTACGTTAGCAAGTCCATCTTCAACACTGAGGAAAATGGCTTCCCCAACATTGCTGATGACGGCAACGATGACTATGCTCCTACCTATTGCGTCATGGCAAAAGGTGCCAAGGTACTCAAATATCCCTCCTCTGAATCAAGTGAGGATGAATCTGATGATAACCTCAAACCCAGCTATTCCAAACTTGCTAATATTGCTGTTAAACAACAAATGGCTTTGGAAAAGGTTCAAAATATGCTAGACAAAAGCGATGACCTGTTAGGTGAGGAAATGGATCGAACTCAAACACTGAGTGATAATCTTCAGCAACTACAGTCTAAGTTTGACAACCTTCAAGGTCATCATGAAACTCTCTTAGCCGATCATGAGAAGCTTTCTTATGAATTTCTTCAAAGAAAGCAAGATCTTGAGAAGCTAAGGGTGAGTCATGAAGATCTTCAGAAGGAAAATGATTCATTACTTGCTCAACAGATCAGTTCCGCTCAGGAAGAATTTATTCCACCATGCTTGAAATGCATTGAATGTGAAACTGCTAATTCTTCACCTGAAAGTTCAAATGCTTCTATTGCTGCAAATTCTTCAACTATCTCTGTGGTCACAAATTCCTCATCTGAGGATACCACTAGTATCACTGATGAAAATGCAGGGTTGAAGGAATTATATGTGACAAGCATGTACAAAAGCCTCAAAGGGCATCAGACTCTTTGTGATGTGCTCAAAAAGCAGATCTTGAACAGGAACCCTAGGAAAGAGGGTATTGCCTTTGAGAGGAAACTCAATGCTGATGGAACCTACTGGAAACCTGAGCAGTATCCCAAAACCTCATGGGTTGCTGCAAAGGGACCTCCCGTAGATCCATCCACTTTATCTGGCTTTACTTGTGAATCCTCATATTCATCTGATGAGTCATTTGACTCCAACTATAAACTGTTCAAAAATCAGAATGGTGAAGTATTTGCTAGATATGTTGGATCTAACTGCAGGAATGGTCCCCCTATGAAGAAAATCTGGGTTCCCAAAAGGTGCCTTGAAAGTCTTCAGGTGAATGTCCTCATGACACCACCTGTGAAGAATAAGAACCCCAGATCAAATTCTTCATATGGACCAAAGTCTTCATATGGATCCAAGTCCTCTTATGGATCAAATTCCTCACATGGATCCAAGTCCTCACATGATCATCATCATGCTAACGCTTCTGTTTCGCAGGGAAAATCTAAGAGTTCTGATTATGTGCATTATTCTTCAAATCATTATATTCATAAGTCCTCGAGGAGTTTCTCTGCTTACTCATATGTCTATGCTAATCCCTCTCCTGTGAAACGAAGCACTCTGGCTTCAATGCCACCTTTCTCTTATGGAGCTCGCAGAATGATGAACTCTTTGCCACCCCTCCAGATGTGGGTGGTGAAGAAAAAGAACTAATCTCTTATGCAGGGTCAGGTCTCCAGACGAACTAAATCGTCTGAAGAATTTGCTGGAGACCTGAAATGCTTGAAAGGACGCAAGCTAATCATGAAGAAATGATTTATTCATTTCTCACGTCCTCACATTGCTATATATACATATGTTGCTTTAATTGATGAAATATGTCTGATGAATTTGATGTCATATTCTTCACTCTGAAGTATATGAGTTCGTAAGATGCACTAATTCATCTGTAGGATGATTCACCCAAAGCTACTGAGTGGGTCCTCGATAGTGGATGTACAAATCATATGACCGGTGACAAGAGCTTACTGATGAACACTCCTTTATCACCATCACACTTGAAGCATATCACCTACGCTGACAAAGGCAAAAGCAAGGTATTGGGTCTAGGTAGGGTTGCAATCTCAAAGGATCGACACATGGATAAATTCATGCTTGTCGAGTCCCTCGGATTCAACCTCATGTCTGTCTCAATGCTTTGTGATCTTGATATGGTTGTTGTCTTTGGCAAATATCGTTGCTTAGTGCTCATGGAATCTGACAATTCCAAAGTCTTCGAAGGCTTTAGGAGAGGAGACTTGTATATTGTTGATTTCTCTGTAGGACCACAGCCTGCCACTTGTCTACTTGCTAAAGCTTCAGAAGGCTGGCTATGGCATCGATGACTGGGTCATGCTGGCATGAGGAACTTACACACGCTCATGAAGAAAAAGCACGTCATTGGCATCGAGGGTGTCAAATTCCTCAAAGATCATCTTTGTGGGGCTTGTGAGGCTGGAAAGATGACCAGAGCCAAACACCCCTCGAAGACTATCATGACTACTTCTCGCCCTTTTGAATTGCTTCATATGGATCTCTTTGGCCCTACTCATTATGCCACACTAACAAATGCAGCATCTCTATATGGCTTTGTCATTGTTGATGACTATTCTCATTACACATGGGTGCATGTCATTACTTACAAAACTGAAGTGCAGGAAGTCTTCAGACAATTTTCCTCAAGGGCTTCGACGAATTTCGGTGTGAAGATCAAGCATATACGTAGTGACAATGGGACCGAGTTCAAGAATACTGGTCTTGATGACTATCTTGATGAACTTGGTATTACTCATGAGCTATCTGCCCCATACACTCCTCAGCAGAATAGCGTTGTGGAGCGCAAGAACAGGACTCTTGTTGAGATGGCTCGCACCATGCTTGATGAATACAAGACACCTCGTCACTTCTGGCCTGAGGCAATTGATACTGCATGCCACATCATCAACAGGGTATATCTTCACAAATTCTTCAAGAAGACCTCATATGAACTCCTCACTGACAAGAAACCCAATGTGAGTTATTTCAAAGTCTTCGGTGCTAAATGCTGGATTAGAGATCCTCATCACAATTCTAAATTTGCACCGAAAGCACATGAAGGTTTTATGCTTGGCTACGGAAAGGACTCGCACACCTACAGGGTCTTCAACACCTATCACAACAAGGTTGTTGAAACTATAGATGTGCGGTTCGATGAAACTAACAGCTCGCAAAGAGAGCACCTACCTCCTGTGCTAGATGAAAAGGCGCCTGAGGAAACCATCAAGTTCAAAGCTACTGAGGATGGCATTCCTACTGAAGAATCTGCTAAAGAAATCATTCCAGAACATGAAGAACAGCATGCTGGCGCACCTGAAGAAAATGGCTCTGAAGAAAATGCTGAGCCAAATCAAAGTCGTCAACCTGCTCATCCTCGCGTTGCAAATGAAGTACAGATTGAGAGAATCATCAACTACATCAACGCACCAGGTCCTCTGACTCGCTCAAAAGCTTCACATTTGTCAAACTTTTGTGGGCATTTTGCTTTTGTCTCTATCACAGAGCCCACCAAAGTTGATGAGGCATTTCTGGAGCCTGAATGGATTCAAGCGATGCAAGAGGAATTACATCAATTCAAGCTGAACAATGTGTGGGAGCTTGTCAAGCGACCGGACCCATGCAAGCACAATATCATCGGTACCAAATGGATCTACCACAACAAGCAAGATGAAAATGGCCTAGTGGTGAGGAACAAGGCTCGTCTTGTGGCTCAAGGCTACACACAGGTTGAAGGAATTGATTTCGATGAAACTTTTGCACCTGTTGCTAGACTTGAGGCTATTCGCATATTGCTTGCTTATGCTAACCATCATAATATCATCTTATATCAAATGGATGTGAAAAGTGCATTCCTCAATGGTAAGCTTGAGGAAGAAGTATATGTTGCTCAACCCCCAGGTTTTGAAGATCCTAAGCATCCTGACAAAGTCTTCAGACTCAATAAGGCCCTCTATGGCCTCAAGCTGGCCCCTCAGGCGTGGTATGATACTTTGAAGGAATTCCTCATGAAGAAAGGCTTCAAACCCGGTTCACTCGACCCAACTCTTTTCACCAAAACCTATGATGATGAATTATTCGTGTGCCAAATATATGTTGATGATATTATCTTTGGCTGTACTAACCAACATTACAGTGACGAATTTGCTTACATGATGAGTGAGGAATATCAAATGTCCATGATGGGAGAATTGAAATTCTTCTTAGGTCTTCAAATTCGTCAACAAAGCAATGGCATCTTCATTTCTCAAGATAAATACCTCAAGGACGTTCTGAGGAAATTTGGTATGCAAGAATGCAAAGGCGTCAAAATCCCTATGCCCACAAATGGCCATCTATGCACTGATGAAAATGGAATAGACTTCGATCAAAAGGTATACCGCTCCATGATTGGCTCTTTATTGTACCTATGTGCATCTAGGCCGGATATTATGCTTAGTGTTTGCATGTGTGCCCGTTTTCAAGCTACACCGAAGGAATCACACCATAAGGCTGTGAAACATATTCTTCGATATCTAGCTCACATTCCAACACTTGGATTATGGTATCCCAAGGGCTCGGCTTTTGATCTCATTGGATATTCTGACTCTGACTATGCTGGTGATCGTGTGGACCGCAAGTCAACATCAGGCACATGCCATTTCCTCGGACGATCCTTAGTATGTTGGTCCTCAAAGAAGCAGAACTGCGTATCACTCTCTA
Organism: Thinopyrum elongatum; assembly: GCA_011799875.1. Lineage (NCBI taxonomy): Eukaryota > Viridiplantae > Streptophyta > Magnoliopsida > Poales > Poaceae > Thinopyrum > Thinopyrum elongatum. The sequence goes on from CM022298.1 coordinate 588,480,782, forward strand.
CTGCTGAAGCTGAGTATATTGCTGCTGGTTCTTGCTGTGCTCAATTGCTATGGATGAAGCAAACCCTCAAGGACTACGGTATCAATGTGAAGAATGTGCCACTCTACTGCGACAACGAGAGTGCCATCAAAATTGCTCATAACCCAGTTCAGCACTCGAAGACAAAGCACATCGAGATTCGTTATCATTTTCTTCGAGATCATGTGTTGAAGGGTGACATCTCTATTGATCCCGTGAAGTCTGAAGAACAGCTAGCGGATATCTTCACAAAGCCCTTGGATGAGAAGAGATTTAGCAAGTTGCGGTGTGAGCTAAATATCTTAGAATCTTCGAATGTCCTTTGAAAAGGACACACATCCTAACACTTATGCAAATTGATGACTTAGATGTGCAACACATGAAGAAACGTTTTTCTTCAATAAATGAAGACAAACACTCTAAGTGTGAAGAAATTAATGAAGAATTTGATTCTCAGAGCCCTACGACAATTGTACGCGGTGTCTGAAATCATCATTCTTACACGGTGGGTCACGCCACCACAAAAAGTTGAAAATCTTCAAAATTTGAGTTTTTCATCATTGTGCAAATTCTTCAAATTTTCAAATTCTTCAACTTTGCAAAATCTTCACTCTTTCCGACTGTGTTCTTTATTGACTATATATATATTTGAGTTTTCTGTCCTCTACAGCATTCACTTATTGCTAATTCTTCAAGTTGTTTTTCTTCTAAGTGAATGTGATCGGACCCGTTCCCCCTCTATGCTAAACTCAATCCAGTCCGTTCACAAATTCTTCATGTGCGTTCTATTTGAAACCCGTTCAAAGTCTTCACTGTGTCCTTGACAGCTAAAGAATTTGCGAACGAAACATTAAAATATTCTTATTTGAATTTTCGGCTTTTGCCGCTCAAACCGTTCCATATCCCTCGATAAGATTTATCTATTCACCCACGATCTAACACGATCTCCACTTCACAGTACGTGGGTGACACATGTCGTTAGGATAAGAAGGGTCAGGGGCACGTTCGTCCATTTTCTTCGGATGAGCGGTTTTTCACCTCTGCTATAAATACCCCTCGCCCTCCTCAGATCTCATTTACCGCGCTCGATCTTACTCCCTCGCTTGAGCTCTCAGACCTAGCGCCGCCGCTACATTCCATCGTCGCCGGTGAGGAAGAGCTTCACTGCCTCGACCTCGTCGCCGTCGTACTCACGCCGGCCGCGGAAATCTTCACTCCGCCGCCGCCGTAGCTGTTTTCCATCGCCAAGTTAGGGCGTGGAAGATCTAAACGGACGAACATCTCCACTGCTACATTCAGTTCGTCATGTTCTTCGTCAAGGGTAAATAAAATTTATTTTTACTGCCCTTGTTGATTCTGATGATTTCCACAAAATCTTCAAAAGGTGTTTATTCTTCAACTTTCATGTTCTTAAACACCAACTTGCTTCTGTCCTTGATCAGTTTCTCTAAGCAACGTTTTTCTTCAAGATTCCTCAATTGTCTGGATTTTCAATCTACACAACTCTGGAACCTAAGTCAAAAATGCTTAGTGAAATTCCTCAAGACACCCCTGGTCAAATTCCTCAAACTTGATACATTTGAAAAACTTCTGAGAACGCATATGACCTCTCCAAATTCTTCGCACCTATATTATGTTCACAGGTACACATGTCTGCTGCTGAATCACTAGGTTCTGATCAACTTAACTCATTTGCAGCATTTCTCGAAGATAAGTTACACACTTCCTCAGAAACATCCATTGTTCAAAATTTTCTAGTGAAGAAAATGTCTGATGGTAAAAGACCTCAGAAGGGAGGAAAGAGGCCAGAAACAAATACTGCTTTTGAGATCCCTGATGACATCTATGATGAATATTGTACTCCTGATGAAGCAACTCATGGCAAGGAGAACAAAAATCAGTGCAAAGTGCGCATTCAAAAGTTGAGAGGAGATGGGCAAGAGAATGGAGGGAATATCGCTATGTCACTCCCAAGTACATGAAGAAATTCGCTGTTAACCCTCCATGTCCAAGACCTCCATTGGCTCCTGGCCAAGAAGCTGATCCCACTAGCATCAGAAGAGGTGAGGAATTTCCCAAGGAGTGGGCTAAGCGACAAGCCAAGCTGGCCAAAATGGCTAAGGAGGCAGTGAAGAAATTCAATGAAGATTCTGTTGCTGCCGCCGCTGAGGCCTCTGCTATCAAGCCTAAGAAGGCTATGCTGAAGAAATCAGCTGTCAAGACAAGTTCCTCAGCTGCAATGCCCTCACGGCCAAGCTCTTCAAAGCCCTCACGGCCTGATCCTCAAGCAAATTCCTCAAAAGCAGCTCCAACTCCCTCAGTTGCAAAATCCTCAGATGCTCCTGCAAAGTCCTCAGTACCTGTGCATCTTGCCACATGCCAAAGGACTACTGGAATCTCAATTGCTTCAGGAGTCTCTGCAAGTTCTTCAGCTCCACCTTAGTCTTCAACAACTCCTATCTTGCTGAAGAAAAAGGCCACTGCTGGACGAGGCACAAGACCAAGTCCTCACAAGAAGCAGGTCGCCTTTCAGGTTCCGTCAAGCGAAGACGAAGCTGATGATGAAGAATTAGCTGAGATCATCAGACATCGACAACAAAGGGCCGCTAGAGCCAAAGGCAGTGCGGTGCCCCTCATGCTGGATCCACGGAAGATCCTTGATTTTATTGATCTATGGCACAAGAACCCTAACACACCTTTGCCTGAATTAAACCTCACTCCTGGTCAAAGTCACATGTTGACGGCCTTCATTACTGAAGAAAAATGGAAATTTGAAAAAGCCAGGCAGGTGAGGAAGGCTCAGTACAATAAGGAGCATTTTCTGAAGAATAATGTTGTAAACATGTCTCCTGATGAGCTTGTGAATCTGCAAAAGGAGATCAAAGCACTCAGTGATGAATTTGACGCTTATCGTGCAGATTGGCTAGGTGCCAAGGTCAGATTCGTCAGAATGGCAAAAGGATTTACTCCAAGTGTTGCAGCTTCATCGCAACCAAAATTTCCTCAGACTGGAACATCTGTTCAGTCTGCTGAAGAAAATGAAAGCGCCAGAGCTGATGAAGAAATTCCAGTCTCTGAAGAAAATGCCAGGGCAACCTCCAATATTGCGCCTGAAGAGCAATCCAGGCCAGTTAATAGATCTGCTACTACGCCTGAGGAATCTGAACAAGCCAGGGCAACTGCATCAGTTGTGCCTGAAGAAATTCAACCAATTTCCTCTGATCCTCCTGCATCGATGACAAGCATTGTAAGTGCATCTAGTGCCCGTTAGTGATTTTGGTGTATTGAAGACTTATAGGTTAAGGGACTAATGCGTTTGTGAGTGTACACAGGTCTATAAGTGTATGAGGAGTTTGTTATTTACGATGAATGTCGACCCCTAAAAATGAATGTCTTCAACTGAAGACTTTGGTTTTCTTGAAGACTTTGAAAGTGAAGAAATTGGTGTGACCCTGAAGACTTGATATTCATGCGAGGATTATGAAGCGTGAAGACTTTTGTTTTCGTAGTTTCATTTTCTTCTTCTTGAGTCATAGGAAACACCGTACTGTAAAAGGGGGTTGAGGTAAAACTAAGGAAAAGTTTCCAAGTGATGCTCAACTCAAAATCCTACACCTACCCAATCCTTTCGAGTGAAGCCATTGGAAATCTCATACAGTTTAGTCAATTTCTTCAGTGACAGAGACGAAGTTCTTCTGTTCTCCGAGGAATTTGTTCTGACTGAGGAGTTAGGAATTCGCCAGTGCGGATTGCCTACAAGTGAGGAACATGATAGCCCTGAGGAATTTGATACTCAAATATCCGACCGTTGCTGTGCTGCGCGCCAGCTGTCCAAATATCCTACCCACCTAACGGTCATATCATTGAAGGGCATTTATGTCTTATCATGTCGGGCTGCTCCCTAGGCTATAAATAGCCGCCCCCTTCAACTACTAGCTGGTTGGCTGCTCCGAGAAATAGATTGACACTTGTCATTTAGAGCATCCCATCCTCCGAGGACTTTGAGCGAAAATCATCAAGTGAGGAAAAACCCAAAAACCCAAACACCTACAAACCCAAAGTGATTGAGCATCACTGAAGAGATTGTTCCTGTGTGGAACCGACGCTTGTTACCTTTGAGGACTGTGCATCCTCCAGACGGTTAGGCGTCATGGTCTAGAGCATCCAAGAGGAAATTGTGGATTGCCGAGTGACCGAGTATGTGAAGGTTTGGAAGTCACCTGAAGACTTACCACGAGTGATTGGGCGAGGTCTGTGTGACCTTAGCTCAAGGAGAATACGGTGAGGACTGTGTGTCCTCAGGTTTAAATACCTAGCCGCTCTAACCAGACGTACAACTGTCACAGCAATTGGAACTGGTCTACCAAATCATTGTCTTCTCCAAGCTACTGGTTCTATTTCCTCAACCCTTTCATTTCCTCTCATACTTGCTATGTATTTGATCATTACTGTTTGAAGACTTTGACTGAAGACTTTCTCAATTTCCTCAGTTCAATTTCTTCAGTCAGTTTGTCTTCAGCCTGCTTATCCTGTGTTTACGCTTCTCGTACTCTGTGCTTGTTTTCATTTCATCATGATGACTGTGCTACTGCTCTGTTATGCTTACATCTGAGTACTTATTCCGCTGCTATGTAGTTCGTCGCTTAGGAATTTCCTCACCTTGAAATTCCTCAGTGACGAATTTGTAAAAATCGCCTATTCACACCCCCTCTAGTCGATATAACGCACTTTCAAGCATCAACCTTCCTTCTGCATCAGAAGCGAAGAAAACCAAGGCTGCGGAGCGAGCAGCTGTGAAGAAAAGGAAAGCATCTGCATCTTCTGAGTCTTCTGTTCCCAAGAAAGTGAAGACTTTGAAGAGCTCAACTGAAAACCCAATTGATGCTATTCCAATATCAAGCATGCCATCAAAGGAGATCATTCCCTTTGGTGAGGAATATGAAATTCCAAGTAAATCTGATGAAGAAGATCCTTCTGCTGCTTCGACAGAGCAGTTGGATGAAGACATTGAAGTGGATAATATCCCTTCAACTCCGCTGGTATCATCGCCCATGCCTCAGTTCACAGCTGAAGAGGCAGGCGTCGAAGAAATTGAAGAAGATGAGGATGTGGATATTGGGTCTACAACACCTATTCTGAATGATGACTTTTGGGAAAGTCATCACCCCAATTCACCTCTGACAACCCAGCTACATCAAGTTCCTCAGTCCCCTGTGCCAACTGAAGAAATTCATACGGGCTCTGATGAACGTCAAGCTTCACTTCATTCTATTCCTGAAGAAGTTCCAGCCACTATCGCTGATGTACATATGTCTGAAGAAATGGAGGCCAAGGCTGCTGCTGAAATTCCTCAGCCTGTGGCTCCAGTGGCTATACCTCAAGAGGCTATGAAGACTTCAACTGTTAATCTTCAGCCCAAGCCACAGAACCCTCACTCCAAGAAGCAGAAGTTTAATGCTGAGGATTTCTTCAATGAGCACATATTCTTCACTGACTACAATCCCTATGACTTTGCTCGACTTCGTCGCAAGCGCTTCTGGACTTCAAGCCAGATGAACTTCTATTCCTCATTGTTGTTTGATAAGGATAAGATCTTTGAACATGAGCAAATTCCTCATGTAGAAATGGAATCGCTGCCCTGCTTCACCCCAGTCCTCAGTGTTCTTCATGACGCTGGGTTACTCAATTTCTGCACCGACATCTACGATTGGAATGAAGAACTCATTCTTCAATTCTTCGCCATGCTGCACATTACTGGAAATGTTGATGATGTCAATTCATGGGTATTGGACTGGATGACCGATAATACTCATTTCAAAGCACCGGCCTCTGAATTGCTTCATGCCGTCCCAGTCAGTCCTCCCACTGAAGGTGCAAGGCTTCTCTATGTTGAACCTGAACTGTCTGATCATCTGATGCAAGTGCTGATGAAGCCATTGAAGCCAGGCCAAGCTCCAAGGACCAAATTCCTCATCAAGGAATTGCTCTATGAGCCAAGGACAGTTTATCGCATTTTGACCAAAACCCTCAGTCCAATCAAGGGCCACAACTCTGATGACGAAGAGGTTGTTGGCATTATGAAGAATCTGCTGTTCAATATCATTCATGGTAATCCTATCAACTACCACGATTTCTTCATGAGGACTTTGGCCAATGCTGCTCTGTCACCTTTTGAGTTGAAGCCTTATGCTCCCTGGATCATGAGATTCATCAGATCAAGGTCTTCAATTCATTATAAGGCTGACTTTCAAAATCATCTCAGCTATTTGCCCCCTATTGAAGTCCTCAAACGGACTATTTCCTCAGCTGATGAGAAGGGCAAGGCTGCTGTTATTGATGAAGGTACTCGTCCATTGGATGGACAGTTTCGCAAAGCTACTTCCTATTCCACCAATGATGACTCTGCAACTCAAGATTCTGCCGCCAAAGCTTTAGAACATAATCCTCAAGCCACAGCTCCGCGTGTGATGACTGATCGTGAACTTCTCCTTAGTCTTCATCAGAAAGTTGATCGAAATCACAAGTGGGTCAAGCGTCAGTTTGGTGCAATTCTTCAGAACATGACAGTCACTCAAAACACTGTGAAGAAGAATCACTACTACTTGCATGAAGTTTTTGACCGCACTTGGGCCATTCTGTCTAATCTTCATAGTGCTGAAGAACTCAAGGAGATGGGATTCCAACAGGACTTTGACTGGTCTCAGCCACCTTCGAAGAAATTCAAGAAAGTCAAAGTTCCTCAGCTTGTTGCCAGTTCATATTCTTCATCGCGCGAGACGGATGAAGCTAAAGACTTGAACGATACTGCGGCAGGCCCTACCTCAACGAACGACCCCAACAATGCTGGCGCTCCTCTATCGACATCATGAAGATATTCTTCAAGGGCGTTAGTCCTCATTTTTCGTCCCTTTTGGTCATTCGATGACAAAGGGGGAGAAATTTGAGTTAGACTTCAAGCGGGTCTTATATATGGGCTATATTTCTGTTAAGTTACAACTCTTGCTTTTCTGAGGTGTTTGCTCTGATGAGTTGTAAACTTAAGTCCTATGGTGGTCTGATACTTTTGCTTTGTTTTTCTGCATGCTATTTCCTCAATACCATAATGCACGCATGCTGAATTTCGTCAGACACCATATTTCATCATGCATTTCAAATTCTTCATATCATATGTTAAATGCGTGTATGAATTTCAAGATATAGGAGGAGATCTCCATGATATTACTCAACAATGTGCATTTGCTATTTCAAAGCAAATTCCTCAAATATGCACATCTTCAGGGGGAGTTCTTCTATATCTTGCAATCAAATTCCTCAATATCAGTATTTACACTTCATATGTTTATCCCCGTTGAAAACTTAACCTATATTGTCATCAATCACCAAAAAGGGGGAGATTGTAAGTGCATCTAGTGCCCCTTAGTGATTTTGGTGTATTGAAGACTTATAGGTTAAGGGACTAATGCGTTTGTGAGTGTACACGGGTCTATAAGTCTATGAGGAGTTTGTTATTTACGATGAATGTCGACCCCTAAAAATGAATGTCTTCAACTGAAGACTTTGGTTTTTTTGAAGACTTTGAAAGTGAAGAAATTGGTGTGACCCTGAAGACTTGATATTCATGCGAGGATTATGAAGCATGAAGACTTTTGTTTTCGTAGTTTCATTTTCTTCTTCTTGAGTCATAGGAAACACCGTACTGTTAAAGGGGGTCGAGGTAAAACTAAGGAAAAGTTTCCAAGTGATGCTCAACTCAAAATCCTACACCTACCCAATCCTTTCAAGTGAAGCCATTGGAAATCTCATACAGTTTAGTCAAGTTCTTCAGTGACAGAGACGAAGTTCTTCTGTTCTCTGAGGAATTTGTTCTGACTGAGGAGTTAGGAATTCGCCAGTGCGGATTGCCTACAAGTGAGGAACATGATAGCCCTGAGGAATTTGATACTCAAATATCCGACCGTTGCTGTGCTACGCGCCAGTTGTCCAAATATCCTACCCACCTAACGGTCATATCATTGAAGGGCATTTATGTCTTATCATGTCGGGTTGCTCCCTAGGCTATAAATAGCCACCCCCTTCAACCACTAGCTGGTTGGCTGCTCCGAGAGATAGATTGACACTTGTCATTTAGAGCATCCCATCCTCCGAGGACTTTGAGCGAAAATCATCAAGTGAGGAAAAACCCAAAAACCCAAACACCTACAAACCCAAAGTGATTGAGCATCACTGAAGAGATTGTTCCTGTGTGGAACCGACGCTTGTTACCTTTGAGGACTGTGCATCCTCCAGACGGTTAGGCGTCATGGTCTAGAGCATCCAAGAGGAAATTGTGGATTGCCGAGTGACCGAGTATGTGAAGGTTTGGAAGTCACTTGAAGACTTACCACGAGTGATTGGGCGAGGTCTGTGTGACCTTAGCTCAAGGAGAATACGGTGAGGACTGTGTGTCCGGGACTGTGTGTCCTCAGGTTTAAATACCTAGCCGCTCTAACCAGACGTACAACTGTCACAGCAGTTGGAACTGGTCTACCAAATTATTGTCTTCACCGAGCTACTGGTTCTATTTCCTCAACCCTTTCATTTCCTCGCATACTTGCTATGTATTTGATCATTACTGTTTGAAGACTTTGACTGAAGACTTTCTCAATTTCCTCAGTTCAATTTCTTCAGTCAGTTTGTCTTCAGCCTGCTTATCCTGTGTTTACGCTACTCGTACTCTGTGCTTGTTTTCATTTCATCATGATGACTGTGCTACTGCTCTGTTATGCTTGCATCTGAGTACTTATTCCGCTGCTAAGTAGTTCGTCGCTTAGGAATTTCCTCACCTTGAAATTCCTCAGTGACAAATTTGTAAAAATCGCCTATTCACCCCCCCCCTCTAGTCGATATAACGCACTTTCAGATGACAAATAGGTTAAGTTTTCAACGGGGATAAAACATATGAAGTGTAAATACTGATATTGAGGAATTTGATTGCAAGATATAGAAGAACTCCCCCTGAAGATGTGCATATTTGAGGAATTTGCTTTGAATAGCAAATGCACATTGTAGAGTAATATCATGGAGATCTCCTCCTATATCTTGTAATTCATACACGCATTTAACATATGATATGAAGAATTTGAAATGCATGATGAAATATGGTGCCTGACGAAATTCAGCATGCGTGCATTAAGGTACTTGAGGAAATAAGCATGCAGAAAGCAGTTCAAAAGTATCAGACCACCATAGGACTTAAGTTTACAACTCATCAGAGCAAACACCTCAGAAAAGCAAGAGTTGTAACTTACCAGAAATATAGCCCATATATAAGACCTGCTTGAAGACTAACTCAAATTTCTCCCCCTTTAACACCGAAAGACCAAAAGGGACGAAAAATGAGGACTAACGCCCCTGAAGAATATCATCATGATGTCGATGGAGGAGCGCCAGTGTTGTTGGGGTCGTCCGTTGAGGTAGGGCCTGCCGCAGTGTCGTTCAAGTATTCAGCTTCATCCGTCTCGCGCGATGAAGAATATGAACTGGCGACGGGCTGAGGAACTTTGACCTTCTTGAACTTCTTCGAAGGTGGCTGAGACCAGTCAAAGTCCTGTTGGAAGCCCATCTCCTTGAGATCTTCAGCACTATAAAGATTCGACAGAATAGCCCAAGTGCGGTCAAAGACTTCATGCAAGTAGTAGTGATTCTTCTTCACTGTATTTTGAGTGACTGTCATGTTCTAAAGAATTGCACCAAACTGACGCTTGACCCACTTGTGATTTCGATCAACTTTCTGATGAAGACTAAGGAGAAGTTCACGATCAGTCATCACACGCGGAGCTGTGGCTTGAGGATTTTGTTCTGAAGCTTTGGCGGCAGAATCTTGTGTTGCAGAGTCATCATTGGTGGAATAGGATGCAGCTATGCGAAACTGTCCATCCAGTGGACGAGTGCCTTCATCAATAACTACAGCCTTGCCCTTCTCATCAGCTGAGGAAATAGTCCGTTTGAGGACTTCAATAGGGGGCAAATAGCTGAGATGATTTTGAAAGTCAGCATTATAATGAATTGAAGACCTTGATCTAATGAACCTCATGATCCAGGGAGCATAAGGCTTCAACTCAAAAGGTGACAGAGCAGCATTGGCCAAAGTCCTCATGAAGAAATCGTGGTAGTTCATAGGAATACCATGAATGATATTGAACACCGGATTCTTCATAATGCCAACAACCTCTTCGTCATCAGAGTTGTGTCCCTTGATTGGACTGAGGGTTTTGGTCAATATGCGATAAACTGTCCTTGGCACATAGGGCAATTCCTTGATGAGGAATGTGGTCCTTGGAATTTGGCCAGCCTTCAAAGGCTTCATCAGTACTTGCATCAAATGATTTGGGAGTTCAGGTTCCTCATAGATGAGCCTAGCACCTTCAGTGGGAGGACTAACTGGGACGGCGTGAAGCAATTCAGAGGCCGGTGCTTTGAAATGAGTATTTTCGGTCATCCAGTCTAGCACCCATGAATTTACATCTTCAACATTTCCAGTGATATGCAGTGTGGCGTAGAATTGAAGAATGAGTTCTTCGTTCCAGTCGCAGATGTTGGTGCAGAAGTTGAGCAGCCCAGCGTCATGAAGAACACTGAGGACTGGGGTGAAGCACAGAAGAGACTCCATATCCACATGAGTAATTTGCTCATGTGCAAAAATCTTGTATTTATCAAACAGCAGTGAGGAATAGAAATTCATTTGATTGGCCGTCCAGAAACGCTTGCGACGAAGTCGAGTAGAGTCATAAGGATTGTAGTCAGAGAAGAATTGATGCTCAGTAAAGAAGTCATCAGCCTTGAACTTCTGCTTCTTGGTATGAGGATTCTGTGGCTTGGGCTGAAGATTGACAGTTGAAGTCTTCATAGCCTCTTGATGCACAACCTCTGGAGCCATAGGCTGAGGAATTTCAGTAGCTATATCAGCAGCAGCCTTGGCCTCCATTTCTTCAGCACTAGCGGTTGAAACTTCTTCAGGAATAGAATGAAGTGAAGATTGAGGTCCATCAGAGCCTGTATGAATTTCTTCAGTTGGCACAGGGGACTGAGGAACTTGATGTAGTGGGGTTGTCAGAGGTGAATTGGGGTGATGACTTTCCCAAAAGTCATCATTCAGAATAGGAGTTGTAGACCCAATATCCACATCCTCATCTTCTTCATCAATTTCTTCGACGCCTGCCTCTTCAGCTGTGAACTGAGGCATGGGCGATGATACCAGCGGAGTTGAAGGGATATCATCCACTTCAATGTCTTCTTCCAACTGCTCTGACGAAGCAGCAGAAGGATTTTCTTTATCACTGTCATCAGGTATGACATATTCCTCACCAAAGGCAACAATCTCCTTTGATGGCATGCTTGATATTGGAACAACATCAATTGGGTTTTCAGTTGAGCTCATCAAAGTCTTCACTTTCTTGGGAGCCGAAGACTCTGAAGATGCTTATGCTTCCCTTTTTTTCACCGTAGCCTTCTCTGCGGCTTTGGTCTTCTTCGCTTCCGATGTAGAAGGAAGGTGGACATCTTTCATCTGTGGTGACTTTGTAGGAGGAGCAGATGAAATTGGTTGAATTTCTTCAGGCACAACTGATGCAGTTGCCCTGGCTTGTTCAAATTCCTCAGGCGCAGTAGCGGATGCATCAACTGGCCTGGTTTGCTCTTCAGGCGCAACATTGGAGGTTGCCCTGGCATTTTCTTCAGAGACTGGAATTTCTTCATCAGCCCTGGTGCTTTCATTTTCTTCAACAGTCTGATTTTCATCAGCTGTGCTTGCATGCTCTTCAGTAGGCTGAGTAGATGTTTCAGTCTGAGGAATTTTGGGTTGTGATGAAGCTGCAACATTTGGAGTGAATCCCTTTGCCATTCTGACGAATCTGACTTTGGCACCTAGCCAATCTACATGGTATATGTTAAATTCATCACTGAGTGCTTTGATCTCAGCCTGCATAGTCACAAGTTCTTCAGGAGACATTTTCACAACATTGTTCTTCATAAAACGCTCCTTCTTGTACCGAGCCTTCTTGACTTGCCTGGCCTTCTCAAATTTCCATTTTTCTTCGGCTATGAAGGCCGTCAACATGTGGCTCTGGCCAGGAGTGAGGTTTAATTCAGGAAAAGGTGTGTTAGGGTTCTTGTGCCATATATCAATGAAATCAAGGATCTTCCTTGGATCCAGCATGAGGGGCACAGCACTACCTTTGGCACTAGCGGCCCTTTGTTGTCGATCTCTGATGATCTCAGCTAATTCTTCATCATCAGCTTCGTCTTCGCTTGACGGAACCTGAAAGGCGAACTGCTTCTTGTGAGGACTTGGCCTTGTGCCTCGTCCAGCAGTGGCCTTTTTCTTCAGCAAGGTCGAAGCCGTTGAAGACTGAGGTGGAGCTGAGGAACTTGCAGAGACTCTTGAAGCAATTGAGATTCTAGTAGTCCTTTGGCACATGGCAAGATGCACAGGTGCTGAGGACTTTGCAGGAGCAGCTGAGGATTTTGCAACTGAGGGAGTTGGAGCTGCTTTTGAAGAAGTTGCTTGAGGATCAGGCCGTGAGGGCTTTGAAGAGCTTGGCCATGAGGGCATTGCAGCTGAGGAACTTGTCTTGACAGCTGGTTTCTTTGACATAGCCTTCTTAGGCTTGCTAGCAGAGGCCTCAGCAGTGGCAGCAGCAGAATCTTCGTTGAACTTCTTCACTGCCTCTTTAGCCATTTTGGCCAGCTTGCCTTGACGCTTAGCCCACTCCTTGGGAAATTCCTCACCTCTTCTGATGCTTGTGGGATCAGCTTCTTGGCCTGGAGCCAAAGGAGGTCTTGGACATGGAGGGTTAACAGCGAATTTCTTCATGTACTTTGGAGTAACATAACGATATTCCCTCCATTCTCTTGCCCATCTCCTCTCAATCTTCTGAATGCGCACTTCACGCTGATTTTTGTTCTCCTTGCCATGAGTTGCTTCATCAGGAGTACAATATTCATCATAGATGTCTTCAGGGATCTCAAAAGCAGTATTTGTCTCTGGCCTCATTCCTCCCTTCTGAGGTCTTTTTCCATCAGCCATCTTCTTTACTTGAGGATTTTGAACAATCGAATTTTCTGACAAGGTATGCAATTTTTCTTCAAGGAACGCTGCAAATGAGTTAAGTTGATGAGAACCTAGTGATTCAGCAGCGGACATGTGTACCTGTGAATAGAATATAGGTGCGAAGAATTTGGAGAGGTCATATGCGTTCTCAGAAGTTTTTCAAAAGTATCAAGTTTGAGGAATTTGACCAGGGGTGTCTTGAGGAATTTCACTAAGCGTTCTTTGACTTAGGTTCCAGAGTTGTATAGATTGAAAATCCACAAAATTGAGGAATCTTGAAGAAAAACGTTGCTTAGAGAAACAGATCAAGAACAGAAGCAAGTTGGTGTTTAAGAACATGAAAGTTGAAGAATAAACACCTTTTGAAGATTTTGTAGAAATCATCAGAATCAACAAGGGCGGTAAAAATAGATTTTATTTACCCTTGACGAAGAACACGACGAACTGAGAGTAGCAGTGGAGAAGCTCGTCCGTTCAGATCTTCCACGCCCTAACTTGGCGATGGAAAACAGCTACGAAGGCGGCGGAGTGAAGATTTCCGCGGCCGGCGTGAGTACGACGGCGACGAGGTAGAGGCAGTGAAGCTCTTCCTCACCAGCGACGATGGAGTGTAGCGGCGGCGCTAGGTCTGAGAGCTTGAGCGAGGGGAGTGAGATCGAGCGGTGTAAATGAGATCTTGAGGAGGGCGAGGGGTATTTATAGCCGAGGTGAAAAACCGTTCGTCCGAAGAAAATGGACGAACCTGCCCCTGACCCTTCTCATCCTAGCGACATGTGTCACCCACGTACTGTGAAGTGGAGATCATGTTAGATCGTGGGTGAATAGATAAATCTTATCGAGGGATATGGAATGGTTTGAGCGGCAAAAGCCGAAAATTCAGATAAGAATATTTTAATGTTTCGTTCGCAAATTCTTCAGCTGTCAAGGACACAGTGAAGACTTTGAACGGGTTTCAAATAGAATGCACATGAAGAATTTGTGAACGGACTGGGTTGAGTTTAGCATAGAGGGGGAACGGGTCCGATCACATTCACTTAGAAGAAAATCAACTTGAAGAATTAGCAATAAGTGAATGCTGTTGAGGACATGAAAAACTCAATTATATATATATAGTCAATGAAGAACACAGTCGGAAAGAGTGAAGACTTTGCAAAGTTGAAGAATTTGAACAACTGAAGAATTTCAATCAGAAGAAAAACTCAAATTGAAGATTTTCAACTTTTGTTGGTGGCGTGACCCACCGTGTAAGAATGGTGATTTCAGACGCCGCGTACAATTGTCGTAGGGCTCTGAGAATCAAATTCTTCGTTAATTTCTTCACACTTAGAGGTTTAGTCTTCATTTATTGAAGAAAAAATGTTACTTCGTGTGTTGCACATCTAAGTCATCAATTTTGCATAAGTGTTAGGATGTGTGTCCTTTTCAAAGAACATTCGAAGATTCTAAGATATTTAGCTCACACCGCAACTTGCTAAATCTCTTCTCATCCAAGGGCTTTGTGAAGATATCGGCTAGCTGTTCTTCAGTCTTCACGTGCTCGATTGAGATGTCGCCCTTCAACACATGATCACGAAGAAAGTGATGACGAATCTGGATGTGCTTTGTCTTTGAGTGCTGAACTGGGTTATGAGCAATCTTAATGGCACTCTCGTTGTCGCAGTAGAGTGGCACATTCTTCATGTTGATGCCATAGTCCTTGAGGGTTTTCTTCATCCACAGCAATTGAGCACAGCAAGAACCAGCAGCAATGTACTCAGCTTCAGCAGTAGAGAGTGATATGCAGTTCTGCTTCTTCGAGGACCAACATACTAAAGATCGTCCGAGGAAATGGCATGTGCCTGATGTTGACTTGCGGTCCACACGATCACCAGCATAGTCAGAGTCAGAATATCCAATGAGATCAAAAGCCGAGCCCTTGGGATACCATAATCCAAGTGTTGGAGTGTGAGCTAGATATCGAAGAATATGTTTCACAGTCTTATGGTGTGATTCCTTCGGTGTAGCTTGAAAACGGGCACAAATGCAAACAATAAGCATAATATCTGGCCTAGATGCACATAGATACAGTAAAGAGCCAATCATGGAGCGGTATACCTTTTGATCGAAGTCTATACCATTTTCATCAGTGCATAGATGGCCATTTGTGGGCATAGGGATTTGACACCTTTGCATTCTTGCATACCGAATTTCCTCAGAACGTCCTTGAGGTATTTCTCTTGAGAAATGAAGATGCCATTGCGTTGTTGACGAATTTGAAGACCTAAGAAGAATTTCAATTCTCCCATCATGGACATTTGATATTCCTCACTCATCATATAAGCAAATTCGTCACTGTAACGTTGGTTAGTATAGCCAAAGATAATATCATCAACATATATTTGGTACACGAATAATTCATCATCATATGTTTTGGTGAAAAGAGTTGGGTCGAGTGAACCGGGTTTGAAGCCTTTCTTCATGAGGAATTCCTTCAGAGTATCATACCACGCCCGAGGGACCTGCTTGAGGCCATAGAGGGCCTTATTGTGTCTGAAGACTTGATCAGGAAGCTTAGGATCTTCAAAACCTTGGGGTTGAGCAACATATACTTCTTACTCAAGCTTACCATTGAGGAATGCACTTTTCACATGCATAGGCAAGCAATATGCGAATAGCCTCAAGTCTATCAACAGGTGCAAAAGTTTCATCGAAATCAATTCCTTCGACCTGTGTGTAGCCTTGAGCTACAAGACGAGCCTTGTTCCTCACCACTAGGCCATTTTCATCTTGTTTGTTGCGGTAGATCCATTTGGTGCCGATGATATTGTGCTTGCGTGGGTCTGGTCGCTTGACAAGCTCCCACACCTTGTTTAGTTTGAATTGATGTAATTCCTCTTGCATCGCTTGAATCCATTCAGGCTCCAGAAATGCCTCATCAACTTTGGTGGGCTCTGTGATAGAGACGAAAGCAAAATGCCCACAAAAGTTAGATAAATGTGAAGCTTTTGAGCGAGTAAGAGGACCGGGTGCGTTGATGTCGTTGATGATTCTCTCAATCTGTAGTTCATTTGCAACGCGAGGATGAGCAGGTTGGCAACTTTGATTTGGCTCAGCATTTTCTTCAGAGCCATTTTCTTCAGATGCACCAGCATGATTTTCTTCACGATCTGGAATTACTTCTTCAGCAGATTCTTCAGTAGGTATGACATCCTCAGTAGCCTTTAGCTTGATGGATTCCTCAGGAGTCATTTCATCTAGCATAGGAGATAGGTGCTCTCTTTGCGAGCCATTAGTTTCATCGAACCGCACATCTACAGTTTCAACAACCTTGTTGTGATAGGTGTTGAAGACCCTGTAGGTGTGCGAATCCTTTCCGTAACCAAGCATAAAACCTTCATGTGCTTTCGGTGCAAATTTAGAATTGTGATGGGGATCTCTAATCCAACATTTAGCACCGAAGACTTTGAAATAACTCACATTGGGTTTCTTGTCAGTGAGGAGTTCATATGAGGTCTTCTTGAAGAATTTGTGAAGATATACCCTGTTGATGATGTGGCATGCAGTATCAATTGCCTCAGGCCAGAAGCGACGAGGTGTCTTGTATTCATCAAGCATGGTGCGAGCCATCTCAACAAGAGTCATGTTCTTGCGCTCCACAACGCCATTCTGCTGAGGAGTGTATGGGGCAGATAGCTCATGAGTAATACCAAGTTCATTGAGATAGTCATCAAGACCAGTATTCTTGAACTCGGTCCCATTGTCACTATGTATATGCTTGATGTTCACACCGAAATTCGTTGAAGCCCTTGAGGAAAATTGTCTGAAGACTTCCTGCACTTCAGTTTTGTAAGCAATGACATGCACCCATGTGTAACGAGAATAATCATCAACAATGACAAAACCATATAGAGATGCTGCATTTGTTAGTGTGGCATAATGAGTAGGGCCAAAGAGGTCCATATGAAGCAATTCAAAAGTATGAGAGGTAGTCATGATAGTGTTCGAGGGGTGCTTGGCTCTGGTCATCTTTCCAGCCTCACAAGCCCCACAAAGATGATCTTTGAGGAATTTTGCACCCTCAATGCCAATGACGTGCTTCTTCTTCACAAGCGTGTGTAAGTTCCTCATGCCAGTATGACCCAGTCATCGATGCCATAGCCAGCCTTCTGAAGCTTTTGCAAGTAGACATGTAGCAGGCTGTGGTCCTGCAGAGAAATCAACAATATACAAGTCTCCTCTCCTAAAGCCTTCGAAGACTTGCTTTTGCCTTTGTTTGCGTAGGTGATATGCTTCAAATGTGATGGAGATAAAGGAGTGTTCATCCGTAAGCTCTTGTCACCGGTCATGTGATTAGTACATCCACTGTCGAGGACCCACTCAGTAGCTTTGGGTAAATCATCCTATAGATGAATTAGTGCATCTTACGAACACATATACTTCAGAGTGAAGGATATGACATCAATTTCATCAAACAGAATTTCATCAATTAATTCAACATATGTATATATAGTAGTATGAGGACATGAGAAATGAATAAATCATTTCTTCATGATTAGCTTGCGTCCTTTCAAGCATTTCAGGTCTCCAGAAAATTCTTCAGACGATTTAGTTCGTCTGGAGACCTGACCCTGCATAAGAGGTTAGTTCTTTTTCTTCACCACCCACATCTGGAGGGGTGGCAAAGAGTTCATCATTATGTGAGCTCCATAAGAGAAAGGTGGCATTGAAGCCAAAGCGCTTCGTTTCACAGGAGAGGGATTAGTATAGGCATATGAGTAAGCAGAGAAATTCTTCGAGGACTTTTGAACATAATGATTTGAAGAATAATGCACATAATTAGAACTCTTAGATTTTCCCTGCAAAACAGAAGCATTAGCATAATGATGATCATATGAGGACTTGGATCCACGTGAGGAATTTGATCCATAAGAGGACTTGGATCCATATGAAGACTTCGGTCCATATGAAGAATTTGATCTGGGGTTCTTATTCTTCACAAGTGGTGTCATGAGGACATTCACCTAAAGACTTTCAAGGCACCTTTTAGGAACCCAGATTTTCTTCATAGGGGGACCATTCCTACAGTTAGTTCCAACATATCTAGCAAATACTTCACCATTCTGATTTTTGAACAGTTTATAGTTGGAGTCAAATGACTCATCAGATGAA
Source organism: Thinopyrum elongatum (assembly GCA_011799875.1). Classification (NCBI taxonomy): domain Eukaryota; kingdom Viridiplantae; phylum Streptophyta; class Magnoliopsida; order Poales; family Poaceae; genus Thinopyrum; species Thinopyrum elongatum. Next base: position 588,499,035 of record CM022298.1, read on the forward strand.
TATGAGGATTCACAAGTAAAGCCAGATAAAGTGGATGGATCTACGGGAGGTCCCTTCGCAGCAACCCATGAGGTTTTGGGATACTGCTCAGGTTTCCAGTAGGTTCCATCAGCATTGAGTTTCCTCTCAAAGGCAATACCCTCTTTCCTAGGGTTCCTGTTCAAGATATGCTTTTTGAGCACATCACAAAGAGTCTGATGCCCTTTGAGGCTTTTGTACATGCCTGTCACATACAATTCCTTCAACCCTACATTTTCTTCAGTGATACTAGTGGTATCCTCAGATGAGGAATTTGTGACCACAGAGATAGTTGAAGAATTTGCAGCAATAGAAGCATTTGAACTTTCAGGTGAAGAATTGGCAGTTTCACGTTCAATGCATTTCAAGCATGGTGGAATAAATTCTTCCTGAGCGGAACTGATCTGTTGAGCAAGCAATGAATCATTTTCCTTCTGAAGATCTTCATGACTCACCCTTAGCTTCTCAAGATCTTGCTTTCTTTGAAGAAATTCATAAGAAAGCTTCTCATGATTGGCTAAGAGAGTTTCATGACGACTTTGAAGGTTGTCAAACTTAGACTGTAGTTGCTGAAGATTATCAGTCAGTGTTTGAGTTCGATCCATTTCCTCACCTAACAGGTCATCGCTTTTGTCTAGCATATTTTGAACCCTTTCCAAAGCCTTTTGTTGTTTAACAGCAATATTAGCAAGTTTGGAATAGCTGGGTTTGAGGTTATCATCAGATTCATCCTCACTTGATTCAGAGGAGGGATATTTGAATACCTTGGCACCTTTTGCCATGAAGCAATAGGTGGGAGCATAGTCATCGTTGCCATCATCAGCAGTGTTGGGGAAGCCATTTTCCTCAGTGTTGAAGATGGACTTGCTGATGTAAGCAGTAGCGAGGGCTAGGCTCGCCACACCAGAGTCTGACTCCTCAGATGCCTCCTCTTCCTCATGTTCCTCAGATTCAGCTTCAGAGTCCATTTCCTTGCCAATGAATGCCCGAGCCTTCTTGGAACTGCTCTTCTTGTGAGATGAAGACTTTGATGATGAGGACTTTGAAGATTTCTTCTTCTTCTTCTTAGAGTCATCTGAACTATCATCCTTGTATTTCTTCTTCTTTGATTCCTTTGCCCACTGAGGACAATCAGTTATGTAGTGACCAGGTTTTTTGCATTTGTGGCAAGTCCTCTTCTTGTAATCACAGGATGAGGAATCTGATCTTGTGTCATCACCTTTTGAAGATTTTACAAAGCGACCACGCCTTGAGAACTTCTGGAATTTCTTCACGAGCATTGCTAGCTCGTGGCTTAGTTCTTCAGGGTCACCAAGGCTGCTATCATAATCTTCTCCTTCAGATGAGGAAACTACCTTGGCCTTCAGTGCGCGTGATCTTCCATAGCTTGGCCCATAGAGATCTCTCTTCTCAGCTTGTTGGAATTCATGAGTGTTCAGCCTCTCAAGGATATCAGCAGGATCTAGTGACTTGTAGTCTCCACGTTCTTGAATCATCAGTGCCAGTGTATCGAATGAAGAATCGAGTGACCTCAGCAATTTCTTCACCACCTCATGGTCGTTGATGTCAGTGGCACCCAGTGCTTGAAGCTCGTTTGAAATGTCAGTGAGGCGATCAAAGGTTTGCTAGATATTCTCATTGTCGAGTCTTTTGAAGCGGTTGAAGAGATTGCGAAGAACGTCAACTCGAGAATCACGTTGAGTTGAGATTCCTTCGTTGACCTTGGACAACCTGTTCCATATAAGCTTTGCAGACTCCAAAGCACTCACTCTGTCGTACTGTCCTTTGCTCAGATGGCCACATATGATATTCTTTGCTTGAGAGTCGAGTTGCATGAATCTCTTCACATCAGCGGCGTTCACGGAAGGAGTGACAGAGGGAATGCCATTTTCCACAACGTACCAGAGATCGTTGTCAATTGCCTCAAGATGCATGCGCATCTTATTCTTTCAGTAGGGGTAGTCCATCCCATCAAAGGTAGGACACCCAGCCGAGACCTTGATCATGCCTGCAGTCGACATAACTAAAACTCCAGGTGGTTAAACCAAAATCACACAGAACAAGGGAGAACCTTGCTCTAATACCAATTGAAAGTGCGTTATATCGACTAGAGGGGGGTGAATAGGTGATTTTTACAAATTCGTCACTGAGGAATTTCAAGGTGAGGAAATTCCTAAGCAACAAACTACTTAGCAGCGGAATAAGTACTCAGATGCAAACATAACATGGCATAAGCAAAGTCATCATGATGAAATGAAATAGGCACAGAGAACAGGTAGCATGATACACAGGATAAGCAGGCTGAAGACTAAGTGACTGAAGAAATAGGATTGAGGAAATTGAGAAAGTCTTCAGTCAAAGTCTTCACACAGTAACGATAAAGTACACAGCAAGTATGCGAGGAAATGAAAGGGTTGAGGAAATAGAACCAGTATCTTGGTGAAGACAATGATTTGGTAGACCAGTTCCAACTGCTGTGACAGTTGTACGTCTGGTTGGAGCAGCTAGGTATTTAAACCTGAGGACACACAGCCCCGGACACAGAATCCTCACCGTATTCTCCTTGAGCTAAGGTCACACAGACCTCGCCCAATCACTCGTGGTAAGTCTTCACAGGTGACTTCCAAACCTTCATAGACTCGGTCACTCAGAGATCCACAATTCCTCTTGGATGCTCTAGACCATGACGCCTAACGGTCTGGAGGATGCACAGTCCTCAAAGGTAACAAGCGCCGGTTCCACACAGGAACAATCTCTTCAGTGATGCTCAATCACTTTGGGTTTTTCCTCACTAGATGATTTTCGCTCAAAGTCCTCGGAGGATGGGATGCTCTCAATGACAAGTGTCAGTTTCTCTCGGAGCAGCCAACCAGCTAGTGGTTGTAGGGGGCGGCTATTTATAGCCTAGGGAGCAGCCCGACATGATAAGACATAAATGCCCTTCAATGATATGACCGTTAGGTGGGTAGGATATTTGGACAGCTGGCGCGTAGCACAGCAACGATCGGAAATTTGAGCTCTCAAATTCCTCAGGGCTATCATGTTCCTCACTTGTAGGCAATCCACACTGGCAAATTCCTAACTCCTCAGTCAGAACAAATTCCTCAGAGAACAGAAGAACTTTGTCTCTGTCACTGAAGAAATTGACTGAACTGTATGAGATTTCCAATGGCTTCACTCGAAAGGATTGGGTAGGTGTAGGATTTTGAGATGAGCATCACTTGGAAACTTTTCCTTAGTTTTACCTCGACCCCCTTTAATAGTACGGTGTTTCCTATGACTCAAGAAGAAGAAAATGAAACTACGAAAACAAAAGTCTTCACGCTTCATAATCCTCGCATTAATATCAAGTCTTCAAGGTCACACCAATTTCCTCACTTTCAAAGTCTTCAACTGAAGACATTCATTTTTAGGGGTCGACTTTCATCGTAAATAACAAACTCCTCATAGACTTATAGACCTATGTACACTCATAAACACATTAGTCCCTTAACCTATAAGTCTTCAATACACTAAAATCACTAAGGGGCACTAGATGCACTTACAATCTCCCCCTTTTTGGTGATTGATGACAAATAGGTTAAGTTTTCAACGGGGATAAAACATATGAAGTGTAAATACTGATATTGAGGAATTTGATTACAAGATATAGAAGAACTCCCCCTGAAGATGTGCATATTTGAGGAATTTTCTTTGAATAGCAAATGCACATTGTAGAGTAATATCATGGAGATCTCCTCCTATATCTTGTAATTCATACACGCATTTAACATATGATATGAAGAATTTGAAATGCATGATGAAATATGGTGTCTGATGAAATTCAGCATGCGTGCATTAAGGTACTTGAGGAAATAAGCATGCAGAAAGCAGTTCAAAAGTATCAGACCACCATAGGACTTAAGTTTACAACTCATCAGAGCAAACACCTCAGAAAAGCAAGAGTTGTAACTTAACAGAAATATAGCCCATATATAAGACCCGCTTGAAGACTAACTGAAATTTCTCCCCCTTTAACACCGAAAGACCAAAAGGGACGAAAAATGAGGAGTAACACCCCTGAAGAATATCATCATGATGTCGATGGAGGAGCGCCAGTGTTGTTGGGGTCGTCCGTTGAGGTAGGGCCTGCCGCAGTGTCGTTCAAGTCTTCAGCTTCATCCGTCTCGCGCGATGAAGAATATGAACTGGCGACGGGCTGAGGAACTTTGACCTTCTTGAACTTCTTCGAAGGTGGCTGAGATCAGTCAAAGTCCTGTTGGAAGCCCATCTCCTTGAGATCTTCAGCACTATAAAGATTCGACAGAATAGCCCAAGTGCGGTCAAAGACTTCATGCAAGTAGTAGTGATTCTTCTTCACTGTATTTTGAGTGACTATCATGTTCTGAAGACTTGCACCAAACTGACGCTTGACCCACTTGTGATTTCGATCAACTTTTTGATGAAGACTAAGGAGAAGTTCACGATCAGTCATCACACGCGGAGCTGTGGCTTGAGGATTTTGTTCTGAAGCTTTGGCGGCAGAATCTTGTGTTGCAGAGTCATCATTGGTGGAATAGGATGCAGCTATGCGAAACTGTCCATCCAGTGGACGAGTGCCTTCATCAATAACTGCAGCCTTGCCCTTCCCATCAGCTGAGGAAATAGTCCGTTTGAGGACTTCAATAGGGGGCAAATAGCTGAGATGATTTTGAAAGTCAGCCTTATAATGAATTGAAGACCTTGATCTGATGAACCTCATGATCCAGGGAGCATAAGGCTTCAACTCAAAAGGTGACAGAGCAGCATTGGCCAAAGTCCTCATGAAGAAATCGTGGTAGTTCATAGGAATACCATGAATGATATTGAACACCGGATTCTTCATAATGCCAACAACCTCTTCGTCATCAGAGTTGTGGCTCTTGATTGGACTGAGGGTTTTGGTCAATACGCGATAAACTGTCCTTGGCACATAGGGCAATTCCTTGACGAGGAATGTGGTCCTTGGAATTTGGCCAGCCTTCAAAGGCTTCATCAGTAGTTGCATCAAATGATTTGGGAGTTCAGGTTCCTCATAGATGAGCCTAGCACCTTCAGTGGGAGGGCTGACTGGGACGGCGTGAAGCAATTCAGAGGCCGGTGCTTTGAAATGAGTATTTTCGGTCATCCAGTCTAGCACCCATGAATTTACATCTTCAACATTTCCAGTGATATGCAGTGTGGCGTAGAATTGAAGAATGAGTTCTTCGTTCCAGTCGCAGATGTTGGTGCAGAAGTTGAGCAGCCCAGCGTCATGAAGAACACTGAGGACTGGGGTGAAGCACGGAAGAGACTCCATAGCCACATGAGGACTTTGCTCATGTGCAAAAATCTTGTCTTTATCAAACAGCAGTGAGGAATAGAAATTCATTTGACTGGCCGTCCAGAAACGATTGCGACGAAGTCGAGTAGAGTCATAAGGATTGTAGTCAGAGAAGAGTTGATGCTCAGTAAAGAAGTCATCAGCCTTGAACTTCTGCTTCTTGGTATGAGGATTCTGTGGCTTGGGCTGAAGATTGGCAGTTGAAGTCTTCACAGCCTCTTGATGCACAACCTCTGGAGCCACAGGCTGAGGAATTTCAGTAGCTGTATCAGCAGCAGCCTTGGCCTCCATTTCTTCAGCACTAGCGGCTGAAACTTCTTCAGGAATAGAATGAAGTGAAGATTGAGGTCCATCAGAGCCTGTATGAATTTCTTCAGTTGGCACAGGGGACTGAGGAACTTGATGTAGTGGGGTTGTCAGAGGTGAATTGGGGTGATGACTTTCCCAAAAGTCATCATTCAGAATAGGAGTTGTAGACCCAATATCCACATCCTCATCTTCTTCATCAATTTCTTCGATGCTTGCCTCTTCAGCTGTTAACTGAGGCATGGGCGATGATACCAGCGGAGTTGAAGGGATATCATCCACTTCAATGTATTCATCCAACTGCTCTGACGAAGCAGCAGAAGGATTTTCTTTATCACAGTCATCAGGTATGACATATTCCTCACCAAAGGGAACAATCTCCTTTGATGGCATGCTTGATATTGGAACAGCATCAATTGGGTTTTTAGTTGAGCTCATCAAAGTCTTCACTTTCTTGGGAGCTGAACACTCTAAAGATGCTGATGCTTTCCTTTTCTTCACCGCAGCCTTCTCTGCGGCTTTGGTCTTCTTCGCTTCCGATGCAGAAGGAAGGTGGACATCTTTCATCTGTGATGACTTTGTAGGAGGAGCAGATGAAATTGGTTGAATTTCTTCAGGCACAACTAATGCAGTTGCACTGGCTTGTTCAGATTCCTCAGGCGCAGTAGCGGATGCATCAACTGTAACACCCCCAGTGGTTAGCTACAGTTATTCCCTTTTTGATAATGCCATGTCAGCAAGTTCAACAGTGCCTAGTCATCATTTGCATCATATTTCATTTCAAACTCCAAATTCAAACTTCAAATTAAATTCAAAGTGGAAAATAAAAGTTATTCAAAGCAGAAACTAAAATGTTCTTTTAATAACAAATATTCCAGAGACCATTCTAAAATTGTAACCAACATCAATCAAAGTAGTTGAATGACTCAAACAGCTAGGAACAGAAATATGTAACTCCATTTGACATTAATTAAAATGCAAACAAAATCATTTTGGCTCCAAACCTTTTTCTGTCAGTGCTAGATACTGCACTATATTTATTGGACCAGATAACCTATTTTTCAAAACTGTATTTGAGGCTACACATTTTGCAAAATTGATAAATAAATAAAAACAGAGAAGGAAAAAAAAAGAAAAAGGACCCCCCCCCCCAGACTGGGCCTCGACCCAGCCGGCCACCAGGCCGCCAGGCCAGGCCAGCCGGACCCATCACCCCCCTGGCTTATCCCCCCACCCTCTCTGGAACCCTAGAGCCCAACCCCCACTCCCCTCGATCCCACGCCCTCTCTCCCTCTCGCTCCATTTCCCCCCGATCTGGACGCGCCGCCCGACCCTGCCAGTGCTCCCCGTCGCCGTCGCCGGCCTGGTCCCCGTCGGCGGCGCCCCGCCGACTCACCGCCTCGCCGGACCGCCTCGCCTCCTCCCCGATGCGCCCCGCGCCCGCCGCCGCCTGGAGCTCGGTGCCCCGGCCAACGCCGCCCGGCACGCCTCCCCGCACCGAACTGCCCCGCCTCACCTCCTCCTCGTCCAACCTCCCCCGTGAGCACCCCCCCGGCCTCCGCTGCCGCCCTTCCCTCTCCCTTCGTCGCCGTTCGCCGGGGCCGCGCGCCGGAGCCCAGCTCCGGGCCGCGCTCACCACGCCCCGGTCGCGAGCCCCTCCCCCCACTGCTGCCCCGCTCGCGCCCTACTGGTGCTCGCAGCCGCCCCGCGCCCGCTCCTCCCGCCCGCAGCAAGCGCTCGTCGTCGCCGCTGCGCGCGCCTCCTCTGGCCGCTCCGCGCTGCTGCTCCCCGTTGCGCCCACGCCGCCACCGCCCTAGCGCACGCGCGCCGCCGCCCCTGCATCTCCTCCGCCTGCCGTGGCCGGCCGGCGAGCCGTGCCGCCGACCACGCGCCCGGCGCCGACGCCCCGGCGCACACACGCGCCCGTGCGTGTTCGGGCGGGCGCCACGCCCACCCCCGCACCCGTTTCGCCCGCTCCAGTGGCCTCCTGGGCCACTGGTTGCTGGGGCCCTCCCCTGTAGTTTAAAAAAAAGATTAAAAATAATAATAATAAATTAATTAATTAGGTAATTAATTAAATTAAATAACCTTGTTAATTAGCCTAATGAACTAGATTAGTTAATTTAAACCTGTTTAATTAACTAAGTCAATGACAGGTGGTCCCCACCCGTCAGGTTGACCGCTGATGTCATGCTGATGTCATGATGACGTCAGCATACACTGTTCTGGATAATGTTGATTTAAAATGATTAAATAAATTCCAGAAAATCAATAAAACTTTGAAAAATCATATAAAATAATCCGTAGCTCAGACCGAAAAACTTTGTACATGAAAGTTGCTCAGAACGACGAGACGAATCCGAAATCGCGGTCCATTCGTCCGTCACACGTCCCTAACTACCTGAACATGGAACCGTTCCCCTCCGGTCATTTGTCTGACAAATGTCCGGAACCGGGAAAACATTCCCGGATGGATTCCCCATTCCTCGGTGACGTGCAACCATACGTTAGATCACCCCTAGCACCGCGTATTTGCCATGCTATGCTTTGTGATGCTTTGATTGCTCTGTTATTTATTGTGCTTCCCCTCCGTTACTTCTTTCTCAGTAGACCCCGAGGCCGACGCAGCTCCGGAGATTGACGACACCGTTGATGACCTTGCACTTGCCGCCGAGCAACCAGGCAAGCCCCCCCCCCTTGAGCATACCGATATCGCCCATTCTATTTTCTCATGCTTGCATTAGAATTGCTGTTGCTACTGCTTTACCTATTCTGATGCATAGCTTGTTTATTGTAACCTGCTGTTGATAATTACCTGCATAACCTAAACTGCTTAGTATATGCTGGGTAGAGACCTATCAGTGACCCCACTACTCCCGACTGCCCCGCTGGATTATCAGAAGACCCGATCAACGGGATTGAAGACCAGGCCCCGGCACCGCACATCACCCCCTTAGTTGTAATGACCCTGCAACGTTACTATCGAGTGCCGAGCGTGAAACCTCTTGTAGCACTTCTGATGTTAACTCTGTAGAGTAGCGATTCGATCGTGGTCATCGAGGGTGATTCCTCCTTCCCCACTTCCGATGACGACGCTGTCGTGCAACACCTCAAGTGTGAACCCATCGAGGGTGATTCCTCCGAGTTCACCTTGACGGATACATCGAGTAGGAATCCAACGAGGGTGATACCTCGGATTCTCCTGATGTTATGGACACACGGATACTTGGGCTTTACACTGTTACATGAAAAGGCGGGTCGACCCTGAGGGGTACCCGCGTGAGCCTAAGTGGCGAGTGTTGTGTAGACGGGTTGACCTGGAGGTTGCCCGAGATATGAATACGAGGCGCGGCCGGGCATTCTTAGCCCTTGCAGCAAGTCCTCGAGACGGGGCGACGGGGTCACATCGATCGTGAGTCTCTGCTCGTTACCGCAAGCCCCTAGTCCGACAACGATTTGGATATTTGATCCGAGCAGGCCTCTGGCCAGATAGCACTAACCATCACGTGGGAAGAGTTATGGGCACTCTGCATCTTATGCGTCAGCCGAAAGCTTTGTCAGACGTCCAGTTCAGCCTCGTGGCCGGGCCGGGCCAGTGCCATCCAGGACTGAGGTGGAGCTCGTCCCAACCCTGCACACACCGACCCGGAGTGCACAGGGCGATGGCCCAAGACCCCTGAGCGCTTAGGATATAGACTGACGGGGACCTCTCTGCTGAGCTGTAGTTAGGGCTGCGGTGTATCGTTTGGCCGAGGATGGGCATGACCCGGAAAAGTGTGACCGACCGGAGTTAAGCGAGCGTGGTGGGTAAGTTGGTGCACCCCTGCAGGGAAGAACACATCTATCGATAGCTGGTCCTACGGTAAAGGACACTCGGAGTTGTATCCCGATCGATACAACTAGAATTGGATACTATGGCTCTGGGATTGCTTCTCGCAGGGAGTCGAGAAGGGATCTCAGGACGAGGTTGATGACTGTATGGCTCTGGGATTGCTTTCTCGCAGGGAGTCGAGAAAGGATCTCTGGGTGAGGATGAGACTTAATGATACTACTACTTTATACTGTACTAATCTACACTCTTCTAATGCTGCAAGACCGCTGAAGATGCTAGTCTTCAATAGGACTAGGACTTATCTCTATTCTGGCATTTCTGCAGCCCAGTCCACATATACAGCCTTCCTTTGATAATGTTGCATATGTAGTGTAGATCCTTGCTTGCTGAGTACTTCGGAGTACTCATGGTTGCTTTGCTTTCTTTTTCTCCCTATATCAGTTTGTCGCGACCAGATGACAGAGCAACGGTTACAGCTGCCCCCGACGACGATCGCTACTACTACCCCGAGGGTGGATACTACTACGAGTTGGCTGACGACCAGGAGTAGGATCGGAGGGTCCCAGGTAGGAGGCCTGCGCCTTTCGATCGTAGCTTTTGTTTTGTCCCGCCTTTCTAAAGGCTTATCTGTTTCTATTTCACATCTGTACTCAGATATCTGATGCTTCCGCTGACGCTTGTACGCAAGCTTTTGTATTCGAGCCCTCGAGGCCCCTGGTTTGTAATATAAAGCTTGTATGACTTTACTTATGTTTTAGAGTTGTGTTGTTATATCTTCCCGTGAGTCCTTAGGCTTGATCGTGTGCATTTGCGTGTATGATTAGTGCACGATTGAGCCAGGGGCGTCACAAGTTGGTATCAGAGCCGACTGCCTGTAGGAACCCCCTTTCCAACTCCTTGGCCGAAGTTGAGTCTAGACACCAAAAAACTGTTTTACTAACTTGGCTGTGTGGCTTACGGGCCCACGTCGCCAATTGGGTGGTATTAGAACCTTTTATTCCTCGTCTATACTCTGGGACTCTGAACTCTCTTCCTTTCGGGTTAAAATTTTACTAACTCTGGCATTAGGTTCTCGTAACCCCTTCTTCCCGGAGAGCCCCTTCATTACAGATGATCGTCTGCACCATCAGAAGACTCTGAAGATACTCCTCGATGATTTCCGAGACCATGTGCCCACTACTTTGCAGTTCCTGGCCACCGATAAATCCTGACGAATAACTACTTACACTCGTCGTACATATATTCATTCCAGTCACTCTTTGTTCCATCCGACATATCGAAATACTACCCGACATTGCGAAAATTCTCTGAACCCACTGCCTTGCAGTTCCTTTCCGCCTGACTACCCTACGAATAATTTCTCACATTACCGAGGATCCGTTCATCCCCAGTTGTCCATATGCTTTCCAAAATACTTCGCAATGATATCTAATCTCCCGAAAATCCTGTGCAGCCTATTGCTCTTGATTTTCCTTGCCTGCTTGCACTATGGTTAATTCCACATGTGTAGCAATATTTACTAAAATCCTTTATGACTGTCATTCTGTTCCTATGGATTCAATGTGTGTGCGAATACTCGCAATCATCACCTAATCCTTAGCAATTTTCTTTCCGGCTCAAACATCGTCCCGAAGCATGTCTGTGGTACTCTGATTATCAACAAGAACATTAGAAGCGCAATGCTAAATTTTCTTGATCAATTATCCAAACACCGTTGTATGGGTAAACCTCATAATTTCCTTGCCCCTTTGACTAAATGGTTTCATACTTGGAGCCTTATCATGAATATCATGCTAGGCCTTTCCTTGCGAAAGATATACTCTTGATATTCGGGTATAAACACATTTTCCTTTCTGTTGTTCTGATTAATATACTAATCATATTTTCCTTTCCATTGTTTTGTTTAACCTTTCTTGTAATCTAACTTAACTGAGCAGCAATAATTCCCTGCTTAGGTAAGCACCTTGTTGTACCATTCAGTCCGTAAGACCCAGTTACTATTGTTGATGACATTCCGGTAACCACCGATGGACGAGAACTTTGCCTATTGGTCCGCCTCGTTCACCGAGCAGGAAAATGGTTCTCTTCGTTCCTCTCCCTTGGTACCGATGTTGTCGTCGACATAACTGACAGACTATCCTCTGACATGCCTTGCTATCGTGACCGTGCAATATGTCAGCCTCCTTTCTACTTTTAACCCACATGGTGGGCCCATAACCCATAGTTCCACAGGATCGAAACCTGACTCTCCTGTACACCCTGCTGCCAAGTTATTCCTCGAGCTTGACTTCGGATGTAATTCATGGGCCACCTGCCTATTGATCTATTCTGGTATCATATGCAAAACTTATTCCCGTTGCTCGAAACCCCTTCACACTCTGTTTCAGGCATCGAATGATTGCCTGCCCACTTGAAACTTCTCATGATTTCTCTTACTGCTCTTGATGATTTTCCTGAGTTCCAAAACTCGAGAGATACTTATGTGATTCGCTCTTGAGTTAACCCCAGCTGATTTCCCCATGTAAAATTCCATCATTACCGAGATACCCATTATCCTTTCGTAAGTACGATGAAGAATGCGAAGGAAGATTGACAACTTCGTCAAGACACCCCGATGCAGAGAAATGAAGACATCAATCCGAGAGATCAACTTCTTTGAGAAGACCAACCAAGAATAAGGTGACTCGTCAGAATTTGGTAACCAGAACTCTTCCCCTTACTCCTCCTCTTAAATCTCGGGACGAGATTTCTTGTAGTGGAGGAGATTTGTAACACCCCCAGTGGTTAGCTACCGTAATTCCCTTTTTGATAATGCCATGTCAGCAAGTTCAACAGTGCCTAGTCATCATTTGCATCATATTTCATTTCAAACTCCAAATTCAAACTTCAAATTAAATTCAAAGTGGAAAATAAAAGTTATTCAAAGCAGAAACTAAAATGTTCTTTTAATAACAAATATTCCAGAGACCATTCTAAAATTGTAACCAACATTAATCAAAGTAGTTGAATGACTCAAATAGCTAGGAACAGAAATATGTAACTCCATTTGACATTAATTAAAATGCAAACAAAATCATTTTGGCTCCAAACCTTTTTCTGTCAGTGCTAGATACTGCACTATATTTATTGGACCAGATAACCTATTTTTCAAAACTGTATTTGAGGCTACACATTTTGCAAAATTGATAAATAAATAAAAACAAAGAAGGAAAAAAATAAATAAAAAGAAAAAGGACCCCCCGACTGGGCCTCGACCTAGCCGGCCACCAGGCCGCCAGGCCAGCCCAGCCGGACCCATCACCCCCCTGGCTTATTCCCCCACCCTCTCTGGAACCCTAGAGCCCAACCCCCACTCCCCTCGATCCCACGCCCTCTCTCCCTCTCGCTCCATTTCCCCCCGATCTGGACGCGCCGCCCGACCCTGCCAGTGCTCCCCGTCGGCGCCGCCCCGCCACCTCGCCTCCTCCCCGACGCGCCCCGCGCCCGCCGCCGCCTGGAGCTCAGCGCCCCGGCCGACGCCGCCCGGCGCGCCTCCCCGCGCCGAACTGCCCCGCCTCGCCTCCTTCTCGTCCAACCTCCCCCGTGAGCACCCCCCCGGCCTCCGCTGCCGCCCTCCCCTCTCCCTTCGTCGCCGTTCGCCGGGGCCGCGCACTAGTGCCGCGCTCCGGGCCGCGCTCACCGCGCCCCGGTCGCGAGCCCCTCCCCCCACTGCTGCCCCGCTCGCCCCTGCTGGTGTTCGCCGCCGCCCCGCGCCCGCTCCTCCCGCCCGCCGCAAGCGCTCGCCGTCGCCGCTGCGCGCGCCTCCTGTGGCCGCTCCGCGCTGCTGCTCCCCGTTGCGCCCGCGCCTCCACCGCCCTAGCGCACGCGCGCCGCCGCCCCTGCGTCGCCTCTGCCTGCTGTGGCCGGCCGGCGAGCCGTGCCGCCGACCACGCGCCCGGCGCCGGCGCCCCGGCGCACACACGCGCCTGTGCGTGTTCGGGCGGGCGCCACGCCCACCCCCGCACCCGTTTCGCCCGCTCCAGTGGCCTCCTGGGCCTCTGGTTGCTGGGGCCCTCCCCTGTAGTTTAAAAAAGATTAAAAATAATAATAATTAATTAATTAATTAGGTAATTAATTAAATTAAATAACCTTGTTAATTAGCCTAATGAACTAGATTAGTTAATTTAAACATGTTTAATTAACTAAGTCAATGACAGGTGGTCCCCACCCGTCAGGTTGACCGCTGATGTCATGCTGACATCATGATGATGTCAGCATACACTGTTCTGGATAATGTTGATTTAAAATGATTAAATAAATTCCAGAAAATCAATAAAACTTTGAAAAATCATATAAAATAATCCGTAGCTCAGATCGAAAAACTTTGTACATGAAAGTTGCTCAGAACGACAAGACGAATCCGAATACGCGGCCCGTTCGTCCGTCACACATCCCTAACTACCCGAACATGGAACCGTTCCCCTCCGGTCATCTGTTTGACAAATGTCCGGAACCGGGAAAACATTCCCGGATGGATTCCCCCTTCCTCGGTGACGTGCAACCATATGTTAGATCACCCCTAGCACCGCGTATTTGCCATGCTACGCTTTGTGATGCTTTGATTGCTCTGTTATTTATTGTGCTTCCCCTCCGTTGCTTCTTTCTCGGTAGACCCCGACACCGATGTCGTCCTCGAGGCCGACGCAGCTCCGGAGATTGACGACACCGTTGACGACCTTGCCCTTGCCGTCGAGCAACCAGGCAACCCCCCCCCCCTTGAGCATACCGATATCGCCCATTCTATTTTCTCATGCTTGCATTAGAATTGCTGCTGCTGCATTACCTATTCTGAAGCATAGCCTGTTTATTGTAACCTGTTGTTGCTAATTACCTGCATATCCTAAACTGCTTAGTATATGCTGGGTAGAGACCTATCAGTGACCCCACTAGTCCCGACTGCCCCGCTGGATTATCAGAAGACCCGATCAACGGGATTGAAGACCAGGCCCCAACACCGCACATCACCCCCTTAGTTGTAACGACCCTGCAGCGTTACTATCGAGTGCCGAGGGTGAAACCTCTTGTAGCACTTCTGATGTTAACTCTGTAGAGTAGCGATTCGGTCGTGGTCATCGAGGGTGATTCCTCCTTCCCCACTTCGGATGATGACGCTGTCGTGCAACACCTCAAGTGTGAACCCATCGAGGGTGATTCCTCCGAGTTCACCTTGACGGATACATCGAGTAGGAATCCAACGAGGGTGATACCTCGGATTCTCCTGATGTTATGGAGACACGGATACTTGGGCTTTACACTGTTACATGAAAAGGCGGGTCGACCCTGAGGGGTACCCGCGTGAGCCTAAGTGGCGAGTGTTGTGTAGACGGGTTGACCTGGAGGTTGCCCAAGATATGAATACGAGGCGCGGCCGGGCATTCTTAGCCCTTGCAGCAAGTCCTCGAGACGGGGCGACGGGGTCACATCGATCGTGAGTCTCTGCTCGTTACCGCAAGCCCCTAGTCCGACAACGATTTGGATATTTGATCCGAGCAGGCCTCTGGCCTGATAGCACTAACCATCACGTGGGAAGAGTTATGGGCACTCTGCATCGTATGCATCAGCCAAAAGCTTTGTCTGACGTCCAGTTCAGCCTCGTGGCCGGGCCGGGCCAGTGCCATCCAGGACTGAGGTGGTGCTCGTCCCGACCCTGCACACACCGACCCGGAGTGCACAGGGCGATGGCCCAAGACCCCTGAGCGCTCAGGATATAGACCGACGGGGACCTCTCTGCTGAGCTGTAGGTAGGGTTGCGATGTATCGTTTGGCCGAGGCCGGGCATGACCCGGAAAAGTGTGACCGGCCGGAGTTAAGGGAGCGTGGTGGGTAAGTTGGTGCACCCCTGCAGGGAAGAACACATCTATCGATAGCCGGTCCTACGGTAAACACTACAAGAAATCTGTTAATCCATGACAGATTTCGGATGACGTTCCTGAAAACCGTCACAATATTGTACCATCCATGATGGTTCAACGATAGCGTCATGAAAACCGTCATAATGGATGATACTTCAATGTATCCATTGGGCTTTGAATTTTTCCACAATATCTAAACCGTCATGGATTTACCGCGGCTGACGTGTCATGCTGTGGTTGGGCCACGCTCAGGCAAGCTGACTGCTGTTGTCCGACCAACAGGGCTCTTTTTTTTCACACAAGATAACTGAATGTCCCTGCTTTTAGCGCGACACTGTGGTCGACCGGTGCAGATTTTAATTTTCAAAAAAGTTGCGCGCGGGGTATGTATGCTGCCGACGCGTCGTTTTTTTTTTCACGCTATAACGGAACCTCCCTGCCTTTAGCGCTACACTGTACTCAAATAGTGCAGATTTTAATTAAAAAAAGAGGTGGCCGCAGGCGTACTCGAACCCACGATCTCAATGTTATTGTTTCCGTCATGGCCAACAGCCTACATCCAAATGTGTGCGCTCGTAACACACCTTGACCCTTATATCATTGGAAGAACCTATAACGGGCGTAATTCTCATATGGGCCAACGCATATATTCATCGGCCCAAGCTATTTTTTGACCTTTTTTCGGTTCATTTCTTTTCGATAATGTTTTCCATGTTTTTTTATTTGTGCTCAAACTTCTAGTATTTAGATACTTTCTAATTCTGACAAAGAAATAGGAATCTAAAATTGTTCACAAATTAGGAAAAAAAAATCATGAATTTTAAAAAATAATCATGAATTTTAAAAATATTCATGAAAGTTTTTTCAGGGGAAAAATGTTGGTAAAATTGATAAATTGTTCGTGAATACACAGAATATTCTCACAATTTTAAAAATGTTTCTGAATTCTGAAAATTATCACAAACTTGAAAAAAATGTTTGTGAATTCATCAAATGATCACAAAATCAAAAAATGTTCAAGAATTTAAAAATATTTGCAAGAATTTAAGGATGGAGGAATGGTTATTAAAGCTGAATTTAAAATTGTTTCCAATTTTCAAGAAATGTTCACTAATTTAAAAAATATATGACAGTGTAAAACAATGCTTCTGAAATTGGAAAGTTATACATAATTTTTCCCCATATTGTGGTATTATTATAATTTTTTTCCTAATAGGTTGCAAATAGAAATCTCAGTTATCCCGTACTATCTATTGATCTTTTCATCTATTTTCCAGATATGAGCTAAAAGAAAACATAATTTCTTAAATATATTTTGTTTGAAATGTTCAAACCTTATTCAAAATAAATATAAATCAAATGGAATTACCTCGACTAAGGATACATAAATTCATTTAAAGTATAGGAATTATTAAATCAAATATAAAGTGGCACACAAGTGTTGGGGAACGTAGTACAAAACAAAAAAAGTTGCACCTACGATCAACCAAGATCATATGAAGATGCAAGATGGGTTGGGATCATGATCGTTACCGTCACCGAGTTGCAGCGGAAGAAGAACGTGACGACGTAGATCGTACTTGGAGTCCCTCGAACCGTCGATGATCAGTCCCGCGAACAGCTCACGAACAGTCCCTTGAACAGGCCCGTTGATATTTAAATTAAATATAAAATGTTCTAAATACTTTTATACCATTTTATATACATTTTAACATCTCCGGAAACATTTTTCACATATATATAATTTATTGGTAATACCTGGTATTACCCGATACTCACTGAAACCCTTCGGGTGACCCTGAAACGGTTATGGATCCTCTCGGAACCATTCCGAATATTCATGAAATAATTCCACAAATATATTTTCATCACTCCCGTCCTACTAACACTCCGCCAGAGTTGCCGCCCTGCAACCAGACAACCCCGAGACCACACAAAGGCCCTGGCTTTGGCCCAACCGGTAGCACTTGACCGACAAAGCCACAACAGACGCTCCGCCCCGGACATCGGCAGACCTGCACCAACCCGCCCGCGGCGAGGAAAGGGGGATAAGGACGAGCGGACGCATTCGGATAGGCACACCCCTGTGTCGGCGACAGGTGATGCGACCGCATCGAGGCCACCCATCCCTCCTACCGAGCTCCCCACTGAACAAGAGGAAAGGGGGAGAAGGAGGAGCGGGCGCATCCGAACCGGCACACCCCTATGCTGGCTACAGGTGACGCGACCGCATCGAGGCCACCCATCCATCCTACCGAGCTCCCCGCCGAACGTGAGGAAAGGGGAAGAAGGAGGAGCGGACGCATCCAAGGAAGCTCACCCGACATGCCACCTCGCATCGCCCGCCGATGTCCAAGCGCCAGACCAGGAAGGTCCCGACGCGGACACGACCAGCACTGTAAAAAGTGAGGTGAGCGAAGACTTGCCCCGGACGAAGGGGTCCGGTCTGTGCACCGCGAGTGGTACTGCCACGTAGGTCAGCACCCCCCCCCCCCCCCGCCCCTGCTAGAGCGGGTCGGGCGAACAGGCGACGACGCCTTGATTTTTTTCTACACTCAATGTACATCATTACATGATCTATGTCAAAATTTGGCACTTTCGTGGTTCGTTTGCTATATTGCGTACACTAAAGTGCATTTCCAGACATTTAACGGATGTAATTCAAATTTGATGCGGATGGTGCTCGTGTCATTACAAGTAGCGAGTGGGGAGTGGGTGAGATGGGTCCATCGTGATCGTATTGAACTGTAGGGACATATCCGAGGAAGCATCATCTCAGTCAAAGGGAAAAGCATGAAAATTGAAGTCCACACCAAAGTTTATTCGCCACACTTACTTCCAATGTTTTTTTTGAAAGAACCGACGCATGGAACCTTTATCCATTATTTCAAAACAGAACTACAAAATCTATATAATATAAATATACACATGTGTTGTTTTAAAAAAATGTTTACGTATGAAAAATTGAATCTTTGTATATTTTTAAATAATCATATATATGCAACAAAATGTAATCATAAATTGAAATAGAAAAAAAAAGAAAAACAAAAATGAAAAGAACAGGGCAGAGACACTGAGGTGTCTCGTTCAATGCTGGGCTAAATCGAACCATAGCCCATTAGGTTTCCGCAGGAGGCAAATCCCTGCACTCTGATTGGTCTAGACGACCTTCACGCGGATCAAACATCTCTACCGTTCACTCCAGCGAGATCCTACGGTACACAAATGTCCCTTCTATATCTTCTGTCCTCCCAGCCTCCGAGAAGGCCGCTCCCCGCCACCACTTTCTTCCCCTAATCTCCCCCCATGTCTTCTGCACGAAGTGGAGGCAGCACCGCACTAGGACTACAACTCGTCAACGACGTCCTCAAGCCGCCATCGCTCCATCCGGTGGTGAAGCGCTCAGCCACCGAGCGATCCGCATCAAACTGGTCTCGCTCGCGAGGCGACGATTGGAGTTGCGCGGAGTTGCGTCGTGGCGACTCGGCGGGTCTTCCTCTCGAGGTGTTTGTTGGAGTTGCGCCACGGCTTTCGTGCGGTTGTGTAGATCCACCGCTGGGTCCAAGCCACCGTGGGCGACCCATGCTGGCCGCTGCCGTACGTTCCTCGCCGTGGATCTTCTTTTATCGTCTTGTCCGTACTCAACGTCAGCTTTTCTGCTAGCCGCTTGCCCCAGGTCTCTCTCCTCCTTTTTCTTCTGATTTCCCCCACCATTTTGCTTCTGATTCATCGAGGCGGGTCTTATTGTTTGGCGACACGCAGGTAATGGAGGTTCGGTGGCGTCCTCATCGGTGAGATGGTGGCGGATATGGTGTGTTCCGCTGATGATATCGGCGGGGATGGCTGGATCTGCAAACAGAAAGGCAAGGGGATGACCTCTGGTCGACGTACGGCGAGCGCTGGCCGGCGTTTGAGGCCGGCAGTGGTTGTTGCAGTGTAGCGTAGTGTTCTTCGGGACTTGTTTGTAATTTTTAAGTTTTTTGTGTTTTTTCCCATTTGCTACTAGATAGGTGTATTTTTCTTTAAAGCCTGCTATTTTTTTGCGGGACTTATTTCTTTTGCTTAAAATGTCATTTTCTCGTGTGCTTATGTAATCTGACATGTGCTCAAAATATTCATTGACCAAAGAAAATAGATGGGCTTACATTTTGGACTGAAGTGTGTATCTATTTTGGACCAAAATTCTAATTCGGCTGAGCATGGGTTGTTGGTGTTGGACTGGACTAAGTTTTAGTGGGCCAAAATTTAATTGGGTTGAACATGGGCTGTCAGTGTTGGACCGAACTAAATTTTAGTGGGCCAAAATTTGAATTGGCTGATCACTACATGGGCTGCCATGTCAAATCCTTGTCACATGATGATGTGGCATGTGCGTTAACGCCGTTGTTAGCCGTCAGTTAAGTGCCTTCTGTGACGGTCAAGAGCCGTCATGGATCCATGACGGATTAGGAAGATCCGTCATGGAGTGCGTGGTGGCCAAATTATGACGCGATATACATGACGGATTTCTAATCCGTCATGGATGGTCCTCCATGATGGTTTTGTACTGTTCTGTGACGGACTAAATCTGTCATGTATTAATGGGATTCTTGTAGTGAAAGGACACTCGGAGTTGTATCCCGATTGATACAACTAGAATTGGATACTATGGCTCTGGGATTGCTTCTCGCAGGGAGTCGAGAAGGGATCTCAGGATGAGGTTAATGACTGTATGGCTCTGGGATTGCTTTCTCGCAGGGAGTCGAGAAAGGATCTCTGGGTGAGGATGAGACTTAATGATACTACTACTTTATACTGTACTAATCTACACTCTTCTAATGCTGCAAGACCGCTGAAGATGCTAGTCTTCGATAGGACTAGGACTTCTCTCTATTCTGGCATTTCTGGAGCCCAGTCCACATATACAGCCTTCCTTTGATAATGTTGCATATGTAGTGTAGATCCTTGCTTGCTGAGTACTTCGGAGTACTCACGGTTGCTTTGCTTTCTTTTTCTCCCTATATCAGTTTGTCGTACCAGATGACAGAGCCCCGGTTACAGCTGCCCCCGACGACGATCGCTACTACTACCCCGAGGGTGGATACTACTACGAGTTGGCTGACGACCAGGAGTAGGATCGGAGGGTCCCAGGTAGGAGACCTGCGCCTTTCGATCGTAGCTTTTGTTTTGTCCCGCCTTTCTAAAGGCTTATCTGTTTCTATTTCATATCTGTACTCAGATATCTGATGCTTCCGCTGACGCTTGTATGCAAGCTTTTGTATTCGAGCCCTCGAGGCCCCTGGCTTGTAATATAAAGCTTGTATGACTTTACTTATGTTTTAGAGTTGTGTTGTGATATCTTCCCGTGAGTCCTTAGGCTTGATCGTGTGCATTTGCGTGTATGATTAGTGCACGATTGAGCCGGGGGCGTCACATCAACTGGCCTGGTTTGCTCCTCAGGCGCAACATTGGAGGTTGCCCTGGCATTTTCTTCAGAGACTGGAATTTCTTCATCAGCCCTGGTGCTTTCATTTTCTTCAACAGTCTGATTTTCATCAGCTGTGCTTGCATGTTCTTCAGTAGGCTGCGCAGATGTTTCAGTCTGAGGAATTTTGGGTTGCGATGAAGCTGCAACATTTGGAGTGAATCCCTTTGCCATTCTGACAAATCTGACTTTGGCACCTAGCCAATCTGCATGGTATGCGTTAAATTCATCACTGAGTGCTTTGATCTCAGCCTGCATAGTCACAAGTTCTTCAGGAGACATTTTCACAACATTGTTCTTCAGAAAACGCTCCTTCTTGTACTGAGCCTTCTTGACTTGCCTGGCCTTCTCAAATTTCCATTTTTCTTCGGCTATGAAGGCCGTCAACATGTGGCTCTGGCCAGGAGTGAGGTTTAATTGAGGCAAAGGTGTGTTAGGGTTCTTGTGCCATAGATCAATGAAATCAAGGATCTTCCTTGGATCCAGCATGAGGGGCACAGCACTGCCTTTGGCACTAGCGGCCCTTTGTTGTCGATCTCTGATGATCTCAGCTAATTCTTCATCATCAGCTTCGTCTTCGCTTGACGGAACCTGAAAGGCAACCTGCTTCTCGTGAGGACTTGGCCTTGTGCCTCGTCTAGCAGTGGCCTTTTTCTTCAGCAAGGTCGAAGCCATTGAAGACTGAGGTGGAGCTGAGGAACTTGCAGAGACTCCTCAAGCAATTGAGATTCCAGTAGTCCTTTGGCACGTGGCAAGATGCACAGGTGCTGAGGACTTTGCAGGAGCAGCTGAGGATTTTGGAACTGAGGGAGTTGGAGCTGCTTTTGAAGAAGTTGCTTGAGGATCAGGCCATGAGGGCTTTGAAGAGCTTGGCCGTGAGGGCATTGTAGCTGAGGAACTTGTCTTGACAGCTGGTTTCTTTGACATAGCCTTCTTAGGCTTGCTAGCAGAGGCCTCAGCAGCGGCAGCAGCTGAATCATCGTTGAATTTCTTCACTGCCTCTTTAGCCATTTTGGCCAGCTTGCCTTGACGCTTAGCCCACTCCTTGGGAAATTCCTCACCTCTTCTGATGCATGTGGGATCAGCTTCTTGGCCTGGAGCCAAAGGAGGTCTTGGAGATGGAGGGTGAGGGGTATTTACAGCCGAGGTGAAAAACCGTTCATCCGAAGAAAATGGACGAACCTGCCCCTGACCCTTCTCATCCTAGCGACATGTGTCACCCACCTACTGTGAAGTGGAGATCGTGTTAGATCGTGGGTGAATAGATAAATCTTATCGAGGGATATGGAACGGTTTGAGCGGCAAAAGCCAAAAATTCAGATAAGAATATTTTAATGTTTCGTTCGCAAATTCTTCAGCTGTCAAGGACATAGTGAAGACTTTGAACGGGTTTCAAATAGAACGCACATGAAAAATTTGTGAACAGACTGGGTTGAGTTTAGCATAGAGGGGGAACGGGTCCGATCACATTCACTTAGAAGAAAATCAACTTGAAGAATTAGATATAAGTGAATGCTGTTGAGGACATGAAAAACTCAATTATATATATAGTCAATGAAGAACACAGTCGAAAAGAGTGAAGACTTTGCAAATTTGAAGAATTTGAACAACTGAAGAATTTCAATCAGAAGAAAAACTCAAATTGAAGATTTTCAACTTTTGTTGGTGGCGTGACCCACCGTGTAAGAATGGTGATTTCAGACGCCGCGTACAATTGTCGTAGGGCTCTGAGAATCAAATTCTTCGTTAATTTCTTCACACTTAGAGGTTTAGTCTTCATTGATTGAAGAAAAAACATTACTTCGTGTGTTGCACATCTAAGTCATCAATTTTGCATAAGTGTTAGGATGTGTGTCCTTTTCAAAGAACATTCGAAGATTCTAAGATATTTAGCTCACACCGCAACTTGCTAAATCTCTTCTCATCCAAGGGCTCTGTGAAGATATCGGCTAGCTGTTCTTCAGTCTTCACGTGCTCGATTGAGATGTCGCCCTTCAACACATGATCATGAAGAAAGTGATGACGAATCTGGATGTGCTTTGTCTTTGAGTGCTGAACTGGGTTATGAGCAATCTTGATGGCACTCTCGTTGTCGCAGTAGAGTGGCACATTCTTCATGTTGATGCCATAGTCCTTAAGGGTTTTCTTCATCCACAGCAATTGAGCACAGCAAGAACCAGCAGCAATGTACTCAGCTTCAGCAGTAGAGAGTGATACGCAGTTCTGCTTCTTCGAGGACCAACATACTAAAGATCGTCCGAGGAAATGGCATGTGCCTGATGTTGACTTGCGGTCCACACGATCACCAGCATAGTCAGAGTCAGAATATCCAATGAGATCAAAAGCCGAGCCCTTGGGATACCATAATCCAAGTGTTGGAGTGTGAGCTAGATATCGAAGAATATGTTTCAGAGCCTTATGGTGTGATTCCTTCGGTGTAGCTTGAAAACGGGCACACATGCAAACACTAAGCATAATATCTGGCCTAGATGCACATAAATACAGTAAAGAGCCAATCATGGAGCGGTATACCTTTTGATCGAAGTCTATACCATTTTCATCAGTGCATAGATGACCATTTGTGGGCATAGGGATTTTGACGTCTTTGCATTCTTGCATACCGAATTTCCTCAGAACGTCCTTGAGGTATTTCTCTTGAGAAATGAAGATGCCATTGCGTTGTTGACGAATTTGAAGACCTAAGAAGAATTTCAATTCTCCCATCATGGACATTTGATATTCCTCACTCATCATATAAGCAAATTCGTCACTGTAACGTTGGTTAGTACAGCCAAAGATAATATCATCAACATATATTTGGCACACGAATAATTCATCATCATATGTTTTGGTGAAAAGAGTTGGGTCGAGTGAACCGGGTTTGAAGCTTTTCTTCATGAGGAATTCCTTCAGAGTATCATACCACGCCCGAGGGGCCTGCTTGAGGCCATAGAGGGCCTTATTGAGTCTGAAGACTTGATCAGGATGCTTAGGATCTTTCAAACCTGGGGGTTGAGCAACATATACTTCTTCCTCAAGCTTACCATTGAGGAATGCACTTTTCACATCCATTTGATATAAGATGAGTTGAAATTTTGCACGCCCCATCCAATCACCTATGTGAGCACACCATCAAATATTTGTTTCTGGCAATATTTTCAGGTTGTGAAGCAAGTATATTTTAGATTGTTTCATTAATTCTGATAAATTATCAGATCATGCTCCTACCCAAATAATTTCTCTCCACAAAATTTGGGGTCATTTCATTAAGCCATTTTCTCTCCAATATTATCCCAATATTCTGGACAGAGAGGATGTCTGTGAAGGAAGTACAGTTTTGGCAAGTCCATTTGGTATGAAATTTTTATAGCATCTTCATATGTCCGTATCATGATGCTTTGCCAAGTTTCATCTCATTTCAACACTCCATGTGAGTGCACCATCCAATTTTCTTTTTTGGACCATAATGGCAGTTGCAAAGCAACCATGTCTTATATTGGTCCATTTCTTTTCTAATTACACAGGATTATAGTCCTTCTTAACCTAAACACCCCAGGCATCTAGTTTGGCTCTTTCTTCTTCTGTGTTGATCACAGGTGTGCATCCAAGTTTGCTCCAGCAAACTTTCATCGATGTCTCACTTCTCTACAGAGCCTCTTCTCTTGAGCTTTCACCTCCTATAGTCCCCCTAATGCAAGGACTACACGCTAGACATCGAGTGCCAGCCCCTCTTGTCCTCTCCTTGCCATGCCAGGCGGTGACTGCGTGGATTCTTGCCTGAGCGCGCGCTTTGCAGGACAAGTCCGCGTCCAGAGCACTATTCGACTCTAGTCTCTTCGCCTCTCGTCGTCTTCGCGTGCGTGACCATGTCTAGCAGCTTCCTCATGCCGTCGTCGTTGCTCTGGAACTCGCTCCCCTCCGGCAGCTTCCTCGCCGACACTAGGCGCCGCGCACCCGCGAGCAAACAGTGCCCCGACCGGCTCTGTCCACGTTCATCTCTTCCTCCCCGTGCCCCTGGCTCCGTCCACTGCCCCGTGAACCTCCACTGTTCTGCTCCCGTCACCTACCGTCGAGCTTGATTGCATGCCCACGCGTCCGCGGCTCCGGCCACGCGTCCGCGGCGGCAGCCAGCGCGGTACCCCCTCTCCTCGTCTATTTAAGCTGCCCCAGCCTCGGCTCTCTTCGCCATTCGGCCTCCCTCACTCCTTCAGTCCTCCCCGACCTCTCAATCCATCCCCGGAGCTCTTCCTCACCGCGATCGGCCACCACGGCCGCCGCCTCTGCCCGCTTAAATTTCGGTGAACCGGAGCTCCTCTCTTCCTTCTTCCACCTCCAGTAGACCACCCAGAGCACCCCAAGTCTCCCCACCTCTTCGCCTTCTTCTCTGGCGGACCGGAGCACCAAGACCGCCGTTGCCCGACGCTGCCGTCCGTCGGCGTCGAAACTACCATCACCTCAGCACTCCTCGAAGGTCGTGCCCTGCACAGTAAGATGCGCCACTTCTCCCCGAGCTCGCCTCTGCTTCGGCCAGACGCGGGCGAAGGGAAGGAGACGACGCCGCCCCGCCAGCTGGCTAGTGGGCCCCGCGACCCCACCCGTCAGTGACTCTGTAAGTCGACCCCACCCCTGCCACGTTCGATAAGTGGAGGCGTAATCCACTGGATTACGTCTTCGCTTTCTGAAAGCGTACTTTGCCTCTGTTTCGGGCTAGATTACGTTTTTCTGCACTGGAAAGCGTATTCTCAGCGTTTACGCTTTCTGTTTTTCAGTCAGGGGCTGGTTTGTGAATATTTTATTTACAGATGAGTCCCTGGACGAAAAAACTATTGCAACTTTTCACCCGTAACTCCGATTGAGGTGATTCCAAAGCCCACTTCTTCGTCTCATCAAGCCCGTTCCGATGGATCATTTTCACCATGTTATAACATTCTGAAAATGACTATTTTGCCCCTGCCCTTATTCAGCCCCCTCCGAGAGAGAACGTTTTCCGGTGATTCTTTCCGCGAGCTTCTCGCACTTCCTCCCGGTGTATACATCCACCCCAGGCAAGCCACACCCTCCATTTGCATGATTGCAATGCAATGCCATGGTTTAATTATTTTAACTTGCTTAAAATGTGGCATTAGTAATGTATGACTTGTTCATGGCATTTCTCGAAGTAATAATTTGATCTTGTTATTGCCATGATGATGCTTGGATTACTAGGACTAATGCTTGCAGATGGTGGATGACATGTTGCTATTGGATTATTAGTGGCTTATATTGTTTTCATCATGCTGGTATCAGATATTATGCTTTGGAGTATTATTTTGGCATTGATGCTATCATGTGGATCTTAGGTTAATATCTTGATATTGTCCTTGGATTAGTAGCATCATAGTCTTTGGATTCAGCATGATCTTAGTTGTATGCTACCCTTGGGGTTTATTTTGAGGTGACCATAGTATTCTCTGGATTATTTGTTGGATATTGCTATGACTTGAATCACAGGTTGGTATGATATTAGAGGAGCAGTTATCACAGATCTATCTTGGGGATAAATTCCGTCATTTCGTTGGTCAGATGCCACCGAACCGGGCTTTTCCAGTGCAACCACATTTGCCTTTATGGGAAGGCCCTAATGCGGTCTATTGTTATGCCTCTCGCCGGTGCCTCCAACTAGGGAAGGTTATGTACGTGCGCTGCCCTGGCCCGGTAGGCGGTGATAACCTTGTGTGCTCATAGTTGTTGTAGGCGCCTTTTTGTCCCCGTTTGGGACCATTTTTATTTTGCCACGACGGTGGCCGTTGGATGTCACGAGGTGACATTGGGGCCACCCAGGACTGAGCCCAAAGGGGAGTTGGTTGGAGTGGCCGGGAGAGTGT
Organism: Thinopyrum elongatum; assembly: GCA_011799875.1. Lineage (NCBI taxonomy): Eukaryota > Viridiplantae > Streptophyta > Magnoliopsida > Poales > Poaceae > Thinopyrum > Thinopyrum elongatum. Next base: position 588,525,751 of record CM022298.1, read on the forward strand.
CATTGCAGTAGACTGGTTTTGTAGGAACGTCGTTGGTCCACCCGAATGGGAGCACGAGGCCATGGGTTCTGTGATGTGGGTACAGTGTGCTAACCTCTGCAGAGTGTATTTAATCTATCGATAGTCGCGTCCTCGGTCATGGGCACAGTTCGTACTAGGTCACACCGTTCGATCGACACTCACATGACGGAATGACTTATAGATGACTTATATGTTGACATGTGAGCAGTAACAGTTTGGCAGGATGCCAATGATGATGATGGGATGATCTTGAGGATGATCATTCAGTTTGTAATGTGGTCATGCGGTGATCACGAGGAGGTATCAATCACGAGGTGATCGAGGTGATTTATTGCTTGGCCGGATAGCCAAGAGTGAGATGGTTCTTGAGATGTTGGTTCTTCAGTATTCTAGTAGTTTCATATTATGCTTAATAGTTGCTTTCACATCATAGTAGTTGATCATAAGTTAACCTGTTAATGCTATGTTGTTGTTTTGCCTTGATGCTTTTGGTTGTTGTGAGCTTGCAAGTACAATCAATGTACTGACCTGGCGTGTCATGCCAGATTGCAGGTGATGCCGTGATTGATTGCTTATCAAGGTTACTGATCGTGCGAGTTATATCGTGTCCCAGCCAGAGTCCCTGTGGAGTGGAGTTCACCACTGTCGTCGTTGTTCCGCTGCTAGCATAGAGCTACCTTAGCAGGCATAGTGTCACCGTGCTGATGTGATCCTTTGTAACATCAGACCCTTGTACCATTATCCTTTGTAATAAGAGATGATTTGTTCTATGTCAAGTAGTGCCGTATTCCAGAAGACTTGATATCTGGGCTGGAATGCGGGTTGTTCCGGTTCTCTGAGCCGGGGTGCCACATGGGCCCCATGCAAAACCATCGACCAGATCGAAGACTTTTGAGGCCGGGCTAAAAGATAATATGCAGGAACTCACCTGTTGAGCCAAAGACTCCGGAGCCGAAGTCTAAGAATGTCATCCTCGACGTCGAAGACCAATTCAGGGGCTACTAACAGGGTCCTGGACTAGGGGGTACTAACCTAGTCGGCCCGTAGTCCTCGGGTCGGACTGTAGGCCCACATTCTCGTTAAGGATGACTCCGGAAGCTATACGCCTAGGACGTGGCTACACCTACCGAAGACTTGGCGTACACTCCAAGATATCTCCTGCCGCCTCTCTACGTGCTCCTGGATACCGACTATGTAACCCTAGATCCCCTACCTGGCGTGTATGTAAGCCTGAGGGTTTAGCCCATAGAGGGAACGGAATCACAATTACATTCCCCTAGCCCTAGGGTTAGAACACAACTTACGATGTCGAGGTAGATCAAGCTTGTACTCGATACACCATCATCAATATAAACAAGAGCAGGACGTAGGATTTTACTTCCATTAAGAGGGCCGGACCTGGGTAAACATCGTCTCCTTCATTCCTGTTACCACTGATCCGAGATCCGCAACTCGGGACCCCCTACCCCGAGGTCCGCCGGTTTTGACACCGACAAAGGGGGTGCACGTTTCATGGATATCCGGCGCATAGGTCGGGTAATAGGACCTCTCATAGATGCGCCTAACCCAAGCTAACACTCAATATGGTGCAAGGCAAAAGCCATCTCTTGGGCTTATTGTAGTATCTTCTAGGAGCTCCTATAGGAGGATGTCTGTGAGAAACTGCTGCTCGACCGCACAGGGGGGCCCCTCGATTGGGTCGGACCGGCGACGCCACAAGCCAACTATTGTAGTTGTTCAGGTTATTGTAGCAGTCTGGTGTTTAGTATATTTTTTCATTTGGTTTTTCAAAAGAAAACGTGGGTAATTATTTAAAGAAAACGATTAAACATAATTTGAATTTTTTTAGATAATTTATGAAACCTCGGTATGCTTTTCAAAATTTGCACAATTTTGTCAATTTTGGATTTATTTTTTTGAAAAACTGAACATTATTTATAAATAAACATTTTTCTGAATAAGAGTTCATTTTTTCATACTTTTAGATTTTTTTTCTTAAAATGGAACAATTTTGGAAAATTTTGAACCAAAGAGAGAAGAGAAACGGAATAAATCTGTAATTTTTTTTGAGCCAATAATAAATCTGTAGATGAAAAACCACCCCCAAAACTGATATCTGTAGAACTTTAACTGGGCCGGCCCAGTTGAGTCCTTTGTTCGTGACCCATGCGATAGGTCCACAGATTGCCGCACAAATATCCTGAAATGAAAAATCACAGAGCGGCAAACAGGAATTGCCATTCTTCTTGCTGCCAGCCGGAGCAGAAAACTCGGAGCTAGGGGAGGAAATCTCGTAGCGGGGCGATGCTGGAATGGCGTGTGGTTCTCCTAGGACTCCGCACGATCCCCGAGGCCTTCCTTCCTTGACCGGTGACCCGTCGATCATGCCGTTGCTTCTGCCGTCTCGAGCGCGCGGGACGCCGTCGCCGCAAGCGCCACGGGCGGCGTCTCATGTGTCGTGCGCTTCTGCCGTCGGGAGCCAGCGCCAACGCGTACAGCACCGGTCCGAGGATTTGTTCCGCGGCTATGTCCGTCACGTCACGCCGTCTCGAGTGCATGCATGCATGCTGCCTCGCTCGTTCCTGAGAATTTGCTTCGCACGACGACGGGCAGTGCCGCCGGACCGCGCTGCACGCGTAAAGCGCCTTACCACGACGAGGCAGGCGTTGCTTTTGACCCTCCGATTTTTTAACCGAACGCACGCAAATTTGTACTACGTACTAATTCCAGCGTCAATGACATCCACCGAGGCGTCTGATTGTCAATGGAGCAGTTACCCAGACACACACTGAAAAAGGAACAAAGAAAAGAAAAGACAGGCCCTACCTACGTCTGTGCAGCGTTTGACCTGACCGATCCGAATCCCCGAAAAAGAACATGGCGAGCAAACACTAAACAACGCCCAACTTGCTGGGAGGTGGGGGCGCCACCCTCTGTAACTTGTCTGGCGACCCATTTTTCCCTTTCTCCACTAATAATAAACTCCTAAACATTGCGATCTGTCCCCTTCCGATGCTGATCCCAAACAATTGTACTACTAGTATATACTAGTACTATTCGGGCGGAAATCAACTCCGTTCGGTCCAATTGTTGGCACCCCATCAAGGCACTATATTTGATTCTAGATAGAAATGAAACAACAAGCCGCCCAGCAGCTAAGTACTACATAGGTCTTCCTCCACATAACCATGGTGATTAGTCAAATCATGTGGCCCTAGCTAGGCAATTAGCGCAACCGATAGCCAATCAAAGGCCCGTGGGTGGAGAGCTTAACTTCGAAGACCGACGGAAATGCGCTACTACTATTACTAATTATAAAGGCGTCTCGATGGAGAGCTTAGTTGAGATGACCATCAAAAGTCAAGTTGTTCTGCCTGCCCCCAGCTTTCAACAATTCCGTCTCCACTCCCCCAGGAATTCTCCTTTCTTTCACCCCGGACCCGGGTGCCTCTTCTCTAATTTATGGTGCTATTATGACCTCAGAAATAGGCAACCCAATTGATGCAGCACTGACAAAACCAAGGAGTAGAGCAGATTAGATACCACCGTGGCCACTCACATGTTAGCTGCAGTACATGGTGGTGACTCACGCTGACTGCTCTGGACCAGAGATGAGGGCCGTGATCAGTGATCAGACAACCCACAGAGAGCATTAGAGTATATACAAGGATGATATATGAATACACATGTCCCATGAAAATAATAGCATGAGGTATCTATATTGATTTTTTTCCCCCGATGCAAGCTATCACTACTGGGTCATCAAAGAATGAAAATAAAGACTCTAGTACACATGCATCTCTACTTTCCACTCTAATTTTTTCAGCTTTTCACACTAGACCACACTTTTTCTCTTCAAGCACCTGCCTCCTGCAGAGGATCCCGCTTCCTCATCCGAACCTACTTTTCCTGGCATCCGATCCTACATGGCATATGAGGCATCATCCTGGGGCTATGCATTGGCCATGCCCTTACCAAACAAGGAGGAAAAAGTTGAGCATGTGCAGTACTGATGTTTCGGGGTAGATCACATGGCATCAGACCGAACCGCCACTGCTACATGCCATCCTATTAAGAGCATCTACACCCGGGCGCCTCAAACCCTCATACGTTCGGGCGGGCCGCCCGGTCACAACTTTTTGACCCAAACGGCTCTCAAACACCCGGGCTGACCGGCACCCCTTATATCCAGCCCAAATATGGGGCGGATATGGGGGTGCCCGGGCACGCTCGCCACGTCGGACCCGGCCCATGCTGGCCCACCCGACCTCACATAAATTCCTCCTCATCCGCTCGCTCGACCAAACCCTAGTCACTCCACTCCCCTTCCCTCCACTCCCTTCTGCCACCCAAGATCGTCTTCGGCTCTTTCCGGCCGTCTCCGGCATGGTGGGCAGCGGATCCGAGTCCTTCACCTCCAGATCCGTCGACCCTGAGCTCATCCCACGCTGCCCTGAGGAGAAGATGGTCGTCCGGCTTGCGCTCCGCCGCGCCCGGGAGGAGGCCCGTGCACGGCTGCGCTCGGACTCCATCCGTCGGGAATCCATTGCGCCCGCCCAAATGGCGCATGGATCTGGCGCTAGGCCAGCCGTAGCTACCTCGCCGGAGGTCGTGCGACCCGTCTGGCGTCCAAACGCGCTGGTGGGCGCGCAACCCCTTCATTGGCGTGCCGAGCATCGGGACGCAGCATGGGCCTCGTCCGACGAGGCCAAGGCACGACGTGTCCGCCGTGCAAGGCACCGGGCGCGGGAGCGCGGCGGTAGCCCTCGCGGCGGTGCACGTCGATGAGGCGGAGTCGCATTCTCCGGTGCCCCGTATGGCGCATCAGTCTGGGCGCCGCAACCGCATCGTGCTGGACGTCGGTGACTCATCCCTGAACGGATCCGTCATCGATCTAACGTCCACCGGGACCCAACGTGTTCCGGGCTCCGACGAGGAAGAGTAGGGCATGGGAGATGGCGGCGCCTTGAGTCCCATGAGCCGGCTTGTGTCCCATGCCCTACTCTACTTTGCCGGCAACCGGACCAACACTCTTAGGGGCGCAGCTAGCCGCCGGACATGGCCACGGCGGAGCCGAGCGGGCGAGGAGTAGAACCGGACGAAGCTCCGTTCTAAGATCGCTGCGTTGCATGTAATAATATGGATTTGAGGTTTTCTAATTTGAGGTATCCGGATGTGGAATGCATTTTTTAGGCGTGACCGGTCACTGTCCGCGGACGCACCCGGGCGCGTCCGCGGGCGTTTAAGGGGTCGGATTTGCCAAGTCCGGCTGTAGATGCTCTAAGTCTGCAATACTTATTTAGAAAGAGATATGAGATGATGTCCCACACCCTACTACTAGTGTATCTTTAGGTCACACCAAGCCCACGATGATGAATTGAAAGTCCACTTGGACAGCTCACCCAACGAGATTAGCTTATACATAGATGGAAACCCATGCATTGATCATCATCAAACTCAAAGTCATCAACAGGATGCGAGAGTCATATCCTGAAAGAAGAGCTGGTTCGAGAGTTTTGCTATTAGCAAGAACCCAACTCGTTTGAGGATATTGCTCGGGGGTCCAGTATGTTCCATCAACACTAAGTTTTCTTTTGAAACTCAAACCCTCATTTCTTGGGTTTTTGTGTAGAATTGACTTCTTGAGAACACCACACAGAGTCTGATACCCTTTCAGACTTCGGAGCATGCCTGTCTCAAACATGTTCTTCAACGTGGAATTTTCATCAGAGATTGCAACAAAGTCCTCGGAGGAGGGATTAGATATATCATTCATTGTAGTTGAAATATTCTCGATGATAGCATTCGAAGATTCAGTTGAGGAATCAGTGTTGCTACGTTCCAGGCATTTTAGACAAGGAGGCACAAAATCATTATGAAGTTTCTCAGATTGCTCGGCGAAGAGAGAGGCCTTTTTTTCGCAAGCACGTCATAAGACTCTTTTAGTGACTCAAGTTCTTGATTCTTGTTAAGGAGTTCATCGGATAAACTCTCGAAGTCCACTACAAGAGAATTATATCGATTCGAAAGAAATCAACAGTTGAAGAAAGAGTGCTCTCCGGTCAACTCTTGATTTTTCTCCATCTCTTCGACCAGTAATCCTTCGGATCTCCTTAGACTTTTCTCAAGCTTTTCAAGTTCATCTTGCTGAGATTTAGCAATCTTAACAAGTTTAGCATAGGCAATGTTATCCGAGGAGAATTCATTTCCAGACCTTTGGTGTTTGGAAGATACATGTTCCTTTAAGGTTTTTGCCATGAGACGGAGTGGGGTAGGCTCGTCATCACTTGACGTATCATCATCGTTATTTGTTGGAAGAATGTTCGGATGATTCTAGAGTGATTGATACGTCCATTTGCATCATGTTTTCCTACTGTTATTTATATTGTTTTTAGATATAATAATGGTTTTTGGAGTAATTCTAATGCCTTTTCTCTCATAATATGCAAGGTCAACACAAAGAGGGAGAATACTGGCACCTGGAATTCTGGACCTGAAAAAGCTACATCAGGCTACCTATTCTGCACAACTCCAAATGAGCTGAAACTTCACGGAGAATTTTTATGGAATATATAAGAATTATTGGAGCCAATAAGTACCAGAGGGGCCCCACCAGGTGGGCACAACCCACCTGGGTGCGCCAGGGCCCCCAGGCGCGCCCTGGTGGGTTGTGCTCCCCTCGGCCCACCTCCGGTGCCCATCTTCTGGTATATAAGTCATTTTGACCTAGAAAAATTAGGAGAGGACTTTCGGGATGAAGCGTCGCCGTCTCAAGGCGGAACTTGGGCAGGAGCACTTTTGCCCTCCAGCGGAGCGATTCCGCCGAGGGAACTTCCCTTTCGGAGGGGGAAATCATCGTCATCATCATCACCAACAACTCTCCCATCTTGGGGAGGGTAATCTCCATCAACATCTTCAACAGCACCATCTCCTCTCAAACCCTAGTTCATCTCTTGTGTTCAATCTTTGTACCGGAACTATAGATTGGTGCTTGTGGGTGACTAGTAGTGTTGATTACATCTTGTAGTTGATTACTATATGGTTTATTTGGTGGAAGATTATATGTTCAGATCCATTATGCTATTTAATACCCCTCTGATCTTGAGCATGATTATCATTTGTGAGTAGTTACTTTTGTTCTTGAGGTCACGGGAGAAATCTTGTTGCAAGTAATCATGTGAACTTGATATATGTTCGATATTTTGATGGTATGTATGTTGTGATTCCCTTAGTGGTGTCATGTGAACGTCGACTACATGGCACTTCACCATATTTGGGCCTAAGGGAATGCATTGTGGAGTAGTTATTAGATGATGGGTTGCGAGAGTGACAGAAGCTTAAACCCTAGTTTATGCGCTATTCCGTAAGGGACTGATTTGGATCCAAAAGTTTAATGCTATGGTTAGATTTATTCCTAATACTTTTCTCGTAGTTGCGGATGCTTGCGAGGGGGTTAATCATAAGTAGGAGGTTTGTTCAAGTAAGAACAGCACCTAAGCACCGGTCCACCCACATATCAAATTATCAAAGTAGCGAACACAAATCAAACCAACATGATGAAAGTGACTAGATGAAATTCCCGTGTACCCTCAAGAACGCTTTGCTTATCATAAGAGACCGTTTTGGCCTGTCCTTTGCCTCAAAAGGATTGGGCTACCTTGCTGCACTTTTGTTACCATTACCGCTACTTGCTCGTTACAAATTATCTGGCTATCAAACTACTCGTTACTTATAATTTCAGTGCTTGCAGAGAATACCTTGCTGAAAACTACTTGTCATTTCCTTCTGCTCCTCGTTGGGTTCGACACTCTTATCGAAAGGACTACGATTGATCCCCTATGCTTGGGGGTCATCAAGGCTCTTTTCTGGCGCCGTTGCCGGGGAGTGAAGCGCCCTTGGTAAGTGAAAATTGGTAAGGAAAAATTATTACTACGTGCTGAAATTTACTGTCAATTGTTACTATTGAGAACAATCCTTTGAGGGGTTTGTTCGGGGTATCTTCACCTTGACCTGAACCACAATTAGCTACCCCTCAACCTACTGCACCTACTGAAAATATTGGTTATGAAATTCCTTCGGGTATGATAGAACAACTGCTAGCTAATCCTTATGCAGGAGACGGAACCGAACATCCTGATATGCACTTGATATATGTGGATGAAATTAGTGGATTATTTAAGCTTGCAGGTTTCCCCGGAGATGAAGTTAAGAAGAAGGTTTTCCCTTTATCTTTGAAGGGAAAAGCATTGGCATGGTATAGGCTATGCGATGATATTGGATCTTGGACTTGGAATCGATTGAAATTCAAATTTCATCAAAAAAATTATCCTATGCATCTAGTTCATCGTGATCGGAATTATATATATAATTTTTGGCCTCATGAAGGAGAAAGTATCGCTCTAGATTGGGGGAGGCTTAAGTCAATGTTATATTCATGCTCCAATCATGAGCTCTCAAGAGAAATTATCATTCAGAATTTTTATGCTCGGCTTTCTCGTGATGATCAATCCATGCTTGATACTTCTTGTACTGGTTCCTTTATGAAGAAGACTATTGAATTCAGGTGGGATCTTTTAGAAAGATTTAAACGCAACTCTGAAGATTGGGAACTCGATGAAGGTAAAGAGTCAGGTATTAAGCTTAAGTATGATTGTGTTAAATCTTTTATGAACAGACTTGACTCTGAGATAGTAGCCTCCTTTTGTGAATCATTTGCTACTCATGTTGATCTCCCTAATGAGAAGTGGTTTAAATATCACCCACCTATCAAAGAATAAATTAAGGAACCGGTAATAGCTAAAGATGAAACTATTGTTTACAATGTTGATCCAGTTGTTCCTACTGCTTATATTGAAAAACCACCTTTCCCTATTAGGATAAAGGAACATGCTAAAGTTTCAACTGTTGTCAATAAGAGTAATATTAGAGCACCTGAGCCTGCTGAACAAATCAAAGTAGAACCTAGTGTTACTATGGTTAAAGATCTCCTGGTAGAAAATTTAGATGGGCATGTTATCTACTTCTGTGATGAAGCTACTAGAATTGCCAAACCTGATGAAAAAGATAAACATAGACCTGTTGTTGGCATGCCTGTTGTCTCAGTTAAAATAGGAGATCACTGTTATCATGGTTTATGTGACATAGGTGCTAGCGTCAGTGCTATTCCTTTTACCTTATATCAAGAGATTATGAATGATATAGCACCAGCTGAAATAGAAGACATGGATGTTACTATTAAACTTGCTAATAGAGACACCATCACACCACTTGGGATTGTTAGAGATGTTGAAGTCTTGTGTGGGAAAATAAAATACCCTACTGATTTTCTCGTTCTTGGTTCCCCACAAGCTGACTTTTGTCCTATTATCTTTGGTAGACCTTTCTTAAACACCGTTAATGTTAAAATAGATTGTGAGAAACAAATCGTCGGTGTTAGTTTTGGTGATGAGTCTCATGAGTTTAATTTTTCTAAGTTTAGTAGAAAACATCATAAGAAAGAATTGCCTAGTAAGGATGACATAATTGGTCTTGCTTCTATTGTTGTGCCTCCAACTGATCCACTAGAACAATATTTGCTAGACCATGAAAATAATATGCATATGCATGAAAGGAACGAGATAGACAAAATTTTCTTTGAACAACGACCTCTGCTTAAACACAATTTGCCTATTGAAACTCTAGGAGGTCCTCCTCCACCTAAAGGTGATCTTGTGTTTGAATTAAAACAATTACCAGACACTTTGAAATATGCTTATCTTGATGAGAGAAAGATATATCCTGTTATTATTAGTGCTAACCTTTCAGAACATGAAGAAGAAAGATTATTGAAGGTTCTGAAGAAGCACCGAGCTGCTATTGGATATACTCTTAATGATTTAAAGGGCATTAGTCCCACTCTCTATCAGCACAAAATTAATATGGAACCTGATGCTAAACCCGTTGTTGATCACCAACGACCTTTGAATCCCAAAATGAAAGAAGTGGTAAGAACTGAAATATTAAAGCTTCTGGAAGCAGGTATAATCTATCCTGTAGCTGATAGTAGATGGGTAAGTCCTGTTCATTGTGTTCCTAAGAAAGGAGGTATTACTGTTGTCCCTAATGATAAAAATGAACTCATTCCACAAAGAATTGTCAATGGCTACAGAATGGTAATTGATTTTAGAAAATTAAATAAAGCTACTAGAAAAGATCATTACCCTCTAATTTTTATTGATCAAATGCTAGAAAGACTATCTAAGCACATGCACTTCTGTTTCCTAGACGGATATTCTGGTTTTTCTCAAATACCTGTTTCACAACCTGATCAAGAGAAAACCACCTTCACTTGTCCTTTTGGAACTTATGCTTATAGATGTATGCCTTTTGGTTTATGTAATGCACCTGCTACCTTTCAAAGATGTATGACTGCTATATTCTCCGATTTTTGTGAAAAGATTGTTGAGGTTTTCATGGATGATTTTTCCGTTTACGGAACTTCTTTTGATGATTGCTTAAGTAACCTTGATCGAGTTTTGCAGAGATGCGAGCAAACTAATCTTGTCTTGAATTGGGAGAAGTGCCACTTTATGGTTAATGAAGGTATTGTCTTGGGACATAAAATTTCTGAATGAGGTATTGAGGTGGATAAAGCTAAAGTTGATGCAATCGAGAAAATGCCATGTCCTAAAGATATCAAAGGTATTCGTAGTTTCCTCGGTCATGCTGGTTTCTATAAGAGATTTATTAAAGACTACTCTAAAATTTCTAGGCCTCTTACAAATCTTTTACAAAAGGATGTTCTATTTATTTTTTATGATGATTGTGTAGAAGCCTTTGAAACACTTAAGAAAGCCTTAATTTCTGCACCTATTGTTCAACCACCTGATTGGAACTTACCTTTTGAAATTACGTGTAATGCTAGTGACTATGCTGTTGGTGCTGTTCTAGGACAAAGAGTTGATAAGAAACTAAATGTTATTCATTATGCTAGTAAAACTCTAGACAGTGCCCAACGCAATTATGCTACTACTGAAAAAGAATTTTTATCAGTTGTGTTTGCTTGTGACAAATTTAGATCTTACATTGTTGATTCTAAAGGTACTGTTCACACTGATCATGCTGCTATAAAATATCTTATGGAAAAGAATGATGCTAAACCTAGACTTATTTGGTGGGTTCTTTTGCTACAAGAATTTGACTTACATATCACTGATAGAAAAGGAGCTGAGAACCCCGTTGCTAATAACTTGTCTAGGTTAGAAAATATTCTTGATGACCCACAACCTATTAATGATAGTTTTCCTGATGAACAATTAGCTGCAATAAATGTTTCTCATAACACTCCTTGGTATGCTGACTATGCTAATTACATCGTTGCTAAATACATACCACCCAGTTTCACATACCAACAAAAGAAAAAAATCTTCTATGATTTTAGACATTACTTTTGGGATGACCCACATCTTTATAAAGAAGGACTAGATGGTATTATTAGACGTTGTGTACCTGAGCATGAACAGGGACAAATCCTACGAAAATGTCACTCCGAAGCTTATGGAGGGCATCATGCGGGAGATAGAACTGCTCACAAGGTACTGCAATCTGGTTTTTATTGGCCTACTCTCTTCAAGGATGCCCGTAAGTTTGTTTTATCTTGTGATGAATGTCAAAGAATTGGTAATATTGGTAAGCGTCAAGAAATGCCTATGAATTATTCACTTGCTGTTGAACCATTTGATGTTTGGGGATTTGATTACATGGGACCTTTTCCTTCCTCTAATGGGTATACTCATATTCTGGTTGCTGTTGATTATGTTACTAAGTGGGTAGAAACTATTCCGACTAGTAGCGCTGATCACAACACCTCTATTAAAATGCTTAAGGAAGTTATTTTCCCAAGGTTTGGAGTCCCTAGATATTTAATGACTGATAGTGGTTCACATTTTATTCATGGTGCTTTCCGTAAAATGCTTGCTAAGTATGATGTTAACCATAGAATTGCATCACCCTATCATCCTCAGTCTACTGGTCAAGTTGAACTTAGCAATAGAGAAATAAAATTAATATTACAAAAAACTGTCAATAGGTCCAGGAAGAATTGGTCTAAGAAATTAGATGATGCACTTTGGGCTTATAGAACAGCATATAAAAATCCTATGGGTATGTCTCCTTATAAAATGGTCTATGGAAAAGCTTGTCATTTGCCTCTTGAGTTAGAACATAAAGCATATTGGGCAATTAAAGAACTCAACTATGATTTCAAACTTGCCGGTGAAAAGAGGTTATTTGATATTAGCTCACTAGATGAATGGAGAACCCAAGCCTACAAAAATGCCAAGTTATTTAAAAAAAGTTAAAAGATGGCATGACAAAAGAATCCAAAAGTGTGTGTTCAAAGTTGGAGAATATGTTCTTTTGTACAACTCTCGTTTCAGATTCTTTGCAGGAAAACTCCTCTCCAAATGGGAAGGACCCTATGTTATCGAGGAGGCTTATCGATCTGGAGCCATCAAAATAAATAATGCCGAGGGTACTAACCCGAAGGTTGTCAATGAGCAAAGAATAAAACATTATATCTCAGGTACGCCCATTAACGTTGAAAGTAATATTATCCAAACTATGACACCGGAAGAACACATAAAGGAAACCTTCCGGAACACTCCAGAATCGAGAAAAAGAAGGGAGGTACGTGATACGGTAAGTAAACAGACTCCGAAAAATCCTCAAAAATATTTTCTGTCAATTTTAGAATATATCAAAAATTAGGAAAATAAGAAGCAACCAGGAAGGTAACCCTGGTGGGCACAAGACACCAGGGCGCGCCTGGCTTGCCAGGCGCGCCCAGGTGGGTTGTGCCCACCTCAGGTACCTTTCGTACTCCGTTTTTCTTCTGTTTGCTTGTTTCCCAAGATAAAAAATCTTTATATACCTCCTGAACCTATTGACCACCATATCGCGGAGAAATCTCCTGTTTTCTTTTCTTGCTGTTTTCGGTCAGGACTGTTAAGCGAGGCATCATGTCTTCTCCCACCTCCAACAACGTAGAAGAGGATGCTTGGTTAATGAGGATCGAGCTGAAGAAAGAAGAGCCCGAAGAAGCCGTCAATGGGGACAAGAGTAAGGAGGCCACTGGAGATCAAGCGCCGATGGTTGAGCAGGCCTTGCCTGCCGAGGAGGAAGAAGAAGATATCCTTAAACCTTACTATGATCATCTCACCCCCACCGAGATCGAAGCCTTTCGGATCATCGAAACGGTTCGCGTGCAAAATAAATATCTCACCCGTGAAAATATTCTATTGCAAGAGCATATCATCGCCCTCCTCAGCATCATCCGTAGATTGGAGAATCTTTTGATCATGAAGGAAAAGATTGCTACTACTTCATCACCACCACCTCCTTCTTCATCACCAAAGGAAAATTGAGTATCGGGTATGGGCACTCTCCTTGGCTTGTGCCAAGCTTGGGGGAGGTGCCCAGGTATCGTATCACCCCCACTATCTTTTGCTTTTACTTATTTTAATTTGATCCATAGTTATCTTTTGCTTTAGATAAATAAAAGTTTAGTTTGATCCTTTCTTTTCGAGTGTTTGCTTAGTGATCTATCCTTGTAATCGTGTTCAAGATATAATAAAGTTTACTCTGAAGTTTTGTTTTCTTTATTTTCATGTTCAATAAAAAGAAAGTAAATAAATGAAAAAGATCATATGCTAATCTTATGGTAAGTAATGACATCACATAAGGAAGAGTATAAGTAGAAAATTCTATTGGAGATTTACAAACTTAGCATTGGTCAATGATGCAATTCATGAAAGTATTAATAAGGGAAGAGAAGATTCACATGCAAATACACTATCTTGGACATCTTTTGTGATTGTGAGCCCCCATCAAAATATTATATGCCAAAATTGTTGACGTTGGACAAGGAAGACAACGTAATGATTTATGTTTGTTCATATTCACATAGAAGTTATATTGTCATAGATCCTTTAACATGTGGTGCTTTCCCCACATCTTTGCTACCAAAAATTCTGCACTAAGTAGAGATACTACTTGTGCATCCAAAACCCTTAAAACCAAATCTTGTTTTGAGAGTCCACCATACCTACCTATGGATTGAGTAAGATCCTTCAAGTAAGTTGTCATCGGTGCAAAAAGGGCAATAAAAATTGCTTCTAAAAGTGTTGGATCATTTAGTGTAAGAGAAAATTAAGCGTTGTACGAACTTATGATGGCAAAGAATAAAAGCGACAGACTGCATAATAAAGGTTGCTATCATAAGGGGCAATATAACGTGACGTTCTTTTGCACAAAGAGATTGAGCATACAAACAAATAAGTGCATGGCAACCTCAGCTTCCCTCTGCGAAGGGCCTATCTTTTACTTTTATGCATTTACTTTTATGAAGAGTCAAAGTTTTTCTCTCTATTCCCTTTTATTTTCTCTTTTGGCAAGCATCATGTGGTGAGGAAAGATCTAGGCACATATATCCAGTTGGATATGAGTAGCGTGAGTTATTATTGTTGACATCACCCTTGAGGTGAGCATGTTGGGAGGCGAAACTATAAGCCCCTATCTTTCTATGTGTCCGGTTGAAACTTTTTGCTCATGTGTATCCGGTGAGTGTTAGCAATCATAGAAGACTATATGATGGTTGAATATGTGGACTTGCCAAAACGGCTCCGATACATGACCCTTCCTGAAAAGATGATGAATTGTAGTTGCAAAGTTGACTGAGAACATAGTTTGTTGGTTTTCAATAGAGTTTATGCTTTATACTTCGATGTTGTGATGAATTGCTACTTGTTCATGAGAAGTCTATGATAGAAGTTATGTGATAAAAGTTCTATGATAAAGTTTTATGTTAAAGCTTGTTGCTGTTATAATAATATACATGATGCTTCTATGTCCGTATTTTGTTTTTATCGACGCCTCTCTCTCTAAGCATGTCGACATGTTTTTCGATTTCAGTTTTCGCTTGAGGACAAGCGAGGTCTAAGTTTGGGGGATTTGATACGTCTATTTTGCATCATGTTTTCCTACTGTTATTTATACTGTTTTTTGATATAATAATGCTTTTTGGAGTAATTCTAACGCCTTTTCTCTCACAATATGCAAGGTCCACACAAAGAGGGAGAATACCGGCAGCTGGAATTCTGGACCTGAAAAAGCTACGTCAGGCTACCTATTCTGCACAACTCCAAATGAGCTGAAACTTCCCAAAGAATTTTTATGGAATATATAAGAATTATTGGAGCCAATAAGTACCAGAGGGGGCCCACCAGGTGGGCACAACCCACCTGGGCGCGCCAGGGCCTCCAGACACGCCCTGGTGGGTTGTGCTCCCCTCGGCCCACCTCCGGTGCCCATCTTCTGGTATATAAGTCATTTTGACCTAGAAAAAATTAGGAGAGAACTTTCGGGACGAAGCGCTGCCGTCTCGAGGCGGAACTTGGGCAGGAGCACTTTTGCCCTCCGGCGGAGCGATTCCGCCGGGGGAACTTCCCTCCCGGAGGGGGAAATCATCGTCATCATCATCACCAACAACTCTCCCATCTTGGGGAGGGCAATCTCCATCAACATCTTCAATAGCACCATCTCCTCTCAAACCCTAGTTCATCTCTTGTGTTCAATCTTTGTACCGGAACTATAGATTGGTGCTTGTGGGTGACTAGTAGTGTTGATTACATCTTGTAGTTGATTACTATATGGTTTATTTGGTGGAAGATTATATGTTCAGATCCATTATGCTATTTAATACCCCTCTGATCTTGAGCATGATTATCATTTGTGAGTAGTTACTTTTGTTCTTGAGGTCACGGGAGAAATCTTGTTGCAAGTAATCATGTGAACTTGATATATGTTCGATATTTTGATGGTATGTATGTTGTGATTCCCTTAGTGGTGTCATGTGAACGTCGACTACATGGTACTTCACCATATTTGGGCCTAAGGGAATGCATTGTGGAGTAGTTATTAGATGATGGGTTGCGAGAGTGACAGAAGCTTAAACCCTAGTTTATGCGCTATTCCATAAGGGACTGATTTGGATCCAAAAGTTTAATGCTATGGTTAGATTTATTCCTAATACTTTTCTCGTAGTTGCGGATGCTTGCGAGGGGGTTAATCATAAGTAGGAGGCTTGTTCAAGTAAGAACAGCACCTAAGCACCGGTCCACCCACATATCAAATTATCAAAGTAGCGAACACAAATCAAACCAACATGATGAAAGTGACTAGATGAAATTCCCGTGTACCCTCAAGAACGCTTTAATTATCATAAGAGACCATTTTGGCCCTTCCTTTGCCTCAAAAGGATTGGGCTACCTTGCTGCACTTTTGTTACCATTACCGTTACTTGCTCGTTACAAATTATCTTGCTATCAAACTACTCGTTACTTATAATTTCAGTGCTTGCAGAGAATGCCTTGCTGAAAACTACTTGTCATTTCCTTATGCTCCTCGTTGGGTTCGACACACTTACTTATTGAAAGGACTACGATTGATCCCCTATACTTGTGGGTCATCAGTGATGAACGCATTTCTTGTGCCCAAGCCTCTGTAAAAATCTTCATTATCTGATTCGGACTCTGATGATTCATCGTTGGAGTCCATTGTCATTCTAGCACACACATCGGCCAGTTGAGACATTCTCTTCATGTTTGCTTTGATGGTTCCTCTAGCTCTGTGTCAGTGACTGGTCTCTTTGAAGATGGTAATGAAGGTTCGTCTTTCTTCAAGAGCTTAGTATGACGATCATGCGAGTAAATCCTGCTGGGAAACGTTGCATGGAAAACAAAAAAAATTCTACGCACACGCAAGATCTATCCATGGATATGCATAGCAATGAGAGGGGAGAGTGTGTCTACGTACCCTCGTAGACCGTAAGCGGAAGCGTTTGTTAACACGGTTGATGTAGTCGAACTTCTTCGTGCTCCAACCGATCAAGTACCGAACGTATGGCACCTCCGCGTTCTGCACACGTTCAGCTCAGTGACGTCCTCCGCCTTCTTGATCTAGCAAGACAGCAAGGTAGTGGATGAGTTCCGGTAGCACGACGGTGTGGTGATGGTGATGGTGAAGTTATCTCCACAGGGCTTCGCCTACGCACTACGAAAATATGACCGGGGGTGTAAACGGTGGAGGGGGGCGCCGCACACGGCTAAGACAATGTTGTGTGTTGTGCTAGGCGCCCCCCTCCCACATATATACAGGTGGGGGTGGAGGGAGCAGCCAGGAGGCACCCCCAAGTAGGCCAAATCCTACTTGGGGTCTTCCCCAAGTGGCGCCCCCTTCCTTATTTGGAGTGCGGGAGGAAGGAAGGAGGAGGTGGCGCCCCCCCCCCCTTTCATTTCTCTCCTGAGGAGGGAAAGGCAGGAGGGGCCACCCCTCCCCTTTCCTTCCCCTAGGGCCGGCCAGCCAAGGGAAGGGGTGCACCAGCCCCCTTCTGGGCTGGTCTATCCCCCCCTTTGGCCCATAAGGCCCATACACTTGCCGGGGGTGCCCGGAACCCCTTCCGGTGACCCGATGAGTACCCGGTGCACTCCGAAACTATTCCGGTGTCCGAATACCATCGTCCTATATATAAATCTTTACCTCTCGACCATTTCAAGACTCCTCGTCATGTCCGTGATCTCATCCAGGACTCCGAACAACATTCGGTCACCAAAACATATAACTCATATAACACTATATCGTCAACGAACGTTAAGCGTGTGGACCCAACGGGTTCGAGAACTATGTAGACATGACCAAGACACCTCTCCGGTCAATAACCAATAGCAGAACCTGGATACCAATATTGGCTCCTACATATTCTACGAAGATCTTTATCGGTCAAACTGTTATGACAACATACGTAATTCCCTTTGTCCATCGGTATGTTACTTGCCCGAGATTCGATCGTCGGTATCTCCATACCTAGTTCAATCTCGTTACTGGCAAGTCTCTTTACTCATTCCGTAATACATCACCTCGTAACTAACTCCTTAGTCATTTGCTTGCAAGCTTATGATGTGTATTACCGAGAGGGCCCAGAGATACCTCTCCGATACACGGAGTGACAAATCCTAATCTCGATCTATGCCAACTCAACAAACACCTTCGGAGATACCTGTAGAGCATATTTATGAACACCCAGTTACGCTATGACGTTTGATAGCACACAAGGTATTCCTCTGGTATCCGGGAGTTGTATAATCTCATAGTCGGAGGAATATGTATTTGACATGAAGAAAGCAATAGCAATAAACTGAACGATCAATATGCTAAGCTAACGGATGGGTCTTGTCCATCACATCATTCTCCTAATGATGTGATCCCGTTATCAAATGACAACACATCTCTATGGTTAGGAAACCTTAACCATCTTTGATCAACAAGCTAGTCTAGTAGAGGCTTACTAGGGACGCGGTATTTGTTTATGTATTCACACATGTAATTAAGTTTCCGATCAATACAATTCTAGCATGAATAATAAACCTTTATCATGAATAAGGAAATATAAAATAACAACTTTATTATTGCCTCTAGGGCATATATCCTTCAGTCTCCCACTTGCACTAGAGTCAATAATCTAGATTGCATAGTAATGAATCTAACACCCATGGAGTCTTGGTGCTGATCATGTTTTGCTCGCGGAAGAGGCTTAGTCAATGGGTCTGCCACATTCAGATCCGTATGTATTTTGCAAATTTCTATGTCTCCATCCTTGACCTTTTCACGAATGGAGTTGACGCGTCTCTTGATGTGTTTGGTTCTCTTGTGAAACCTGGATTCCTTCGCCAAGGCAATTGACCAAGTGTTGTTACAAAAGATTTTCGTTGGACCCGATGCACTGGGTATTACACCCAGATCGGATATAAACTCCTTCATCCAGACTCCTTCATGTGCTGCTTCCGAAGCAGCTATGTACTCTACTTCACATGTAGATCCTGCCACTACGCTCTGCTTGGAACTGCACCAACTGATAGCTCCACCATTCAATATAAACACGTATCCGGTTTGTGACTTAGAGTCATCCGGATCGGTGTTGAAGCTAGCATCGACGTAACCATTTACGACGAGCTCTTCGTCACCTCCATAAACGAGAAACATATCCTTGGTCCTTTTCAGGTACTTCGGGATGTTCTTGACCGCTGTCCAGTGATCCACTCCTGGATTACTTTGGTACCTCCCTACCAGACTTATGGCAAGGCACACATTAGGTCTGGTACACAGCATAGCATATACGATAGAACCTATGGCTGAGGCATAGGGAATGACTTTCATTTTCTCTCTATCTTCTGTAGTGGTCGGGCTTTGAGTCTGACTCAACTTCACACCTTGTAACACAAGCAAGAACCCTTTCTGTCGGGGATATACCCCGCGGTATGACCCGGCCGGAAGAATGACCCGGCCGGACTTGGCGACTCACTAGTGACCCGCCCGAAGACTGGCGACTCACTAAGTGACCCACCCGGAGCTCTCCACTCACTGATGACCCGGCCGGGCCTGGTGACTCATTAGTGACCCGGCAGGCGGGTTAGAGGAGCAAGAAGACCCGGCGGCCCAGAGGGCGGCTCATGGAAGGCCGGCTTATGTTATGGTGGGCCGGCTTAAGAGGAAAGGCATAAGGAATTTTCCCTTACCAAGGAAGCAAGACTAGGATTCCACTTAGAATAGTCCTAGTCCTACTAGGACTCCACGTGTAACCCGCCCCTCCAACTTATATAAGGAGGGACAGGGCACCCCAAGAGGGACAAGTTTTACAAGTTAAGACAGACAAGTCAATAGCTCTCGAGATAGAGGTAGTGAAAAAGCACCCATGTAATCGTGAGCATCACCATGATCAATATCAATGAAGCAGGATGTAGGCTTTTACCTCCACCGTGAGGGGCCGAACCTGGGTAAAACCTCGCGTCTCTCATCCCATTCAACCCCTCTCAAGCTACCACATAGATGCGTTGGCCTCACGACTAAGTCCTTTTTCACGAGGACATCTCCCGTGACAAATCCACGACAATTGGCGCCCACCATGGGGCCTGCGCACGGTGGTGTTGAGTTCTTGGAGGGCGCTATCTCAGAGATCAAGAAGTTCCGCCCAGCTTATTGAAAAGTTTCGGCCGGCTCGTCGGAGAGTTCCGGCCGGCTCGTCGAAAAGTTTCATTCGGCTCATCGAAAGGTTCCGCCGGCTCATCGGAAAGTTCTGGCCGGATCATTGAAAAGTTCAGACCGCCTCAACGAAAGGTTCTGTCCGAATCGCCAAAGGGTTCCAGCCGAGTCGTCGAAAGGTTCCGTCCGAGTCGCCAAATGTATGTGCGAGCCGCCACCTCTGCGGCCCAGTCTACATCAACATGACATGGCTGACTCGCCCGTCCGCGCGGCTTACCGCGCCTGTGAATTACTCCCTGTCCGCACTGGCTTATAATGCCACGGCCGGCTCATCTGTCCGTGCCCGTGGTCGACTCGCCCGTGTCCGTGCTGTTTCTGATGCCGCTGTTGTCTTTACTGTCCACCCTGCGGTCCGGTCTATTCCAACAATTCTGGAGCAAATCATATTACATTATCAGCCTCCGCCTGCACCGAATGGCTCAATGGACAGGTGCACAAGTCACCGCCACTGTGGTTTGTTTAAACTTCAACAACCAGTTGGGATGAATCATCAGCTGGGTTATTGACACAGCTCATACGGGATCATTTATAACCCGCCGAGCTTCAACATATTACAGCGTTCCGCTGTTCAACTATATGTCGGTTTATATCACGGTCAAATATGGAGAATCTCAAGACAACTCCTCGAGTCATCTTAAGACTCGGGGGCTACGATGACCTGACTTATCAAATATTGTGAGATTCAAGAACTCCGGGTCATTGGAGGGAAAATAACCCGGTCCCGGAGGCTACTGTTACATTGATGAAAGTTTAGAGGCTGTCAGAAAATTTCCGCCTTAAAAAGTGCCTGGCAATTTAAAAGTTTCGGCTCAATGGAAGAGTTTCGGTTTACAAGAAAAGATTCCGGTTTAAAATCCGGCTCAAGGGAAATTTATCTCTCGCAAAGTTGTGAGCTCTCAATATCCGACTCAACATCCGGTTCAAGAGGAATTCATCTCTCGCAAGTTTGAGTTTTCAGAAAAATTAAAGGTTGCCAAAGAGAACTTGCTGCCATGATGCGCGGTTCATACATGGGTATCCTGCCTTACGGGCTTATCTTATTATGGTCACTTGGGGGCTTCCTGCTCATTGAGCATAGCTGTGGCTACCCTTTTTGATCCGGCTTATACGCCTTGTTACAAATCACTTGGGGGCTTATTGCCCAAGTTAAAAGGTTACCAAAGAGAACTTGCTACAATGTGCAGTTCAAACATAGGTAGCCTGCCTTGATGGCTTGTTATAGGTCACTTGGGGGCTTCCTGTTCAATGAACATAGCTATATTTGCCCTTTTGATCGGCTTGGACGCCAGGTGTATTCACCAAAAATCCGGGTTATCCTGCCTTTGTATGTCTGCCACTCCGCCCAGGAAATCCTGGAATGACTGGCCGCACTCTTGACAGTCAATCTTATAAAGACCCTGAACTTGTCAAAGTTAAAACGGCAATTGGTCATGTGAGGCCCGGCTTACAGGTTTGAATAAAGGATTAACTCAGTGGCTGTGCGGCCCTTGAACAACACTTGATATTGAGGTTTGGCAGCCTATGAAAGCCTTGTTTTTTCTGATTTGTTATTTTCTATGAACATTGTTTTGGTTCATATTCTTATTCCATATTGACATATGGTTTAAAACAATTTAGGCCATGTAGCCTTAATTCATATGACTCATAATTGAGCATATTGGGTTTGGTAACCCGCCCTGATAGCAGACTTTAAGTCGCCAGGATGTTTTGCCTTGAGCAATCAAAATGATGATATTTCATGACTCCGGGTTGATACTGGCTCCGGATTATAATTATCAAGGCATCACCATGGTATTAATCTACAGGTATGTCTTTCAATAACGGTATGAATATTTTGGGTTTGGTAAACCGCCCTGGCTTTGGACGTTGAGTCGCCAGTATACTTTGATTGCGCAATTGGAATTATGCGCTATAAAATATTTGGATTGCGCCCTGGCTTTGGACGCTGAGTCCCCAGATGTTTGTAACTGGCTTTGGACATTGAGTCGCTAGTATATTTTGACTGGCAATGGACGTTGAATCGCCTGATGTTTTTAACTGGCTTTGGACGTTGAGTCGCCAGATGATTGTAACTGGCTTTGGACGATAAGTCACCAGTATATTTTGATTGTGCACTTGGAGTTATGCGCTCTAAGTTTTTGGGCTGTTACCCTCACTGCAAATGGCATTGTAAGCCGGCAGTATGAACAAACAACACAGGTATGTTATTTACTTGTTATATGAATATGCGAGGTTTGATAACCTGCCCTGGCTATGGACTTTAAGTGGCCAACATGCTTTGATTTGCGCTATTGGGATCATGCACTCCCTTGGGTCGTTACCCTCACTGGATATGGCGATGTAAGCCGGCAGTATAAATTAATTCTACAGGTATGTTTTCCTGGTTATATAAGTATGCGAGGTTTGATAACCCACCCTGGTTTTGGACTTTAAGTCGCCAGTATGTTTTGGCTTGAATGGCCTTAATTCTAGTCTTTTTCATAATTGCATAAGACTATATTATGTTTGGGTTGTTACCCGCCCTGGCTTTTGATGTTAAGTCGCCAGGGCATATGTTGTTTAAACTTTGTGCAGGACATGCAGAGTTCTGGCTTACATAAATGATTAAGTTCAAGCCCATCATCAAAAATTAAATTGGTGTTTCAAAAGGGTTATCAGTTATTGATTTTTACAAAGGTTATAAGCCGACGGGTTACAAAAATTCCAGCTTACAATGAATGCGCATTAAGTCGCCATCGGCCAAGAGCCGCCGGGTATTTAACTCCAGATTTACTTATCAACAGATAAGTTATTCAAATCTTTAATAGCCAAACTTGGCTGGATTTTCATTATGGTATTGAATGATTGAGGCTTTCATACCGGATTATATTATTCAAAACTTTAATAGCCAACATGGCTAGATTTTTATTATGGTTATCAATAACCAGTATTATGATTGAGGTTTTCAAAGTCGCTTCAGCGCAATGGCTATTATTTCATTATCAATGGATATGATTTATTCTACAATGGAAGGAATAGTCCCGAGTCGCTGCAGGCATACAACCCGGCACTTGGGGGCTACATTATTCAAGTCAAGATTTCATCAAATATGCAAGTCCCATGTCGCTGCAAGCATGCACCATGGCACTTGGGGGCTAATGCAAAGTCATTTTAACTCGCCTCATTGAAGACCCGACTCATCACATCGTAATGAGCCGGCCCTTGGGGGCTACTAATTGCTCCTGTCAAAGGTAACCCGAAACTTGGGAGCTACATCATTTGGTGTTGTTTTTTGAAGTACATATAAAGTCCCATCTCAGTATTATCTTACTGAGCCGGCCCTTGGGGGCTACACATTGCTGCTCAAATCTGCATGATCATATCTACAAAGTCCCTGCTCATTATTGCATAATGACCCGGCACTTGGGGGCTACACATGTGAGGTACAAAATATTCAGTTTATGACTGGTGGCTTAGATGAACAAACTGGATTTCTCCAAAGTTGCAGCATTAACATTAAAGCAAGTCTTAAGCTGTTACTACGCTCCCTTCTTAAGACTTGGGGGCTACAAGTGATACGCATATAAGGGAGGTACACTTTCAAGCTTGGTGTTACCAACAATTATGACCCGGTGCCATTAATATTTACAAACCGAGCATTGGAAGCTGAGTCAAATGGATTATTCTTTATAATATTTTTCTGCAAGAAGCCAATGTCAGCAAATTGATTATGAAGCTGGCCTATTGACCCGGACTTTCTAGAAGAAGGAAATGACAAGGACTTAAGGAAGATCAGATGCCGGCTCAGAAAAACTTTTAATTTGGAGCACAACCTGTCAAATTTGTTCTTGTGTTTATTTTGCAGGATCAGTTTAACATGGATGAATCCAAATTAAACTGGGGGAAAATGTCGGGGATATACCCCGCGGTATGACCCGGCCGGAAGTATGACCCGGCTGGACTTGGCGACTCACTAGTGACCCGCCTGAAGACTGGCGACTCACTAAGTGACCCACCCGGAGCTCTCCACTCACTGATGACCCGGCCGGGCCTGGTGACTCATTGGTGACCCGGCAGGCGGGTTATAGGAGCAAGAAGACCCGGCGGCCCAGAGGGCGGCTCATGGAAGGCCGGCTTATGTTATGGTGGGCCGGCTTAAGAGGAAAGGCATAAGGAACTTTCCCTTACCAAGGAAGCAAGACTAGGATTCCACTTAGAATAGTCCTAGTCCTACTAGGACTCCACGTGTAACCCGCCCCTCCAACTTATATAAGGAGGGATAGGGCACCCCAAGAGGGACAAGTTTTACAAGTTAAGACAGACAAGTCAATAGCTCTCGAGTTAGAGGTAGCGAAAAAGCACCCATGTAATCGTGAGCATCACCATGATCAATATCAATGAAGCAGGATGTAGGCTTTTACCTCCACCGTGAGGGGCCGGACCTGGGTAAAACCTCGCGTCTCTCGTCCCATTCAACCCCTCTCAAGCTACCACATAGATGCGTTGGCCTCACGACTAAGTCCTTTTTCACGAGGACATCTGCCGTGACAAATCCACGACACTTTCTTTGATTGATCCATTTTGAACTTCTTCAAAACTTTATCAAGGTATGTGCTTTGTGAAAGTCCTATTAAGCGTCTCGATCTATCTCTATAGATCTTGATTCCCAATATATAAGCAACTTCACTGAGGTCTTTCATTGAAAAATTCTTATTCAAGTATCCTTTTATGCTATCCAGAAGTTCTATATCATTTCCAATCAATAATATGTCAACCGCATATAATATCGGAAAAGCTACAGAGCTCCCACTCACTTTCTTGTAAATACAGGCTTCTCCGTAAGTCTGTATAAAACCATATGCTTTGATCACCTCATCAAAGCATATATTCCAACTGCGAGATGCTTGCACCAGTCCATAGATGGATCGCTGGAGCTTGCACACTTTGTTTGCACCTTTAGGATCGACAAAACCTTCTGGTTGCATCATATACAACTCTTCTTTAAGAAATACATTAAGTAATGCAGTTTTGACATCCATTTGCCAGATTTCATAATTATAAAATGCGGCAATTGCTAACATGATTCAGACTGACTTAATCATCGCTACGGGTGAGAAAGTCTCATCATAGTCAACTCCTTGAACTTGTCAAAAACCTTTCGCGATAAGTCAAGCTTTGTAGATAGTAACATTACCATCAGCGTTAGTCTTCTTCTTGAAGATCCATTTATTCTCAATGGCTTTCCGATCATCGGGCAATTCCACCAAAGTCCACACTTTGTTCTCATACATGGATCCTATCCAGATTTCATGGCCTCAAGCCATTTATCGGAATCTGGGCTCATCATAGCTTCTTCATAGTTCGTAGGTTCGCCTTGGTCTAGTGACATGACTTCCAGGACAAGATTACCGTACCACTCTGGTGCGGATTGTGCTCTGGTCGACCTACGAGGTTCAGTAGCAACTTGATCTGAAGTTTCATGATCATGATCATTTGCTTCCTCTCTAGTTGGTGTAGGCATCACGGGAACGGTTTTCTGTGATGTGCTACTTTCCAATTCGAGAGAAGGTACAATTACCTCATCAAGTTCTACTTTCCTCCCACTCACTTCTTTTGAGAGAAACTCCTTCTCCAGAAAGGTTCCATTCTTGGCAACAAAGATCTTGCCTTCGGATCTGTGGTAGAAGGGGTACCCAATTGTTTCCTTAGGGTATCCTATGAAAATGCACTTCTCCGATTTGGGTTCGAGCTTATCAGGCTGAAGCCTTTTGACATAAGTGTCGCAACCCCAAATTTTAAGAAACGACAGCTTAGGTTTCTTGCCAAACCACAGTTCATACGGTGCCGTCTCAACGGATTTAGATGGTGCCCTATTTAACGTGAATACGGTTGTCTCTAATGCATACCCCCAAAACGATAGTGGTAAATCGGTAAGAGACATCATAGATCGCACCATATCTAATAAAGTACGGTTACGACGTTCGGACGCTGTGGTGTTCCAGGTGGCGTGAGTTGTGAAATAATTCCACATTATTTTAAATGAAGGCCAAACTCGTAACTCAAATATTCGCCTCCGCGATCAGATCGTAGAAACTTTATTTTCTTGTTACGATGATTCTCCACTTCACTCTGAAATTCTTTGAACTTTTCAAATGTTTCAGACTTGTGTTTCATCAAGTAGATATACCCATACCTACTCAAATCATCTGTGAAGGTTAGAAAATAACGATACCCGCCGCGTGCTTCAACACTCATCGGACCGCATACATCGGAATGTATTATTTCCAATAAGTCATTAGCTCGCTCCATTGTTCTGGAGAACGGAGTTTTAGTCATCTTGCCCATGAGGCATGGTTCGCAAGTATCAAATGATTTATAATCAAGAGATTCCAAAAGTCCATCTGCATGGAGTTTCTTCATGCGCTTTACACAAATATGACCTAAACGGCAGTGCCACAAGTATGTTGCACTATCATTATCAGCTTTGCATCTTTTGGCATCAATATTATCAATATGTGTATCACTACGATCGAGATTCAACAAGAATAGACCACTCATCAAGGGTGCATGACCATAAAAGATATTACTCATATAAATAGAACAACCATTATTCTCCGATTTAAATGAATAACCGTCTCACAATAAACAAGATCCAGATATAATGTTCATGCTCAACGCAGGCACCAAATAACAATTATTGAGGTCTAAAACTAATTCCGAAGGTAGATGTAGAGGTAGCGTGCCGACGGCGATCACATCGACTTTGGAACCATTTCCGACGCGCATCGTCACCTCGTCCTTAGCCAATCTTCGTTTATTCCGCAGCTCCTATTTCGAGTTACAAATATGAGCAACCGAACCAGTATCAAATACCCAGGCGCTGCTACGAGCATTAGTAAGGTACACATCAATAACATGTATATCAAATATACCTTTGTTCACTTTGCCATTCTTATCCGCCAAGTATTTGGGGCAGTTCTGCTTCCAGTGACCATTCCCTTTGTAGTAGAAGCACTCAGTTTCAGGCGTGGGTCTAGTTTTGGGCTTCTTCCCGGGAGTGGCAACTTGTTTGCCATTCTTCTTGAAGTTCCCTTTTTTCCCTTGCCCTTTTTCTTGAAACTAGTGGTCTTGTTAACCATCAACGCTTGATGCTCCTTCTTGATTTCTACCTCTGCGTCCTTAAGCATTGCGAAGAGCTCAGGAATTGTTTTATTCATCCCTTGCATATTATAGTTCATCACGAAGCCTTTGTAGCTTGGTGGCAGTGATTGAAGAACTCTGTCAATAACACTATCAACTGGAAGATCAACTCCCAGCTGAGTCAAGTGGTTATGATACCTAGACATTTTGAGTATGTGTTCACTGACAGAATTGTTCTCCTCCATCTTGCAGCTATAGAACTTGTTGGAGACTTCATATCTCTCAACCCGGGCATTTGCTTGAAATATTAACTTCAACTCTTGGAACATCTCATATGCTCCATGACGTTCAAAACGTCTTTGAAGTCCCGGTTCTAAGCCGTAAAGCATGGCACACTGAACTATCGAGTAGTCATCAGATCGAGCTTGCCAAACGTTCATAACATCTGCTTCAGCTCCTGCAGCAGGCCTGTCACCTAGCAGTGCATCAAGGACATAATTCTTTTGTGCAGCAATGAGGATAATCCTCAAGTTATAGACCCAGTCCGTGTAGTTGCTACCATCATCTTTCAACTTAGGGAATCGGGCTTTAATGAGTTCTAATATGCAGC
This sequence comes from Thinopyrum elongatum, assembly GCA_011799875.1. Classification (NCBI taxonomy): domain Eukaryota; kingdom Viridiplantae; phylum Streptophyta; class Magnoliopsida; order Poales; family Poaceae; genus Thinopyrum; species Thinopyrum elongatum. The sequence goes on from CM022298.1 coordinate 588,553,631, forward strand.
GCCAAGCAGTTCCGCTTTCTCGGTCCGAGAAATGCATTATTGGAACTGGATTGGAACGCCAAACAGCTCTAGATTCGAGGGTTTCCGTTATAGCCGAACGCATTAAAATTCAGGGGAACGGTAGCTCGGGCCATTGATATACAACATAGATATGCAAAAATATAAGACTAAGTTCATGATAAATTAAGTTCAATCAATCAAATTACTAATGAACTCCCACTTAAATAAACATCCCTCAAGTTATCTAAGTGATACGTGATCCAAATCAACTAACCCATGTCCGATCATCATGTGAGATGGGGTAGTCATCAATGGTGAACATCTCTATGTTGATCATATCTACTATATGACTCACGTTTGACTTTTCAGTCTCCAGTGTTCCGAGACCATGTCTGTACATGCTAGGCTCGTCAAGTTTAACCCAAGTATTCTGCATGTGCAAAACTATCTTACACCCGTTGTATGTGAACGTAGAGTCTATCACACCCGATCATCACGTGGTGCTTCAAAACGATGAACTTTGGCAACGGTGCATACTCGGGGAGAACACTTTTATCTTGAAATTTAGTGAAGGGATCATCTTATAATGGTACCGCCGTTCTAAGCAAAATAAGATGCATAAAGGATAAACATCACATGCAATCAAAATATGTGACATGATACGGCTATCATCATCTTGTGCTTTTGATCTCCATCTCCAAAGCATCGTCATGATCTCCATCGTCACTGGCTCGACACCTTGATCTCCATCGTTGCCTCGGGGTCGTCTCGCCAACTATTGCTGCTAACGCATAGTGATAAAGTAAAGCAATTACATGGCGCTTGCACTTCATACAATAAAGAGACAACCCTAAGGCTCCTGTCGGTTGTCGATATTACAAAACATGATCATCTCATACATCAACATATATCACATCATATCTTGACCATATCACATCACAACATGCCTTGCAAAAACAAGTTAGACGTCCTCTACTTTGTTGTTGCAAGTTTTATGTGGCTGCTACAGGCTTCTAGCAAGAACCGTTCTTACCTACGCAAAAACCACAACGGCGATTCATCAAGTTTGTTGTTTTAACCTTCTTCAAGGACCGGCCATAGTCAAATTTGATTCAACTAAAGTAGGAGAAACAGACACCCGCCAGCCACCTTTATGCAAAACTAGTTGCATGTCTGTCGGTGGAACCGGTCTCATGTGCATGGACATGTAAGGTTGGTCCGGGCTGCTTCATCCCACAATACCGCTGAATCAAAATAAGACGTTGGTGGTAAGCAGTATGACTATCACCGCCCACAACTCTTTGTGTTCTACTCGTGCATATCATCTACGCATAGACCTGGCTCGGATACCACTGTTGGGAAACGTTGCATGGAAAACAAAAAAATTTCTACACACACGCAAGATCTATCCATGGAGATGCATAGCAATGAGAGGGGAGAGTGTGTCTTCGTACCCTCGTAGACCTTAAGTGGAAGCATTTGTTAACGCGATTGATGTAGTCGAACTTCTTCGTGCTCCAACCGATCCAGTACGGAACGTACGGCACCTCCGCGTTCTGCTCACGTTCAACTCGGTGGCATCCTCCGCCTTCTTGATCCAACAAGACAGCGAGGTAGTGGATGAGTTCCGGCAGCACGACGGCATGGTGACGGTGATGGTGAAGTTATCTCCACAGGGCTTCGCCTAAGCACTACGAAATATGACCGGGGGTGTAAACGATGGAGGGGGCGCCGCACACGGCTAAGACAATGTTGTGTGTTGTGCTAGGCGCCCCCTCCCACATATATATAGGTGGGGGTGGAGGGAGCAGCCAGGAGGCGCCCCCAAGTAGGCCGAATCCTATTTAGGGTCTTCCCCAAGTGCCCCCCCCCCCCTCCTTATTTGGAGTGCGGGAAGAAGGAAGGACGAGGTGCCCCCCCCCCCTTCCTTTCTCTCCTGAGGAGGGAAAGGCAGGAGGGGCCACCACTCCCCTTTCCTTCCCCTAGGGCCGGCCAGCCAAGGGAAGGGGTGCACCAGCCCCCTTGTGGGCTGGTTTGTCCCCCCCTTTGGCCCATAAGGCCCATACACTTGCCGGGGGTGCCCGGAACCCCTTCTGGTGACCCGATGAGTACCCGGTGCACTCCGAAACTATTCCGGTGTCCGAATACCATCGTCCTATATATCAATCTTTACCTCTTAACCATTTCGAGACTCCTCGTCATGTCCGTGATCTCATCCAGGACTCCGAACAACATTCGGTCACCAAAACATATAACTCATATAACACTATATCGTCAATGAACGTTAAGCGTGCGGACCCTACGGGTTCGAGAACTATGTAGACATGACCGAGACACCTCTCCGGTCAATAACCAATAGCGGAACCTGGATGCAAATATTGGCTCCTACATATTCTACGAAGATCTTTATCGGTCGAACTGTTATGACAACATACGTAATTCCCTTTGTCCATCGGTATGTTACTTGCCCGAGATTCGATCATCGGTATCTCCATACCTAGTTCAATCTCGTTACCAGCAAGTCTCTTTACTTGTTCCGTAATACATCACCTCATAACTAACTCCTTAGTCATTTGCTTGCAAGCTTATGATGTGTATTACCGAGAGGGCCCAGAGATACCTCTCTGATACTCGGAGTGACAAATCCTAATCTCGATCTATGCCAACTCAAGAAACACCTTCGGAGATACCTGTAGAGCATCTTCATGATCACCCAGTTACGTTCTGACGTTTGATAGCACACAAGGTATTCCTCCGGTATCCAGGAGTTGCATAATCTCATAGTCGGAGGAATATGTATTTGACATGAAGAAAGCAATAGCAATAAACTGAACGATCAATATGCTAAGCTAACAGATGGGTCTTGTCCATCACATCATTCTCCTAATGATGTGATCCCGTTATCAAATGACAACACATGTCTATGGATAGGAAACCTTAACCATCTTTGATCAATGAGCTAGTCTAGTAGAGGCTTACTAGGGACACGGTATTTGTTTATGTATTCACACATGTATTTAAGTTTCCGATCAATACAATTCTAGCATGAATAATAAACCTTTATCATGAATAAGGAAATATAAAATAATGACTTTATTATTGCCTCTAGGGCATATATCCTTCAAATCCAGTACCATGAAGAGAAAGCCACCTTCTGCTAGGTTTTCGGCTCATATCCCAGTTGGGACAATCATCTATAAAGTGACCATAATGCTTGCACTTGTAGCACTTCATTTCCTTCAGAGGCAATCTTTTCGAGGATTCAGATGGTTCATCTTCGTCAGCATTTGAGAGATACAAATTTTGTCTCCAGAGATTGTTGAGCCGTTCTGTGAGCATTTCGAGTTCTCTTGTGATTGAGTGTTGATTCTCGACATCTTCTTCTTGAGAGCTACCGTAATGTGAAAGAATTTCTCCTTCGCTTTCCGAAGAGGATTCTGGTTGCCCATTTTCAAGTTCCATCTTTTCCTCATGCACAGTCATTAGCGTCATCACCTCAAGATAGTGAATTTCTTCAAAGTCAGGTTTTAGCTTGATTTCAGCAACGATTGAGTCAAAGGATGCATCGAGTGAGCTAAGCAGTTTGTTGACCACATCTTTTTCGATGATATAAGTTACTCCCCTTTGATGTAGTCGTTAAACAATGTTGGTTAGATGATCTGTTAGCTCCATGCCACTTTCTTTTTGAAGACTACTGAAGTGAGCAAACATAGTAAGAAGCATATTAGTATGTGCTTCTGTTCTGACAACAACCAGTTCATGAACATGTTTGATGGCATCCCAAATTTCCTTCACGGTATCAAGGTTTCAAAACTGAATGAAAATATCTCTGGAGATGCTATCACAGATGAATCTTTCGCTTGTGCGTTCAGCCGAATGGTAGCTTCATCTTCAGGAGTGGGTGTTTCTGGATGTTATATAGTTTATCCATTCTCCACAATCTGCCATAGCTCAGTACTAATTGCTTGAAATCTGTTTTTCATTATTCCTTGCCAGTAGAAATAATCATTTTCATCGAATATAGGAAACCTTTCACAGCGCGAGGATCTACCTGCATACGACATACTCAAAACTCCATGGTTGTTAGACCTTTAATAAACAAAGATCGGGAGGACCCGCTTTGATACCAATTGTTAGGACCGAAACTATATTGACCAGAGGGGCTGAATGGGAGATTCAAAAATTCTTGCAAATGTTTTGAATCGAGCCCAAACCCAGCAGCGGAAAAGATTCGGTAGTTAAAAACTAAGCATGTATCCTACTGACGAACATATCTTTCAAGGTAGGAAGCACTAATTATTCGAGCATAGTAAAGAGATGGCGTAACTGAAGGAAATATGCCCTAGAGGCAATAATAAAGTTGTTATTTTATATTTCCTTATTCATGATAAAGGTTTATTATTCATGCTAGAATTGTATTGATCGAAAACTTAAATACATGTGTGAATACATAAACAAATACCGTGTCCCTGGTAAGCCTCTACTAGAATAGCTTGTTGATCAAAGATGGTTAAGGTTTCCTAGCCATAGACATGTATTGTCATTTGATAACGGGATCACATCATTAGGAGAATGATGTGATGGACAAGACCCATCTGTTAGCTTAGCATAATGATCGTTTAGTTTATTGCTATTGCTTTCTTCATGTCAAATACATATTCCTTCGACTATGAGATTATGCAACTCCCGGATACCGGAGGAATACCTTGTGTGCTATCAAACGTCACAACGTAACTGGGTGATCATAAAGATGCTCTACAGGTATCTCCGAAGGTGTTTGTTGAGTTGGCATAAATCGATATTAGAATTTGTCACTCCGAGTATCGGAGAGGTATCTCTGGGCCCTCTCGGTAATACACATCATAAGCTTGCAAGCAAATGACTAAGGAGTTGGTCACGAGGTGATGTATTACGGAACGAGTAAAGAGACTTGCTGGTAACGAGATTGAACTAGGTATGAAGATACCGACGATCGAATCTCGGGCAAGTAACATACCGATGGACAAAGGGAATTACGTATGTTGTCATAAAGGTTCGACCGATAAAGATCTTCATAGAATATGTAGGAGCCAATATGGGCATCCAGGTTCCGCTATTGGTTATTGACCGGAGAGGTGTCTCGGTCATGTCTACATAGTTCTCGAATCCGTAGGGTCCGCACGCTTAACGTTCGTTGATGATATAGTGTTATATGAGTTATATGATTTGGTGACCGAATGTTGTTCGGAGTCCCGGATGAGATCACGGACATGACGAGGAGTCTTTAAATGGTTGAGAGGTAAAGATTTATATATATGACGATGGTATTAGGACACCGGAAGAGTTTCGGAGTGCACCGGGTAGTCATCGGGTCACCAGAAGGGGTTCCGGACACCCCCGTAAGTGTATGGGCCTAATGGGCCAAAGGGGGACAGACCAGCCCCTGGTGCGCCCCTTCTTTGGACAGCAGGCCCTAAGGGGAGGAAAGGAGGAAGGGCTAGCCCCTCCTGCCTTTCCCTCTCATGGGAGAAAGGAAAGGGGGGGGGGGGGCGCCACCCTCCCCTGCCATTCCCCCGCACCTATATAAGGCAGGGGGCGCGGCTTGCCAGGGACTCCAAGTAGGATTGCTCCTACTTGGGCACCTCCTTTGGGTGCTCCTCCCTCCCTCCCACCTATATATATGTGGGAAGGGGGCGCCTAGCAAGGAGACAACATTGTCTTAGCCGTTTGCGGCTCCCCCGTCCACAGTTTCCTCCCTCGATCATATTTTTCGTAGTGCTTAGGCGAAGCCCTGTCGAGATCGCATCACCATCACCGTCACCACACCATCGTGCTACCGGAACTCATCTACTACTTCGCCCGTCTTGCTGGATCAAGAAGGCGAGGACGTCACCGAGCTGAACGTGTGCAGAACGCAGAGGTGCCGTGCGTTCGGTACTAGATCGGTTGGAGCGCGAAGAAAGTTCGACTACATCAACCTGGTTGTGAAATGCTTCTGCTTACGGTCTATGAGGGTACGTAGACACACTATGTACTCTCGTTGCTATGCATCTCCATGCATAGATCTTGCGTGGGCATAGGAAAAAAATTTGTTTTCATGCAACGTTCCCCAACAGTGGCATCCGAGCCAGGTCTATGCGTAGATGATACGCACGAGTAGAACACAAAGAAGTTGTGAGCGGTGATGTTCATACTGCTTACCACCAATGTCTTATTTTGATTCGGCGGCATTGTGAGATGAAGCGGCCCGGACCAACCTTACATGTCCATGTACATGAGACCAGTTCCACCGACTGACATGCAACTAGTTTTGCATAAAGGTGGCTGGATGGGTGTCTGTTTCTCCTACTTTAGTTGAATCGAATTTGACTGCGGACGGTCCTTGAAGAAGGTTAAAACAGCAAACTTGATAATTCACCATTGTGGTTTTTGCCGTAGGTAAGAACGGTTCTTGCTAGAAACCCCTAGCAGCCACGTAAAACTTGCAACAACAAAGTAGAGGACGTCTAACTTATTTTTGCAGGGCATGTTGTGATGTGATATGGTCAAGATATGATGTGATATATGTTGATGTATGAGATGATCATGTTTTGTAATATCGACAACCGGCAGGAGCCTTAGGGTTGTCTCTTTATTGTATGAAGTGCAAGTGCCATGTAATTGCTTTACTTTATCGCTATATGTTAGCAATAGTTGTAGAAGCAATAGTTGGCGAGACGACCCCGACGCAACGATGGAAATCAAGGTGTCGAGCCGGTGATGATGGAGATCATGACGATGCTTTGGAGATGGAGATCAAAAGCACGAGATGATGATGGCCATATCATGTCACATATTTTGATTGCATGTGATGTTTATCTTTTATGCATCTTATTTTGCTTTGAACGACGGTAGCATTATAAGATGATCCCTTCACTAAATTTCAAGATATAAGTGTTCTCCCTGAGTATGCACCGTTGCGAAAGTTTGTCATTTCGAGACATCACGTGATGATCGGGTGTGATAGGCTCTACGTTAACATACAACGGGTGTAAGACAGTTTTGTACATGCAGAATACTTGGGTTAAACTTGACGAGCCTAGCATGTACAGACATGGTCTCGGAACACTGGAGACCGAAAGGTCAAACGTGAGTCATATAGTAGATATGATCAACATAGAGATGTTCACCATTGATGACTACCCCATCTCACGTGATGATCGGACATGGGTTAGTTGATTTGGATCACGTATCACTTAGATAACTTGAGGGATGTTTATTTAAGTGGGAGTTCATTAGTAATTTGATTAATTGAAATTAATTTATCATGAACTTAGTCCTGATAGTATTTGCAAATCTATGTTGTAGATCAATAGCTCACATTGTAGTTCCCCTATTTTTTGATATGTTCCTAGAGAAAACTAAGTTGAAAGATGATAGTAGCAATGATGCGGACTGGGTCCGTGATCTGAGGATTATCCTCATTGCTGCATAGAAGAATTATGTCCTTGATGCACCGCTAGGTGACAGACCTATTGCAGGAGGAGATGCAGACGTTATGAACGTTTGGCAAGCTCGATATGATGACTACTTAATAGTTTAGTGCGCCATGCTTTACGGCTTAGAACTGGGACTTCAAAAATGTTTTGAACGCCACAGAGCATATGAGATGTTCCAAGAGCTAAAATAGGTATTTCAGACTCATGCCCGTGTCGAGAGGTATGAGACCTCTGACAAATACTTTGCCTACAAGATGGAGGAGAATAGCTCAGCCGGTGAGCATGTGCTCAGAATGTCTGGGTACTACAATCGCTTGAATCAAGTGGGAGTTAATCTTCCAGATGAGATAGTGATTAACAAGAGTTCTCTAGTCACTATCACCAAGCTACTAGAACTTCGTGATGAACAATAATGTGCAAGGGATGACGAAAACGATTCCCAAGCTCTTCGTGATGCTGAAATCAACGAAGGTAAAAATCAAGAAAGAGCATCAAATTTTGATGGTTAACAAAATCACTAGTTTCAAGAAAAAGGGTAAGGAATAGAAAGGGAACTTCAAGAAGAACAGCAAACAAGTTGCCGCTCCCATGAAGAAGTCCAAAGCTAGACCCAAACCTGAAATTGAGTGCTTCTACTGCAAAGGAAATGGTCACTGGAAGCAGAACTGCCCCAAAAAACTTGGCGGATAAGAAGGATGGCAAAGTGAACAAAGGTATATTTGATATACATGTTATTGATGTGTACTTTACTAGTGTTCATAGTAGCCCCTAGGTATTTGATACCGGTTCAGTTGCTAAGATTAGTAACTCGAAACAGGAGTTGCAAAATGAACAGAGACTAGTTAAGGGCAAGGTGACGATGTGTGTTGGAAGTGATTCCAAGGTTGATAAGATCACCATCGCACACTCCCTTTACCTTCGGGATTAGTGTTGAACCTAAATAAATGTTATTTGGTGTTTGCGTTGAGCATGAATATGATTGGATCATGTTTATTGCAATACGGTTATTCATTTAAGTCAAAGAATAATTGTTGTTCTGTTTACATGAATAAAACCTTATATGGTCATACACTCAATATAAATGGTTTATTGAATCTCGATCATAGTGATACACATATTCATAATATTGATGCCAAAAGATGCAAAGTTGATAATGATAGTGCAACATACTAGTGGCACTGCCGTTTAGGTCATATTGGTGTAAAGCGCATAAAGAAACTCCATGCAGATGGGCTTTTGGAATCACTTGATTATGAATCATTTGATACTTGCGAACCATGCCTCATGGGCAAGATGACCAAAACTCCGTTCTCCGGAAAAATGGAGCGAGCTGATGAATTATTGGATATAATACATACCATGTATGCGGTCAAATGAGTGTTGAAGCACGCGGCGGGTATCGTTATTTTCTGACCTTCATAGATGATTTGAGTAGATATGGGTATATCTACTTAATGAAACACAAGTCTGAAACAGTTGAAAAGTTCAAAGAATTTCAGAGTGAAGTGGAGAATCATCGTAACAAGAAAATAAAGTTTCTATGATCTGATCTCGGAGGCGAATATTTGAGTGACGAGTTTGGCCTTCATTTAAAACAATGTGGAATTGTTTCACAACTCATGCCACCTAGAACACCACAGCGTAATGGTGTGTCCGAATGTCGTAACCGTACTTTACTAGATATGGTGCAATCTATGATGTCTCTTACCGATTTACCACTATCGTTTTGGGGTTATGCATTAGAGACAGCCGCATTCACGTTAAATAGGGCACCGTCTAAATCCGTTGAGACGACACCGTATGAACTGTGGTTTGGCAAGAAACCTAAGCTGTCATTTCTTAAAGTTTGGGGTTGCGACACTTATGTTAAAAGGCTTCAGCCTGATAAGCTCGAACCCAAATCGGAGAAGTGCGTCTTCATAGGATACCCTAAGGAAACAATTGGGTACACCTTCTACCACAGATCCGAAGGCAAGATCTTTGTTGCTAAGAATGGATCCTTTCTAGAGAAGGAGTTTCTCTCGAAAGAAGTGAGTGGGAGGAAAGTAGAACTTGATGAGGTAATTGTACCTTCTCTCGAATTAGAGAGTAGCACATCACAGAAAACTGTTCCAGTGATACCTACACCAACTAGAGAGGAAGCAAATGATGTTGATCATGAAACTTCAGATCAAGTTACTACTGAACCTCGTAGGTCAACCAGAGCACGATCCGCACCAGAGTGGTACGGTAATCCTGTTCTGGAAGTCATGTTACTAGACCAAGCCGAACCTACGAATTATGAAGAAGCTATGATGAGCCCAGCTTCCGATAAATGGCTTGAGGCCATGAAATCTGAGATAGGATCCATGTACGAGAACAAAGTGTGGACTTTGGTGGACTTGCCCAATGATCGGCAAGCCATAGAGAATAAATGGATCTTCAAGAAGAAGACTGACGCTGATGGTAATGTTACTGTCTATAAAGCTCGACTTGTCGCAAAAGGTTTTTGACAAGTTCAAGGAGTTGACTATGATGAGACTTTCTCACCCGTAGCGATGCTTAAGCCCGTCCGAATCATGTTAGCAATTGCCACATTTTATAATTATGAAATATGGCAAATGGATGTCAAAATTGCATTCCTTGATGGATATCTTAAAGAAGAGTTGTATATGATGCAACCAGAAGGTTTTGTCGATCCTAAAGGTGCTAATAAAGTGTGCAAGCTCCAGCGATCCACCTATGGACTGGTGCAAGCATCTCGGAGTTGGAATATATACTTTGATGAGGTGATCAAAGCATATGGTTTTATACAGACTTACGGTGAATCCTGTATTTACAAGAAAGTGAGTGGGAGCTCTGTAGCATTTCTGATATTATATGTGGATGACATATTGTTGATTGGAAATGATATAGAATTTCTAGATAGCATAAAAGGATACTTGAATAAGAATATTTCAATGAAAGACCTCGGCGAAGCTGCTTATATATTTGGCATCCAGATCTATAGGGATAGATCGAGACGCTTAATAGGACTTTCACAAAGCACATACCTTGACAAGATTTTGAAGAAATTCAAAATGGATCAATCAAAGAAATTTTTCTTGCCTGTGTTACAAGGTGTGAAGTTGAGTAAGACTCAAAGCTCGACCATGGCAGAAGATAGAGAAAGAATGAAAGTCATTCCCTATGCCTCGGCCATAGGTTCTTTAAAGTATGTCATGTTGTGTACCAGACCTGTTGTGTGCCTTGCCAATAAGTTTGGCAAGAGGGTACAAAAGTAATCCAGGAGTGGACCACTTGACAGCGGTCGAAATTATCCTTAGGTGCCTTAAAGAGGACTAAGGAAATATTTCTTGGTTATGGAGCTAATAAAGAGTTCGTCGTAAAGGGTTACGTTGATGCAAGCTATAACGCTGATTCAGATGACTCTGAGTCTCAATCTGAATACATGTTGAAAGTGGGAGCAATTAGCTAGAGTAGCTCCATACAGAGCTTTGTAGACATAGAAATTTGCAAAATACATACGGATCTGAATGTGACAGACCCATTGACTAAACTTCTCTCACAAGCAAAACATGATCACTCCTTAGTACTCTTTGGGTGTTAATCACATGGTGATGTGAACTAGATTATTGACTCTAGTAAACTCTTTGTGTGTTGGTCACATGGCGATGTGAACTATGGGTGTTAAATCACATGGTGATGTGAACTAGATTATTGACTCTAGTGCAAGTGGGAGACTGAAGGAAATATGCCCTAGAGGCAATAATAAAGTTATTATTTTATATTTCCTTATTCATGATAAAGGTTTATTATTCATGCTAGAATTGTATTGATCGAAAACTTAAATACATGTGTGAATACATAAACAAATACCGTGTCCCTAGTAAGCCTCTACTAGACTAGCTCGTTGATCAAAGATGGTTAGTGTTTCCTAGACATAGACATGTGTTGTCATTTGATAACGGGATCGCATCATTAGGAGAATGATGTGATCAACAAGACCCCTCCGTTAGCTTAGCATAATGATCGTTCAGTTTATTGCTATTGCTTTCTTCATGTCAAATACATATTCCTTCGACTATGAGATTATGCAACTCCCGGATACTGGAGGAATACCTTGTGTGCTATCAAATGTCACAACATAACTGGGTGATCAGAAAGATGCTCTAGAGGTATCTCCGAAGGTGTTTGTTGAGTTGGCATAGATCGAGATTAGGATTTGTCACTCCGAGTATCGGAGAGGTATCTCTGGGCCCTCTCGGTAATACACATCATAAGCTTGCAAGAAAATGACTAAGGAGTTGGTCACGAGGTGATGTATTACGGAACGAGTAAAGAGATTTGCCGGTAACGAGATTGAACTAGGTATGAAGATACCGACGATCGAATCTCGGGCAAGTAACATACCGATGGACAAAGGGAATTACGTATGTTGTCATAACGGTTCGACCGATAAAGATCTTCATAGAATATGTAGGAGCCAATATGGGCATCCAGGTTACGCTATTGGTTATTGTCCGGAGAGGTGTCTCGGTCATGTATACATAGTTCTCGAACACGTAGGGTCCGCACGCTTAACGTTCGTTGACGATATAGTGTTATACGAGTTATATGGTTTGGTGACCGAATATTGTTCGAAGTCCCGGATGAGATCACGGACATGATGAGGAGTCTCAAAATGGTCGAGAGGTAAAGATTGATATATAGGATGATGGTATTCGGACACCGGAAGAGTTTCGGAGTGCACCGGGTAGTCATCGGGTCACCAGAAGGGGTTCCGGACACCCCTGGTAAGTGTATGGGCCTAATGGGCCAAAGGGGGGACAGACCAGCCCCTGGTGCGCCCCTTCTTTGGACAGTAGGCCTTAAGGGAAGGAAAGGAGGGAGGGCTAGCCCCTCCTGCCTTTCCCTCTCATGGGAGAAAGGAAAGGGGGGGGGCGCGCCACCCTCCCCTGCCTTCCCCCCGCACCTATATAAGGCAGGGGGCGCGGCTTGCGAGGGACTCCAAGTAGGATTGCTCCTACTTGGGCGCCTCCTTTGGCTTCTCCTCCCTCCCTCCCACCTATATATATGTGGGAAGGGGGCGCCTAGCAAGGACACAACATTGTCTTAGCCGTGTGCGGCGCCCCCTTCCACAGTTTCCTCCCTCGGTCATATTTTCGTAGTGCTTAGGCGAAGCCCTGCGGAGATCGCATCACCATCACCGTCACCACACCGTCGTGCTGCCGGAACTCATCTACTACTTCGCCCGTCTTGCTGGATCAAGAAGGCGAGGACGTCACCGAGCTGAACGTGTGCAGAACGCGGAGGTGCCGTGCGTTCGATACTAGATCGGTTGGAGCGCGAAGAAAGTTCGACTACATCAACCGCGTTGTGAAACGCTTCCGCTTACGGTCTACGAGGGTACGTAGACACACTCTTCCCTCTTGTTGCTATGCATCTCCATGGATAGATCTTGCGTGGGCGTAGGAAATTTTTTTGTTTTCATGCAACGTTCCCCAACTGTAACTATGATGATGGCGAAGCAATACAAAAACAGTTGCAGTAGCATGAAGGAAAATAACAGAGGAACAAGAGAAAGAAATGCTAACAAAGCAGTGACAAAAAGACACAGAGTAACTAGTAAATAAGATGGATAGAAAACACACTGAGCAAAGGCGAATGATAATTGATCAGGTAAACTATCGTCACAGAACACAAAGTTTAACTGCCGAATGTAATGCAGAAATGTAGATTGAACTAGTGGTGCTCGATGGCGACACGAGCATTTGGTAGACCAGTTCACCCTTCTGCCAAAGGACTACATATGGTTGGAGGGACTTGTGATTGAACACAAGAGCAAACCTCTCTCCGTCCTATTCTCCTTCAACTCGGAGCTGATCAGACTCCACTTGATTTCACTCGTGGTAGATACTTGTCGGCGATCTCCAAACCTTCGACAGAATTATTCGTGAACCACAACGACTCTTCGTTGCTCTTTGCTTGGTGAGGACAATTACTCTTCGTCACTCAAGCCGACACCTATCCGTCTAGAGAGTACGCAACTCTCAAGAGTGATAGGTACAGGAACCCTAGCTCAGAACAACTGTGATGCTCAACCACTGTCTAAGTTTTGGCTCTTGGTTTTCTCTCGGTGGATTTTAAACTCAAATCTCTCGGAGAGGGGATGCTCAATCTATCTTCTCAGAAATCTTAAGCGGAGCAGCCAACGAACAACGTTGGAGCGGGTGGCTATTTATAGTCGCAGCATTCTCGGGTGGGAAATGACCAAAATGGACATGTGGGCTAGCCAATGACCGAACGACACGTTTCCAACAGTCGGAATTTGAGCATAACATTAATATTCCTTGCGGGGCAAGAAATGCTAACGCCTCCGTCCAAAAGATATCTCCTGCAGCACCGAAGAACAACGTCTTCTGCTGATAGTTAATCATTCGAAACATAAAGAGATTTTTATCATACTTTCATAGGTTTCGGCTAAGCATCACTGCGGACCTAAGCATCGAAAACCTATACCCCTCTTAATAGTACGGAGGTCCTATGACTCAAAAAGAGAAAAGAACCACGAAATAAATGCTACTTCTTCACTTCGTCTTCAACATCTCAACTGCAATCAATTTCTTCAGACCACAACAAACATGTATTGCTTCACATCAGCAATAATTTCAAGGGGTTAACTCCTTCATTTCAATCTTCTCGCCTACATGACTTCAAGAAATGTAGTTCAACTTCTTCTGCAATGAAGATGTTCTTCGGTGAAGTTCCTCAAACTTGACACCGATCACATCGTCATCTTCAGGTCTGCATGGACTATTTCTCTCTGTGTGCACTAGCAAACAAATCAGTTCATGCATGTTTCTGTCAATAATCTCCAAAACCCCTTAGAAAGGGATGAAGGGGGAATCCTAGACCTCGGATGAGGTGAGGGACGAAAACCACCCTTTCCCCTTTCTTGGGAGTGGGAATTGCAGAGGCAGAATGACCGGTCTCGCCCTCAGCTGGGGCTCGGCACTTGGCTATTGCAGGTATGTATCCTACTGCCTTTGGTTCCCACATTGACGTTGAAGGGCACCCATTGCCACTTTGAGACGGCGTGAGATGCTGAGGTCGCGGTCTCTTTTATCTTTTCAGCCATTTTCTTTGAGGGATAGGGGAAGAATGCGAGTGGGTTGGAAGTTCGAAGGTGGATCTGGGAGCACCGGAGCTTTTTTGATCTTTTGGGCTATCGAGCAGGGGATGAAGGCGTGGGAGAAGACGATTTACTTCTTCGCACTTTTATAGGTCAGTAAAAGACCAAGAGTCCCAGCGTCGCACCGGATAAATCGCCTATTCCCAACCCTTCATGTCGTTATACACGCACCGATTAATCAAATTGTTGATAATATCCCTTGAAAACCGAGGCACGATCTCTGTATTGACAAGACATGCCAATGAGAGGATGCCTCAGGCTACGATACAATTTTTGATAACTGATTCAATCCCAGAATAGGTGGTGACGGTTCGATGAAGTTGTCTGGTTTTAAACCCTCTCACTGGTCATGCCTGCATGGCAAGTCTTTGAGGCTAAGTTAACTCTGGACCTCGGACGCAGAAGGGGCTCTTTGTAAAAAAGACCTTGTTCTTTCTTGCCACGGTTAAACGTTTTAAACATATGGTTGATGGGTTCGACTGTAGAAGAGGGCCCGGCAATTATCAAGAAATGAATAACTTCGGACTCAAGCATGTACTAACAAGGAGGGAACTCGCCTGCCAAGCCGAAGACATCAATAAAAGAAGACATCTCGAGGAAGGAACTACAGTCCTCGGTGTTGGAAACTAGTTCAGAGGCTACTAACGGTGTCCTGGACTAAGGGGTATCGACCTATACGGCCTGTCATCTATGGGCCGAGCTGATGACCCACCGACCACTCGAGGAAGGACTACCGAAGCTGTGACCTTCGGCGTGAGCGGGATGGAAACTTCTGAAGACTTGACGTACACTTCAAGGAAAGTTCTAGTAGTCGGCGTGTTTGTTCCTAGTTGGCAACCGACCATACGTGTAACCTTGGTGCCCCCGATGCATATATAAGCCGACGGGTTTAGTCTTTACAGGCAGGATGACAAGCCTTGGGGTTTAGAACACAAACATCCGATCTCGAGGTAGATCACCTTGTACTCTGTGCCCCATCAAATCAATACAATCCAAGCAGGACGTAGGGTTTTACCTATTCAAGAGGGCCCGAACCAGGGTAAACATCGTCTCCCTTGTCTTCTGTTACCATTGTTCCTAGACCCACAGCTCGGGACCCCCTACCCGAGATCCGCCAGTTTTAGCTCCGACACTGATCGGTTTTCTTTGGGTTTTTTAATGCATGTCAATTTGTTTCAGTACACATCATAAAAAAATTATATGTAGACGTAATTTTTTTGTACACGTTGAACATTTTTCAAATACATTATGAACATTTTCTTAATTACATGTTTGAACATTTATTTTGAATAAATGTTAAATACTTTCAAATGGACAATGAATATTTTTTGTGGCATAAAAATTTAATTAAAATGTTAAAAACTTATTTTTGAAATGTGTGAACAATTTGTAAATGTCACGTACATTTATGTTGAATGGCATGAAGCATTATTTTAAACTCATGGCAAAAAATTACATTGTATAAACAATTTTAAAACATCACGATCATTTGTTCAAAACATTTGAACATTTTTTAAGTGTAAAGATATTCAAAGTAGTGCGAAACAAATTACATTTTTCGGCATAAACAAATCTATTTTAAATGTGTGGCGAATTTTTAAGATGACGTAAATTAATAAACTTTCAAAATATATATAGTTAGAATATTTTTTATATAATATATAATTGTATAAAAAATGAAAACCAACCAACTATGAAGAAACAAAACGAAGCAAAAGAAGCAGCTCCCCATTGGGCCGGTCCTCTACAACGGTCCTTGAGGGGAGACACTGGTCTGTCTCGCTCGAGGCAAGACAAAGCCGTTCCTGCACAATCCCGGGAGCAGCACGGACCCGGCCGTGAGGCCGTCCTTGAACGGTGACCCGTCTATCATGCGGCTGATTCTGCCGTCTCGTGCCAAGGACAGGACCGCCTCGGCGCGGGACGCCGTCGCCGCAAGCGCCACGAGTGGCCGTCTCATGTGTCGTGCGGTTTGGCCGTCTCGCGCCAGCGGCAACGCGTACCGCACGGCTCCGACGATTTGTTCCGCGCCTATGCCCGTCATGATGCCTCGCTCTTTCCTGAGAATTTGCTGCGCACGACGATGGGCAGTGCGGCCGGACCGCGCCGAGTCAGGGGACAGTACAGACAAAAGTGAACGCGCTCAGCACGCGTAAAGTGTCTGCTGGCTAGTACACCGAGGCAGGCGTGCTTTTGACCCTCCGGTTTACTAACTGAATGCAGAACAATTTCGAAAGGAAAAAACGAATGCATAACGTCTTTGACATCCACCGAGACGTCCGATTGTCAATGGAGCAGTTACACTGAAAAAAAAAAGACAGGCCCTACCTATGTGCAGCGTTTGACCTCACTGGTCCGAATCCCCCAAAAAGAACATGGCGAGCAAACACTAAACAACGCCCAACTTGCTGGGAGGTGGGGGCACCACCCTCCGCAACTTGTCTGGCGACCCATTTTCCTTCCTCTCACCAATGAACTCTTTAAACATTGCGATCTGTCCCCTTCTCATGATGATCCCAAACAAAGTTTCATACCATTGGTACTATAGTATTCGGGCGGAAATCAACTCCGTTCGGTCCAATTGTTGGCACCCCATCAAGGCGCTATATTTGATTCTAGAAATGGACAAACAAGTCGCCGAGCAGCTAGTATATACTTAGGCACCACATAACCATGGCGATTAGTCAAATCATGTGGCCCTAGCTAGGCAATTAGCGCAGCCGGTAGCTAATCAGAGAGGCCCGTGGGTGGAGAGCTTAACTTCGAAGACCGACGGAAATGCGCTACTAATTAAAGGCGTCTCAATGGAGACATGACCAACAAAAGTCAAAATATTCTGGCTGCCCCCGGCTTTAACAATTCCATCTCCACTCCGAGCAATTCTCCTCTTTCTTTCTTTTTTGAGGGAAATTCTCCTCTTTCTTCCACCCGGACACGGGTGTCTCTTCTTTAATTTATGGCGCTGTAATTATGGCCTCACAAACAG
The DNA here is from genome assembly GCA_011799875.1 of Thinopyrum elongatum. Lineage (NCBI taxonomy): Eukaryota > Viridiplantae > Streptophyta > Magnoliopsida > Poales > Poaceae > Thinopyrum > Thinopyrum elongatum. The sequence continues at coordinate 588,571,248 of CM022298.1, forward strand.
CCCAATTGATGCACTGACAAAACCAAGGACCAGACCAGATTGGATACCACCATGGCCACTCGCATGTTAGCTGCAGTACTACATGGTGGAGACTCACACTGACTGCTCTGGACCAGAGATAAGGGCCGCGATCAGTGATCAGACAACCCAGGGAGAGCATCACCAAACAAGGAGGAGAAAGTTGAGCATGCAGCCGTACTGGTGTTTCGGGGTAGATCACAGATGTGGCATCAGACCTAACCGCTACTGCTCCATGCCATCCTACTAAGCTTGCAACACTTATTGAAAAAGAGATATGAGATGATAGCCCACACCCTACTACGTACGTACTAGTGTATCTTTAGGTCGCCCCAAGCCCACGATGATCAAAGTCCACTTGGACAGCTCACCCGGCGGGCTTGGCTTAGCATAGATGGGAACCCCCTGCATCGTGTTTGTTTAAGGCGTAATATCGCATTGGTTGATCCGATCTGGGAAGCAGCCAGGGATGATGACATTGTTTAATAGAGGAGGAGTAGAATTAAACTAATAGAGCCAAAAGCAGGGAAGATGCAAAGAATGTCCCAGCTGTCTCCTTTCTTCTCTTCCACCGGCCACCAAGCATGGCTCGCTCGCTTAGAATAAAAGTAACAGCAATGGTTTTACTTTTACGACCGGGGGAGATTAGCAAAGCTAGCTCTGATGAGCTCTCAGAGCAAAGTAGGAGTAGTAGTACTACTACTCAAGCTATAGCTAGAGGCTCCCGCCATTGACTTGTAACAGTAGCGTTGCGTACTAGTACACAGGTCTATGCGACACTATGCACTATATTAAAAAAAATGGTACTACCACGGGTAAATAAATACTCGTGGTGGGCACTAGTTAACCATGGATGGAGTCATCATCATTAGTATACTCGCGCTCACGGAGACAGACAGGAGCCTGCCCTGGCTGCTATAAACAAACAAACACACAACTTGCAAGCTTTTTGTTATGCTTGTGGGTAGGGTAGGGTAAACTAAGCAGCACAAATCCAGCTGCAATTAGGTGCTAGCTACACTGCAGAATTTCTTGGTTTGACTGGCTCGCTGAGCCGTCGCTTGATTCACACTGCCACAGTAGATACGTTGATCGAGTAGGAGTTGCACTTGTGTTGAAGCGACGTGACGGGTGAGAGTCGACACTCGACAGCCGTAGCCCCTAAGCAAAGACTCAGCCGCACCACCGCACCGCACCGATGGCAGGGAGGGTCAACGGATCGTACTAGCTCGGCCGCAGAAAACAACAAGGAAGGAAAGGAGACGGGCGAGCAAACCGAGGAGTTGAAATCGAAATGCTAACGGCGAGCGAGCTACTACTACTGTACGAGTAGCCCCCATCCATCATCATCCATGGCGACGAGCGACCCCTCCTTTGGCCCTAGTGCTGGCGCCGGGCCCACCCGCGGCCCCTTACTTTCATTTTCTTTTATTATGATTAAATAATTAATTAATTCACAACGATAATAAAGAAAGTAAAAGAGGTGGGAGGAGGGGGAGGAGAAACACTTCCCTGCGCGCTCTCCGTGTTCTCTCACTGCTGGGTGGGCTGCGTGACGGGATGAGATTGGGTGCGGGGCATGGGCCGGAGGGTGCGGTCAACTGCGGGGTGCAGGCCCGAAAGTGACCCCTCACCCGCCTCCTTTGACCGGGAGCCTATCGCGTGGGACCCACCACTCCTCACGCCCAGACGGAGGGGGCCCACAGAGGACGGAGGAGAGAGAGTAAACAACAATAATAATGGCACAAACAAATCAATCCCACGGTTCCCACCCTTGACCTCTGCACAGAGAGGGAGCCCCACGACAAAGTATTCAATTCAATTATTGCTCTTGTTTAAACGGGGCCGCGTGTGACTTCTTGTTCTTTTCTCCGCCTTCCCTACTTTTCTATACTGTACTACCTCAAAAAACTAGCTGGCGCCCTGTATTTGTACCCGTACCAGTAGCAATCAATGGAGATTAAGAGGTCAAATGTCGCCGTCCGTTCGTCCTTATTAACTGTAACCGCGCGTAGTACATGGCAGTTTCGTCACGCCCACCCAGATCCGCGGCGTTGAATCTTATCTTATCACATCGGAAAAACGCCGCTCAACATGGAGCGAAATCTCTCCATCTGCCCCGCACACAGAAGACCACACAAAGCGAACGATCTCCAGATCCGGTGTACGGAGTGGCAGCAGTTGTTCGGCTTGACGAACAAATAAAAATGGTATGGACGAGCTGGAGTCTGGAGATAGTAAAATCTCTGGCATTAAGTTTCCCTCTCCGTCTCTCTACAATCTTTCTTCTTCTTTACACGGACATCAGACAGATTGCGAACCAACGAAGCCCCCCACCAAACGGGGAAAGAAAGAAAAAATTTAACTAAGTCAGACGTGCCCGTTGCCGGCGGACACACTAGCTACGGCTACGGGAGTGCCCATCGGCACTGGCGACGGCGCCATCCTCATCGGCATCGCCGACGGCGCCATCTGCATCGGCATCGGCCCCGGCCCCGGCGAGTGGCGGTGCTCGCCCTCGTAGGTCACCACCAGCATCGCCGGGTCGTCCAGGGCGCGCTCCACGTGCTTCCGAGCCGGGCACCCTCGTACGGTGCTGCACTTGTAGTAACCCCTGAAACCCAAACATGAAACTAAGTCAGATCCTTGCACACATCATGATGACTGTTCATCGTAGTTGATGTTGAATCGGCGAGGAAAGAAAATTACCGTGGGTAAGGGGATCCCTTGATGGGCTTCTGGCCGTACTTCCTCCACGAGTACTCGTCCGGCGGGATGTCGGCGATCTTCGCGCTCACCGCCGGCACCCTCACCGTCGTCTTCACGCGGTTCTTCCTTCTCTTGGAGCAGTGGCATCGGCTGCCGGTGGTGTTGGCCTCGGAGTGCGCGCCGGCGCAGGGCTTTCTCTTGTGCCCGGACAGCGGAGGCTTGCCGGCGGAGACCAGGCTCCGGCCCTTGGACACGCTCCCCTCGCCGGCGGTCACCGACGAGAAGAAGGACGTGGACGTCACGGACGTCGCGCCCGACATGGTCAGGTTCGGCTTGGTGAAGTCCAGCGTCAGGCTCTGCGGCTGCGGCACCGGGGCGGCCACCGACACCGGCGCCACGACGGTCAAGGGAGCGGGCCTGGCCGGCTCAATGGCCAGAGGGCGCGGTGGAGGAGGAGGAGGAGTAGCGACCGGTGCTGGAGGAGGCGGCGGGGGGGACTGGACGGGGCCGCGGCGGAAGCGGGCGTGGCCGGTGCGGTCGAGGATGGAGATCACCTTGCGGAACTTGGAGACGGCCTGGTCGGCGATCTCGCCGAAAGGCTGCTGCTGGTGCTGCTGCGGCGCCTTGGACGGCGCCGCGCCGGAGAGGGAGGAGACCAGGAGCTCCAGGCTGCGGAGGCCGGCGGTGGCGGCCTCCTGGATGGCGAGCTGGTCGTCGGCGCGTCGAGGGGTGTAGCAGCCCATGAGATCCACGGCCATGGTCGCCGGTGTGAGCTTGCCTGTGGCTCTGCAGATCTTGGCTCGCTGTCTTGGTTGCGCTCTCGGTTTGGTTGGGAGTTGGAGGTCTGGACGGAGGCCATGGCTGCCTTTATAGGTGGAAATGGGGTGAGGGGAGAAGATGCGAGTCAATGATGGTGGTTGCTTTTCGGTATAGCTCCCTGGATTCTCCCAGAATTAGAGATATGCGCCCGCTTGTCCTTCTTTAGGAAAGTGTCAGCTTCACATTTTTTACATGAGCGGTCTAATCCCACTGTTGGATCTGAAGACCTGTGCAGTTTCACGCTGTCATAAAAAAATGCAGCTACAAAACTGAAGCTCGTACAACATATAACTAACCTGTATGATCGATTTGATTGTAGATTTTATTTTCAATATCTATGGCAGTTTATGTACATTACTACAGTGTACAGTGATTAGTTGTTTACTGTTATGGGGGACTTGTGGGTATGAGGCATAGTGGTTAGGGGGGCTTCTTTGGAAAAAGACCCAATGCGGTGTGATAATGACATCTTGGCCATGACCCACGAGATAGTGGACTTTGGGGTTAGAATAAATGGGTTTTCTTTAAGCCGTTATTGCTAGCATGACAAGCAGGCACGCAGAGATATATATATATAGAGAGAGAGAAAATATCATATGCATATGCGTCCTGTGTCTTGGCTTCAAAGTCAACTATGGGGTTGGGCGATGGACGTCCTGGCTATAATGATGCGTGCGTTTCTATTCTACACTAGAACAAAGTTGGCCATGATAAAAAAAGCACCATTATTTCTTCTCCCCTAGCAGCACTATCGCGTTGGGGATATGATATTGTCTATATTTCATATTATTTCTTGCTTTCTTTCTTTTCTTCATTAAAATTTGGTTGAGCCATGTCGACGCCGGCTATGAGAACTTTCCCACCACCTCCGCTTTCTCTTTGTTTAGCCCGTTGACGGACTGTCTGTGCTGTGAGAGCTGGCATATCTCCGGCGTGATCAGGGGCTGAATTATTTTCCATATCTTCCACGGGAAAACAATTTATTGATTTGTGTGCGCTACTGCTGTTGTGCTGATCTTTTGAAAATGGTGGGACAGGTGGCGTGAATAATAATACTTTTTTGCAGATCAAAAAGATGTTGCACTTGCTCCATAAGAAAAACATTTCAACGCTGTGTGCTCACCCGCTTGGTTCATGATAAAACATACACTTGCATCACGTATGTGTTCTTTTTTCTTTTGAATGGACGAAACAACTGGCATTGTAGACACCAATGACCACGCAATTGATGGTCTGGGTAGAGTAAAAACTGGGCGGGTACTTTATTTATCTAACTGTGAGCCTTTATTTATTTGTTGAAAATCATAGTGCCTTAGCAGCCATGGACGGTGTATGCTGGCCCGACCCGCTAACCCGGCCAATGCTTGCCGCCTCCGCCTCTCACGATTTCAGGAGAGAGGGACAATTTGAAGAAAAGTAGCGAATGCTCATCTCCGCCAATGCAACCCCGCTATCGTGCCGTTGACGAGGCCTTGGCCCACCTTTCGCGGTGGTTGTCTCGCCATTTGCTTCATGCAGTCATGAAAGAGTGAGAGAGAAACGAATAGAGTTGAGAGATAAGACATACATGGTGATGAGAGAGAGTTGAGCACAAGTTGAACTACATGTTTTTTCTGAAAAGGGATCAAATATATTATAGAAGTTTGCCAGAAGTACAAAGCACCCTAAACATAATAAAAATTACATCGAGGTCTTAGGACCACAGAACGGCCATTATCGCTGCAAGAACGAGCCGCTGACGCGCTGTTGTTGGCACTCCCCTACCGGAGCCATCCCGACATTGTCAACAATAGCCGGGAAGCTTCGTGCACGTACCCTGCGAACTAGCACCCTGGAGCCACAGTTATTGTTATTGAACCCTTGAATTGATCTGAAGTGCCTGATATCATAAGCTTCGTCGTTGTCCCAAGGAGAGGATTGGAATCGACATCAAAGCTTCGTCGACTCCGTCCAGACAGGCGAATTCGAGGAGGATCGAAGATAGGCGGACCAACTCAAAGAAGTGCCACCGTCCGTCCGAGCATTGCTCCTACAAGGACTAGAAAACTCTAACCTAAACTATTAGCACGAGCCGAGAAACCTGAATCCCCGCTCGCCCATTGGCCTCTGGAGTCACATGTAGAGGGGAGGCGAATCCACGGGCTCCCTGATGAAGCCTGGAGGGGGAGAGTTTACCCTAGCCTCATTTAAGAGGGGAACGGAAGGAAAACATGCTTTTGTGGCAGATTATCAATGCAGTTAACTCCAACTATGTGTTGAAGAAGAAAGAAGAAAAGGATCCTAGTGGAATCTTTGGTCAATGATACGTGGGGCCAGGTGTGTATATTCGTGACACATAAGTGATTAATCGGACAATTTATGCATTTATCTTTGCTAATTCTCATATAGTGGTGAGTATCCGTTAAAAATCACTGGAATTGTGGAATTTTTCCGTTACAGCAACCTCAATGTTTGCCTTGGTGTAATTTCCTCGTAAAACAAGTCAATACGTTTTGGCATGATCTAATCCATGTGCTTTTAGAATTACGAAAGTAAATAAAGAAGCTAAAATATAAATACCTCATCAGGATTGTTCTTATTTCACGTGCCAGCACGGTCCTAGCATACCTTATCCTGTACACATGAATGCTCTTGTGACTTCACCCCTCTCTTTCTTGCTATGATGTCTGTCATTTTTTTTCTAAAACAATAATGCTGGGAGGGGAGCTGCTTTAGGTTGGTTGTAATGGGAGTATCATAGCTAGTATTATGCATGCCAACTAGGCAGTTTTGATGAGGTGACATATAATTAAATGAAGAAAGAGAGGATCGAGTATTATATTATGATACCGTATCATAACCACTAGTATATGTCATGCATGCCAATAAATATAGTTATCCATGATACTAGTATATAATGATATGCATTAAAAAGATAGTATCATACACTAGTATCATAATATGCATGATACTACCCATTACAATCAGCCTTGGTTTTAGATTCAGAGCTCCACGGCCTACGATTTCTCACGCCCAAAAGATGGTACGTTTTGTCAAACCGGCCGGCAGCATTGTTCTCAACGACTCAATCCAGATCGCATAGTGATGGTAGTACGTGGTGCACACTTCCATGAGCCTCGACTATGGCATCTCCCGCGTGCCATCATTTCGAAAACAAATAAAGCAAGCGTGTTACCGACTACCGAGCAAGTTTAGAGGACGCTCCGGATCGAACTAGTACTACTACCAGTACTACTTTGTCTTGCGAAAGCAAGTTCCTCTTTCTAGAAAGAATAAATTAAAACTAGAGGCCGGTCCTAGTGGTAGACGAGGAAGAGAGGCGCTACTAGCTAAAATAGGTCAAGCAAGCAAAAGTCATCGGAGGGAGGAGCACTTGGCCTAGTAGTAGCGGCTTAAAGAAAAGGTAGACGTGGTTATGAAGGCAAGTATACGAGGCGCGGCTCCCGCTTTTGGTGATGCAAAATGGAGCCCGGGTGACTTTGGCGGCCTGATCGAGGGAGGAGTGAGGCGAGATGATCCGTCCGATGCGGCGCGTTTGACCGTTGCGAGTGGGGCCGCGTTGGGGGTCACCCTGCGTGTCGCCTTGCTCGTTTTGAAGCATGGCGCCGACGACTTACCGGAAGATGCAGCGATATTCAACAATGTCACCGCGGATTCATAGGCAACGACGACTATAGGTGAGTAGGTTTGAAAATAATTTCTTTTTGGTGTACTATGCTTTTTTTAAGTTTCAATACTTACTCCCTCCGTTCAATGATATAAGAGCGTTTTTTGACTCGGCAGTGATTTTAACAAGTCATTTCACAATTACCTTAAAACCAGCAAAACCGAACTAAAAAAACCCAGCAAAACCAAACTTAAAATTAGTTGGATGTAACCTGCCATCAGGAGATACGAAACTGCTTGCCCCATGTGTCGCCCTCACAGCGTGACTAGGATGATGACCTCCTCATGTGACCACTGTATAAAGCTTCATAGCCCCATCTAACAAATGACGAGAGGATGAATCTTACATTCTTAAAAAGTTGGTCCCAATTCTCTTTACATGTAGAATGTCCACGTCATCTTGCACGCCACATCATTCAGAATGTCCATGTCATGATGCATGCCACAACCACGTCATCCTCTTTTCCTGGCAACGCCCCGCACGTTATCCTCAATGCCGGACTTTTTTTAGACAACCCTCGATGCCTGACTGCCTCCCCTTTGGTTGGACTCTGCGTCCTTTCTTCTCCATGGCTGCCCTCTTCCTCTTCACCTTCTCTAATCTCCATTAATGGGGAGGATGCATCGGCATCTTAATTTGCCTCTTCCTATCCCCTCTCTGCCTTAACTGCCTTGATTTGCCTTCCTATCCTCCCGTCCTACTCCTTGCACACCCGTCGCTTCGCTTACCTATTTCACCCGATCTGTCCTCTTCTTCTCCTCGGCTACAAAATTACGTGGCTTATCTTGCCCGTCTTACCATCACCATCCACTTAATTAACCACCACGCGCTTCAGCCAGCAGTAGTAGCAGCCGACGGAAGCCATGGCTTGGTCGGGACTTGGGAGAAGGTTTTCCCGGACAATTGCTCCATGATCTGCTGCCACTAGAAGAGATACTGCCAGTCAAAGAGTATTACAAGGTACGCCCGATATCACAAAATAAAACTTAAAGTTACAAATTTACCTTTTACTGGTTTGATTTTCTTTAGTAGATTGCGCCAAAATCCCTTTGAAGAAGACAATGGCACCATCAACTGAAGGTAACTCCTGTTCCTCCATGTTCTTAGTGTTGGGAAACGTTGCATGGAAAACAAAAAAAATTCTACGCACACGCAAGATCTATCCATGTAGATGCATAGCAACGAGAGGGGAGAGTGTGTCTACGTACCCTCGTAGACCGTAAGCGGAAGCGTTTGACAACGCGGTTGATGTAGTCGAACTTTCTTCCCGATCCAACCGATCGAGTACCGAACGTACGGCACCTCCGCATTCAGCACACGTTCAGCTCCGTGACGTCCACGCCTTTTTGATCCAACAAGATGGCGAGGTAGTGGATGAGTTCCGGCAGCACGACGGCGTGGTGACGGTGATGGTGAAGTTATCTCCGCAGGGCTTCGCCTAAGCACTATGAAAATATGACCGGGGGTGTAAACGGTGGAGGGGGGCGCCGCACATGGCTAAGACAATATTCTGGATGTGCTAGGCGCCCCCTCCCATATATATATATATATATATATATATATATATATATATATAGATGGGGGGAGGCAGGAGGCAGCCTGGAGGTGCCCCAAGTGGGGCCGAATCCCACTTGGGGTCCTGCCCCTAGCCGCGCCCCCCTGCCATGTATAGGTGCGGGGGAAAGGCAGGGGAGGGAGGCCCCCCCCCCCTTTTCCTTTCTCCCATGAGAGGGGAAGGCAGGAGGGGCTAGCCCTCCCCTTTCCTTCCCTAGGGCTGGCCGGCCAGGGTGAGGGGCGCACCAGCCCCCTGTGGGCTGGTCTGTCCCTCCCTTGGCCCATTAAGCCCATATACCTATCGGGGGGTGTCCGAAACCCCTTCCGGTGACCCGATGGCTACCCGGTGCATCCCGAAACCCTTCCGGTGTCCGAATACCATCGTCCTACATATCAATCTTTACCTCTTGACCATTTCAAGACTCCTCGTCATGTCCGTGATCTCATCCGGGACTTCGAACAACATTCGGTCACCAAATCATATAACTCATATAACACTATATCATCAACGAACGTTAAGCGTGCGGACCCTACGGGTTCGAGAACTATGTAGACATGACCGAGACACCTCTCCGGTCAATAACCAATAGCGGAACCTGGATGCTCATATTGTCTCCTACATATTCTACGAAGATCTTTATCAGTTGAACCGTTATGACAACATACGTAATTCCCTTTGTCCGTCGGTATGTTACTTGCCTGAGATTCGATCGTCGGTATCTCTATACCTAGTTCAATCTCATTACCGGCAAGTCTCTTTACTCGTTCCGTAATACATCACCTCGTAACTAACTTCTTAGTCATTTGCTTGCAAGCTTATAATGTGTATTACCGAGAGGGCCCAGAGATACCTCTCTGAAACTCGAGGTGACAAATCATAATCTTGATCTATGCCAACTCAACAAACACCTTCGGAGATTCCTGTAGAACATCTTTATGATCACCCAGTTACGTTGTGACGTTTGATAGCACACAAGGTATTCCTCCGGTATCTGGGAGTTGCATAATCTCATAGTCAAAGGAATATGTATTTGACATGAAGAAAGCAATAGCAATAAACTGAATGATCATTATGCTAAGCTAACGGATGGGTCTTGTCCATCACATCATTCTCCTAATGATGTGATCCTTTTATCAAATGACAACACATGTCCATGGTTAGGAAACCTTAACCATCTTTGATCAACGAGCTAGTCTAGTAGAGGCTCACTAGGGACACGGTATTTGTTTATGTATTCACACATGTATTTAAGTTTCCGATCAATACAATTCTAGCATGAATAATAAACCTTTATCATGAATAAGGATATATAAAATAACAACTTTATTATTGCCTCTAGGGCATATTTCCTTCAGTCTCCCACTTGCACTAGAGTCAATAATCTAGTTCACATCACCATGTGATTTAATCACCCATAGTTCACATCGCCATGTGACCAACACCCAAAGAGTTTACTAGAGTCAATAATCTAGTTCACATCGCCATGTGATTAACACCCAAAGAGTACTATGGTGTGATCATGTTTTGCTTGTGAGAGAAGTTTAGTCAACGGGCCTGCCACATTCAGATCCGTATGTATTTTGCAAATTTCTATGTTTACAATGCTCTGCATGGAACTACTCTAGCTGATTGCTCCAACTTTCAATACGTATCCAGATTGAGACTCAGAGTCATCTGAATCGGTGTTAAAGCTTGCATCGACGTAACCCTTTACGACGAACTCTTTAGCACCTCCATAACCGAGAAACATTTCCTTAGTCCTCTTAGGTACCTAAGGATAATTTGAACGTTGTCCAGTCATCCACTCATGGATCACTATTGTATCCCCTTGCCAGACTCATGGCAAGGCACACAACATGTCTGGTACACAGCATGGCATACTTTATAGAACCTATGGCTGAGGCATAGGGAATGACTTTCATTCTCTCTCTATCTTCTGTCGTGGTCGGGCTTTGAGTCTTACTCAACTTCACACCTTACAATACAGGCAAGAACTCCTTCTTTGACTAATCCATTTTGAACTCCTTCAAAATCATGTCAAGGTATGTATTTTGTTGAAAGTCTTATCAAGCATCTTGATCTATCTATAGATCTTGATGCCCAATATGTAAGCAGCTTCACCGAGGTCTTCCATTGAAAAATTCTTATTCAAGTATCCTTTATGATATCCAAAAATTCTATATCATTTCCAATCAACAATACGTCATCCACATATAATATCAGAAATGCTACAGAGCTCCCACTCACTTTCTTGTAAATACAGGCTTTACCGTAAGTCTGTATAAAACCATATGCTTTGATCACCTCATCAAAGCGTATATTCCAACTCCGAGATGCTTGCACCAGTCCATAGATGGATCGCTGGAGCTTGCACACTTTGTTAGCATCTTTAGGATTGACAAAACCTTCTGGTTGCATCATATACAACTCTTCTTTAAGAAATCCATTAAGGAATGCAGTTTTGATGTCCATTTGCCAGATTTCATAATCATAAAATGCAGCAATTGCTAACATGATTCGAACAGACTTAAGCATCGCTACGGGTGAGAAAGTCTCATCGTAGTCAACTCCTTGAACTTGTCGAAAACCTTTGGCAACAAGTCGAGCTTTGTAGACAGTAACATTACCATCAGCGTCAATCTTCTTCTTGAAGATCCATTTGTTTTTTATGGCTTGCCGATCATCGGGCAAGTCCACCAAAGTCCGTACTTTGTTCTCATACATGGATCCTATCTGAGATTTCATGGCTTCAAGCCATCTGTCGGAATCTGGGCTCATCATAGCTTCTTCATAGTTCGTAGGTTCGCTTTGGTCTAATAACATGACTTCCAGAATAGGATTACCGTACCACTCTGGTGCGGAACGTGTTCTGGTCGACCTACGAGGTTTAGTAGTAACTTGATATGAAGTGTCATGATCATCATCATTTGCTTCCTCTCTAGTTGGTGTAGGCATCACGGGAACAGATTTCTCTGATGTGCTACTTTCCAATTCGAGAGAAGGTACAATTAACTCATCAAGTTCTACTTTCCTCCCCCTCACTTCTTTCGAGAGAAACTCCTTCTCTAGAAAGGACCCATTCTTAGCAACAAAGATCTTGCCTTCGGATCTGTGGTAGAAGGTGTACCCAATTATTTCTTTAGGGTATCCTATGAAGACGCCCTTCTCCGATTTGGGTTCGAGCTTATTTGTCTGAAGCCTTTTGACATAAGCATCGCATCCCCAAACTTTAAGAAATGATAGCTTAGGTTTCTTGCCAAACCACAGTTCATACGGTGTCGCCTCAATGGATTTAGACGGTGCCCTATTTAACGTGAATGCGGCTGTCTCTAATGCATAACCCCAAAACGATAGTGGTAAATCGGTAAGAGACATCATAGAACGCACCATATCTAATAAAGTATGGTTACGACGTTCGGACACACCATTACGCTGTGGTGTTCCAGGTGGTGTGAGTTGTGAAACTATTCCACATTGTTTTAAGGGTTTCTATCATTTATGCCACTGGTTATTTCTCACTACTCAGTATTGCCACTAGAAATTTCAATTGCTCAAAAATACCATTGCTTCGTTAGGCGCATGCTAAAAAATGCCACTGGAAACCATTACTGTCAACTCAAATCTTGTTTGCCATGTTATAATGACAAAAATACCTATAGACCAACATGTGAGCTCTCCCTCTATCTCACTACAATAACTGTGGGTCCCGTTTGATCCCAAAAATGTTCTTATTTTTTTCTAAAATTATTCGCTAGCTTACTCCTAACAAGTGGGGTCAACACTTATCATTGTGAAATAGAGAGAGCTGACATGTGGGTATAGGGGTATTTTCATCATATAACATGGTCAACAAGTTTGACCTGACAATAACGATGTCTAATGGCATTTTTGAGCAAACATCTAATGAAACGATGGCATTTTTTAGATATCTAATGGCATTTTTGAGCAAGTATCTCACGGAACAATCGCATTTTTGAGCAGTTGTAACTTCTGATGGCAAAATTGAGTAGTGGGACACAACTAGTGGCATAAATGATAGAAACCCTTGTTTTAAATGAGGGCCAAACTCGTAACTCAAATATTCGCCTCCGCGATCAGATCGTAGAAACTTTATTTTCTTGTTACGATGATTCTCCACTTCACTCTGAAATTCTTTGAACTTTTCAAATGTTTCAGAATTGTGTTTCATCAAGTAGATATACCCATACCTACTCAAATCATCGGTGAAGGTCAGATAATAACGATACCCGCCGCGTGCTTCAATACTCATCGGACCGCATACATCGGTATGTATTATTTCCAATAAGTCATTAGCTCGCTCCATTGTTCCGAAGAACGGAGTTTAGTCATCTTGCCGATGAGGCATGGTTTGCAAGTATCAAATGATTCATAATCAAGTGATTTCAAAAGTCCATCCATATGTAGTTTCTTCATGCGCTTTACACCAATATGGCCTAAACGGCAGTGCCACAAGTATGTTGCACTATCATTATCAACTTTGCATCTTTTGGCATCAATATTATGAATATGTGTATCACTACGATCGAGATTCAATAAACCATTCACATTGGGTGTATGGCCATAGAAGGTTTCATTCATGCAAACAGAGCAACAATTATTCTCTGACTTAAATGAATAACCGTATTGCAATAAACATGATCTAATCATATTCATGCTCAACGCAAACATCAAATAACATTTATTTAGGTTCAATACTAATCCTGAATGTAGAGGGAGTGTGCGATGGTGATCGTATCAACCCTGGAATCACTTCCAACACACATCGTCACCTCGCCCTTAACTAGTCTCTATTTATTCTGCAACTCCTGTTTCGAGTTACTAATCTCAGCAACTGAACCGGTATCAAATACCTTGGGGCTACTACGAACACTAGTAAGGTACACATCAATAACATGTATATCAAATATACCTTTGTTCACTTTGCCATCCTTCTTATCCGCCAAGTATTTGGGGCAGTTCCACTTCAAGTGACCATTTCCTTTGCAGTAGAAGCACTCAGTTTCAGGCTTAGGTCTAGCTTTGGGCTTCTTCACAGGAGTGGCAACTTGCTTGTCATTCTTTTTGAAGTTCCCTTTCTTTCACTTTGCCCTTTTTCTTGAAACTAGTGGTCTTGTTAACCATCAACACTTGATGCTCTTTCTTGATTTCTTCTTTCGCCGATTTCAGCATCGCGAAGAGCTCTGGAATCATTTTTGTCATCCCTTGCATATTACAGTTCATCACGAAGTTCTAGTAGCTTGGTGATAGTGACTAAAGAACTCTGTCAATCACTATCTTATCTGGAAGATTAACTCCCACTTGATTCAAGCGATTGTAGTACCCAGACATTCTGTGCACATGCTCACTGGCTGAGCTATTCTCCTCCATCTTGTAGGCAAAGTACTTGTCAGAGGTCTCATACCTCTCGACACGGGCATGAGTCTGGAATACCAATTTCAGCTCTTGGAACATCTCATATGCTCCGTGGCGTTCAAAACATTTTTGAAGTCCCGCTTCTAAGCCGTAAAGCATGGCGCACTAAACTATTTAGTAGCCATCATATCGAGCTTGCCAAACGTTCATAACGTCTGCATCTGCTCCTGCAATAGGTCTGTCACCTAGCGGTGCATCAAGGAGATAATTCTTCTGTGCAGCAATGAGGATAATCCTCAGATCACGGACCCAGTCCGCATCATTGCTACTATGATCTTTCAACTTAGTTTTCTCTAGGAACATATCAAAAATATAGGGGAGCTATATTGCGAGCTATTGATCTACAACATAGATATGCAAAAACTATTAAGACTAAGTTCATGATAAATTTAAGTTCAATTTAATCAAATTACTAATGAACTCCCACTTAAATTAACATCCCTCAAGTTATCTAAGTGATACATGATCCAAATCAACTAACCTATGTCCGATCATCACGTGAGATGGGGTAGTCATCAATGGTGAACATCTCTATGTTGATCATATCTACTATATGACTCACGTTCGACCTTTCGGTCTCCAGTGTTCCGAGACCATGTCTGTACATGCTAGGCTCGTCAAGTTTAACCCAAGTATTCTGCGTGTGCAAAACTGGCTTACACCCATTGTATGTGAACGTAGAGTCTATCACACCCGATCATCATGTGGTGCTTCGAAACGACGAACTTTAGCAACGGTGCATACTCGGGGAGAACACTTTTATCTTGAAATTTAGTGAAGGGATCATCTTATAATGCTACCGTCGTTCTAAGCAAAATAAGATGCATAAAAGATAAACATCACATGCAATCAAAATATGTGACATGATATGGCCATCATCATCTTGTGCTTTTGATCTCCATCTCCAAAGCATCGTCATGATCTCCATCGTCACCGGCTCGACACCTTGAGCTCCATCGTTGCGTCGTGGTCGCCTCGCCAACTATTGCTTCTACAACTATCGCTAACGCATAGTGATAAAGTAAAGCAATTACATGGCATTTGCATTTCATACAATAAAGAGACAACCATAAGGGTCCTGCCGGTTGCCGATAAATTACAAAACATGATCATCTCATACAATAACGTATATCACATCATGTCTTGACCATATCACATCACAACATGCCCTGCAAAAACAAGTTAGACGTCCTCTACTTTGTTGTTGCAAGTTCTACGTGGCTGCTACGGGCTTCTAGCAAGAACCGTTCTTACCTACGGCAAAAACCACCACGGTGATTTATCAAGTTTGCTATTTTAACCTTCTTCAAGGACCGGCCGCAGTCAAATTTGATTCAACTAAACTAGGAGAAACAGACACCCGCCAGCCACCTTTATGCAAAACTAGTTGCATGTCTGTCGGTGGAACCGGTCTCATGTACGTGGACATGTAAGGTTGGTCCGGGCCGCTTAATCCCACAATGCCGCCAAATCAAAATAAGACGTTGGTGGTAAGCAGTATGAACATCTCCGCCCACAACTCTTTGTGTTCTACTCGTGCATATCATCTACGCATAGACCTAGCTCATGATGCCACTATTGGGAAACGTTGCATGGAAAAAAAATCTACGCACACGCAAGATCTATCCATGGAGATGCATAGCAATGAGAGGGGAGAGTGTGTCTACGTACCCTCATAGACCGTAAGTGGAAGCGTTTGACAACGCGGTTGATGTAGTCGAACTTTCTTCGCGATCCAACCGATCGAGTACCGAACGTACGGCACCTCCGCGTTCAGCACACGTTCAACTCGGTGACGTCCACGCCTTCTTGATCCAGCAAGACGGCGAGGTAGTGGATGAGTTCCGGCAGCACGACGGCGTGGTGACGGTGATGGTGAAGTTATCTCCGCAGGGCTTCGCCTAAGCACTACGAAAATATGACCGGGGGTGTAAACGGTGGAGGGGGCGCCGCACACGGCTAGGACAATGTTCTGGATGTGCTAGGCGCCCCCTCCCACATATATATATAGATGGGGGGAGGGAGGAGGTAGCCTAGAGGCACCCCAAGTGGGGCCAAATCCCACTTGGAGTCCTGCCCCTAGCCGCGTCCCCTGCCATGTATAGGTGGGGGGGAAAGGCAGGGGAGGGAGGCACCCCCCTTTTCCTTTCTCCCATGAGAGGGGAAGGCAGGAGGGGCTAGCCTTCCCCCCTTTCCTTCCCTAGGGCTAGCCGGCCAGGGAGAGGGGCGCACCAGCCCCCTGTGGGCTGGTCTGTCCCTCCCTTGGCCCATTAAGCCCATATACCTACCGGGGGGTGTCCGGAACCCCTTCCGGTGACCCGATGGCTACCCGGTGCATCCCGAAACCCTTCCGCTGTTCGAATACCATCGTCCTAAATATCAATCTTTACCTCTCGACCATTTCGAGACTCCTCGTCATGTCCGTGATCTCATCTGGGACTCCGAACAACATTCGGTCACCAAATCATATAACTCATATAACACTATATCGTCAACGAACGTTAAGTGTGCGGACCCTACGGGTTTGAGAACTATGTAGACATGACCGAGACACCTCTTCGGTCAATAACCAATAGCGGAACCTGGATGCCCATATTGGCTCCTATATATTCTATGAAGATCTTTATCGGTCGAACCGTTATGACAACATACGTAATTCCCTTTGTGCGTCGGTATGTTACTTGCCCGAGATTCGATCGTCGATATCTCTATACCTAGTTCAATCTCGTTACCAGTAAGTCTATTTACTCATTCCGTAATACATCACATCGTAACTAACTTCTTAGTCATTTGCTTGCAAGCTTATGATGTGTATTACCGAGAGGGCCCAGAGATACCTCTCCGAAACTCGGAGTGACAAATCCTAATCTTGATCTATGCCAACTCAACAAACACCTTCGGAGATACCTGTAGAGCATCTTTATGATCACCCAGTTACGTTGTGATGTTTGATAGCACACAAGGTATTCCTTCGGTATCCGGGAGTTGCATAATCTCATAGTCAAAGGAATATGTATTTGACATGAAGAAAGCAATAGCAATAAACTGAACGATCATTAAGCTAAGCTAACAGATGGGTCTTGTCCAGCACATCATTCTCCTAATGATGTGATCCTGTTATCAAATGACAACACATGTCCATGGTTAGGAAACCTTAACCATCTTTGATTAACGAGCGAGTCTAGTAGAGGCTCACTAGGGACACGGTATTTGTTTATGTATTCACACATGTATTTAAGCTTCCGATCAATACAATTCTAGCATGAATAATAAACCTTTATCATGAATAAGGAATTATAAAATAACAACTTTATTATTGCCTCTAGGGCATATTTCCTTCAGTTAGTAGGATTGCTTTAATTTTGCGTAGATTGTATTACCATGCCTTGCTAAGGAAGGAATCAAAAGCAATTACCTTGCTGAAATGCACAAATCTCCTTTGATGGTATGACTTCCATACCCTTCTTTATCATTCAATACATCTGAATTAATTTTGTATGCTCAATGTATATACCTATGGATAATCAAAATATATTATGTTCGCAGGTTACTTTTGTTGTTAATGTTCTTATCAATCATGGACAATTCTAACCTGCTAGCCACATTATGGAGATATATATATAACTTATTTTCCATGTCTACGCTTCTTCTTTTGTACAGTTTAACAATTATAGTCTGACACTGTTTCAATTTAGGCCATGACTGATACTGCAAAGTGCTTGAATCTGCCAGAGAGTAGCGGTCGGGTCAGCCATAGATGCATGCCATTGTTTCGGAGCTCGAGAGGTCAGATCAAAGTCTGTAATTCAGTATCCTTCCTTTGTCTATTTAATCTAGGTTATGTTTTTTCCAGTATGTATAGATAGTTGTAGTGGTTCTGGTGTGAGTGTGTGACAACTTCGAGCTTAAGGTGATGAACCCAATTAGTGTCGTGTGCAGTCCATCTTGACATCACATCATGTAACTAAATTCAGGACAAATGTGTTGCCCTGAAATAACTTCTTATTATTGAAAACATTATACCCCCGAGGGCATAGGTTGTGCTGCCATTATGGGACCATACCATATGATTCAGCCTACATTGACATGTTGGAAGATGCCATTCTAACATATCGTTTTCATAATTGTACTCTGTTTTACTACATCTATATTTTCAGTGATCTATTTTCTTCTCCAATCTTCTTCTTTACCAAGCATAGATATCTATATTTTTGTACTTGGATGAGATAATAAGTTATGACATTCTCCAATGTTAGAAACTTGGCCAAGTATGATGTGGTTTCAGCAGGCTGAGACGCATCTTCGTCGTCTTGCTATGTACCAAGAGGTAACATGTCTTTATCAAATTATATTTTAGATATATATATGTTTCCGGAGATTTTGAAATGCATCAACGCAGATGATAACATCTTCCTAGCCATGTCCTTATACTCATGTGATAATAAGTTTCTTTCTTTTGTCATTCCTTGCTGATTTGAGTAATTTATTTTGTGATCAGGTGGTGATGCCTTGCTGATAAGGGGATGGCATTATGATGTTTGTCCTTAACCCTACATCAAAAGGATTTCCCTAAATATTGTAACATAGTGGTAACTTTGTTTTCAGAATTATTGTGCGTTGCTCTTCATTAATGCGTGAAGTATAATGCATGAGTGTGTGTGTTAGTTGGTTAGGAAAGTGAAGAATCCAGTTGAACGACCATTATATTTATGTGTGCTCCATCTTTGTGAATTGCTTTCGTCTCACATAGTGCATTTCTTGTACTGACTCGGTGTGAAGATTAGAACAATATTGAAGTCTCCTTACAAAGCACTTACATTATTTGATTTGTGTTTTGTGTTTATTTAAAATATGCATTTTAGAAGGAAAAGGGAAAATATTCTATTTTTCTAGCCAGTTGTGCATTTTTCAATCTCATCAAATTGTTTTAGTTGAGCTGATAGACCACGTGGTTGACATGTATGTTCAAATTATTTATATTTCATCTCTCTAATCTATCCTCTTTTTCACCATAATTCCCGCAGCAATGCGCGGGGTATCATCTAGTAAATAAATAAATGCCACATATGAAAACAGCCACTTGTCACATGCAAAGATGTACCCGTGGTGGGTCGGTATTGTGAGCAACTATTGGTGCCCGCCATTAGTACGCTTAAAGCGCTAGACTTAGGAATAATCTACTACGAAATCCACTCACGGACGTGATATCCCACCCTGATACAACTACCTCCCGGCCCCACCTCCCTGTTGAATTCCGATCTGGGCTCACCCCCTAACAAAACATATGCCTCCACCTAAACCCCTAATTACTCCGTGTAACCTCCCCCACCTTCCCGGTGAATTCCGATGTGGGGATCATGTCGTGGTTCTAAGTCTGACAGTAGAATAGGGGGTAGGTATGAGGAGGCAAGATCCTAGCTACGGTGAGGTTGTGCACGCAAGATTTACGAGTTCAGGCCCTTCTCGGAGGAAGTAACAGCCCTACGTCTCGGTGCCCGGGGGCTCGGTCGATTGGATTATGCGTGAAGTTACAGGGGGTGCCAACCCTTGTGCCTGAGGGGGATGGCTTATATAGAGTTCGCCAGACCCCTCCAGCCCACAGTTACACAGGATCCAATGTACATAAAGATGGGACGTTACTGCTAACGCCAGCAATAAAGGCATATAAATGATCATTAAGACTACGGAGTGAACGCCTGACAGTTGCCGTTCTGAGTGACTTTAGATCTTCTGTCTTCCGAGTAATTTCTGATGTGGTCGAGTGAGTACACTCCGGTCGAATGGAATTGGGTTTTCCGAGTGGAATGCTTCTGGTCGAGTGAATGGTATTGTCCTTTGAATATCCCTGACTTTAAGGTAATGTCCTTGGGAAGGGTGTCTAGGTCAGGGCTATTACCCTACCCCAGGTACATGTCATCGTCATTAGCCCCCGAATGGTTCAGGGTTCGAGTAACAAAAGGAGTTGAAGATGGTTCCGACCAAGTTTTCACGCTTCGGGAGCGTTTTGCTTAGATTAATGAACCACGTAACGACTTCGACTTCATTTTCAGTCGCCTTGATCCATTCCTAAATTGTCGAGTGAATTTTTTTGATAAGCTTCAATTGTGGACATGGTATGAGATCTTTGGCGCGATTGACTGCACTGTCGTTCCCGGATCTCACGGGATTCGAAATTTGGAGAAGCGCGCGGGACGGAGAGGCCCGCAGTAAACGGAACAGATTTGGCAGGGATGCCTCGATCCTCGCGCCACCTTTCTCGCCATGTACCGAGTGCGCGACTACTGCGGGATTCGATGGGATTGCTTGGGCCCACAAGTCAGTCACTCGGTAACAAGTCCATATAAGACGTCCGGGCCGGTGCGTTTGGCACTGTGCTCTTTATCCCCTTCTTCTTCCTCTGTTTCTCCACCGCCTTTGCCACCACCTTCGACGCCGCCGCCCCGTCCAAGCGCAGCCTGCTGCGATGGGAAAGGAGAAAACGGCGGCCCTGGAGCGAGCGAAGAAGGTGACGGCGGCAGCGAAGGGCAAGAAGACGAGTCGGGGCGGGTCGTCATCTAGGTTCGGCCTGCCGCCTGGCTGGATCCAGGGCGACTGGATCAGGTCCATGATCCGGAAGGAAGACATGGAGGATCTGGTCGAAGGGGGCTTGATTGCCCACCAGTCCTGGCGATTGCCGGGGAACGAGACCGAGCCGCAGCCGCAAGAGGGTGAGTGCGTCCTCCTCGCGACTCATGTCGACCGTGGTTTCTCCTTGCCTCCACATCCCTTTTTTCGGGCTTTCCTGAATTTCTTTGGAGCTCAACTTCAATACTTTTCCCCCAACACCATCACCTATCTTGCTGCATATGTTTCCCTGTGTGAGAATTTCTTGGGTTGTCGACTGCACTGGGGTCTTTTCAAACATATATTCACATGCCGCTCTCAAGCCGTAAAAAAGTCCAATCCGAGTGATGAGAGAACACATGTGATCCAGATGTGCGGGGGTCTGGGAATTCAGATGAGGGGTAGGAGCACTTTTCTGGCTATGACGCTCCCCGATTCAGTTAGAGGGTGGCAGTCGACCTGGTTCTATTACAAAGACCAGCCGACTCCTGGTCAGTCGACTGGGCTTCCTCCCTTTTCCATGGATCGAGTCCAGCCGCCCTCTACTTTGAAAGTGAACCCAGAGGAGAAAGTAGAAGTGAATATGCTAGTTGACCGAGTAGTCCAGTTAGTCCGCGATGGGGTGACTGGTATGGACTTGCTTGAAATATTTCTCAGTCGACGCATCCAGCCACTCCAGGCTCGTGATCATCCTATGTGGATGTACTCGGGTATTGATGACACCACTCGGATCCACCCGGAGGAGGTCACCGGGGAGGTAGTGGAGCGGTGGCTGCAAGGCATCACTGGTAACAAAGATAACCCCAGGGGGTCCAAGAGGGTCCCACCATTCGACAAGACCAACGAACCGGATAAGGTACAATCTTCAGTGCCGAATGTCCTTTGCTCTGATTTCCTATTTAGGCTTCAATCCGATTGATATTTGTATGATTCTTTGCTCTGCAGATATATACTGAGATGTACTCGATGCCCAACGGGGAGCAGGTCCAGGAAGGAGAGGAGAGCGGAGGCGACAACGGCGATTGGAGCTCTAATGATGAGAGTGATGAAGAGCGCGAAGACTCGAGCAGTGGTGAGGAGGTCGATTCTCCACCTCGCGTGGAAAAGCGTTCCAAGCAGAAGCACGACCAAGCAAGTATCCGGGGTAAAGTGGCGGCACCAACTGGACAAACTTCGAAGCGCACTCGGACATCTTCTCCGGTGCCGACTGAGAAGGCTCCGAAGCAGCTCAAGACTGCGCCGTCAAAGCCACGGAAGGCCTTGCCCAAGATCAAGGTTGATGTTCCTGTCGCCTCTGCGTAAGTGTTTCGTTTTCACCCTTTGCTCCAAGAATCTTATATCAGTTGTCGACCCATTCTCTTGCTTGACCGAGTGAACCTTGAAATTTGCAGTGCTGCTACCTCTGGGACTTCTGCTTACAAAGATGATGATGATGAGGAAATGGAGGACGCGGTCACATCCAATGCGGGTATGACTCCTGTTATCTTGTCTTTTCTTTGCTAACCACTTCTACAGTCGACTGAACTCTTGTGGTCGATTCTTTTGCAGCTCCGCAAAACGTTATTGAACTTCCAGATGACGATGAAGATGTGCCACAGAAGCTCGTGGGAAAGAGGAGCAGGACCTTGGGCAAAAAGGCACCAGCTAGCAAGACGCCTCAGTCGACGCCGGCGGCAGAACCAGCTATCCAGCAGCCCGGGGACCTCAACCGTGCTTCTGTTACTTTTGCGATTCCCTTGTCGAGTGGTCGTCCTTCAGCGTCGACTGCACAGGCCCCTACTTCATCTATGCAACTTCATGCCTCAAGCTCTCAAGCTGCTGCAGCTGATCCACCGTCTCCACTTTTCACCGCCCATCACGTCCTAGAGGACCAAGTGAGTGCTGCCAAGGAAGCCATACGCCAGGCAGGCATTATGATGGAGCAGATGAAAGTGGTGCGCGAGGCCAGTCAAGCTGCCTATGATGCCAGCTCAGCACTCCAGGCCAATGTCCAGGTTAACTTACTTCCGACTGAACTCCATCTTGACGCTTGTTCTGTTAGGATATGATATTTAGAAACTGCTGCTTTATTATCTGCAGGACGTCCGTGGATGAGCATTTTGGAACCTTAATTGCACACCCATTGTCAGTCTGTACACCCACTGGGTGTTTTAATTTCTGTTGAGTAGTTTTTCCACTTGAGTCAACTAGGTTGTGTCGATTGAATCTCTGAACCAGTGGAGGCACGCAGAGTGCACCCACTGGGTGTAGTCCCCGAGACCGCCATCGAATGTTTGATTCGGCGGGGGTCTTTGAACAGAACTTTTCCACTCGGTCTGAGCAGATCATGTCGAGTGGAACCTGGACCAGTGGGGGCACGCTGAGTGCACCCACTGGGTGTAGTCCCCGAGACCGTAGTCGACTGCGGGCAGTCGGCTATGGTCTGAGTTTTTTTTTCTCTGACTGGACGGACCAAGTCAATTGAAAAGTCGAACCAGTGGGGGCACGCTGAGTGCACCCACTGGGTGTAGTCCCCGATACTATTGTTGAATGTTTAATTCGGCAGTAGTCTTAGAACTCTTTGAACTTGTTACTTTCTTGCTCGGAAGCAACCAATCTTTGTGTCTGCCGACTGACTATCTTCTGAACACAGAAATCTTGTGAACTTGGAGCCCGGTTCACTGACTTAGAGCAGAAG
Organism: Thinopyrum elongatum; assembly: GCA_011799875.1. Lineage (NCBI taxonomy): Eukaryota > Viridiplantae > Streptophyta > Magnoliopsida > Poales > Poaceae > Thinopyrum > Thinopyrum elongatum. Next base: position 588,594,729 of record CM022298.1, read on the forward strand.
CAGATCCAGCTCAATCTTGATCTGGAGTTGGCTCAGAATAACTTGCAGAAGGCTAAGGATGACGCTGCTGGTAAGGAAAGCTTGTCGACTGGTTCTCCTGCCATCTTTTCTCCTCTTCTTTATGATTTGAATGTTATTCTTTCTAGAAACAATGAGACGGGCTTTGGAGAAGAAGGACCTTGACCTTGCGGCTGCGAAGAAAACAACAGAAGAAAAAACGGCACTCGCTGACCAAAAGCTGGCCTCAGTCGGAAAGTTGGAGGAAGAGAATACCAAGCTGAAGACTGCTCTCGATGAAGCCAACAAAGAGGTAACTCGACTGAAGAAGGATAAAGGGACCCTGACTGACAAAGTGGAAGACATCACCCGCAAGAGGAACGAGCTAGAGAATTATCTGGGAGGACTCACCAAGAAGTTATTCCTCATGCTTGAAGGTACTTTTCCCTGTCCGATTGATTTGCTTTCGTTGACTCATCATATAACTGTCGACTCATTATTTCTCTGTGAGTGCAGAATTCTGTCAAAACTTCGAGGAAGAGATTGGACGAGTCGAGACAAGCTTGGACCCCATCAACTCCCCTGTTAAAGATGAAGCTGCCATGAACGTGCTCCGACTGGAGTCTCGCCTTGCCAGCGCCATGAATTACCTTGCTCGACTGAAGGTTGCGGTGTCGCGGATCGACACGGTGCTCTGGCCAAGGGAAACACTCCAAAATGATCTCGAGTCTTTGATGACTCGACTCAATGAGATTCCTGGTCGAGTGCAGGAATGGAAGAAGTCCTCTGCTCGATGCGGTGCCGACGTAGCTCTGTCCCTGGTTCGTGTTCATTGCAAGGAAGCCAAAGAAGAGAAGCTAGCAGCAATCAAGGTTGCCAATACCAAGAAACTTGACTTCCAGTCCTTCATGGAGACTTTTATTGGTGCTGCTACTTGAATTGCAGATGGAATCGACCTAGATGAGTTCGTCGAGCCTGCCAGCCGTCTTGCGGAGTGAACAAATTTTTTATGATCCGATTAAATTTGCTTCGGTATGCTGAGTGGTTTTGTAACCGTTAAACTCCTTCGGACCTGATGCCCGAGTACTTTAATCTGCGGTCCGAAACCTCATGGGGATTTGTCCGAACTTAGTTTTCCCTTAAATATGCTTGTTTTTATTTCCGAGTGGAACTTGTATCTTCACTTGGAACAGACTTTTGTTCTTGTGATGCAATTCTGAGGAGAGGATCGCGGACGACCTGCACCTCGTCATTCTTGCAGATCAGGACGGAGCACACATTGTACTTGTGGCGTAGTTCTGAAGAGAAGGTCGCAGTCGACCTGCACTTCATTGTCCTGACGGATCAAGATGGAGCGTGTTTTAACTTAGGCGAGTACATGACTGCAGCTAAGCCCCCGAGTGAGAGGGTTGCTCATCACTCGGTAGGATTTTACAAACTTAGGCGAGTACAGGACTGCAGCTAAGCCTCCGAGTGAGAGGGTTGCTCATCACTCGGTAGGATTTTTTTTTAAACTTAGGCGAATCAGATTCGCGGCTAAGCCTCCCACTGGGGGATTTTGGACACATGTATTAGTAACAGCAATCATTTAGGAGACTGTAAAACCATGACTTTGATAAACGAACTGAAAGGTACTCCTTATTACATCTCATCAGTCTGAACACTTAAGTATAAAAACGGTGGAGTAGCTCCGCATTCTAAGCGCGTGGCTCGTCTTTATTCTGCTCCACATTGTAGAGGTGATACGCTCCATTGTGGAGCACCTTGGTGACGATGAAGGGACCTTCCCAAGCGGGGGCAAGTTTGTGAGGCCGTTGCTGGTCCACTCGGAGCACAAGGTCCCCTTCCTGAAATGCTCGACCCTTCACATTTCTGGCATATAATCGACGAAGGTCTTGCTGATAAATGGTCGATCGGATCAAGGCCATCTCTCTTTCTTCTTCCAGAAGATTAACAGTGTCTTCTCGAGCCCGTTCTGCTTCGGCTTCTGAAAAAAGTTCTACTCGGGCTGCATTGTGAAGCAAGTCACTCGGCAGCACAGCCTCAGCCCCATAGACCATGAAGAAGGGGGTTCGACTGGTCGACCGATTTGGTGTTGTTCTTAATCCCCAAAGGACTGACGATAGCTCATCTACCCAAGTGCCGGCTGCATGCTTGAGGTCGCGCATCAATCGAGGTTTCAGCCCTTTGAGAATCAAACCGTTTGCCCTTTCTGCTTGTCCATTCGACTGAGGGTGGGCGACTGAAGCATAGTCGACCCGAGTACCTTGGGAAGCGCAGAAAGCTCAGAACTCATCTGAATCAAAGTTTGACCCATTATCCGTGATGATGCTGTGCGGAACTCCATATCTAAATGTTAACCCTCTGATGAAGCTGACAGCAGTACTTGCTTCCAGGTTTTTGATAGGTTTAGCTTCAATCCATTTAGTGAACTTGTCGACTGCTACAAGCACATGGGTGAAGCCAGTCCTGCCAGTCCTCAGAGGTCCGACCATATCTAATCCCCAAATAGCAAATGGCCAGGCGAGTGGAATAGTCTTCAAGGCTGAAGCAGGTTTGTGGGACATGTTGGAGTAGAACTGACAGCCCTCGCACTTGTCAACTATTTCCTTTGCCATCTCATTTGCCCGTGGCCAGTAAAACCCTGCTCGGTATACTTTGGCCACGATGGTCCGAGAGGACGCATGGTGACCACAGGTTCCTGAGTGGATATCATTGAGGATCATTCGGCCTTCTTCTGGAGTGATGCATTTCTGAACGACCCCAGTAACACTCTCTCTGTAGAGCTGTCCACCCACTACCGTGAAGGCTTTGGATCGACGGACAATCTGACGAGCCTCTTCTTCATCCTCTGGAAGCTCTTTCCTGAGAATATATGCAATATATGGCACTGTCCAATCGGGAATGACGACCAAAACCTCCATGATCAAGTCGACCACAGCTGGGATTTCAACTTCAGTCAGATCAGTGGAGCTCTTAGGCTGTGGGGGCTCTTCAGTGAAGGGATCTTCTTGAACTGATGGTGCGTGAATATGCTCCAAAAACACATTGCTGGGAATAGGCTCCCGCTTGGAACCTATTTTCGCCAAGTCATCAGCTGCTTGATTCTTCAGTCGGGGTATATGGTGGAGCTCTAGCCCTTCAAACTTCTTTTCTAACTTTCTCACTGCATTGCAATAACCAGTCATAGCTGGGCTCATGACATCCCACTCCTTCATCACTTGATTAACCACTAAATCTGAGTCGCCGTAAACCATTAGGCGACGGACGCCGAGTGAAATGGCCATACGCAACCCGTACAGAAGTGCCTCATATTCAGCTTCATTGTTGGAGGAATCAAAGTGAATCTGGAGAACATATCTGAGGTTGTCGCCTCGTGGAGATACCAGGACTACTCCAGCGCCTGAACCATTCAACATCTTGGACCCGTCAAAGAACATAGTCCAATGTTTCGACTTTATCTGGGTCGGTAGCTGCTGTTCAACCCACTCGACGAGGAAATCTGCTATTGCTTGAGATTTGATCGCTTTCTTTGCCTCAAACTTGATATCCAGCGGAAGGAGTTCAATCGCCCACTTTGCCACTCGACCAGTTGCATCTCTGTTGTTCAAAATTTCTGACAACAGAGCGTCGCTGATGACTGTAATCGAATGATCTGAGAAGTAATGTGGAACCTTCTTTGTGGTCAAGTAAATTCCATAGACAAGCTTCTGATAATGTGGATATCTCTGCTTGGATGGGGTTAAGACTTCAGAAATATAGTACACTAGGCGTTGAACCTTGTAGGTTTTACCTTCTTCTTCCCGCTCGACCGTGAGTACTGTACTGACAACCTGTCCAGTGGCTGCTATATAAAGCAGTATAGGCTCTTTGCTGATTGGAGCAGCAAGAACCGGCTGGGTGGAAAGCAGGGCTTTGAGCTCTACAAATGCTGCGTCAGCTTCAGGAGTCCACTCGAACTTATCAGATTTCTTCATCAGTCGGTAAAGAGGCAATGCCTTTTCACCGAGACGAGAGATGAATCGACTCAAAGCGGCCAAACAACCAGTAAGCTTCTGAACGTCGTGTACACACACAGGGCGTTTCATTCGGAGGATTGCACCAACTTTCTCTGGGTTTGCATCGATCCCACGTTCGGAAACGAGGAAACCGAGTAACTTTCCACTTGGAACTCCAAATGTACACTTCGACGGATTAAGCTTGATATCATATCTTCTCAAATTGGCAAAGGTTTCAGCAAGGTCAGTCAGCAGGTCGGAACCTTTACGCGACTTAACCACGATGTCATCCATGTATGCTTCCACATTCCGACTGATTTGAGTTAGCAGGCACTTCTGTATCATGCGCATGAATGTGGCACCAGCATTCTTGAGACCAAAGGGCATGGTGACGTAGCAAAAGCACCCGAATGGGGTGATAAAAGCTGTTTTTATTTCATCAGGTCCATACAGTCGGATCTGATGGTACCCGGAATATGCGTCCAGGAAGGACAATCGCTCACATCCCGCAGTCGAGTCGACTATCTGATCGATGCGGGGGAGAGGAAAATGATCTTTCGGGCAGGCCTGATTGATATGCTTGAAATCAATGCACATACGAAGTGAATCGTCCTTCTTGGGAACCATGACAACATTGGCGAGCCACTCGGAATGGTAAATTTTGCGGATGAACTCAGCCGCCAGAAGCCGAGCCACCTCTTCGCCGATTGCCTTTCTCTTCTCCACAGCGGACCGACGGAGATGCTCTTTAATGGGTTTTGCCTTTGGATCGACTCGCAAACGGTGCTCAGCCAGTCCCCTGGGTATACCCGGCATGTCACACGGCTTCCATGCGAAGATGTCTACATGAAAGTTGATCAGAACGACGAGACGAATCCAACCGTGCTATCTGTTTCCGTGTTGGGACCCTCTAAGGAGGTGAACCTGCAACTTTTAGCCTGATTCCGGTAGATGAATAGTGCATACATACCGGTTAATAAATCCAACTTTAATCCTAAAATAACTAATATGATTTAGACATGTCTTTAGGCAACCCTGCACTGCACGTTAGCATAGCATGCTCTGTGTTGCATATGTTTGCTGTGTATTTATCTATTTCCTCCCCCTCTTCTCTCTCGGTAGACCCCAGGACCGACGCAGCTCAGGAGCCCGACGACACCGTTGACGACCTTGCCTTTGCCGCAGAGCAACCAGGCAAGCACCCCCCCTTTGAACATGGCGATATCGCCTATTCTTTCTCTCTTATGCTTGCATTAGAAATTGCTGCTGCTACTGTTTATCCTATTTCTGATGCATGACCTGATTTTGTAACCTGCTTTTGATAATTACCTGCTTATCCTAAACTTCTTAGAATAGGCTGGTTAGTGAACCCCAGTGACCCCACTTGTCCCAGTTGCCCCCGCTGGATCATCGGAAGACTCGACGACCAGGCCCCAGCACCGCACATCACCCCCTTAGTTGTACGACACTGCAACATTACTATCGAGTGCCAAGGGTGATACCTCGTTTAGCACTTCTGATGTTAACTCTGTAGAGTAGCTATTTGGTCGTGGTCATCGAGGGTGATTCCTCCTTCACCACACCCGATAACGACGCTGTCGTGCAACACCTCAAGTGTGAAACCATCGAGGGTGATTCCTCCGAGTTCACCTTGACGGATACATCGAGTAGGAATCCAATGAGGGTGATACCTCAGATTCCCCTGATGTTATGGACACACGGTTACTTGGACTTTGCAACTGTTACTTGGAAAGGTGAGTCGACCCTGAGGGGTACCCGCGAGTGATGTGGAGACGGGTTGACCTAGAGGGTGCCCGAGATATAATTACGAGGCGTGGCCGGGCATTCTTAGCCCTTGCCGCAAGTCCTCGAGATGGGGCGACGGGGTCACATCGATCATGAGTCTTTGCTTGTTACCGCACAACTCCAATGCATTAACGGTTTGGATATTTGATTCAAGTGGGCCTCTGGCCCGATAGCACTAACCATCACGTGGGAACAATTATGGGCACTCTGCGTCGTATGCATCAGCTGAAGCTTAATAGACGTCAGCGACTGAGCGGCGTGTGCAGGGTTGGACCGCGTAATGGAACCGCCTTGATAGTGTGGGTTGCTAGGTCTGCTCACCGGCCGCCCTCGCAACGTGCAGGAGTTCCCGGGGCGATGGCCCAAGACCCCTGGGGGCATAGGTTTAGTCCGGCGTGCTGACCTCTCTGTTAAGTTTTTGGTCGGGTTGCGGCGTATCGCTTGGCCGAGGCTGGGCATGACCCAGGAAAGTGTGTCCGAGCGGAGTTAATCGAGCGTGGTGGGTAAGTTGGTGCACCCTTGCAGGGAAGAAAACATCTATGCATAGTCGGATCCTCGGTAACGGACGCTCGGAGTTGTATCCCGATTGATACAACTAGAACTGGATACTTGTGATGAGATATGGATAGTAGGGCTCTGGGATTGCTTTCTCGCAGGGAGTCGAGAAAGGATCTCTGGCCAAGGTTGATACTTGGATATTAGGGCTCTGGGATCGCTTTCTCGCAGGGAGTCGAGGAAGGATCTCTGGGCGAGGTTGATAATTAATACTGCTACTACTTTATACTGTACTAATCTACACTCTTCTAATGCTGCAAGACCGCTGAAGATGCTAGTCTTCGATAGGACTAGGCCTCCTCTCTATTCTGGCATTTCTGCAGCCCAGTCCACATATACAACCTTTCTTTGATAATGTTGCATATGTAGTGTAGATCCTTGCTTGCTGAGTACTTCGGATGAGTACTCACAGTTGCTTTGCTTCCTTTTTCTCCCCATATCCATTTGATGCGACCAGATGACGGAGCCCTGGAGCTAGCTGCCCCCGTCGACGACTACTTATACCACCCCGAGGGTGGATACTACTACGAGCTTGCCGACGACCAGGAGTAGGATCGGAGGGTCCCAGGCAGGAGGCCTGCGCCTTTTTGATCGTAGCTTTTGTGTTTCCCCGCCTTTTAAGGCCTATCTGTCTTTCTTTTATATCTGTACTCAGATATCTGATGCTTCCGCTGACGCTTGTAAGCGAGCTTATGTATTCGAGCCCTCGAGGCCCCTGGCTTGTAACATAAAGCTTGTATTATTTTTAAATTTGTGTCTAGAGTTGTGTTGTGATATCTTCAAGTGAGTCCTTAGGCTTGATCGTGTGCATTTGCATGTATGATTAGTGCACGATTAAGCCGGGGGCGTCACAGGTTGGTATCAGAGCCGACTGCCTGTAGGAACCCCCTTTCCAACTCATTGGCCGAAGTTGAGTCTAGTATTTGAAAACTGATTTACTAACTTGGCTGTATGGCTTACGGGCCCACGTCGCCAATTGGGTGGTATTAGGATCTTTTATTCCCCGTCTATACTCTGGGATTCTGATCTCTCTTCTATTCGGGTTAAAGATTTTACTAACTCTGACATTAGGTTCTCGTAACCACTTCATCCCGGAGAGCCCCTTCACTACAGATGATCGCTTGCTTCGCCAGAAGATTCTACAGATACTCCTCGATGTTTCCCGAGACCCTGTGCCCACTGCTTTGCAATTCCAGACCACCGACAATCTCCGTGGATAACATCCTTGCCGTTTGTACCCTCATCACAGTTCCACAGGATCGGAACCTGACTCTCCTGAACAACCTTGCTTCCGAAATATTCTTGCATTTGGCTTCGTATCATATCACGAGCCACCCTTCGAGAGATGATCTATTCCCAATGCTCTGAACTCCCTTTACGCACTCTGTTCAGGTATCGATCATTTGTCCATTCGCTTGAAACTTCTTATTGTACCTTCATACTTTGCTCTCGATGTTTTCTTAAGTTTCAACTCGAGAGATACTTCTGCCACATCCCCTGAATTGTCCACCAGATAATCGACCCTATAAGGGTCCGTTCTTCCAAAGTTACTTTTTACCTCCCCACTTAAATCTTGGGACGAGATTTCTTGTAGTGGAGGAGATTTGTAACATCCCCAGCATCACACTACAGTAATCTCTTATGATCAGTGCCAAGTCATCCTCCTTTGCATTGCTTGATCACAATGGTTAATATCTCATTCCAAATTCCTCCACTGAATTCAAATTCAAATCACAAGTGGAATTTAAAGTTGCACAAAAGTTGCTGCAAAAATGTTCACCATCTGCCAAAAATTCCACAACAATTATTTGTTAAGGAACACAATATCACTCTGGTGCAAAGATGAGCACTAGCAATTATAACAGCACCAATTCAGCATTTTTAAATGCTATCCTATTTATGAAAAATTCAAATGAATTCCTAAATTGCCCAAACTTTTTGTGGCAGTGTCTAAAATCACCAGGGAATTAATGGGACACTTCCCAAGTTTTTTCCAAGTCAATAGACTGCCCAAATAATTCTTTTCCTCTCTCTGTTATTAAATAAAAAGAAAACAGAAAAGGAAAATAGAAAAAGGCCTAAACCGACTGGGCCTAAGTGCACAGTGCACCTGGCCCAGCCCAGCCGGCCCTTCTCCCTTATCTCTTCTCTCTCTATCGCCGTGTCGCCTGCGCCGTGGCTGGGCGCGCGCACACCGCCCAGCTGGCGACACCGCGACGCCCACCGACGCGGGGAGGATAAGGCCGAGCCCTATCCATTCCCCTTGGACGCCTCGCCACTTCCCCTCCTCTCTCCAGCGCTCGCGCTCGCCTCTTCTCACCTCTGGCCGAGCGCATCATCGCCGTCCGCTGCTCGCCTGCGTAGCTACCGCCGCCGTTCCGCCTCGCTGACCTGTCCACCGTAGCCTCCGTCGACTGCTACGCCTCCTGGAGCCACCCGTTGGAGCCGAGGAGCACTACATCGCCGGATCACGCCGTCGTCTTCCTTGTATCGCCGCCGTCTGTCGCCGTCGATTCCGGCTGCTCCGCGCCTCCCCGAGCACACTGCCACTTCCCTACGGCTCCCGGTGAGCCACCACGTCTCTCCCCTCACTCCCCCGCATGGATCCATCACCGTAGCCGCCGCATTAGAGACGACCGAGCGCGCCTCCGCATAGCTCGTCGTCGGCGCCATTCCGGCGACCAAATGGCCTCGCAACTGAGTCCATTGAGCTCGTCGCGACGCGTAGACCTCGCCTAGCCCCTCACATCGCTCGCTAGCGCGTTGCCTTGCCGATCCTGAGCTCCACCTGAATGCCATCACCGCCGGCGAGCTCGTAGCTGTGCCCGTGCTCAACGTCAAGCTCCACCAAGCACCGTATCGTGCTCAGCACGCTCGTGCGGCTCGAATGCCACCACCCGCGTCGCTTGCTGAGCCCTGTGGCGCCGTGCCCGATTCCGCCCGAACGCCGGTGCAGCCTCCGATGATCTTCCGGTCGACTCCGGCCAACTCCGGCCATGCCACCACCGCGAATCGATGCGGCTCGCTCTGCTCGATCGAATGGATCAAACCACGCTCAAAACGGTGGCCGAAGCACGGTTTCCAGCCGCCTCCCGAACGCGCCGCCGCGCGATTTGGTTGCCGGCGTTGAGTCGCCGGTCACCGTCCGACGTGGCCTGAAGCGTGGGGCCCGCCCAGTGCCACTGACAGTGGGCCCCTGCGCCTCTGTTTGACCGCGTTGACCATGGTCAACGCGCGGACCTGTTCACCTCTGACACTGACCAGTGGGCCCCACCGTTAATTAGACTAAATTGCTAGTTAAAATTAACCTAACTACTAATCAGTCACTGACATGGGGGCCCACCCTCTAAATTAGCTCTGTTAGTTTAGACTAATGCACTGTTAAGCCACTGAGGCTGACAGGTGGGTCCCACCTGTCAGTTTGACCAGTCAAAAGGGACAGTTGACTGCTGACATCATGCTGATGCAGTGCTGACGCATTAAATCGTTTCTGTTAATTATATAATCCATAAAATGTTTAAATCTTTAGAAATTCATAGAAAATAATCCGTAGCTCGGATCGAAAAACTTTCTACATGAAAGTTGATCAGAACGACAAGACGAATCCAACCGTGCTATCTGTTTCGTGTCGGGACCCTCTACGGAGGTGAACCCGCACCTTTTAGCCTGATTCCGGTAGATGAATAGTACATACATACTGGTTAATAAATCCAACTTTAATCCTAAAATAACTAATATGATTTAGACATGTCTTTAGGCAACCCTGCACTGCACGTTAGCATAGCATGCTCTGTGTTGCATATGTTTGCTGTGTATTTATTTGTTTCCTCCCCCTCTTCTCTCTCGGTAGACCCCGGGACCGACGCAGCTCAGGAGCCCGACGACACCGTTGACGACCTTGCCTTTGCCGCAGAGCAACCAGGCAAGCACCCCCCCCCTTTGAACATGGCGATATCGCCTATTCTTTCTCTCTTATGCTTGCATTAGAAATTGCTGATGCTACTGTTTATCCTATTTCTGATGCATGACCTGATTTTGTAACCTGCTTTTGATAATTACCTGCTTATCCTAAACTTCTTAGAATAGGCTGGTTAGTGAACCCCAGTGACCCCACTTGTCCCAGTTGCCCCCGCTGGATCATCGGAAGACTCGACGACCAGGCCCCAGCACCGCACATCACCCCCTTAGTTGTACGACACTGCAGCGTTACTATCAAGTGCCGAGGGTGATACCTTGTTTAGCACTTCTGATCTTAACTCTGTAGAGTAGCTATTTGGTCGTGGTCATGGAGGGTGATTCCTCCTTCACCACACCCGATAACGATGCTGTCGTGCAACACCTCAAGTGTGAAACCATCGAGGGTGATTCCTCCGAGTTCACCTTGATGAATACATCGAGTAGGAATCGAACGAGGGTGATACCTCAGATTCCCCTGATGTTATGGACACACAGTTACTTGGACTTTGCAACTCTTACTTGGAAAGGCGGGTCGACCCTGAGGGGTACCCGCGAGTGATGTGGAGACGGGTTGACCTGGAGGGTGCCCGAGATATAATTACGAGGCGTGGCCGGGCATTCTTAGCCCTTGCCGCAAGTCCTCGAGACGGGGCGACGGGGTCACATCGATCGTGAGTCTCTGCTCGTTACCGCACAACCCCAATACATTAACGGTTTGGATATTTGATCCGAGTGGGCCTCTGGCCTGATAGCACTAACCATCACGTGGGAACAGTTATGGGCACTCTGCGTCGTATGCATTAGCCGAAGCTTAATAGACGTCAGCGACTGAGCGGCGCGCGCCGGATTGGACCGCGTAACGCAGCCGTCTTGATAGTGTGGGTTGCTAGGTCTTCTCACCGGCCTCCCTCGCAACGTGTAGGAGTTCCCGGGGCGATGGCCCAAGACCCTTGGGGGTATAGGTTTAGTCCGGCATGCTGACCTCTCTGTTAAGTTTTTGGTCGGGTTGCGGCGTATCGATTGGCCGAGGCCGGGCATGACCCAGGAAAGTGTGTCTGGCCGGAGTTAATCGAGCATGGTGGGTAAGTTGGTGCACCCCTGCAGGGAAGAAAACATCTATGCATAGCCGGATCCTCGGTAACGGACGCTCGGAGTTGTATCCCGATCGGTACAACTAGAACTGGATACTTGTGATGAGATATGGATAGTAGGGCTCTGGGATTGCTTTCTCGCAGGGAGTCGAGAAAGGATCTCTGGCCGAGGTTGATACTTGGATATTAGGGCTCTGGGATCGCTTTCTCGCAGGGAGTCGAGGAAGGATCTCTGGGCGAGGTTGATAATTAATACGGCTACTACTTTGTACTGTACTAATCTACACTCTTCTAATGCTGCAAGACCGCTGAAGATGCTAGTCTTCGATAGGACTAGGCCTCCTCTCTATTCTAGCATTTCTGCAGCCCAGTCCACATATACAACCTTTCTTTGATAATGTTGCATATGTAGTGTAGATCCTTGCTTGCTGAGTACTTCGGATGAGTACTCACGGTTGCTTTGCTTCCTTTTTCTCCCCATATCCATTTGATGCGACCAGATGACGGAGCCCCGGAGCCAGCTGCCCCCGTCGACGACTACTTATACCACCCCGAGGGTGGATACTACTACGAGCTTGCCGACGACCAGGAGTAGGATCGGAGGGTCCCAGGCAGGAGGCCTGCGCCTTTTCGATCGTAGCTTTTGTGTTGCCCCGCCTTTTAAGGCCTATCTGTATTTCTTTTATATCTGTACTCAGATATCTGATGCTTCCGCTGACGCTTGTAAGCGAGCTTATGTATTCGAGCCCTCGAGGCCCCTGGCTTGTAACATAAAGCTTGTATTTTTTTTAAATTTGTGTTTAGAGTTGTGTTGTGATATCTTCAAGTGAGTCATTATGCTTGATCGTGTGCATTTGCGTGTATGATTAGTGCATGATTAAGCCGGGGGCGTCACAGAGGACTCCTCTCTCAAGCTATGATGTTAATGACCAAGATTCAGTTAGAAGGGCCTACATTACATTGAGACAATGTAAACCAAAGGTGCGGAAGAAAGATTTTCCACAAGATGACTATGGAGGTAAGTGTCACTTCCAACCGGTTTGGTTTGATGAGTACAAGTGGCTTGAGTATAGTGTGGATAAAGATGCTGCATATTGCTTTGTTTGCTATTTGTTCAAGGATAGTACTAACTTTGCTGGTGGAAATAGTTTTGTTAATGGAGGGTTCAAAAATTGGAACATGACAACGAGATTTTGTAAACATGCTGGTGAGGTCAATAGTGCTCATTGTGAAGCCGAAGAGAAATATAATTTGTTCATCAAACCTAAAGCATCAATCCGTGAGGCCATTGCCTCACACACCACGTAGTACAAGGCTCAATATCTAGCTCGATTGAAATGGTCACTTGAGTGCATAATTTTTTTTGCATCAGGGGTTGGCTTTTCGTGGTCATATGAGGGAAAGTATTCAAAAAATAAAGGAAATTTCTGAGAACTTTTGCAATGGTTGGTAGGAAACTTTGAAGAGGTTAATAAGGTAGTTTTAGGAAATGCTCCACAGAATTGTTAGATGATAGATCACAAGATTCAAAATCAGCTTTTTGGTTCTTGTGCTCATGAAACAACAAAATTTGTCCTAAAGAAACTTGGTGATGTGTGTTTTGCAATTCTTGCTGATGAATCAAGTGATGCATACCAACAAGAACAATTAGCTCTTTGCTTGCACTTTGTCAATAAAATAGGGGAGCCGGTTGAAAGGTTTCTTGGTCTTGCCTAAGTTGCAGATACTACATCATTGACTCTTAAAAAAGCAATTCAGACCTTGCTTATGAAGTAAAAATGGCCCATATCCAATGTACGTGGGCAGGGGTATGACGGTGCTAGTAACATGAAGTGTCATGTTAATGGTGTGAAGAAACTGATTATGGAAGATTCTCCTTGTACTTATTATGTTCATTGCTTCGCCCATCAGCTTCAACTAACCCTTGTAGCTATTGCCAAGGAGAATATTGATTACAAATGGCTCTTTGGGCACCTTGAATATTTATTGAATGTTCATGGGATGTCATGTAAAAAGATCTGTATGCTTCGCGTAACTCAGTCTGAGTATATGATTGAAGCACTGAAACTAGGTGAAATTGAAGTTGGCCAAGGTTTGAATCAAGAGATGGGCTAGCAAGGCCCGGTGATACACGATGGGGACCTCACTACAAAACGGTAATGCATGTTATGTATTTGTATCCTTCAATCACGAAAGTTCTCTTTAGGCTTGGGAATGAAAGTAATGGGGCAGAGGCTCTAGGAGCTCAGACTATGTTGGAAGTATTTAAATCATTTGAGTTTGTTTTCATGCTGCACTTGACGATGAATGAAATATTTGGGTACACAAATGACTTAAGCAATGCTTTGCAAAAGAGAGATCAAGATATTGTGAATGCAATTGATCTTCTTGAGTTCACAAAGGTACAACTTCAAGTTCTGAGAGAAGATGCTGGATGGGAAGAATTCCTTGAGAATGTCACTTATTTTTGTGTGAAGCACAATGTCAGATGTGTTGACATGGATGGGAAGTAAATGCCTATACAAAGAGCAAGAGCATTCTATAAAAATGCCATGAATTACCACCGGTTTCATGCTGATATGTTTTTGGGTGTCATTGATAGGCAACTTCAGGAGTTTAATAACAGGTTTGATGAGGAAAAGACAAAGCTTTTGAGATGCATGGCATCATTCAGTCCAGCCAAGTCATTTTCTTCTTTTAATGTTGATGACTTGGTTAAGCTTGCTGGGCTCTATCATAATGATTTTGTCGTTGAAGAAATGCACCAACTTCCTTTTTAATTGAATCTCTATATTAGTGATGTGAGGAATGATGAAAACTTCACAAACTTGAGAAGTCTAGCAGAGTTGTCTACGACGCTTGTTAAAATAGGGAGGGCTCTTCGGTATGATATTGTTTACAAGCTTCTCAAATTGGTGCTAGTCCTTCCTGTTGCAACAGCCGGTGTTGAGAGGGTCTTTTCATCAATGAACTATATAAAAAACAAGCTAAGAAGCAAGATGGGGCAAAAGTACTTGAATGATTGTTTGGACACATTCATTGAAAGGGATTTCTTCTTTCAAGTTATGGATGAGAACATCATCACCCATTTTCAAAGCATCAAGGATCGCAAAGTTATCCTGTAATTTGTAAGTTTTTTTTATCATTTGCTATTTTTTATGCTCTATATATCTTAGATTTTGCCATGATATGTAGAATAATGTTTTACTTCCATACACTGAACAATACCAAGTTATGATCAATTTTTATGAATATAATATATTAAGTGGTATCTTTTATATAGTTTCGAACTATACAATATGCTTCTAGAATTGATTATATGTCCAAAAGGAAGGCCATTGACTTCCAAAAAAAATTCAAAATTGAATACACACTCGTCAATTCCTGGGCCCGACCCTGACTCGAAGCAATTGTGAATGCAAGGAAGATATATGCCGAGGAGAAGAAGGCTTTGAAGGTAAAAGATATGGAGGAGAGGGCGGCGGTCGAGCTGTGGGAGGTGGCGGCGGAGGAGAAAAGGGCAGGACTGAGGAGAGGTTGATGGCTGCCGAGGATAAGAAGGCGGAGATCGAACACTGTTGGGTGCAATTAGAGGAGAGGAAGAATGCCATGGCCGAGGAGAAGTTGTCCGAAGAGAAAGAAGCAAAGATGATGTGATACAAGTGGCTTAGCTGCGAAGCAAAATGCATTTGTTGTGATGTGCAAAGATCCAATTTTGTCAAAAAATGTCCATGAATATGATGAGCTTGATGTGTGGTGGCATGGCAGGCGGCATGAATGACGTCATGGGAGTCATGAGTGGCGGCATGAGCTACATTGGAGGAGCCATGAGCGGCTATGTGGGTGGTTTGACGAACATGATGGGCGATGGCTTTGGAGGTACGATGAATACCATGGGAGGTATGGGTGGTGACATTAATGCCATCGGAGGTATGGGTGGCAACATGAATGCCACAAACCACATCAATGAAGAAAAAGATGAAGCCGACGATTAGGAGAAGAAACCACGAGTGACAAGGAGGGTTGGGAGACTATGTTTCTTTTCTCTATGTTGATCATGCACTTTTGTTTATCTTGGCGCTATGTTTGCGACTTGCATTTGAACTTTATATGCGGATTTCGAGATGAATTTCATATGTTGTTGCTTTATTATTAGTGTAGCCATTTTGCATAGTTGTGGTGCAAAAGTTTGTATGTTTAGATTCATAATTGTAGTTGAAATGCATATGCAAAATTGAGGTTCGGCTGTTGTTGGAGACGTCGCTTGCTTGTGCCTAATTTTTTTTTACTCCACCGACTTTTCATGCCCCAAAATAGGGTTGCTGTTGGAGAAGCTGTTAGAACAACACCAATAGCCGCCCTATGTTAGGGGAACTAGCGTTTTTAGGGTACTTGGGGGTCCAAAAACGACCTCCAACACCTACACAATTGCAAATTTGGAGCACAAAAAATTTGGGCAACCCTAAAATGCAGCACCATGTGCTGCACATATACAACACTTGCGCGGTTGTCGTAAAATCCCGTGACTCCAATGAGACACCTAACTGAAGTCGTTTTAGTCATGCGCACAACTAGATTTCCGCCCCGTTGAGGGTCACCGCCCGCCCTTGACTCTGCCTCGACTCTGCCGCTCTGCTACTTGTGAGCTACGTCGGGATTTCCTCGAAGAGGAGAGGATGAAGTAGTACAGTAGAGATAAGTATTTTCCTCAGTTAAGAACCAAGGTTATCAATCCAGTAGAAGAACCACCCAGAACCTCGTTAACAGTACCTGCACAGATAAAAAGCAAATACTTGCACCCAACGCCAACAAGGGGGTTGTAAATCCCCTCGGCGGTTATTTGCAAGGATCAAATCTCGTAGTGGTAGATAGATAAAATAAAACACAAAATAAAATAACCGTAATAAAATTGCAGCAATGTATTTTTGGATTTTATATATGTTAAAGTAGACCCAGGGGCCATAGTTTTCACTAGATGCTTCTCTCTTGAACACAAGCATATAGTGGGTAAACAAATTACTATTGGGCAATTGATAGAAAAGCGTATAGTTATGACGATATTCAAGGCAATGCTCATGTATATAGGCATTACGTCCGAGACAAGTAGACCGACTCCTGCCTACATCTACTATAATTACTCTACCCATCGTCCGCTATCCAGCATGCATCTAGGGTATTGAGTTAATAAAAACAGAGTAACGCCTTAAGCAAGATGACATGATGTTGACAAAGTAAATTCAAGTAATATGAACAAACCCCATCATTTTATCCTTATTGGTAACGATACAAATACGTGTGCTTTCCTTTCTGTCACTCGGATGGAGCACCGCAAGATCGAACGCATGACAAAGCACCTCTCCCATTGCAAGATAAATCAATACAGTTGGCCAAACCAAACGGATAGATCAGAGAGAAATACAAAGCTATAACAATCATGCATAAAAGAGTTCAGAGAAGACTCAAATAATATTCATGAATAATCTGATCGTAAAACCACAATTCATCGGATCCCAACAAACACACCGCAAAAAGAATTACATTGAATAGATCTCCAAGAACATCGAGGAGAACATTGTATTGTAGATCAAAGAGAGAGAAGAGGCCATCTAACTACTAGCTATGGACCTGTAGGTCTGTGGTAAACTATTCACGCATCATCGTAAGGGTAACAAGGTTGATGTAGAAGCACTCCATGATCGATTCCCCCTCCAGCAGAGTACTGGAAAAGGCCTCCAGATGGGATCACGGAAGAACAGAGGCTTGCAGCGGCAGAAAAGTGTTTCGGGTGGCTCTCTGATGTATTGGGAATATTTGAGAATTTATAGAGGTAGAATTAGGTTAAGAGGTTCCACGAGGGGCCCACAAGCCTGGGGGCGTGCCCCACCCCTAGGGCGCGCCTAGCAGGCTTGTCGCTCCCTCGTGCCTCCTTAGGTCTTCTCCTGAAGCTTCTAGGGTCTCTCTGGGTCCAAAAAAAACCGTCAAACAGTTTTGTAGTGTTTGGACTCCGTTTGGTACTGATTTCCTGAAAAGCCAAAAACAAGCAAAAAATAGCAACTGACAGTGGGCAATAGGCTAATAGGTTAGTCCCAAAAAATGATATATAATCGAATATAATTGCATATAAAACATCCGAGATTGATAATATAATAGCATGGAACAATAAAAAATTATAGATACGTTGGAGACGTATCACGCTCCACCCCGCCACCTCGAATGGTTGGCGGCGCACCCGCCGCCCCTCCGATTTCGGCCAACCGGCGGAGCGCCACGGCTCATATGGCTGTCGCAGGGCAACCCCATCCTTCCAAGGTGGACTAGTGGACGACGGTGTACCGCTACTTGCTGCCTAACCATCACGACCGAGGGAATCGACGACAAGCTTGGGGCGGCGTCGACAGCGCGGGGTTGACAATTTTCAGCTGCGCAGTCGCCTTCCAAACATCGATGGAGGTCCTCCCGTAGTTGTTTTGACCTCGTCCCGGCTTTCATCTAGCCACCGTCGACCCGCTGGCCGGTTTGCTCCTTCTCAACCACAAGGTGTTCGACGGAATTCCTACACAAGTAAAAGAAAATCACTTGCTTTTTTTGTATGTGCACTTGTAGAATGAGCTTGATAGAGAGTTTCCTATTGTAGATGAGTTCGCGACTCCTACTATTGCGATGATTCCTCGTCCGACGAGGAATGTGACATGACCGAGGAGGAAGATATTTTTATGATTTTGATTATGCACAAGAACAACAGGCCCAAGGATGGTGATTCCATTTTCAGCCGTGAGTTTTTTTATAGAGAGAACAGAAAGAGGCGGTCGATCATTGATGCGGAACTACTTTGGCCAAAATCCTTGTTATCCAGAGTGGTAATTTTGACGTCGCTTTAGAATGTCTACTGACTTGTTTCTTCACATTTGTAATGTCGTGAAGCAACATGATCTCCTTCTAGCAAAGGAGGAATTACACTGGACTGCTTGGACATAGCACTGAGCAGAAGGTAACTGCCGCATTGCGCATGATGGCCTTTGGTGTTTCGGCAGATTCCATTGATGATAATTTGGCAATGGGAGAGAGCACCTCAATCTTCTTCAGCAAACAATTTTCGAAGATGGTGGTGGAAGTACTTGAGAGCACCCAATGCTCAGAACACGACTAGACTTTTGGTGGCGAACAAAAGCCGTTTGTTTCTGGGTATGCTTGGCTCCATTGATTGCATGCATTGGAAGTGGCGGAACTACCCTGCAACATGACATGGACAATTCAAAGGACGCAACAAAGATGCCACCATCATTGCAATTGTCATCTTAAGTAAAACAAATGAAGATGAAATTTACAGGTTTCCAACCCATATGATTTTTTGTTGATGCTCTTTTTTAGAATACCCATTACAACATATGCATTCACACTCATGCTAGGCAGACAACGCCTAATGAAGACGAGACTGAAATTGCGGAGTTTCATGAATGACGAAGTCATCACGCATGCCTCGCCATCGATGAAAACGTTGCCTAGAACGGAAAGAATAATTTTCGTTAGGCTGGTCACAACGAGGGATCTATTTGCAGGTATCGGTGAAAGCAAAACTCTGGCACCCGCTCGACCCGCACCCGCGTTGCTCCCGCGGGCGGCCGGGGCGGGCCAACCCTAGCTGCCGGTAGAGGCTCCCTCCGCTCCCCTCGCCACCGCCGAGGCACGCCACCGGGCAAAGCCCGGTCAGCGTCGGTGGCGGTGGGGCTCTCGTTCCTCTCGCTCGGTGGTGTTGGCGCGGGCCGGCGGCGCTGGGCGGTGATGCGGCGTTGGCTGGGGGTGCTGCAACACGTTGGCGGGCGACGGCGACGGGGTCGCGCACGTCTGGCCGGGGCGTGGAGGGCCTCGCGGCTCGGGCGCACGCCTGTGGTGGCTGTGGCGGCTGGGTTTGGGCTCGGCCCAGATCTGCTGCCTGGTGGCCACGGGGGGCTAGTTCAGGCGGCCAGAGTACTCGGGCGACGCGGCACTCGCGGCCGGCGGCCGCTCTGCTCCTCTCCGTCGCGCGTGTTCTTGTGGCCGGTGACCAGCGGTGGTGGGGGTCAGCTGTGGTGACAGCAGCCCGACATGGCGGCCGGGATCTAGCAGGCAGCGCAGGATGGTGGTGGTTCCTCCCTTCTCCTGGATCTGGACCGGCGGCGCGAGTTGCTTGCGTGTGCTATGGCGAGGACTTTGGGGCTCATGCTCGGGCGGATAGGTCGGGGCCCGGGATGGGTCGGAGCTCTCGCTCCGTGTAGGCGATGGTAGGCTCGATCCGGGTGGTGCTCGTTGGTGGTGGTCGTGTTAGCGTTGCGTGGTGCGCGGATCTGTGCCGGTCACCATGGATATGGCGCCGTGTGAGCTCGTCTGGCCAAGGGCTTGCAGCTGGCTCGCCGGCGGCCATCGGCAGTCTTGGAGTTGTGTCACCACAGTCCACCGGGTATTTGTTGGGGATGCAGGTGTGGGTGCCTCCTACAGTGGAGGTGTCTACCCAGACTCTGGGACTGATGCCGGGCTAGGAGTAGATGGACTGCCGTTGCTCTTCCTTCCGTGGTTGTGTGCGCTGTGATGTGGACGGCGCACGGTATCTTGCGACAGGGACGCCGAGGCGGCGGCCCCGGATGGTGGTCTGCATGGTTGCTCCTCGGCGGTCATCATTGCGGTGGTGGTGGCTTCCCTCTCGGGTTGTGTGGGCAACGAGAGGTGTTGCGATGGGTTGCTCGGATGTGCCCTCCCTCTCGGTGGGGTGGCGTCCTGATCTGGATCTGGGGATCTGACATCCTCGCACTCCTCCTGGCGGCCTCGTGGTGACACGGGTGAGTTGCCGAGCGAAAGCTCAGTGCCTTGGCGCCGACTACGGCGACACCCGAGGGTGTCGCGCTCTTCTTGAAGACGTAGTTGTGGTTCTTCTCTCCGTGTCTGGGCTTCGGATGAAGGCCTTTGTCCGATGTGGACTCGGCAACGGCGACGCTCGGGGCCGTTCTCCCTTTTGGGGGCGTTGTCGTGGAGCTTAGGTGTGCTAGGTTGTAGTGTGAGGGTGCTTAGTTCTTTCAGTGCTCGTTGCTGGTAGCGTAGTCGCGTGCGTTCTGCGTTTGTCGGATATCTCAGGATCGGCTTTGTAAGAGGGCAACCTCACCTTCTTGTATCGTTTGGTCGTGTACTTCTGTGGTTGTTACTTTATCTATAAAGCGGGGCGAAAGCTTGTTTCCATAGAGTGGTCACAACGAGAATATCGCGAATAGTATCATGCATGCCAATTAGTCATTTTTATTGAGACGACACACAATTGAATTAGAAAAAAGAGGATTGAATATGAAGATATGTTGTAATATCATATTAAATGATGTACTAGTATGTGTTATGCATTGCAACAAATAAGATCACTATGATGTCAAAGTATATGATCATTATAACATGGCAAACGAGATTTGAGCTGACAGTAATGGTGTCCAGTGGCATTTTTGAGCATGCGCCTACCAAAGCTATAAAAATTTTGAGCAGTTGAAATTCCTCGCGGGAAAACTGAATAGTGAGACATAACCAGTAGTATAAATAATAAAAACCCATAAAATTTACTTGTGACCAACCTTAAGCCATAAGCCTTAATGATTCATATTTTTAGAAGAATAAAACCCTTAATGATACATCATCCAGCTCCCATTGGTTCTCTCGTGTCCACATACTTCTCTACTAGTACTAGTAACACCGTAAACTATGCATCCACTTGTATGAAATGTCAACTCTACAGGTACAGATAAGCCCTACAGTGCAGATCCAGTTGTATGAAATGTCCAATGTCAACTCTACAGTAGGGATCCATTCCCACACGTTTCATCCCGGCTTTGCTGGAGTATTTTGTGAAAGAAAACAAGATTAAGACCTCAGGAGCATTAAGACGGCAGATAAAGATCGACCTGCACGAGTTGACGGACTTGTCAAGAGCGACAGGTCAAACCTAATCGTGCGTCCAGCTTTAATTCCGCTAATCAATCCGTGCAGCTGCGTCATTACTCACGTCTACTTGCCAGCTCCCAACGAGAACCAGCCCCAAACAAACAAAATTCATCGGGGCCGTCCGTCCCTTTCCCGGCGCAACTAACCAAACCATCCGTGCAGCAATGAATCGGCCAAAGATTTGGTTTTCTCCGTCCGTCGCCGAGCAAGAAAAATCAAGGTCGATTCGGGATCCCGCGGCGCCTCTCGATCGGTTCGGGCTTTGACGTCGCCATGGCCACGAGCCGCGCGTGGGCGCATGAAAAGGTGTGGCTGTATCGGCAGCAACCGCAGGTAGGGTTGCTGCGCTTGGGCTGGGATCGGATCCCGTTTGACTTTTGATGCGTTCGTGGAGAATATCTAGTGATACCACACTCTAAATGCTCCCATGATACCATTTCAAAAAAGTCAAATTTAAATGTGTCCAAAAATTCTGAAAAAAATCATGAATGTTCATAAGGAATGTGTCTACATCCCCTAAAAATTTCAGCTTCAAATTCGAAATGCACATTGAGAAACGAAAAAGAGAAATCCAGATGTGAATAGTATCAATTCTGGTTTTGTCCTTTTGTGATATTATTCATGCTAGATTTGTCATTTTTGTTTCTCAATGTGTATTTCGAATTTGGATCCGAATTTTTTAGGGGTTGTAGTCACATCCGTTATGAACACTCACAAAAAAATTCAGAATTTTTTGAAACATTTAAATTTGGTTTTTCAAAGTTTGTATCATGGGAGCATTTAAATTCTGGTATCACCTGATACTCTCGCGTTCGGTCGCTCGTCCCCACTTGCTCCGTGGACATGTGGTGCACACATGCGCACGGCAGGATTCATTCTGTGTGCGAGCCTACACGCACACCTTCTGTGGTCGACGATCCTGTGTGCGGGCTGGCGCGTAGTACCGTTCTGTGGTTGACGTTCTGCCATTCCTGAGGGGGAGATGTGTATCTACCGGTGTGAATCTTACCGAGTCACCCATGGCCATAGGGTCTGAAAGAGTTGAATCTGCACAGTGGAGTCTTGGCCCTGTTTGGATACTCTAATTTAGTTAGATGTTAGAGTTAGTTTCTAACTTGTGACTAACCCTGAACTAACTCTAGCTTTTGTGGTGTTTGGATAAGAGGGTTAGATGGATGCGGTGCGGGGTAGATATTTTTTTAATGAGACCCACCACATCTAACCCCAATTAGCACCTCCCCACCGGGTTGGTTTTTTTTTCTGGGTTAGATGCAAATAACTCTACTCTAACCGACATGTTTGGATCTTTTAGGGTTATTTCTGCCTCAACTAACCCATACTAGCTCTAACCCCCTGATCCAAACAGGGCCCTTGTCGCATGATGTACTATGTCAGTATATGTATGGCAAGTGGGGCCTAACTCCAGGTTGACAATTTTGGCCGACTCGCCTAAAGAAACATTTCTGGATGGAGTCGTTGGCATGTACAGGTTGAAGTCGAGCCGGATGCTATTCTAGTTGATTTGGTAAACCGAACATGGCCGGCACGTGCCATTTCGACCTAATAAGCATCGGTTGGCCAACTCTGACATGGTAAGGCTGAAAGCCAGCCTAAAAGTTTCTTTAGTGGTCCTTGTGCCAGACTGCGTACATACATAGATGTAGTTACCGGCTCACCGTGGACTTTTTATTATTTCCGACGAATATATATGATCAATGTATTCCTCTGCTTCTAGATGAAATGATCTCTAGTTTATCGTTGAAGAGAGCACGCTCTGCGTATGTCAAAGGCATTGCCGTTTCAACGCACGCGGTGTTGAAGAGATCAACCTGCGAGAAGCAGCATACGACTCACTCACGGCAGCATGTGGAAAACTCTGCCCGTCGCTCGTCAGTACTCACGCACCTGGCAGAAACAACGACGACGACGACGATGTCGTAACATGTTTCAACTCTGATTTTAGATGCATGCACTGAACTGATAACATGGCAACATCTACCTACAGTTGGAGTGTTGGACGAACGGACGATTCAGCATGGTTCCCTGCTGCATCCAGCCGAGCCAACGAGTTGGTACATCGCCAAAGTCCACCCTTCACTTTCGCTTTTTCTTCAGGGCATTCTCGAGGACTGCACAGGGAAGGCAGCGTGGCGTACCTGTCAAAGGCCTCACGAGATTTCCCGACGTTTGGCGTCGACTCTGTTGGCCGATCAATCAAGCAGCACAGTGGCATTAGCACCGAGGTTTCCCGACGTTTGGCGTCGACTCTGTTGGCCGATCAATCAAGCAGCACAGTGGCATTAGCACCGCTCTTGGGAGTCTGACGACGCAGCAGAGGAATCGGGCTCTGAACGAACGGACATGACCGCTCGGGCATCTGTTTTCTAACAGTTTTTCCATGAGGCCTTCTTTGGTTTGTAGGATAGAAATAGTACAGGAATAGAAAAATTATAGGAAGTGAGATGACGTACATCTCAAATTTTATAGATAAAGAGATGTCATTTGATGTATAAGATAGAAATTTTTGCATTAAGTCTAGGCCAATGTTTTTTTCCTTTGAAATGTGAAAGATTAATTCCTATCCTACATAGAAATAGGAATCCATTCCTATAAACCAAAGAACTCCAAAGAAAATTTTCCTATAAAATTTCTATCCTTTGCAATTCCTACAATATTCATACCAACGAGGAGGCCTGAATCTCGTCTGAACTGCACTGCTCCAACTTCTCGCTGATGCTGCTGTGCTCGGCTGGTCCACTGTTGCTTTAGCTTTTCTCTTCTTTGAGCGTTTTGGTGCCAAGTTGCTGGCCATGTTATTTTATTTATTTTGCGGGATATGAGTTGTTTTTTAAGAGACAATGCTTGGCACCACCGCATTTCGGCTGCAGATTCCTGGTCCATGTTTGTCGGGGGGATGAACCCCGGGCAGGCAACGGAACCTTGATCCATTTTAAAAAACATCAGGTTCAGCATCGTCCCTTAATCCGGCTCGCACTTGGTCGAACTCTTCGACCCAATCAAGACGGCAACCCGGCTCTACCGGCTGGCGCAAGCCGGCCGAACCCGGCGCACCAAGATTTCTCCAGCAAGCTAGCTCCCCTGTGGCGTGTTACTCAAACTGGCCACGGGTCGGCTCCCGTCCCATCCGAGGTAGGCGATGGGACGAGTGTCCAGTAAAAGGGATGAGCGAGGTGATAGTACCCCACCAACCCCTCTGACCGGCAGAGGCGTGGCAGCAGTGCCTTACCTACCCTGCTGACCGAGGCCGGCGTGGCTACAGCCCGCCCATCGTCACCGCTGACGCCAGCAGACGGCAACCTGGCAGTGCGCCACTGTAGCGGACTCGACCCGGCCACTCCATGACGATCGACAAGACGGCAAACAGTGCCTCCTGGCACACGGGGCTGCGCCCGGAAAACCCGGCGAGCCCTGACACCCGGCGGGTCCCAGCACCGGCTTCCCGGACGATGACAATCCGGCCCCACGGCCTTGTAACTTTACCATTGTAACCCTGGGGGGTTGACCTATAAAACCCCCCAGGAGGCCTCATGTACAAAGGAGAGACAACTCACGTAGACACACGCGCACACCAGGGAAGGGAGCAGCCTAAGCCTTGGCTAGCCTTCCTTCTTCCTCCAAACAGCTCAAGGAGCAACTCTGTACCGATACATATAAACCACGCTCGGTAGGACTAGGGGTACTATCTCTCCGGAGAGCCCCGAACCTGGGTATGTCTTGCGTCCCTCGCTCGCTCATGCCGACCTCGCCTCTGGAGCCCACCGGTGCCCTCGAGCCTCCTCCTCTCTTTAGCCATCCTTTGGCATCTGCCGTGCACCCACCACGACAGTTGGCGCCCACCATGGGGCAACTCGAGATCCCGGCCGGAAACATGTTCCAGACGGGGCTCCTCTCCGACTCCGACAATCTCGTCACGCTGGCGGACGACGTCATCGGTGCGCTCGCCGCCTCCTTCGCCGCGCTGCGCATCTCCGATGCGCCCCGCGGTCGACAAGTACCCCAGCAGGGTGCTTGACATCTCCGACTCCCCCATCTCCCTCGGCGACGACGCTTCCGCCAGGGGAATGGACCTCTGCGTTCGAGTAGAGGTGTTCGCCAACGACATCGGCTCCTCGTCCAGCGCTGCGAGGAAGGCCGCCGAAGCCAAAGCCGCAGCGGATCGCGCCAACCCGCCCGACCCGCTGCGCGCCGCGATCTAGGGCCTCCACGTCCCCATCGCCACCGACGTCGACGCCTCCAACGCCGCCGAGACCAGGGCCCAGCTCGAGGAAGATCGCCAGCGCCTGCTGGACCTGTCCGAGACGCTGGCTGCCACACAGCGTCGCCTGTACTCCGCTCAGCAGGAGCGCGCCGCCGCCTACGGTTTCACGCCTACCGCCGCCGAGCCAAGCCGGGTCGCCGATGTGCGGGCCCGGGGCGGTGCCATCGGCCGCGCTCTCGGCGCGCTCCCGCCCGTCTACGAAACCCCCGTGAAAAATATGTGCTCCGCGCAGGCGGCCGCAGTCGGCTTGGACCAGCTGCAGGGCGAGGAGCTGAAGGACCGCCTTCAGCGGGTGAACGAGATTCTCGACGCCGCCAACGCGCAGTAGGACCGCCTCAACCGCCTCAACAAGCCGGCGGGATCCGCCTCGCGCCACACCGACGACGCCGAGCAGCAGAACACGGCATCTTCGCCACCCGGCGAAGCTCATTTCGGCCGCGTCCCGGCGACTGCCGGCGGCTTGGCCGATGAGCCGGTCCCGGAAGATCGGCGCCGGCATGATCCTCCCCCGCGGCCCAGCCGTCGTCCGGCTTCGGCCGACCCGGCCCCCCGAGGCGCGGTCGCTAGCCGGCTGGGCCCGCGCGCCATCGACACCACCGATGCTCGCCACCGCCTCGAACAACTCGCCCTCTCCTTGGAGCTGGAGGAGAACAACGCGGTCGGGCCGGCTTGCTTCGACCCGCGCATCCGG
Source organism: Thinopyrum elongatum (assembly GCA_011799875.1). Classification (NCBI taxonomy): domain Eukaryota; kingdom Viridiplantae; phylum Streptophyta; class Magnoliopsida; order Poales; family Poaceae; genus Thinopyrum; species Thinopyrum elongatum. Next base: position 588,621,051 of record CM022298.1, read on the forward strand.
GACGAGCCCTTCCACAAAGGGTTCATGCTTCCCCGCGACACCCCCAAGTACTGTTGGGGAACGTAGTAGTAAATCAAAAATTTTCCTACGTATCACCAAGATCAATCTAGGAGATGCTAGCAACGAGAGAGAGGGAGTGCATCTTCATACCCTTGAAGATCGCTAAGCGGAAGCATTACAAGAATGCGGTTGATGGAGTCGTACTCGCAGCGATTCAAATCGCAGAAGATCCGATCTAGCGCCGAACGGACGGCGCCTCCGCGTTCAACACACGTACAACCCGGGGACGTCTCCTCCTTCTTGATCCAGCAAGAGGAGAGGAGAAGTTGAGGGAGGGCTCCGGCAGCACAACGTCCTGGTGGTGGAGCTTGTGGTTCTCCGACAGGGCTTCGCCAAGCACTACGGAGGAGGAGGAGGTGTTGGAGAGGGGGAGGGCTGCGCCAGGGAAGGGGTGCTGCTGCCCTCCCACCCCCCCTCTATTTATAGGGCGAACGGGAGAGGGGGCCGGCCCCCTTAGATCCCATCTAAGGGGGGGGGGCGGCCAAGGAGGGGAAACTTACCCCCCAAGCAAGGTGGGAGGCGCCCCCACCCCCTAGGGTTTCCAACCCTAGGCGCCTTGGGCCCCTTGGGGGGGGGCGCACCAGCCCACCCAGGGGCTGGTTCCCTCCCTTGCTCAGCCCACTTGGCCCACCGGGGCAGGTGGCCCCACCCGGTGGACCCCCGGACACCTTCCGGTGGTCCCGGTACAATACCGATAACCCCCGAAACCATTCCGAAACTGGACTTCCCATATATAATTCTTCACCTCCGGACCATTCCGGAACTCCTCGTGACGTCCGGGATCTCATCCGGGACTCCGAACAACTTTCGGTAACCACATACAATTTCCCATAACAACTCTAGCGTCACCGAACCTTAAGTGTGTAGACCCTACGGGTTCGGGAACCATGCAGACATGACCGAGACATCTCTCCGGCCAATAACCAACAGCGGGATCTGGATACCCATGTTGGCTCCCACATGTTCCACGATGATCTCATCGGATGAACCACGATGTCGAGGATTCAATCAATCCCGTACGCAATTCCCTTTGTCCATCGGTATGTTACTTGCCCGAGATTCGATCGTCGGTATCCTTATACCTTGTTCAATCTCGTTACCGGCAAGTCTCTTTACTTGTTCCGTAACGCATGATCCCATGGCTAACTCGTTAGTCACATTGAGCTCATTACGATGATGCATTACCGAGTGGGCCCAGAGATACCTCTCCGTCATACAGAGTGATAAATCCCAGTCTCGATTCGTGCCAACCCAACAGACACTTTCGGAGATACCTGTAGTGCACCTTTATAGTCACCCAGTTACGTTGTGACGTTTGATACACCCAAAGCATTCCTACGGTATCCGGGAGTTGCACAATCTCATGGTCTAAGGAAATGATACTTGACATTAGAAAGCTCTAGCGAACGAACTATACGATCTTGTGCTATGCTTAGGATTGGGTCTTGTCCATCACATCATTCTCCTAATGATGTGATCCCGTTATCAACGACATCTAATGTCCATGGTCAGGAAACCATAACCATCTATGGATCAACGAGCTAGTCAACTAGAGGCTTACTAGGGACATGCTGTGATCTATGTATTCACACATGTATTACGGTTACCGGTTAATATAATTATAGCATGAACAATAGACAATTATCATGAACAAGGAAATATAATAATAACCATTTTATTATTGCCTCTAGGGAATATTTCCAACAAGTACAACGGCACCGTCTAGCCGGAGGACTGGCTCATCGACTACACCACCGCCATCGGCATCGCGGGCGGCAATCGCCGCCTCGCCGTGTGCTACGCTCCGCTCATGCTTCAGGGCTTGGCCCGTACGTGGTTAAACAGCCTACCGGCTGGCAGCATCAACGCATGGGTCGACTTCGAGCAAGCCTTTGTGCGCAACTTCACCGGCACCTACAAGCGGCTTGGCCGCCCCAGCCAGCTCGCCATGTGCGTACAGGGGCCGACGGAGACCGGCCGCGAGTACCTCGCACGCTGGACCGAACTCCGGAACAGCTGCAAGGGCGTCCACGAGGTCCAGGCCATCCAGTACTTCGTCAGCGGTTGCCGGGACGGCACCCTCCTCAAGCACAAGCTCCTGTGCTCCGAGCCGGCCACCATGGCCGCGCTCATGGTGACGGCGGGCAAGTACGCCAACGCCGACTCCGCCATGAAGATCCAAGTGGCGCTGGATTAAGGCGGCAAGGCGAAGCCGGTCCCGCCCCCCAAGCCGGCCGGCGAAAGCAGCCGCCAGCAGAACCAACAGAACAACAGGCGCAAGGCCGATCAACCGGCTCAGCGCTACAACGACCGCCGAGGAGGCGCCCGCGGCCGAGCCGGCCACCAAGCGCCGGCAAACCAGCAAGACGGCGTGGCAACCCGCCATGAGCTTCGAGGAGATGCTCGACGCTCCCTGGAAGAACCACAGTGGCGCAAGGCCATCCACGCACACGCTCCGCCAATGCGCCATCACCAAGCGCATCATGAGGGGCGACATCCCGCCGCCTCCGCCTCCCCCGCCCGGGGAGGGACCGCCACCTCCGCCTCCTGCTCCTCCGCCCTCGGCTAATGGCGCAATGCGCGACGACGTCTACCCCGCCCAGAACGCAACCTACGTCATCTTCACGAGCCTCGGCGACGACAAGCGTAGCGAGCGCCTGCTCCGGCAGGAGGTGAACACGGTCATCCCGGCCAAGCCGGAGTACATGCATTGGTCGGAGCGCCCGGTCACCTGGACCCGAGAAGACCACCCAGCCGTCATGCCGAACCCGGGTGGCTATGCCCTCGTCCTCGACCCCACCATCGTCGCGCCCCTACGCACATGCAAATTCTCACGAGTCCTCATCGATGGCGGCAGCAGCATCAACATCCTCTACCGCGACACCATGACCAAGCTCGGCCTCGAGGCCAAGGACTTGGAGCCGTCCCGGACGATCTTCCACGGCATCGTGCCCGGCCTCTCCTGCTCCCCTATCGGCCAGATCCGGCTCGACGTCCTGTTCGGCACCTACGACCACTTCCGGCGTGAGCCGCTCTGGTTCGAGGTGGTGGATCTGTCCAGCGCGTATCACGCGCTGCTGGGCCGTCTGGCACTCGCCAAGTTCATGGAGGTCCCCCACTACGCCTACCAAAAGATGAAGCTGCCGGGTCCGAAGGGCCTCATCACCATCACTGGTGACTACCGCAAGTCCCTGGAATGCGCCCAAGCCGGCGCCAAACTGGCCGAGTCGCTGGTCATAGCCGAGGAGCGGCGCCAGCTCGACCGGATCGTCGCGCTGGCTAATTAGACGTCGGCCATGCCGGTTTCGGCTAAGGAGCCGGCTACCGAGGCCTTGTTCCAGCCCTCCAAGGAGACCAAGAAGGTCAAGCTGAACCCGGAAGACCCCAGCTGCAGCAAGTACGTCGTCGTGGGCACCCGCCTCGACAGCAAATAGGAAGACGAGCTCGTCGATTTCCTCCGTGAGAATCGGGATATCTTCGCATGGACCCCGAAGGACATGCCGGGTATTCCGAGGAAGTACGCCGAGCACAAACTCCACATCCGCAAGGACGCCAAGCCTGTCCGTCAACCCCTACGTCGTTTTTCGGAAGAGAAGAGAAGAACCATTGGCGGAGAGGTCGCCAAGCTCTTGGCGGCCGGCTTCATCATGGAAGTGTTCCACCCCGAGTGGCTGGCCAACCCTGTCCTCGTCCTGAAGAAGAACAAGACCTGGCGCATGTGCATAGACTACACCAGCCTGAACAAGGCTTGCCCCAAGGATCCTTTCGCCCTCCCGCGGATCGACCAAGTCATCGACTCCACCGCCGGCTGTGAGCTCCTGTCCTTCCTGGATGCTTACTCCGGCTATCATCAGATAAAGCTGGACCCGGCCGACGCCCTGAAGACGTCCTTCATCACGCCCTTCGGGGGGCATATTGCTATATCACCATGTCGTTCGGCTTGAAGAATGCCGGCGCCACCTTCCAGTGCTGCATGCAGAAATGCTTGCTGCCGCAACTCGGCCGCAACATCCACGTCTACATGGACGGCATCGTGGTAAAGACCAAGCAGCACCTCACGCTCCTCGACGACCTGAAGGAAACCTTTGCCAATCTGCGCGAGTACCAGATCAAGCTCAACCCGGAGAAGTGCGTTTTCGGCGTGCCGGCCGGAAAGCTACTCGGCTTCCTCGTCTCGGAGCGCGGCATTGAGGCGAACCCGAAGAAGATCAAGGCCATCGAGCGCATGCGCAAGCCGGCCCGGCTGCGCGATGTCCAGAAATTCACCGACTGCTTGGCCTCGGACAGCCGGTTTCTCAGCCGGCTGGGGGAGAGGGCCTTGCCCCTATATCAGCCGATGAAGAAGACAACGCCGTTCGAGTGGAACGACCAGGCGGACGAAGCTTTCCGGGATCTCAAGCGCATGCTCTCCACCGCACCCGTCCTGGCCGCACCAACCGAGAAGGAGCCGCTATTGCTCTACATTGCCGCCACCTCGCGGTCGGTCAGCACGGTGATGGTGGTCGAGCGACCAGAGAAGGGCAAGATCCAGTCTGTTCAGCGCCCAGTCTACTACCTGAGCGAGGTGCTTTTCGCCTCCAAGCAGAACTACCCGCACTACCAGAAGATGTATTACGGCGTGTACTTCACCGCCAAGAAATTGAAGCAGTACTTCCAGGAGCATGTTGTCACCGTAGTCAGCATGGCCCCCATCGGCGAGATCATGGGCTGCCGGGATGCCTCTGGCCGGGTTGCCAAGTGGGCGATCGAGCTAGCCGGCCACACCATCCTCTACGAGCCCCGCACCATGATCAAGTCTCAAGCTCTGGCCGACTTTCTCGTCGACTGGACCGAGACCCAGTACCTGCCGCCGCCGCCGGATTCAACGCACTGGCGCATGCACTTCGACGGCTCCAAGATGCGCTCCGGCTTGGGAGCCGGCATCGTGTTGTCATTCCCAAAGGGCGACCGGCTTCGCTACGCGCTCCAAATCCACTTCGCCGCCTCCAACAACGTTGCCGAGTACGAAGCCCTTGTGCATGGCCTCCGACTTGCAAGGAACTCGGCATCCGGCGCATCCTGTGCTACGGCGACTCGGATCTGGTGGTGCAGCAATGCTCCGGCGAGTGGGACGCCCGCGACGCCAACATGGCCAGCTACCGCTTCCTCGTCCAGCAGCTCTCCGGCTTCTTCGACGGCTGCGAATTCCTCCATGTCCCGCGCGCAGAGAACGAGGCTGCTGACGCACTAGCCAAGATCAGCTCATCCCGGCAAGCAATTCCGTCCGGCGTCTCCCTCGAGCGCCTACACAAGTCATCCGTCAAGCTGTCTCCGGACTCCGAATCCATCTTCGTCCCAGACGACCCGGCCGCACCCCTCCTCGACGCGAATCCAGCGGCCACAAGCTCAAGCCCGGGGACTGCCGATCCCGGCCCGGGGACTTCCGCGACCGATCCAACCGATGCCGGCTCCGACTTGATCCCGGAAGCCGCAGAACCCGGCCCAGGGGCTGCTGAACCTGGCTCGGGGGTTGCCGTGCTTAACCTGGCTGCCGTCGTCCTCAACCCGGGGGTTGCCGCCCCAGAACCCGCCATGGTGGCCGTCTTCGCCGTGGCGACGGCTCCATCATGGGCCCGGCCCATCTCAGAGTTGCTGGAGAACGGGGTCCTCCCCATGGACGAGACCGAGGCCCGGTAGATTCAATGCCGGGCGTCCGCCTACAGCATCATCAACAACGAGCTTGTCAAGCGCAGCACAACGGGCGTTTTCCAGCGCTGCGTCGAACATGACAAGGGCATAGAAATCCTCCTCGACGTACACCAAGGCGAGTGCGGGCACCACGCCGCCTCGAGGTCCCTGGTGGCCAAGGTTTTCCGCCATGGATTCTACTGGCCTACGGCCCTCCAAGACGCTGAGTTGCTTATCCTCAAGTGTGAGGGATGCCAGCGCTTCTGCAAGCGCAGCCACCAGCCGGCTTCAGCACTGCAAACCATCCCGATCACCTGGCCCTTCGCGGTCTGGGGACTCGATATGGTAGGACCTTTCAAGACTGCTCGAGGCGGCATGACGCACTTGCTGGTGGTGGTGGACAAGTTCACCAAGTGTATCGAAGCGCGGCCAATCAAGAAGTTGGACGGGCCAACGGCCGTCCGGTTCATCAAGGATATCGCTGTGCGCTACGGCGTCCCGAGCAGCATCATCACGGACAACGGCACGAACTTCGCCAAGGGCGCGCTCGCGCAGTATTGCTCCGTCTCCGGCATCCACCTCGACTTGGCCTCCGTGGCCCACCCCCAGTCCAACGGCCAGGTCGAGCGGGCCAACAGCCTCATTCTACCCGGCATCAAGCCACGGCTCGTCGAGCCGCTCGTCCATTCACCCGGTAGCTGGCTTGACGAGCTGCCGGCCGTCCTCTGGAGTCTCCGAACAACACCAAACCGGTCGATCGGGTTCACCCCGTTCTTGCTCGTCTACGGAGTAGAAGCCGTCATCCCAACCGACATCGAGTTCGACTCACCACAAGTCGTGATGTACACCGAAGCCGAAGCCAAGGAAGCACGTGAAGACGGCGTCGACCTACTCGAAGAAGCACGCCTCTTGGCGCTCAGCCGTTCAGCCATTTATCAGCAAGGCCTGAGGCACTACCACAACAAGAAGATCAAGCCCCTCGCATTCCGCGAGGGAGACCTCGTCCTCCGGCTCGTCCAGCAGCAAGCCGGCCAGCACAAGTTGTCCTCCCCATGGGAGGGCCCCTTCATCATCAGCAAAGCCCTGTGTAACCGCAACGCGTACTACCTCATCGATGCCCGCAAGTCGAACAAGTGCAAGAGAGACACCGCCGGCGAAGAAACAACCCGACCGTGGAATGCAGAACTCCTCCACCCGTTTTACAGTTAGTCGTGTGCACGTATGTATCACTATCTTTCTTAGTTTGTAACCGCAGGAAAAACTGTGGGGTCCCGGAAAGACGCTCGGGGGCTGCCCCTTTTTTTCGCCAACTTATTGTGTTCACACATTTGTGCAATTTTTCTTAAAAACCCCCACCGCCGGGTTGACTCGCTCAACCCGGGGGCTCGGGGGCTGGCCGGCTTGGCCACCACCCGCCGTCCTCCTTAGCACATCTCGGCGTATTCGGGTCGCCGCGGCCCTCCACTTCGCCCGACGCCATAGAACCGGCTTCGGCTGTTGGCCGGCAAGAACTATGGGCCAAAGCACCAACGCGTCGCGGAAACACTAAGTTGGGTCCGCCGGATTGGCCAAACCCGGCCCCGCCACTTTAACTTGCCGCACGACCGGCTGCTCGCCGGCCAGCCGGCCCAGTGGGTGTTTCGCTCGCGCTCAACGTTTGAAAAGCCTAAGTACCGCGCGCCCCTTCCTAGGACCCAACTCCTTGTCACAGACCGAAACCCCGGCTGTCCGACTCGCAGGGGGGAGGCCCAAAGAGGGGGGCGAGCAAGAAAACGGCTCGCAAATAGAAAGCAAGAAACGCAAACACTAACGAAATATTTACATCATGAATTAAAACAGGCCCAAGGCCAGAGTTCATTACTTTACACCAAAACACCCCAGTGGGTGAGTGGACCTGCTACTTAACCGAAAAAGTTGCAAAGATAAAACAGGGCGGCTTCAGCCTCAGACAGCTCCAGCGCCGGGTTGCGCAGCTGCCGGCTCCCCCTCGATTGCCTCCGGGTTCACCGAGGTGCCGGTGTCTTCCACCTCGGCGTCCTCATCCGCATAGGAACCCGACTCCTCGGAGCTACCCTCCGGATCGTCCAGCAGCAGGCCGAAATCGTCAGGAGGGACGACTCCACCGTTTTCTGTCCGCTCCGGCTGGAACTCATCGTGCATCGAGAACCTGGCGATGTAGCTGGCCCGGGCGGCAATCCGGTCGGCGTCCGCCTGCAGCTGGCGCTCCGCGCCGGCTCGTTGTGCCATCAGCCGGTCCAGCTCCAGGTCCGGATACCAAGACATCACGAACCTGAGCGCCATCTCGGCACCGGCACGAGCGGCAGAGACACGCCACGCGTGAAGCCGCGCCGGTCCAGCCTCCAACCACCGCGCCAGCCGTGAAAAGCTGTTCGGCGCAACGGCGCCAGGCCAGAGGGCCGCCGTCATCCCCGCGCCAGCCTCGGAGACCCGCGCCATCTGGTCGCCCAAGGCTTGCAGACGAGCTTCAGCGGCGGTCATGATCTCCGAGAAGGTCCAGGCGACGTGCGGGTCAGTCCCGGCACCCACGATCCCCTGCGGCGACCGCTGGAAACGAATGGCCTCCTCCGCCACCCTGTGCGTGTGCCCTGCCAAAAAGAAGAACAAGAGCAGTCAGCAACCAAAAAGGAAAGAGGGCCGACTTCTCAACCCGGCAGAATAAAAAAGAAGCACTTACTGGTGAAGGTCTCGTCCAGGCGCTGCGCTTCGAGCAACATACCGTGCCGCTCCCTGGCGCCGGCATGGTCGCGGGCCTGAAGCGCCTTCTCCAGCTCGGCAACCTTGGCGACGGCCGCCTTCAGCTCGGCATCCTTGGTGGCAGCCGCCTCCTTGTCCTCCTTGCGACGGCGGAGCTCCGCCTGGTGGGCCTCCGCCACCGTGGTCCCCAGCGCCTTCAAGCGCTCCACCTCGGCTTGGAGTTGGCTCTTGTCGTCGGCCAGCTTGTCGCGCTGCTGGACGACTTCAGCAAGGGCCTGCTGGGCCTCCGCCGCCGTGGCCACATCTGCCTTGAGGCGCTTCACTTCGGCTTGAAGCCGGCTCTTGTCACCAGCCAGCTGCTCCTGCCGCTGGCCTACTTCGGCAAGCGCCCGCTGAGCCTCCCCCGCCTCCGCCTTTAGCTCCGCCACCTCGACCCGAAGCCGGCCGGCATCGGCGATGGCCCGGTCGTACTAGTAGCCGGCTCGGATCAGCCGGACTCGCCAGGACGACACCTCGGCCGTGGCGGCTGCGCAACAAAGATTCAGAAACAGAAGAAAGACTACCTTTAAGATTCGACCCAACTACTACGTAGTTTGCCCGAATCTCGGGGGCTACACCCAGTGGGTGCGCTAGCGCGCCCCCACTAAAAGAGCACGCAACAAGTTTACCTTCGGCGACACGGAGCGCCTCCTCCTTGGTGGCGAGCTGCGCCTTGAGCTGCCGGTGCTTCTCCAGGAGCCGGTTAAAGACGCCGACCCGGTAGGCATCCAGTTGCTGCGAAGGACGAAAATCAGTACAAGACAACAGTTTAAGTTTCAACCCAACTACTACGTAGTTGGCCCGAATCTCGGGGGCTACACCCAGTGGGTGCGCTAGCGCGCCCCCACTAACTAGCCACAACAAGAAAAGCAGAAGAAAAAGGGAAGAACCTACCATCACGGCGCGTTCCAGCTCCCGTGCCCTCTCCGTCTCGGCCTGGGCAAAGGTCTGGACCCGCTCCACGCGCCCGCGAAGGCGCTGGCTCACGGTGGCCATCGCCGCCTCCTCCTGCGTCAGGGGCCCGATGAAGGCCTCGCTGGGCCCAGCCCGAGCCGGCTGCGACACGACGACCTGGCGGCTCCCCGGCCTGAACACCAGGGAGTACTCGCCGCTCACCGCTTCCTCTGCGGCCGGCGTCCCCTCCGGCATGATGACCGAAACCATCTTCGGCGCCGTGTTCTGCGGTGCCCCACCCGTCGGCGCCTGGCGCGCCTCGTCCGGCGACACCAGGGGAGCCTCCTCCAGGACGACATCGCCGCCTCCTCCTTCGACCTCCACCCGCTCTACCACGTCGGTCCGCGGCGGGGTGTCGTCATCAACCTCCACGACCTCCCGGTCGAGGTCCACCACCTCCGCACGGCCATCCTGGCCGCGCTCCTCCTCCAACGGCGGCACAAAAACCGTCGCCGCCGGCTCCAGGCCCGCCGGCATCTCGGGCCACGCCGACTCCCCGCCGGCCCGCTCCTGCGCTGCTGCGGCCCCGACCCAAGCCTGGGCCGATGCCTCCTCCATGTCCGCCACGGCCCGGTCTCGGTCCCGCCGGGCCAGCGCCTCGGAGTCGGCCGGATCCAGGCCAAGGTCCGGATCGGCCACCTCCTCCTCCCGGTCGATGATGCTGGACCGGGTTCTCCGGAACACGGCGCCGCCACCGGACGCTGCCTCCGTCGCCGCCAACGCCAGCGACAATGGCAACCTGGAGCACAACGGAATAAGCAAACAAGGACAAAAAGAAGCCGTTCAGCGGCTCGCCAGAAGTCAACAGGGAGAAAACTCACCCGGCCACCAGCGGAACGGTCGGTCTCGCCTCCACCGCCGGCAGGACGCGGGCGGATCGGTGCCGGCCGCCTGGTCCGCCGCGCGCTTCGCGGCGGGTCTCCAGGGCGCCACGTCCCCCTTTCGGTGCGGCCGGCTAGCCGCCGCTGCCCCCAGAGACGACCCGGCCCCAGCCGTGTCGCCGCCTCCTCCGCTCGGCGCCGCTGCATCATCAACTTACATCAACACCCCCGCCTTTCGGCCGGCATCTCAAGAAATCAAGCACGAAAGCTTACCCGTGCGGCGCGTCTCGCCGGCTTCGGCGTCGACCTCCTCCGGGTCCTCGTCTTGGGCCGCCACCTCCACCGAGTCGGCCCGCTCCACCTGCGTTGGCGCCCGGTCATATGGATGCCGAATGGCATTCAGTAGCACCTCCCTCGTCGCGTCAGGACGAACAAGAAGTTGGGCAGCGGCAAAGTACGAAGACCAGGGACTCACCACCGGTGCCGGGTTCGCATGGCTGTAGGGAGGCTTCCCGAACCGCCAGTCCTCCTTCAGCCCGGCCTTCGAAATATCGTTAACCCGGCGGGCGATCTGATTCGCCGCCAGGCGCAGGGGCGACATCCTGTTGGGATCCTGAAGCCCGATCATCAGGCCGATGATGTGGGTGCGGCGCTGCAGCGGCAGCACCCTGCGCATGATGAAGGCGGCTATGAGGTCCGTGCCGGTGAGTCCCTCCCGCACCTTCATCCCCTCCACCCGGGCGTGTAAGTTCAGCACCGCCTGCGACGGGTGTTTGGGGAAGTAGTTCCAGTTCTGCTTCCCCTGCGGCGTCGCGTCGATGAAGGGCGGCGGATTGATATGGTCCGCGCCAAGGTTGCGGACGTAGAAGAAGGAGTTCTGCCACTTCTTGGCAGAATCCTCCAGCGGCATCTTGGGGCACCCCCCGAGCGTCCGCGTCAAGATGACGGCGGCCCCGCAGGAGGACATCTCCCCGGCCCTCGGGCCCTGCTGCTTCAAGGAGAAGAAGCGCACCCAAAGGTCGATCATGGGCTCGACCCCCAGGTACCCCTCGCACAGGATGACAAACCCCGAGAGCTGCAAGATGGCGTTCGCACCTAGATGGTGCGGCTGGAGCCCGAAGAAATCCAGGAAGGGCGAAAGAAATTGCTCGCGGGAAGGCCAAACCCGCACTTGAAATGCGTGTCGAAGACCACGCGCTCGGTCCCCTCCGGCCGCGGCTCCTGCTCACCCCCCGGCAGACGCGCGACTACCTCCGTCTCCCTCGGCAGGCGCTTGGTGTCGTGCAGATACTGGACGTCCTCGGCGGTAATGGAGGACCCCATCCACGAGCCCGCCGGCAGCGCCATCGATGGTGCGGGGCGGAGCAAGAAAGGAGAGAAAAGGTTGACGATGAAGTTTTGCTCAAAGCGGCGGAGCGTCGCAGCGCGCGGCGGTCGCAAGAGCGAAGGGAGGGGGAAGAAGATGGGGAGCGCGAGCGAGACTAATCTCCGCCGCCCCCCTCCCAATTTATAAGCCACGACCCGAACGTGGGGAAGTGGGATCGTTTGCGCTCGCCCCTCCCACTTCCCCGCAATAAGTGCGCACGTACTACGTGCAATAACTGCCTCAAGAGTGGCAACCGACACGCGGACGCCGCAATAAATCCGCGCGCGTGGGCTGAGGGCGCACAGTGGCGGGCCCCCGTCCATCGCCCTGTCCCGTCGCGCGCGTGGCCTTTTAGGCCCCTTTAGCTCCCGAGCGCCACGTGGCACCCGCGCCGAGCCCGAGAGATTGCTTCAAGATTCGACGGACTCCTCGGTTTCCCGCCCACGCCGGGATGCCGCGATCCGGCTTCCGGAAGCCGGCACACAGTGGGTGTTGCCGGACCCAGCGGTCGCAAACTTCGCCATCGGCTGCCCTCTCAGGGGGGAAACTGCGAAGGCCCTCCTACTCGAAGCCGGCGGACCTTCACAATTTTGGGGATTACTGTCGGGGGGATGAACCCCGGGCAGGCAACGGAACCCGGATCCATTTTAAAAAACATCGGGGCCAGCATCGCCCCTCAATCCGGCTCGCACTTTGCCGGGTACCTCGACCCGGCCAAGTCCCTCAACCCGGCCGAACTCTTCGACCCAACCAAGACGGCAACCCGGCCCTGCGCCAGCCGGCCGAACCCGGCGCACCAAGACTTCTCTAGCAAGCTAGCTCCCCTGTGGCGTGTTACTCAACCTGGCCATGGGTCGGCTCACGTCCCATCCGAGGAAGGCGATGGGACGAGTCTCCAGTACAAGGGATGAGCGAGGCGATAGTACCCCACCAACCCCTCTGACCGGCAGAGGCGTGGCAGCAGTGCCCCACCTACCCTGCTGACCGAGGCCGGCGTGGCTACAGCCCGCCCATCGTCACCGCTGACGCCAGCAGACGGCGACCTGGCGGTGCGCCACTGTAGCGGACTCGACCCGGCCACTCCGTGACGATCGACAAGACGGCAAACAGTGCCTCCTGGCACACGGGGCTGCGCCCGGAAAACCCGGCGGGTCCCAGCACCGGCTTCCCGAACGATGACAACCCGACCCCACGGCCTTGTAACTTTACCATTGTAACCCTGGGGGGTTGACCTCATGTACAAAGGAGAGGCAACTCACGTAGACACACACGCACACCAGGGAAGGGAGCAGCCTAATCCTTGGCTAGCCTTCCTTCTTCCTCCAAACAGCTCAAGGAGCAACTCTGTACCGATACATATAAACCACGCTAGGCAGGACTAGGGGTATTATCTCTCCGGAGAGCCCCGAACCTGGGTATGTCTTGCGTCCCTCGCTCGCTCATGCCGACCTCGCCTCTGGAGCCCACCGGTGCCCTCGAGCCACCTCCTCTCTTTAGCCATCATTTGGCATCTGCCGTGCGCCCACCACGACAATGTTGGCGATTCAAAATGAGCCGAATGGGTTTCGTTCCAGTGAAATGGAATGGGAATGGTTTCATACCTGCAGGGAACTTGGTCCGGCCAAATCGAATATACATGTGGAAGAAATTTTAAAGTAAACACCCATCACATTTCTTTTTTTTACTAGAAACTCTAAATCTATTCATCTTCAACCATGGCAATACAAAGAACAACAAAGGTAATAAAAATTACACCCATCACATTTCAAACAAACACACATTCAAGTTCATGAATTATAATAACAACGATGACGTTATTAAAGATATATAGAGGGAGAGTCTCCCTATACGATGCGGAGAGATCCCATGGCGTTGATGTCTGGACCGTCACAAGCGGCCCCATAGCCTTAGATTGTTTTCAATTGTTTTTCAAATATGTTTCAACAGTAATTTCAAAGTAATTTAAAAAATTTCATAAATTACCATGATATTTTAAAATTGCTTGGAAAATGTCATTATGTATTTAAAAAAATTATCATATATTTTTAAAATCCTTATCTTGTATGAAAAATGTTCATTCATGCAGAATGGATTGTATTTTTAAATAAAAATAACAAAAGGAAAAGGAATGAAAAGAAAAGGCAAAATTTAAAATAAAGCAAAAAGCAAAAAAAAAAACCATCCTAAAACCCAAGAAACAAAGAGAAAGAAATCAAAGAAAGACAACCGGAAAACCAAAGAAAACAGAATATATGGGGTAAATAACGGCTGCCACCGTTAATGGGCCAGCCCATACAAACGCCCACCCGCCCGTTCGAAACGCCGAGAAGCTAATGGGTTATGTGCCTGAATTTTCTAACAGTCTCAAATATAGGCGGAGAGTATGGATTAAAATGAACATTGCAACCAGTGGGCTCGGCCTGATAAACAAGATTTGCTTCTTCTTATTGTTAATTTTTTTATATAAAACGATTCGAACTGTGCTAAAGATATATGAAAATATTCTAAATTTAAGTAAGCGTATTTTTTATTGCTAGGCCGCATTGTGGAAAACTCTGCTCGTCACTCATCAGCACCCAAGCACCTGGCACGAAGAAGGAACGACCATCTGCTGATTCAGTTGCGTCCACTGATTTAGTCATGATCCATCGCAGGAAGTCCACCGATCATTTTCGCTTTTTGATCACTGTATTCCCGAGGACTACACAGGGCAGGCAGCCGAGCGTGGAGGAGCACCTGTCAACAAAGATCTCGCGAGGTTTCGCGGAATTTCGCGTCCGGCTCTGTTGGCCGATCAGGCAGCACAGTGGCGCCACCGCTCTCGGCGATCTGATGACGGCGCAGCAGCGGGGGAATCGGGCATGTGCGTCACAACTCAGAATGGACGGACATGATCGCTCAGGCTCCGTTTTGCGACAGTTCTTCGGTGAATCTCGTCTGAAATGCGGTACGGCTGCTCCAGGCCTGTAAATTCTCCCCGAACAGTAGCTCGATCTGCTGTTTCGGCTGCTGCTTTGGGTGCCTTTTCTTTTTCAGTCCGAGTGGTCTCGTGTCAAGTTGCTGGCCACGATTCCGGGAATAGATAAAAGGTCGCTGAGCTTTTGCATCAGCCTTGTAATGTCTAATCAAATCACTGGTTGGCTCTACAGTACTTGATCTGCAAATGCCCTGTTTTTTTTCTGTTCAATTTGCTGCAAATGTCCTGTTAGCCTGACAGGAAAAACTCATGTATCATCGTCGTTACAGTACTGACCTTATCCTGGGCTGAAGGTAGCAAATCTCTTACGTGAGCCCTTGCATTATGGGCCAAAAGGTTTTTTACAGGTATAGCGGCGTCATGATCTTTTATTTAGCGCCTATGCAACGGATACTACCTTTTGGGGACCCAAAGTTCTCCAGGGTATCCTTTGATCTATAAATCCTGGAAAACTTCCATCCATCCCTGTAAAAAAGGTCTATAAAGATTTTTTCATTAATTACTCCTGGTTGATCTATAAAGCTTGTCCGTTTTGGCTACAAAATATAGACAAATAAAGTGGGTAATTCCTATTTAACACTTATTGTGTCGCATAGCTGCAAAATCACCAACATTGACAAGGTATTGGGGACCCAAGTTCGCGTTCGGTTTTACAAAGTACTCCAGATGGGTTTACTGACCTTTTTTTTAAATTTTCCTTTCATGTTTTTGTGTTGTCTGTCTTCAACAGTTTTTTCTTCATTTTTATCTTCTTACTTGTTTTTTATTCAAGTTTTATGATTTTCCTGATTTCTTTCGCGTTTAGTTTTTCTCCAAGTTTTCCTTTCGAGCTTTTTCTTTGACACTTTTCCTTTATTTCTTCTACAATTGTTTTGTGCAGTATTATTTTCAATATACATCGAACACTTTTTAAATACATAATAATTTTTAGTTATATGTTAAATATTTCTTAATACATGTTTAGCTTTTAGTATATATGGTGAATAATTTTTTTAAATACTCAATGAACATTTTAAAACATGTACTAAATATTTTTGCAATAATTATTTATTTTAATACTTTTTAAATACTTAAGTTCATAAAGAATTCAACAATGAGTTTATTCAGAGAAAAACCAAGTAGAAAACTAAGAAAATACCCGCTCAAAGAGTGCACCGCCCGTCGCAAGATCGGGCCGGCTCTGCAGGCTCAAGCTTCTGCATTGCCTCGATTATTTGACGCTAAAGGCGTCTAGTAGGAGGTCGCTATAAAGTGGTGATTTTTTTTTGAGAATTCATAAAAAGGGAGCTAATCAAACGAAGGCATATGAAGTATTTTTTGAGGGTAGGCATATAAAGTGTGGGCTTTTCTCCTCGAGGTCAATTCTCGGGGCCAAGTTATCAAGGACTGTAAGCGAATGAGAGATAGAAAATTTGGGCGCTTTTATACACCGTGTTTATGGGCAGCGTGTTGTCACCTACAAAATGGACCGCAACGGGTGCGGCTCATTCAATATATTCACATTTTTCCAGTTTCTTAAAATATACTATAGCAAAAAATTAAAATGTTTGTCTAAAAATAATAATCCAACACATGATAATAAATATTTTTTCACATTTAAATATGTTATTTTTCCTTACATATTAAATGATTTGGATTAAAAGCGTTTGTGTTCTTAAAACATGCTCATGTAATAAAAAGTGTTCGCTGATCATAAAAATGTTCATATGAATAATAACGTGTTCCTGATATTTTTAAATAATGTTCATGTAATTTTAACAGTCACAACATTAAAAACGTATTCATATAATTTGATAGTGTTGACACATATTTAAAATGTACCTGCATTTTTTAAACGTTATTTTATTTTTGAAAATGTTAATGTATTTGAAAATAAAATCAAAACCTTTTGAAAGGGTGTTCAAGTATTTTTATAAAACTACTAGTGCAATTTTGAAAAAAAATGTTTAAAAGGTATTTCATAAAAAAAGAGTACAGAAAGTAGAAAATGAAAATGAAAAGGGGAAAAAGGAACATAAAAGGGAAAATCAAAAGAAAATGGAAATGAAATGAAATATGATAAAAGAAAAAGAAAACTAAATTAAAATGCCCAGTATTTTGGGAAGAAAATTAAAATGCCCACGATTTTGCATAGAAAATGACATGAATATTATGCTCTGATGATCAAGAAATGTTTTCTCCTTAATGGTATGTGAATACTTACTATGGTTTGGATTGGGAAAAAATTGTGTAAGACGACGGAACCATCATGATAGAAATGAACTTGAATAATAATCTAGTTCATCAGCTTGATCAAGTCATAGTGCCACTTAACCAAACTCAGTAAGGACATCCAAACTTGCCTTGTGTGGGAAGACCCTAACCTGGTCTATTCAGATGCCTTTATTGTGTCATCCCGTTTGCGTGTTAGGCGAGTGTGCTAACTTGGCCTGGTAGTCGACATCTAACTTTCTGGATCCAGGGCTTGTATGGCTCCGCGACAGCGGCGGCAGCGGCAACATTGAAGACCAAGGAGTGGTGAGGATTAGAGTCAAGGGATGGTTGGATGGGTGTTTTACAGGCATAGGCGGCTATGGGCTCTAGGTGGGCCATTTTTGGCCTGCCTTATCAGTAACGAGCAGGCTAAGTTTGGACCCGTCATCGGTAATTTGGGCCCTCTGAGGGGCTCTGTATGCCATATTAATGACCACCCATTGTGCAGCTATCGCACTCATAGTGCAACTGTCACTGGTATGTGTGATAGCTGCCAATTGGCGTCTTACGATTGCATGTTTTTTCCTACCCTAACCGATACAAACACGAGTGATGTGCTCTCTTTTGTCCAGCCCTATTAATAGCAAGCATGCTACGTTTGAGCCCATCGCCAGTAATTTGGGCTTCCCCAAGGGGCTCTGTATGCCATACGAGTAACCGCCCCATTGTGCACCTGTTCATCTAAAAGCTTCTTAATATTGTTTCCTTTTTTCCTGGTTGTCGCTCCATTGTGGGAAAAAAAGTATTTCGGTCTCCATGCACCAACCAATTTGCTCGACCTCTCTGTAGCCAGAAAATTTCTTCTTGGTCCAACAGGTTCTCAATAAGAACAGTAGTTTCCTTGTGCCGAGATCCGGAATCTGCATTCAAAGGGCCACACCTCAGTTTTCCTAATTCTTTTTTCAATCTAGTAATTCTTTGTTTCGCGATCCTAGGAATGTAGGTCGGCATGCACCGCCCGAGTCCTCTTAGCAAGCGCCGGGCCAATACCAGTCATCTTGGCCTTTTCCCAAGACGCCTTGACAATTTTAGCAACAATCTCTTCTTTAAGCCAACTGGCTTCAAATTGTTTTACACTTCTTTTGCCCCATCGCCGGTAATTTGGGCTTCCCCAAGAGGCTTTGTATGCCATACTAGTAACCGCCCCGTTGTGCACCCGTAGCTGGTTTCTGCGGCAGCCGCCGGCTGAGGTCTTACCACTAACATGCTTTTTTCCTACCCATTGAATACCGATACGAGCGACGCGGTCTCTTTTGCCCGTCACTTATAAAGGTGCGCATATAGCCATTTCTTGAGCAGTGAAGCTAGTAAGCAAAATCAGATTCATGCGTGTAACAACTCCATGGTGGAACTTCATCGACTGTTCGACTCGATATCCACGCCGGTGCAGCAGATAATGCAAACGGCACATACTATATTTCTTGATAAAGTTCCAAGTTCCAAATACATCAAATTATGCCCTTTGCTTATTCATGTGAAGTAGAGTACTTGTCAACCATGCATGCATGCAGACATGCACGGCCAGTACAACAGTCACCATACGCATGCAAGAAGCGTTTTACTTCTTGCACACCACACCCTTGCCGTCCATGCCACTGGTGCAGGTGACACCAGCGAGCTCAGATAGCACCGCTGCACCGTCGTTTCCATAGCTGACTCCATAGCGCGCCACGCTGCAGTCCGCGGCGAACAGGCTGGAGGTGGTGAAGGTGGCATCTCCTCCCATGGTGGGCATGGATGCCCTCACGTCGAAATGGTTGACGTAGTCGGAGCGGTACGTCTGTCCGACCACACCGTGGACGTCATCGGTGAGCGCGTCGAACTTGAACGCCAGCTCGAGGTGCGCGAGGCAGTCATCGGCGGTGACGCCGTAGCGGTGCACCCTCGATTCCTCCTCGGTGACGGGCACGGCGTTGGCCCTGACGCTGAACTTTCCGTCGACGGCGACGAGGACGCCGTTGGCCGCCTTGGTGCGGGTCACGGACAGCCCGGGCACCCGGCTGGACGTCCACTTGGCGCCTTCGATCAGGTCAGCAGGAAGGTAGACAGGCTCGCCGTCCAGGGTGATGTCCAGGTGCTCGACGGCGTCGTCCCAGGTGCCGGTCTTCCTGGCACCGAGGTAGAGGCGGTGGCCGTCGAAGAGCACGGCGATGGCCTGGATCCAGGTGAAGTCCCGGGACATGCCGCTGTGGCCGCTCTTGCCGATGAAGTGCGCGTTGATGTGAAGGTCGCGGTCGGAGACGACGCAGAAGTCGGCGTCCCTGCGTCCGTGGAAGTAGAAGGCGTTGCCGTCACCACCTATGAACCGCGGGTCGCCGCACGCCCCCGGGGTGTTGCAGACTGCACGTACGAAGGCACGAACCAAAACCATTAACCAACAAAATCAAGGTACTCCGCAAGTAGCTCCATTGTTAAAAAATCGATCGAGTGGTTACCGCAGACGGGTTTGCATGTGTTGCAGTCGGGGTAGCAGGACTGGGGGCAGTTGGCGGGGCAGTCCATGTTCCGGTTGAAGCAGTAGGGGTTCTCCTTGCGCTTCTCAGTGCACTTGACCCTCATCGGCTTCGGCTTCGGCTTCGGGCCTTGGGCATTCGGTGGCCGTGGCATGGACTGCGCGGTGGCAGCCTCCGCGGCGGCGAGAAGGACGACGGCCGCTAAAGCCATCACGACTCCCAGACGGCTCGCCATTGTTGTCAGTAGTTACTATAGTGTTTTTGGCTGATGATTGATCGACTTGAATGGGTACGTTTGTATGCATGGTTCCTAGGCAATTTATAGGCGATCGATCGATCGAGTCGGCATCTATCTATCTGCTTGCTTCGTACATGGCGCTTGTCAACGCCGCACCTGTATGCCTTCATCGGCCGGAAACATGCCTGCCGCTCGCTTGAACCGTTAAAGCTTATAGTACTTTGCGTGCGTAGGTGCATGCGTAGATGGACCTTTATGCTACCTGCTAGCTACGTACCTCCAGGCTAGGCTATCCATCCATGCATGTAAGTATACGTATATGAAGTAGCGTCCAGGTTTTCGGGGCAAGCTAGATTGCCAAGACGCAGCTTAATCTTCAAGGAAAGAGGCTAATGCATGTGCTTAACAGCCTGCTAAAGGAAGCGATCCGAGCGTTTCGCGGACCTTCATTACTCTCTTCTTGTCCTATTCATTTCGTTCCATCAATCTGAGGTCAATGCAAATATGCAATGCTTGTATCGTCGCAGGTCATCGAATTTTATTTTATTTTTGTTTTAGAAACTTGCAGCTACAGGTCATCGAACAGGGAGCTCCTTTTTCTTTTTCTTTTTCTTTTTCTTTTTTGAGATGGCGACAAGGAGATCCTGTTTACAAACAAAGCCCCTATACGCGTACAGCGTGCCTATATGGGACGGCCCCATTAATAGCTTCCAATTTTTTATTCCAATTATATATTTGATATTTTGCCTCAAAAATATATATTTGATATTAAATAGATTAAAAATACATTGGATATTAAACATGATAAAACATCAAAATAATAAAATATAAAAATGTTTCCTTGCCTTAATCGGAATTCATATATGTAAGTGCATCAAGTGCCTCCTTAGTGATTTTGAAGTATTGAAGACAAATAGGTTGATGAACTAATGTGTTTGTGAGTATACACAGGAAACAGAGTCCCTGAAGATTTGATTTAACACATGGAAGACGGCCCCTAAAAATGTATTTTTTTCAAGTGAAGAATTTGGCAATGAATTGGTACGGCCTTTGAAGAAATTGATGTTAAGACTTGGAAGCTTGAAGACTTTTGTTTTCGTAGTTTCTTTCTTCTTATTTTGAGTCATACGAAAAATCATACTGTTAAAGGGGGTCTAGGTGAAACATATTTATCATTTTCAAAATGATGCTCAAACTTACTCAAACATATACACACAAAAGCCGCTTCGAGTGAAGCCTTTGAAAATCTCCTGAACAGCTGACGCATTTGCTAGCGACAGTGACAAAGTTCATCTGGTCGCTGACGAATTGGTCAGGCTGAGGAGTTAGGAGTTTGTGGCACCCCGGCTCAGAGTAAACCGGAACGCCCCGTATTCCAGCCCAAGGACAAGTCTTCTGGAATACGGCACTTTTGGCATAGAACAAATCAGCTCTTTATTGCAATAGATATGGTTACAACGGTACAAGGATTACATCGGCACGACAACACTATGCCTGCCCGGGGTAGCTCTATGCTAACAGCGGAGTAACTCTCTCGGCAGCGGAACAATGACGACGGTGATGGACTCCACTCCGTAGGGACTCTGGCTAGAACGCGTATCATAGATCGCAAGCACAGGAACCTCGGCAAGCAAGCAATCACGGCATGACCTGCAAACTGGCATGACACGCCAGGTGAGTACTTTGAATGTACTCGCAAGCTCACAGCAAACATCAGCATTAAAGCAAGACAACATCATAGCAATCCAAAATTAACCAGCATGGTTATCTAGCAAGGTAGCTACTGAAATGACTGCAGTAAGGTAAAGCGTATTAAATCCATACTTCAAATAATCTCAGGCTCCAATCCGAACCTGTACCAAGTCCAATCCCCAAGCATGTAGTCATCCGACCACTCAACTCACAGCCATCCCATGGCTAACATATCAAATACCTGATTCCATCTGCACGACAAGTCTGACAAACTTACTCTCCTCCGGGTTGTCTCACAACCCTCAGAATACTCATGAACCACCGAGTACTTCTGATCATACGACGAGTTCTTCCATCATTATCATCACTACCATGGTTGACCACCTAGTGAGGTCTGGACGGACTGTCCAATACCGTGGACACGGCTATTCGAATAGATTTTACACTCTGTAGAGGTTGCGCACTTTACCCACACTATGGAGCACTGACCTCGTGATCCCATTCGGGTGGATCAGCGTTGCTCCAACGAAACCTGCCTGACCCGTGACTCTCCCATCGTACCACCGGCAATCATCCTCCCCCGGAGTCAAGCCCTGGGTGGCCCCTGTGTCACCTCGTGACACCTGCCACCGTCGTGGCCAAACTGAACTGTCCCAAACGGGGACGCCGGCACAAAACTCAACTGGGCTCACAAGGTTATCGCCGCCTACCGGGCCAGGGTAGCGCGCACGCATAACCTTCCCTGTCGGGCGGTACCGGTGAAAGAGCACGCGATCAGACCAAGTCAAGGCCGTCCCATACCGGCAAATGTGGCTGCACGGATAAGTCCGGACAGGTGACTCAAGGTCAACCATGAAATATCTAATCCCCGAATAATATTTCCGTCATGGCTGACACTCCGATAACCAGTATGCTTAAGCCACTGCTACTAATTCATCTCTACGAACTGCCGGATGAACTCCAAAATAATCATAGACAGTGATCTCAACATCACAATATCAACAAGTGGGTAAGCTACTAGTCACTAACAATCCGGTACTCAACATGGTAGTCACCTATCCGAGAATTAACTCGAATATTGCATAATCCAATCCATTTCACAGCTACTCATACTTGCCGATAAAGTAAATAGTCAAACTATGACATTGCAATGCGATGATGCAGATGAGAGTTGTGGCTTGCCTGGAGATGAAGGAACCATCGGGAAGAAGTGCGGAATGGTCGCGGAGGAAGTTGCCGGAAACAGTTCTCTCTCGGAGGGGCTGTTTACGGACAAGGGCAAAAGGGTCATTTTCACAGTGGGACCACATAGTGAAAATGATACCAACACGACGGGCTCGACGAGACGAAGACGTGGGCGTTGGATTCACCTCGATCGGAGTTACGGATAAAAAGTTATAGCCGTTCGAAGTACAGGGACCAATCTGCAAATAAATTATTCACAGACAGGCCCCTGGCGGCTAAACAGAAAGCGCACTCGGCGGAAATACGTCTTCTACACGGGAAAACGATTTCTCAGCCGAAGTAGATTCAAAATACGCTTTCTTTAGATGAAAACGTATTCTCTAGAATACGTCTCCACTTAAAACTGCGCGGGCCCGGGGTGGGGTCGACGCCTGTGAGGCTTACAGGCGGGGCCCACGGCTGACCTCTCTCCCTCTCCTGTCTCCTTCTTCTTCCTCCCGAGGACCAGAACAGAGGAGGCGAGGCACAGGCGAGGCCGACGCCGGACCGGCGACTCAGGCCGAGCTCCGGCCACCGGCGGGTGCAGAAGACGACGCCGCGCCCGGCAAGGGGCCCTCTTGTGTTGGGGAGAGGCCATAGCTGCGGGGGCATTGGCGAACAGAGGAGGCGGACAGGGCGCGGCTGGCGACCGAAGCTGCTGCCTGCGGCCACCCCCGGCCAAGGCAGGGGCACCGGTGGCCTCAGGGGGCGGCGCCGCATCCATCCCGCAGCGAAACGGGGGCCGGGAAGGGCTCTGGCCACGGCGGTGTGAACTCCGGCAGAAGCAGCCTCCGGCTGATCTCGGGGCGAGGCGACGGCGACTCCGGTGATGGAACGAGGTAGTGGGGAGGGTAAATGGAGCTCAATGAAGACGCTGGTGAGGTCAGAACGGAGAGAGAGGGCTCGGCCTCCTCGAATTTAAGCACGAGGTGGCGGCAGCCATGGAGGCAAAGGGCGGCGAGGAGGGCTTTTCCGGCTCGGGCAGGTGGCTAGGGAGGGGTAGTCGAGTGCGGTGAGTGCGATGGTGAGGTCGGGAGGGGCTCGGAAGGCCCTTATATAGGCGAGCGACGAGGAGGTCCGGGCACGGCCACGGTGCCACGTGCACCGGCGTCCCGATGCTTCAGGAGCTCGCCTGGAGGGGAGGAGAAGCATCCGTGAGCTTCACGGAGGGCGGAGAGGGTTCAGGCGCGGCCGGGGAGGCTCGGGAGAGCTCCATCGACCGGTCCCGTCGGTGACAGGGGGCGGCCATGTCACGGGAGCCGTCGTGTACTGCGAGGGAGGGGACGTGAGAGGGGGAGAGAGGGGTCCAGAGCGAGGGCGACGACGAAACGAAGCCGCTGGACATGATGTGGTGTCGAACGAGCGAGGAAACGGACGAGGCCAAGGGTCCCATGCACAGAGCGCGCGATTTGGCAAGTCAAACACGTGGTCACCATGTGCATATGGCGCCACGGCCACGTCCTTGGCACGAAATCTTGTCTGGTGTGTAGTCCCTCCAAACTACATTGCACCT
Organism: Thinopyrum elongatum; assembly: GCA_011799875.1. Taxonomy (NCBI): domain Eukaryota; kingdom Viridiplantae; phylum Streptophyta; class Magnoliopsida; order Poales; family Poaceae; genus Thinopyrum; species Thinopyrum elongatum. The sequence continues at coordinate 588,645,023 of CM022298.1, forward strand.
GAGGTGATAGATCGACTAGAAAAGCTCTGAGGTGAAGTGAGGATTCACTGAAACTTTGCTGTATCAGACTGAACCATGATACAGTGATCAACATAGATGTGATTAGAGCCAAATAAGTTGTCTGGGATGTTTAGATGAGGAAGGACTATAATCCTGGGGGTTTTGGAAGGAATTGGACCAATACACATCATAGTTGTTTTGCAACAGCACAATTGGCCAGAATCAAGATCATGATGGTGCACTCAAATGAAGAAGCCACTTGAGCTGAAATTTGGCAAGGTAGGGTTATTTGGACATATGAGGATGCTGTAAAAATTTCATACCAAATGGACATGCCAAAATGGTACTTGTTTCACAAACATTCTTACTGTCCAGAAACTTGGGAAAATTCTAGAGAATTATTGGAAAGATAAAATGAGCCCAAATTTTGTGGAGAGGTGTGATATGGGTAGAAGCATGTTCTGGAAATTATTCATGAATTATGGAGCAATAAAAATTATAGTTGCTCCACAACCCATAATAATTACCAGAAACAAAGATTTGATGTTGTGATCACATAGATGATTGAATGATGCTAAAGTTTGGTGGAGAGTCATGAATTGAGCATAGGAAGATACTTGCGAAGTTTCAACTCCTTTGGATACTCCTAGCTAGCACTTGCTTCACAAAGATTCCAGTTGCCCAGAAACTTTGGAAATTAGCCAAGGGAGATTTTATATCCAAATAAAGTTGAATTTTGGCATGTGGAAATGATATGGATAGGAAAGAGTGCACAAAAAGTTTGAGAGCAAGCAAGCAAATATAAAGGGTACTTGCTTCACAAACTGCCAGCTGGGGCAGAATCAGAAAAGGAATATTTGGGAAATATTTTTGGGTATGGCAAGGAATATTTTGACATATCTGTATAAGATATGTCCCAAAGGATTTATAGGAATTATTTGAGAATTTTGGGAATGATGGAAATGTGAGTTGCTCCACAACTCAGGGCAAACAGAGTTATTCCTTTAATAGAAAAAGGAATATTCCCAAGAAAAAGAATATTGGGAGTTGGTCCAAGATGACATGGTCTTGGGATGGTTTGGAAGTTGACAAGCCACTGGGGAGAGGAATCAAAGGTGATCTCTCCAGGTTTCAAGACCACTAAGTCACAGAAAAGCAAATCCGGACCAAAATTAAAAGCAAAAGAAAATGGGCAAAATCCAGGGTGTTACAGAGTTCGCCAGTGTGATCTGCCTACCGTGAGGAAATTGAGTGCCCCGAGGAATTTGAGAGTTCAAATTCTGACCGTTGCTGCGCCGCGGGCCAGCTATCGAGCGGATCCTTATCCTGGCAACGGTCGAATATGTGAAAGGCATTTATGACAATTCATGTCGGGTTGCCCCTTGCTATAAATAGTCGTCCCCCACAACCACTTGTCATAAGAGAGCAACCCATCCTCTGACGATTTTGAGAGAATCCTAAGTGAGAAAAAAACCCTGAGCCAAAGTGATTGAGCATCACTAAAGAGATTAATCTGTGTGATCTGACGCCTGTTACCTTTGAAGACCGTCATTCTTCCAGACGGTTAGGCGTCAAGTTCTGAGTACACCAAGAGTCATTATGGTGTGCCGGTGAACAAGTCTATGAAGGTTTTGAAAGTCTACCTTGAAGACTTATCACGAGTGATTGGGCGAGGTGTGCGGGCCTTAGCTCAAGAGGAATACGGTGAGGACTGTGTGTCCTCTGAGTTGCGACTCAGTCGCCTCAACCAGACGTACAGTTGATGCAGCAACTGGAATTGGTCTACCAAATTGCCTTGTTTTCACCGTGCCAACCTGGTTTCAAATTCCTCAACCCTCTCTTACATTATTCTGCTGCTGAAGAATTTATGGTCTATCTTCTGACGAATTTGAATTGAAGAATTTCATCTTGCTATCCTTCTTTTCCTCAGTTCATATTCTTCATGCTCGTATGATTGTATGATTGCAAGTTCTTCACTATTACGTATCCTGATTGCATGTACTCTGATTCTAGGATAACTTAGTTTCCCTCGTGTTTCTATTTCTTCACTCTGATCTTCGTCAAATTCTTCAGAGTTTGACGAATTTCTAAAAATCACCCATTCACCCGCCCCTCTAGGAGTAAACCTGTGCTTTCAATTGGTATCAGAGCAAGGTACTCCTCGCAACTATATTCTGTTCATAGGTACAATGTCTGCCGACAAATCACTTGATTCTCATCAACTTAATTCATTTGCAGCATTACTTGAGGAAAACCTTCAAACATCTTCAGAGTCCTCAAGAGTTCAAAACCCTCAGTTGAAGAAAATGGCTGAAGGAAAGAGGCCTCAGAAAGGAGGCAAAAGGAAAGAAGAACATACTGCTTTTGAGATACCTGACGACTTATATGCATCGTACTGCACACCAGATGAAAACATACATGGCCCTGAAACTAAGAAGCAGCGCAAAACGCGCACTCAAAAGATCAAACGGTACTGGATGTACGAGTGGAGGGATTACAAATACGTCACCCCCAAGTGCATGAAGGATTTTGCTGTGAAGCCTCCGTGCAATAGGCCACCGCTTGCTCCTGGACAAGTTGCTCATCCCACAAGTGTCAAAAGGGGTGAAGAATTCCCAAAGGAATGGGCTAACCGTCAAGCAAAACTAGCAAAATAGGATCAGAATGTAGTTGAAGAATTGAACAGAGCCACAAAGGCTTCAAATGAAGCAAGTGCTGGTGGCAGTGGCAGTGCTAGTGCTCCCAAGAAGGCTATGCAGAAGAAGCCTGCTACTAAACCCAAGTCGTCTGCTCCAAAGCCCTCAGTGGTCCAGCCGACAGCTTCAAATGCCTCAGCACCCAAGGCTGCAAAATCTTCAGTGGCTCTTCCTGCTTCGAGTTCCTCAATGGCTGTAGTAAGAGCTTCAACACCGGTCATGCTCGCATCTTGCCAGCGCACGGGGGGCTTTTCAATAGCCTCAATTGCTGCATCAAGTGCCTCAGCTTGTGGGCAACCGTCTTCTTCAACGCCCAAGCTGAAGCAAAAGGCTACTACTGGCAGTGGAACAAGGCCAAGTCACAAGAGAAAGGCTGTAGTGCCTCAGGCTGACGGACATGGGCTGGCAGATGAAGATGAGCTTGCAGAATTCCTCAGAAGGAAGCAAGAGCAAGCTGCAATTGCCAAAAATTCTTCAGTCCCAACACTGCTGGACCCCAAGAAGCTTCTGGATTTCATTGACATATGGTGCACCAAGCCAGACACACCGCTTGATGATCTTAACTTGCCACCTGGCCTAGGCCATATGATTTCTTCATTTATCTTGAATGAGAAATACAAGATTGCACATGCAAAACTGGTGAAGAAACAACAACAACAGAAGGAGAAGGAAATTAAGGAAGAATACGATGTCGATATCTCCTCAGCAGCTTCTGACATTACAGTCTGAAATTCAACAACTGTCTGAAGAATATGAGAGACAAGTTAAACATTGTTGTGGTGTCAAAGAGAAATTCATCACTGCCTCAACCAAAGTTGTTGAAGACCACAACAAGCGTGAAGCTGCCAAGTTTGGTCAAGTGCCACCATCAAGTTCCTCAACTCCACCCACTACTGCTCATGCCAGTGAGATTGCGCCTCCATCTCCTCCGCAAGAGATAGCTAGGGCAACTGAAGAAGTTGTGCCTGAAGAACCTGCCAGGGTGACTGCATCAGTCACGCCTGATGAAAATGCTCCAACCAGTTCCTCAACAGCAGCACCAACAATGACTTCATCTTTAAAGCTCATCACCCTTCCTTCTGCATCAGAAGTGAAGAAGACTAAGGCTGCTGAGAGAGATGCAAAGAAGAGAAAGGCGTCAGCTCCACCTGCGCCTGAATCTGTGAAGAAATTGAAGATGGCAACATTGTCTTCAATTGTCATTCCCATTGATGCTATACCACTTTCATCAGCGCCCCCTACTCGTAATCTTGAAAATCTTCAAATGGTCCCCTATGGGGTCGAATATGAAATTCCTCTATGATGAAGAAGATACCCATTCTGCTGCTACCACAGAGCAAATGGATGAAGAGATTGAGGTTGGTATTGATGTATCAATGCCTCAAGAAACTACACAGATTCCTCAGCGAGCTCCGCTGAGTGAAGAAAATGAAGAGGTTGTGGACATGGACGGTGCTACAACGCCCATTTTTAATGATGAATTTTGGGAAGCAGCTCACCCAAATTCACCCGTCACCACTCCCCTCACTCAAGAGCCTCAGTCGCCTGCGCGCACTGAAGAAATACATACTAGCTCTGAAGAACAACAACCATCACTCCAAAGTATTCCTGAAGAAATTCCAGCTGCAACAGCTGATGAAATTGCTCAAGATGAGCCAATGGTTGATGTCGTCAATTCATCTCCATCACACGCAAACTCAATTCCTTCAGCCGACATAGACACACACAGTTCCTACTGCCACAGCTGAGGAAATTGCTCGAGCTCTCACTGTGACTGATCCAAATGATTCCACTGGGTCCCCACGACCAGTGTTTGATGTACGTCGAAAGAAGAACAACCTGCAACCTGTTCCTATGATGCCAAAGATTGGCAAAGGCCTCAGGCGGCCTTAGTTTGACAATGCCAAATTCTTCGAAGAGAAGAACTTCTTCGTTGGTGAGTCCCCATATTGTTAGGGCATATTTCTCTCTAAATGGTTTTGGTGATTGATGACAATGCGTTTGCGGACTAATCGTGTGCATTGGGCATTTCAGATATTCATTCATATGGCACGAGACGATTTCTTCCCCTCGGTGTTTAACGTGAAGACGGTATAGATTTCCTTCATTTTAGTTTTGGTAGACTTGAGTCGTAGGAGATACTGTACTATCAAGAGGGGGTCCATATCGGAAAGGTTGGGTGGAATCAACATGTACACATCTCTTTTGCACCCCAACTCTTTCCCGCATCTTTGGAGGATCCTTCGTTATTATGGAAGTGGCATTGGAGAGGAGCCAACGGTAGTACTGTGGATGGATGCGACAGTACCGCTGAGTACAACAGGCGGTAGTATCGCTGTAGCAGCGGTAGTACCCCCCAGAGCCTCAAGCGGTAGTACCGCTCCAGTACCGCTGTACTACCGCCTCGATTCGGGACTCTGGTATTCCGTGTCGGGTTCGGCGGCTGTAGTAGCGGCAGTAGGAGCAGTAGTACCGCTCGTAAGCGCTACTACCGCGCCTACCACCGCTACTAGTGCCGCTCGAGGGCTTTTTCTCTTCTGTTCCTTGCCCCTGTGCTTGTGTAAGGTGCTGTGCGAGGCCCCAGCGGTAGTACTGCTGGGCCAAGCGGCAGTACCGTTGCGGCAAGCGGTAGTACCGCTCCCAGGAGCGGTAGTACCATGCGCTGTAGGCTGAGAATGGGGATAACGGTTGGATTGTTCCCCCACTATAAAAGGGGGTCTTCTTCTCCAAGAAGACTCACCCCTTCTTACCCTAACTCCATTATTGCTCTAAAGCTCATTTTCGCCCGATCTCTCTCCCTAGCCAATCAAACTTGTTGATTTTCTAGGGATTGGTTGAGAAGGCCCGGATCTACACTTCCACCAAGAGAAATTTGATTCCCCCCACTAATCCCTTGTGGATCTTGTTACTCTTGGGTGTTTGAGCACCCTAGATGGTTGAGGTCACCTCGGATCCACATTCCATTGTGGTGAAGCTCCGTGGTGTTGTTGGGAGCCTCCAATCAAGTTGTGGAGATTGCCCCAACCTTGTTTGTAAAGGTTCAGTCGCCGCCTTCAAGGGCTCCACTAGTGGAATCACGGCATCTCGCATTGTGTGAGGGCGTGAGGAGAATATGGTGGCCGTAGTGGCTTCTTATGGAGCATTGTGCCTCCACGCCGCTCCAACGGAGACGTACTTCCCCTCAAAGGGAAGGAACTTCGGTAACACATCCTCGTCCCCACCGGCTCCACTTGTGGTTATCTCTTACCTTTACTTTGTGCAATCTATTGTTGTGTTGTATCCTTGCTTGCACTTGTTGTTGTTATTGCTAGCATCATATAGGTTGCTCACCTAGTTGCACATCTAGACAACCTATTTGTTGCTATACCTAATTTGTGAAGAGAAGCTAAAAATTGTTAGTTGCCTATTCACCCCCCTCTAGTCAACCATATCGATCCTTTCAATTGGTATCAGAGCCTCATCTCTTTATTAAGGGTTTCACCACCCGAAGAGTATGGTTGACACCGGGGATGAAGTGCCAGAGGCCATGGAGTTGACTTCGATAACACGTGACGACTTAAATGAAGCTATGGCTTCACTTAAGACGTCCATGACGACCGAAGTCAAGTCCATGCTTAAAGAATTGCTTGAGGGGATGAAAACTTCTCCCGATCCTTTGCTTGTGGTTAATCCCACCGCATCGGAGTCGGAGGCCAATTCCGCTAAGGAAGCGGCTAAAGGTACTCATCTTTCTTCTCCTCACGACAAGAATGGGACGGGAACCTTTGCCTCGGTTCCCCCCCCCTCGGTCTATGGAGGACCGGTCCCTACACCGCGCATCAATAATCTTGGTCTTCCTCCTAAGCTTGTTAAGGGTGATTTTGCTAATTGGGGTTTTCGCATCAAGTCTCATTTGAATCACAGCTAAACAAATCTTTGGAGAATCATTGAGCAAGGCTTCTACCCGCATGATCCAAACAACTTCACCCCAAGAGAAGAGGTGGACAATCAATACAATCACTCCGCTTTGTTAATCCTTCAAGATGCGGTTCCTCCTGAAGATCTATCCCACTTACGTCCCTTCACTCGTGCAAAGGATTGTTGGGAACACATCGTATCTCTGTACAAGGGAAGCTCAAGCATCCAACGGTCCAACTTTGAAGTGTTCCTTGATGAGGACGATGAGTTTGTGATGCTCGAAGATGAGGATCCACGTGATCTCTACCAGAGGGTGACAACTCTTGCGGTTGCTCTCCAAGATCATGGGAGCAAGGATACGGATGACAACTGGATAAAACGCAAGTTTCTCAAGGCCATCATGCCATTCAACAAGGCCATGTCTTCCGTGATTCGTCAAAGGCCGGACTTTCACACCTTAACCTCTAGTGAAGTGTTGGATGAGTTTATTGCCATGAACATCATGAACAAGACCGCCGACAATGCTCTTGCTCGTGTCTGGTCAAAGAAAAGCTCATCCACCCTTGCTTTGAAGGCCAAGGCCATTCCGGAAGAAGAATAGGAGGAAGAAGAGGAGAGTTGCCCCGAGGACACCAAATATGCTTACCATGAGAACATGGCTCTTGCGTCAAGGCAATTTTGGAGCAACAAGAGGAACTCAAGGCCCAACTTCAGCAAGAACAACTCAAGTGGGTCAAAGAACAAGCAACGAGTAAGGACTTGCTACAATTGCGGCAATGTGAGTCACTTTGTGGCGGAGTGCCCGTACGAAAAGAGGGAAGACAATGGTGGCAAACTCATTCATAAAGACAAAGCCAAGTCTTTCCCTAGCAAGAACAACTTCACCAAAAAGACTCCTCCAAAGGGCTTGGTGGCACATGAAGAGTATCCCTCCTATGATGAGGAGGAAGATACAAGTGGAGAAGGAATGGCAACGGCAACCATTGCCATTGCTACATCTTCCTCCTCCAAGGTGTCTCTCTTCGGCGCTCCCAACGAAAACACCATTGCCAAGTGTCTCATGGCCAAAGGTATCAACAAGGTAACTCCTAACATCAAAACCACCATCGTTACTACTCCATTGTTAGATTGTGTTGATGATAGTGAGGTGGTGAAAGTTGATGAGAATGAGTTTACCAAGTTCATGAGTAAGCTCAAGGGAGATTCCAAGAAGCACTTTGTTGCTCTCTTGGAACAACTTGATGAGGCCAATGATATCATTGAGTCGCATGAGGATACTATCTCCAATTTGGAGGGGCATAGTCGTGACTATGCCGATGAGATTGCGGATCTTTCCATTGCTCTAGAGGAAGAGCGAGGTCTACGTTTGACTCTTGAGGAGTCACACAACGTTGATCATGCTAAATTGCAAAAAGATCTTGATCATGCTATTGTTCTTACTCGTGTGCTCAAATCCGAGAAAGTTGCACTTGGGGCTGGCCATGATAGACTCAAGGAAGAGTTTGATACACTCGACAAGGCTCACAAGGTCTTGAAGGTTGTTCATGCTTCTCTCAAAGAGTCTCATGATCAACTCCAAGTGAAGCTAACTAAGGAGATTTCCACATGTCCTTCTTTCGTTCTAATTGATAATGCCCATGCTACTAACTCTTGTTGTGAGCATGTGCATCTTGTGGAGGAAAATGCCAAGTTGAAAGAGCAACTTGAGAAGGGCCTTGTGACGTGTATACAAGGCGAGAAGAACCTCAATGACCTTTTGAGCAATCAAAAGTAAGTTGTAGGAAAGGAAGGACTTGGGTTTGTACCCAAGTCAAAGAAGAAGAAGAAGAACAAGACCAAGCAACCTCTCCCGCTCAAGCAAACCTTTGTCAAGGCGGGTGAGGGTGCTCATGAGAAGAAGAAGAACAAGGAATTGGGTCGTATTGCCATGAAGGGCAAAACCGCTCCTACCAACAAAGCCGGCGACTTTAACCCCTCTTATGTTTTGTGTCGTGCTAGTGATGGGCATGTTTATGCCAAATTTGTTGGTTCTTATTATGAGTACATTGAATGGTCTATTTGGGTTCCTAAGACCCTTGTTACTAACATCAAAGGACCCATTCAAAAATGGGTACCTAAATCCAAGCATTGATCTCTTGTAGGAGTTTGCTTCCGGTGGGGTGTCATGGTTGCTCGATAGTGGAGCAACAAATCATATGACCGAGAGCAAGGACTTGGTGGTGGATGTGCATCCAATTCCATCTATGCCCACCCATGTCCAATTCGGTGATGCTTCAACTTCTAAGGTATTGGGACTTGGCAAGGTGGTCATCTTTCAAGATTTATCGATTGAGAAGGTCATGCTTGTTCAGTCCCTTGCATACAATTTACTTTCTGTTCATCAACTTGCACTTATGGGCTTTGCAACATTCTTTGATGTTGATACCGTGGCCCTTTTGTGGAGCAAGACTCTTAAAGTAGCCTTTGTTGGGCATGTCAAGAACGGTTTCTATGTGGTGAACTTTTCGGAGCGACCCACTAAGACAGCAACTTTTCTAATGGTTAAAGTTGATGTGGGTTGGCTTTGGCATCGCCGACTAGCCCATGTCAATATGAGATCTTTGCAAAGTCTCCTCAAAGGGGATCACGTCCGTGGACTAACAAATGTGAGTTTTGCCAAATACCGTGCTTGCAGTGCTTGTATCGAAGGAAAACTTCATGAAACGGCTCAGCGACCCTCGACTATCATCTACTCGAAGAGGCCCTTGGAGCTCCTTCACATGGATCTCTTTGGTCCTCCATCCTTTGATAGTCTTGGTGGAAGAAAGTATTGCTTGGTGATTGTGGATGACTACTCAAGATATACATGGGTATACTTCTTCAAGAGGAAGAGTGAGACTCAACAAACCGTCATCAACTTTGCTAATGAAGCTCAACGTCAACATGAAGCAAAGATTTTGATGATTAGAAGTGACAATGGCACCGAGTTCAAGAACTACACCTTGGATTAGTTTCTTAGTGACGAGGGGATCAAGCACCAATATGCCGCGCCCTATACCCCTCAACAAAATGGTGTGGCGGAGAGGAAGAACCGGACGTTGATGGACGTGGCAAGGACCATGATGGCGGAGTTCAAATCTCTGTACAACTTTTGGGCCGAAGCCATCAACACTGCATGTCATGCATCCAATAGGCTCTACCTCCGCAAAGGCTTGAACAAGACTCCATATGAGATACTTACCAACAACAAGCCCAACCTCAAGTACTTCCGGGTGTTTGGTTGTAAGTGTTTCATTCTCAAGAAAGGTGTTTGTTTGTCTAAATTCGAACCTAGAGCTCAACAGGGCATATTTGTTGGCTATGCTACAAACTCTCATGCTTACCGTGTCCTCAACAAGTCCACCGGACTCATTGAGGAGACGTGTAATGTGGAGTTTGATGAAAATAACGGCTCCCAAGTGAAGCAAAGTGGTCTTTGTGATGTAGGTGATGAAATTCCTCCCCAAGCCATAAGAAGAATGGGGATTGGTCAAATACTCCCCATTGAGGAACCCCTTGTGGCCGAAGGAGAAGGACAATGCTCTACTCGAGTGGAGCCATCACCTACGCTAGACCCACACGCTTCCGAAGAACAAAGTGAAGGCCCTCAACGCAATGAGCTAGATCAAGGGCAAGAACAACCCCATGGAGATGGTGATGCACCAAATGATGCCCAAGATCAAGTTCATGCCTCCGAGCTCGCTCAAGATCAAGAGCAAGCTCAAGGTCAAGAGCAAGCTCAAGACGGTGCTCAAGATCAAGAGCAAGCTCAAGATCAAGAGCAAACTCAAGATGGTGCTCAAGATAATCCTCAAATGCCCATCGAGGAACTTTTGGAGCGTCGTGCCGCCAAGGTGGGTTCCAAGCTCGAGCGTCAACAACATGTCATGGAAAATGTGCTTGGAAGCTTGAGAAAAGGGGTAACTACTCGTAAACAATTATCAAACTTTTGTAAGCATCACGCATTTGTTTCATGTGTTGAACCCCAAAAGGTACATGAGGCGCTCGATGATGAGGATTGGCTTGAAGCCATGCATGAAGAACTCAACAACTTCGAGCGCAACCAACTTTGGGAATTAGTGCCAAGGTCAACGGAGGAACACAATGTCATTGGGACCAAATGGATCTTTAAGAACAAGCAAGATGCGAATGGTGTGGTTGTTCGAAACATGGCAAGATTGGTGGCACAAGGCTACTCCCAAGTCGAGGGTATCGACTACGGTGAAACCTTTGCCCCCGTTGCATGTCTAGAATCTATTTGCATGTTGCTTGCATATGCTTCTCATCATGATTTTAAGTTGCAACAAATGGATGTGAAAAGTGCTTTCCTCAATGGTCCTTTAAATGAGTTAGTATATGTCAAACAACCTCCGGGGTTCGAGGATCCCAAGTTCCCCACTCATGTATACAAACTTAAGAAGGCGCTCAATGGGCTTAAACAAGCCCCACGTGCGTGGTATGAGCACCTCACCGAGTTGTTACAAGATCGTGGGTTTGAAATTGGGAAAATTGATCCCACTCTTTTTTACTAAGAGGGTCAAAGGGGATTTGTTCATATGCCAACTATATGTTGATGATATTATCTTTGGTTCTCCTAACAAATCTTTCAATGATGAGTTTTCCGCACTAATGACCGAGAAGTTTGAGATGTCTATGATGGGAGAGTTGAAGTTCTTCCTTGGGTTCGAAGTCAAGCAAAGAAGAGCATGAACGTTCATCAACCAAGCCAAGTATACCCAAGACATGCTCAAAAGATTCAAGCTAGAAGATGTCAAGCCCGTCAAGTTTCCAATGCCCACCAAATGCAAGCTTGACAGTGATCCCAATGGTAAAGCGGTGGATCAAAAGGTATATCGCTCCATGATCGGATCCTTGCTTTACCTTTGTGCATCTAGACCAAATATCATGTTGAGTGTGGGAATTTGTGCACGGTTTCAAGCCGCACCTAAGGAAAGCCACTATGTGGCCGTCAAACGAATCTTTCGATATTTGGCTCATACCCCAAACTTTGGCTTATGGTACCCCAAAGGAGCAAGCTTTGATCTCATGGGCTATTCGGACTCGGATTGGGCGGGAGTTTGTGTGGAAAGGAAGTCAACTTCCGAAGGGTGCCAATTCCTTGGTCGCTCTTTGGTGAGTTGGTCTTTGAAGAAGCAAAATTGTGTGTCTCTGTCTTCCACCGAGGCCGAGTATGTAGCCGCCGCAAGTTGTTGCGCACAATTGCTATGGATGAGGCAAACTTTGAAGGATTACGGTGTCACTTGTGACAAAGTGCCTCTTCTATATGACAATGAAAGTGCTATCAAGATCTCACTCAATCCGGTGCAACATAGCAAGACCAAGCATATTGAGATTCATCATCACTTCATTCGGGATCACATCAAGCAGGGAGATATTGATATCATCTACATCAACACTCAAGAGCAACTAGCGGATATATTCACCAAGCCTCTAGATGAAGCAAGATTTCGCAAGTTAAGGCATGAGCTAAATATCATTGATTCGAGCAATGTGGCTTGAGTCTAGGCACACCCCACCACACTCATCATTATATCTTGTTCTAGATGTAGGCATGGACATAGGGGGAGTGTTGTTCTCTCAATGAACTCTCCCTCCCCCCATTATGCATAAATCGATCACGTCTTTCACATTAGCCATTTTTATGGTACTTGTGCTTCAAAGATGATTTTTGGTCATGGGCCCAAGGTTAAAATCTTCGCGGTGCCATACCAATTGACTCAAACATAGGTGGCTTCGGCCACCGCCCTCTCCTTGAGAGGTGTTTGGTTTTCTTCGTTTTTTGTTCTAGTCGGGTTGGTTTGTGTTTTTGCTTTGAGTCTCTCCAAGGGTGCTTCTCTTGTTTTGGTTGTTTTCTGCTCTTGGAGTTGCTCCCTCGGTTTGTCCGTGTTTCATTTCGTTTTTCTCTTTCATTGCTAAGCCTTTCTCTTCTGGCTCTACTTGTTGTCGCTGGAGCGGTACTACCACTGTAACTGGGCGGTACTACCGTTCGTGGCTTTAAGCGGTACTACCGCCCAGCCGCGCGGTACTGCCGCTGCGAGGCGGGGCGTGGGGGATATGAATCGGGCAGGGGGAGTTTTACTCCCCCATACCCATTCGCCTTTCTCTCCCTCGTCTCTTCCTCTCTCCAGCGACGAACAAGCAGCCGGGAGGCCACCGCTGGGCCGCCATCTCTGGGCCGTCCTCCGTGTTTCTGACCGGTGGGATCGATCCCCACCCTTTCCTCTTGCCATGGATGCCGGTATTGCCCCCGCTCTTCTCCTCATTGCTTCTAGTTTTCGGATCTAGGCTTTTGGGCAATATTCTTGGCCTTTGTCGATTTTTGGCCAAATCGAGGCTTGAGTAGGACGTAGAAGGCTGCTAGACTAGGTGGATTGGGGATTGGTAGGAGAGAATTTGAATTTAGCACCCCCGGTAGTATTGGATCCAACAGCGGCAGTGGTCAGACCGCCGTCCTCCGCCTTGGGCGGTACTACCGCTCCCCTGGAGCGGTACTACTGCTTGTAGGTGGCACTACCGCTCTCTGGAGGCGGTACTACCGCCCGGGGTGCCGTATTCCGTTTCTCTCATACAAATCCTTGATTTTTTTTTGCTTCTTTCTGCTGGCTTATGCAATGTTTTTCTTTTGCTTTCCTTGCCATCGTGTGTGGGTTCCAGGTGATGGCAATTCGGAGCATCATGTCTGCCGCATCAACCCCAAGTGTCCTGGAGGGTCAAAGCGCTATCGCACTTCTGAGATAGCTGCTGCATCATCAAGTGCTTAACCAACGCAGCCCAAGCCGCCAACCAAGCAAGTTGCGAACAAACCAAAGCCCAAAGTCAAGGCTGTGTCAGAGATGTCTGCTAAGGAGTTCTGTGTGGCTCGTCGCCGCAATCCGTATTCGCATCCTCAAGAATCGGCTCTTATCAACTGCCCCTTATGGAACCGACAGCAGTGGTCTATCTACTTTGATGTGCTCAAAGCAAAGAAGAACCTCTTTGTGGGTGTCCGTTCCATTGACATTCCTTATTTGGAAAAGGATCGTGCCTACTTTGGAGAGGCTCTTGATATGTGTGCCCAGCTGAATATCCTCAAGATCATGGAGTTCAACAAGGATTTTGATGCTGACATAGTGGCTCAATTTTATGCCACGGTTCACCTTGGCACTGATGAGGAGAGGACATTAACATGGATGACCAATGGCAGACTTCTCACCGTTAAATGGAAGGCTTTCATGGAACTTTTGGGCTATGAGGATCAGGGACTTGACAACCCGGTTGGCTTTCGCCCCCACAAGGAGGCTACCTCTACTCACAAGTCTGCTCTTTGGCCATATAGCACGGTGAAGGTTAATCCTGTCACGAAGAAGAAGACATATGAGTTGTTTCCTTTCCTGTATATTCTTCATCGCATCTTCAGGCACACTCTTTTCCCTCGTGTTGGGAACTTGGATCAGGTTCACTCATATCTTGTGGATATGTTGCTCTTTTGCCAGCATGAGAAGGATGCAAACACTAGAGATTCTTTGGATGTGTCTCATGTCATGTGGTCGGAGCTACTCTCTGCCATCACTGAGCGCAAGTGCCCCATCTATGCCCCCTATCTGATGTTACTTATTGAGAAGGCATGGGCATACACCTATCCGGATGTTAGGTTGGAGACCGATGACTTGGTCTCCCATGAGATTGTTCAACTGCGACAGAAGGAGCATTGGGGCACTCCTGTTCTGGAGACTGAGACTCATTTGGGAGATGATGAGGATGAGGCCGATGATGATGATGAGTATGAGCCCTCTGGAGTGGAGCCATCTTGGGCTAAGAAGCTCAAACTAAAGATGAAGAAGCTTTTCTGTATGGAGTCTCGCGGGTAGTATATGGCCCATGTGTCAGAGAAGAAATCTCGCAGTCGTCACAAGGCTCTTATGCGTCAGCTTGGTGTTGAAGTTAACAGTGGGTCAGAGGACAAGATCACAGACGAGGAGGAGTGGATCTCTCAGCACTATCCCTGGACGGATTCAGAGACCGATCAGCCTACTATTGCAGACGACGGAGGCGCGAGCAGCCACGCGGACCTGTGATGATGGGGATCTCCGGCGTTGCTATCACCTGTTACTATTGTAGCACTCTTTGCCCTTTTTGGTGTCTCCATGCCAAAGGGGGAGAGAGTTAGGGATTTGCCGAGTTGCGAGTGCGTCTTATTTGCTGTGCTTTTCTCGCTCGTGAACTCTTTTATCGTTCGTTTGCTTTGGTTTGGTTTGTGCCTGTGAGATTTGGTTATCCTGCCATATGGTGTGAGACATATGCTATCTTATTATTATCCTATGGTTATCTAGTACCTTGGTAGTATGTGAGCTGCATGCTTATCTTATGTCCTTCTTATGCTCACTTACTACTTCTTGCATCCTAGTTTACGTTTCCCATATTGTAAGATGCAAGTGTTGCCAGTCTATAAAATATAGGGGGAGTGTTGATCCTAGTGTGTGTGCTTTGCATTCCAAAAGCACTCTTAAATTAAGTGCACACATCTAGGGGCAGCCCGTCTATATTTTGTAGCTTCTGGGGTTTGCTTATTCTCTTGTTATATCTCTATGGAAATCTCGTGTTGTCATCAATCCACCAAAAAGGGGGAGATTGTTAGGGCATATTTCTCTCTAAATGGTTTTGGTGATTGATGACAATGCATTTGCGGACTAATCGTGTGCATTGGGCATTTCAGATATACATTCATATGGCACGAGACGATTTCTTCCCCTCGGTGTTTAACGTGAAGACGGTATAGATTTCCTTTGTTTCAGTTTTGGTGGACTTGAGTCGTAGAAGATACCGTACTATCAAGAGGGGGTCCGTATCGGAAAAGTTGGGTGGAATGAACACGTACACATCTCTTTTGCACCCCCAACTCTTTCCCGCATCTTTGGAGGATCCTTCGTTATTATGGAAGTGGCATTGGAGAGGCGCCAACGGTAGTACTGTGGATGGATGCAGCAGTACCGCTGAGTGCAACAGGCGGTAGTACCGTTGTAGCAGCGGTAGTACCGCCCAGAGCCTCAAGCGGTAGTACCGCTCCAGTACCGCTGTACTACTGCCTCGATTTGGGACTCTGGTATTCCGTGTCGGGTTCGGCGGCAGTAGTAGCGGCAGTAGGAGCAGTAGTACCGCTCGTAAGCGGTACTACTGTGCCTACCACCGCTACTAGTGCCGCTCAAGGGCTTTTTTCTTCTGTTCCTTACCCCTGTGCTCGTGTAAGGTGATGTGCGAGGCCCCAGCGGTAGTACCGCTGGGCCAAGCAGCAGTACCGCTGCGGCAAGCGATAGTACCATGCGCTACGGGCTGAGAATGGGGATAACGGTTGGATTGTTCCCCCCACTATAAAAAGGGGTCTTCTTCTCCAAGAAGACTCACCTCTTCTTACCCTAACTCCATTGTTGCTCCAAAACTCATTTTCGCCTGATATCTCTCCCTAGCTAATCAAACTTGTTGATTTTCTAGGGATTGGTTGAGAAGGCCCGGATCTACACTTCCACCAAGAGAAATTTGATTCCCCCCACTAATCCCTTGCAGATCTTGTTACTCTTGGGTGTTTGAGCACCCTAGATGGTTGAGGTCACCTCGGAGCTGAGGGAGTCCTGGATTAGGGGGTCCTCGGGTGTCCGGACTATTTGATATGGGCCGGACTAATGGGCCGTGAAGATAAAAACAGAAGACTATCCCCCGTGTCCGGGTAGGACTCCTGTATGCGTGGACTGCAAGTTTGGTGTCCGGATATACTATTCCTTCCTCTGCAAACCGACTCTATACAACCCTAGATCCCTCCGGTGTGTATATAAACCGGAGGGTTTAGTCCATAGAATCTATCAGAATTCTCATAGGCTAGACAGCTAGGGTTTAGCCATTACGATCTCGAGGTAGATCAACTCTTGTAACCCCTATACTCATCGAATATAATCAAGCAGGGCGTAGGGTTTTACCTCCTTTAAGAGGGCCCGAACCTGGGTAAACATCGTGTCCCCATCGTCCCTTGTTACCATTGATCGTGCTTTCATTGAGAGTTCCACTGTGTCGTCGACAGAAGGATCGGTGGCTCAACTTGTCGTCAGCGACGATGCTGTTTCCGGGGAGACCTTTCTCCCTGGTCAACTCTTTGTGTTTGGCGGCTTCGCTCTGCGTGCCAATTCAATTGGTCACCTCGAGCAGATCGACAGCTACGCCCCTGGTCATCAGATCAGGTTTGGAAGCTTGAATTACATCGCAGATATCCGAGGAGACTTGGTCTTTGAAGGGTTCTCGGCCTCGGCCGCCACTCTTCATCCACATGAAGGAAACCCGTCGGATCCGTCGTCAGATTCCGCTCAAGGATCGACTCTCGTGCCTGCCCTGGCCTTAGATCCAGGGCAGACCACTCTGTCCGAAGACGGGAGGATAAACCCCGCCAGACTCTCTCCCATTACGGAGCTTCCTGCCGGAGACCCAGAGGCGACTATACTGTCAGCAGACCCGCAGTCAAACGTGACTCTTCCTGACATCGGGGAGCCGGACTCACCTCTGGACGTCAACTCTGAACTCTCGAGGTCTGCGTCCATTGAGCTCAGTCAAGTGGTTATTACTGAACCTAGCTTCGCAGATCATCATACGCCCGTCCGGCTTTCGCTCTTAAACGAGACACTAGACCTAATGCGATCTCTCGCCATCACGGAAGTATCACCTCCGAACTACGACCAACCTAAATTGGGGGCTGAGAGTAGGGAATTTTACGTCCCACCCACCACCCACTTAATAGCCACTGTCGAGGATCTAACTGACATGCTAGACTACGCCTCCGAAGACATCGACGGTATGGACGACGATGTCGGAGCCGAACCAGGTCAAAACCCGCCTATCACTGGGCGTTGGACGGCCACTTCTACCTATGATGTATACATGGTGGACACACCTGAGAAGCAGGACGACGATGGCACTCAAGATCCAGATCAGGACAAGCCCGTCGATGATCCACCAAAGCGCCGGCGTCAGCGGCGCCGCTCACGATCACGTCGGGCGAAGGACAGCAACACCGGCACCAGAGATGATGACACTCCGGACAATGCCGAAGACCCTGTTGACCCTGCAGCAAAAGCCTCAAGGCCATCCTCTGAAGCACCATGTGTCATGACTGACCGTGAGTTGCTCATAAGCCTTCATCAGAAAGTTGACAAGAATCACCGATGGGTTAAGCGTCAGTTGGCTGCTGTTCAAGCCAACATGACAGTGACGCATAACACCGTCCGCAAGAACAGATATTATCTCCATGATATCTTTGATCGCACTTGGGCCATCCTCTCACACTTCAAAACAGATGAAGAACTTGATGCTATGGATTTTGACATGAACTTTGACTGGGCTGAACCGCCAAGGAAGAAGTTTAAGAAAACCCATGTTCCTCCTCTTATACCAAGTTCAGAGTCTTCATCGCGCACAACTGATGAAAATGAAGCTGTTGAAGACACTGCGGCTGGTCCTTCTGCATCGCGCGACCCGAACAACGCTGGCGCTCCCTCGACCTCTTCGTGATTTCCTTCAGGGGCGTTAGACCTCAGATTCCTCACCTTTTGGTCATTTGATGGCAAAGGGGGAGAAGTCTGAGTTAGTCTTCAAGCGGGTCGTTATATGGGTGGTTTTTGCTTAAGTTGCAACTCTTGATCTTATTTGGATTTGCTCTTTGATGAGTTGTAACTTAATAACTATTCGTCGTCTGACTCTTTTTGCTACACTTAATATGCATGCTCTGACCTTAAATATATCTGCTCATGCATGCACAATTTTGATGAGTTGTAACTTAATAACTATTGGTCGTCAGACGCAGGTCATCGAATTTTATTTTATTTTCGTTTTAGAAACTTGCAGTTGCTGGTCATCGAACAGGGAGCTCCTTTTTCTTTTTCTTTTTCCTTTTCTTTTTCTTTTTTGAGATGACGAACAGGGAGCTCCTGTTTACGAACAAAGCCCCTATACGCATACAGCGTGCCTATATGAGACGGCCCCATTAATAGCTTCCAATTTTTATTCCAATTATATGTTTGATATTTTTGCCTCAAAAATATATGTTTGATGTTAAATAGATTAAAAATACATTTGATATTAAAACATGATAGAACATGAAATAACGAAATATAAAAATGTTCCCTTGCCTCAATCGAAATGTTCATATATACAAACAAAAGTATTTGTCTTGTGTTTGAAAAATGTTCATGTTTGTAAAAAAGCAGATTTCCTAAATCTAAGTCGACTGAGATTTAGTGAAATCTTAGCCACGTGATCAGCCGTCGGATCAATGTCTTAAGATTAGTGCATAACCGAGGTCATGGGCTTCGTGTCACGGTTCACCTTCCCTTTAGTTTTTATATGGAGCCGGCTGGGACTTCACGGTTCTCTCTTTTTGTTTTTAAATGATGGCATTTTTCTTTTCTGTTTTTGTCAAGGGCAACATGTAGTGTGTACTTGCAAAAGGAGGAGATCGCCAGTTTTTCTTTTATGTATACATGTTCTTTGTCCACAATTTCATTTTTTTTGTTTCCTTTTCCATTTTGTTTGTTTTTGCCTTTATTTTTTATTTTATTTTTTCCTTTTGGGTTCAATTATATATATTTTTTTAGTTAGGGGTTTTATTTAAAAAATTAAGCTTGTTAAACGCAACTGCAAGTCAGTGGTGTTTTTGTCAGGAGGGTGATAACTCTATTTTAACGCATTTATAGAGCTCATTTGTTGCATATATCACCACATATCATATCCCACTAAACCAAATATATGTCCATTATGCATGATTTCTATTTTTCACTCTTTTCATTGTGAGCACTGTATAATTTATGGTTTTGGCTAGGTTTTATTAGTTTTATTAGTTTGTTGTGTTTATAGGTGTTTTGGAGCAACCAAGGACCAAGCATGAGAAAAGTTCTAATGGTGGGTTCAAAACGGAGAGAATCCAAGCACCAGACTAGCATTTGGAATGTCAAAAAAGACGTTTTCCAAAGTGCTGAAAATCAAGATCTAAACCACAAGTGCATCAGCTTAATTCACGTGATTCCAACGAGTCCAAGAAAGTCAAAATCGCAATTCATATGAAAAGTTACGACCATGATTGGTGACCTGCAAGTGCACAGGGCTATGTAGCATTCTCGTGATAAGTAAGATTTGTCAATCCCACAGAGACTGAAAAGGATGGCAAGCTAGACTGCCAGGATGCAACTTAATCTTCAAGCAAAGAGGCTAATGCATGTGCTTAACAGCCTGCTGAAGGAAGCGATCCGAGCGTTTGGCGGACCTTGATTACTCTCTTGTCTTATTCATTTTGTTCCATCATTCTGGTGTCATCGAACAGGGAGCTCCTATTTACGCACAAAGCCCCTAATAATATCACCTACGGGCCGGCCCAATAGCTTCGAATTTTTGTATTCTGATTTTTTTATTTTATAGATTTTAAAACGAGGAAACATTAAAATCTGATAAAACATCAAAACCGTGATATATAAAATGTCCCCTTACCTTAGTAGAAATGTTCCTATAAAGTGTTTCTAATCTTAGGTAAGTTGACCAAGGCGACTTCGGTACAACACATGCAATCCAGTCAACACGTCTACGACTTTAGTACGAATATTGATATATAGTGATTGCCCTACTTATAAGAATTTGAAATTTACAATAAAGATAAGTAACTGGCAATTTTGAACAACATTTCGGGTCACATACACACCATATATTGAACCCGACACATATTTTTTAAACCTTACACACATAGCATGAGAGACAGACAAGGATAAATATAGTGCTGATAAGCAATATGGGGCAAATTCACATGCTAATTTAGATTTGCTAGTATTCACATGGAGAACTTGTCCGTTTTGTCTCCTCAACGTGTGTTTTGGATTTATATTTGAAATCTTATACTCCCTCCACTCCAAATTATTTGAAGTCCTCGTTTTGTCCTCAAACAAACTTTGTTATATTTGTTCAATTTTTTAGAACAATATGCTAGTGTCTACAACATCAAGTATACAATGTACGAAAATCAAGGACGGAGCCAGGAACCCAACTTTTTTGCCATGCCATGTACAAGTATAGTGTTGAAACCTTCTATTCCGCGCCTAGGGCGCAGATAGCGAGTGAATTGATTGCACTGTGCTGTTATCATGTAAGTTGAGTTTTCTATTTTAACAGATTTAATGATTCTCAAAGAAAAAATTACCAAATTTAAAGAAAATGTAGTTTTTTTAATGGAATTAAATAAAGTTCATCAATTTAAAAAATGTTCATGAGTTTTAGAAAATTTTGAAGAAAAACAATGGTTCATGGATTTTGAAAAATGCACATATGATTTTCTTAATAAAAAGCATGAAATTTGAGAAGGATTACATATTCGAAAATATTGAAAAACACATTTTTTGTGAATTTTAAGAAAAATTTACAGATTAGAAAGTATTCATGAATTTTATAAAATGTTCATGAATTTTATATACGTAGCACTCGCTTGAACCGTTAAAGCTTATAGTACTTTGCGTGCGTAGGTGCATGCGTAGATGGACCTTTATGCTATGTACATGCATGTAAGTATATAAGTACAGTACACTCTGTGGACTAGCGTAGCAGGTTTTCAGGGGAAGATTGCCAGGATGCAACTTAATCTTCATGGAAAGAGGCCAACGCATGCGCTTAGCAGCCTGCTAAAGGAAGCAATCCGAGCGTTTAGCCGTCCTTGATTACAATACATATCTCGTACCCTTTTACTCTCTTGTCCTATTCATTTCGTTGCATCATTCTCGGATCAACTCAAATTTTGAGAATCTGGCGGGAGCAGGGCCGGCCCTGGGGAGGGGCAGGGGGGGCGACCGCCCCGGGCCCCCGAAGTCTAGGGGCCCCCTCCCGGGCATGCATGTTGCCCATGGGCTAGTCAGGTACGTATGTGTATATGTGCAGGTAAATCCATCCCACGAGAGAAACTGCGTCCTTCGTTTTGTTTGCGATCCAAGAGGGGACCCTCAACGAGATGTGGAGCCTGGCCCAGCGCATGGCCGACGGCCTGACCATCGGTCACATACAGCGCATAACCCACGTATCGTTTTTTCCAGCCAAACGATCACGTCAATCTCTAGTCACCCAATCGCGGGAGGGCCATCGCTGCCGATGCCGCCGCCGCCGCCGCGGCCACGATGGAGGATAAATCTGTAGGCTCGTCTTCACACCCTGGTAGGTAGGGAGGCTCATCTTCACACCCTGGTAAGTAGGGATCGCTTTGCTCTTTTTTGGATTGAATCCCGTCAGTTCGTATTGATTTTGAGATTTCTGCCCTTTCTTGCTCTACGCTGAAAAAATTGTAGTCCCCATGAGCAGGATTTTCGCTTCGATTCAAAAATTACGACTGTCTCCAAGGCATTCAGATGGTCCCTCCCATATAGAAGATTTCAATTTGGATTTTTGGATCAGGAATTCAGGATCAAAGTGGACACAAAATGATGCCTTTGTATCTGCATATGGTACAACTAGTACAATGAATCTTCTGTTCATTTCTCATATTGCTTATGAAATTTAACCCATCATCCGTATTAATTCTAGGGCTTTGAAGATGGTTTTTGTGCTTCATAAGATACCAAAGAAGTCTTATGAAAAGAACATGTATAAGGAGGCGGTGGATGTTTTGATAATGGCCCAGGTAAGCTTCCTTTATGTGATTGTTTTTGTCCTACTGTAAGAAGTATGTGCATCTTATAAATAGATATATATTGACAAAAACGATGTGAGGTCCGTAAATGTCCCAAGATAGATTCGGTTTGGCAAATTTACACATTGAAAAGAAATTATTGAATAAGATTGATATTCATATCATCATTGGAACCTTTACATCTACAAAGTTAGAAAAAAAAATAAGGTAATATATAAGGGCACCGATTCTTGTTTCGCCCCGGGCCCCCGAAATCTCAGGACCGGCCCTGGGCGGGAGCTCCGGTTTATGCACCTAGTGACGACTACAATCACCGAAGCGAATCGAAAGAGCGTCGTTGTCATCACCTCTCTCTCACCAGAGCCGAGCAAACGTTGTTGTATTGGACAGCCGGGAATTCGTTGCGCTAAGGCCCCATACAGGCTGGACTAGCATGCATGAACAATAACCGTAACCGATGAAGGGAAGCATAGATCGGAAGATCAAACTTGTTAACACATGAACAAAGACTGGAACCACACTGATCTACAAAAGATCAACACCGAGCAAATCCCACGAGATCTGATGGAGACATATCTCCACACACCACACACACACACACCCACACACAACACACACACACACACACACACACACACACACACACACACACACACACACACACTCTGACGACACTATAGACACACCATCTGGACGGGGATCGGGCATGGGAGACATAGTTCCTACTAGGGGGCATCACCGTCGCCACACAACCCAACAACATTGAATCAAACAAAGAACAAGAGCGGAGTCACATCGGATGCATGGCCGACCGGCGGCGGCGGCAGAAGGAGGAAAAACCTAACCCCTTGGGAGTCACCTCGTGACCGCGTATTAATTAGCGTTGTTCTGCTCATTCCGTCCAATCATTCAGAGGGAATTGGAGACCAATGATTTGTTGCACTTCTATTATGTCTTAGTAGATCCTTTTTGTTCTACGGTGATTGGTGATCTATTATGATTGATTTGAATTGTATGTTATGATATGTTGCTCTCCGTTGGTGTCCAACATATGAGCGCCCTCATATGTGGACCACACTTTAGAGTTAGTAGTATGTTGAGATAATTATGCATAGGGCAGCCGGAGTGACAGATATTACCGAGTCTGAGTATACGAGTTGATGCATATGAGATAAAGGGAGCCATAAATTTTAATGCTATGGTTAGGTTTTACCTTAATAAATTCTTAGTTCTCGTGGATTTTTGCTAAGAGTTTCAATCATAAGTACATGTTGTTGATGGATTTTGTTGCATGTTAGTATAGGCTTCTCTCACATATAAAATTATAATGTATGGCTATTGGTCTAGTAACGGTCACTTGCCTAATTTGACACCTACCACCTCTACTCCACACTCACTATCTTTTATTTTATTTCACCTTTACATTACAATAACTAACTTTTGTTTAGTAATACTTTATTATCTTACAAACTATCTCTTTTATACATGTAAAGTACTTTTGAGTTATATAGTCTAGGTAAAGCAAACGTTCGGGATGTATGTAGGGTTGTATCATTAGCAGATAGAACTTGAGAGAAAAAAATTCTACCTTTAGGTCATTTTGGTTTCGACACTCCATATTTACCACCTTCACTTCGAGAAGTACTATGTACTCCCTGCACTTGGGGATTATCAGTTGTGCACGCGGGATGCACTACGCATAGAGGAGTACAAGTTTACTACAATGGCGAGTACAGGTTGGGTAAAAAGGCTCGTCGAAACCTATCAACATGGAATCTATTTTCAAAGCTCTCACATGAGAAGAACGATAGTGAAAACATTTTGTGATTTGGCCACATGCTGGGGAGATATTTAGATTTGAAAACCGGATCTCGGGAAATAGAGCGCACACAGTCAAACTCTCGTCCCACCGAACCATGAAAAAACTCATCAAAACTCTCTCGTGGGGACAAATGGTGTTAATATATTGTGCCACTTGTCACCGCCAAAGAAAATATGTTGGTTGGCGTAAGTCCAGTCGGTAGTATGCAATTGCATGCTAGTAAGATATGTTCTTTTAACATTTGACCTTTATCTTCTAATCACGAAATTAAAACAAGCCTAGTTTGATTTAACAAATGTTTTCTCTCTTTCAGTTTTCAAATATTTTTTATTTTTTACAATTGTAATTGTATTTTCTATTTTACTAATTTTATATCAATTTTCATCACGTATTTAAAAATGTTCATTGTGTACTAAAGATGCTCAAGATGTATTTAAAAATTCTCAAAGTGTATTGAAGAAATGTTCATCGTGCATTCAGTTTTTTCGCCTTATTCCAAAATATTTGTCATGTATTATAACAAGTTCAGTGTGTATTTCAACATTGTTTAATGTGTATTTAGAAAATTTTCAACATGTATTAAAAATATATTTCTTCTGTGTTTCAAAAAATTCTAATTACGTCAAAATATATTTCTTCTATATTACTATTTTCTGTAAATTGTTCTTTGGGTATTAAAAAAACTCGATTTTTATTATCAAATGTTTAGTTTGTATTTTAGATATATTTTTGGTGTATTGAAACATGATACGATCATTTTTAAAATATGCGGTTACATTTCAAAAAACATGGAAAATATTTGTTAAATACATAGTGGGCATTTTTTTGAATAAATGATAACATTTCTTTAAATACCCCCATAAAACTTTTGAAAGTACATGACATTCTTTCTTAAACACGTTGAACATATTTGGAAATATACGACAAACATTTTCGGACGACATGGAGAACATTAGTTTCATGTGCGATTAACATATTTATAAATGGACAATGAAATTTCCTGAAAAGAGGGAGAACTTTTTGAAAATACACTATGAACAGATTTAAATGCATGATGAAAAATTGGTTTGTGGAAAATTTTAAATACATTATGAGCAATTTTAAAAAACACAATGTAGAAAATGAAAATTAACAAACAAAAAGGAAATAGGTGAAAGAAAAAGGAAGCATGATGAAGAAAAAGGAAAAAAAAGCAAACCATAAAATAATAGAAAAGGAAAGGAAAAACTCGCAGTTTCATAGCACAAATATGTGCATGAAGAAACCGAAAGGAAAATCACTAGCGGGGCCGTGACCCACGAGAAATTACGTGAAGACGAGTGATACATCCACTTGCGATATTTAGCTTTTGCGCCGGCAAACAACGCAAATCCCAGTAGGCGCCACTTTTAGCTATATTGGGACAGGGCGCCCGCACCCTTCATTCTAATGGTCTGGCCCATCTAAGGCACCTTCACGGGAAGCTCGTCCTGGTTTTTGGAAGGTTCCAGAAGCTTCATAGCCATTTTTCTGGGAATCTTTGTCCAAAAAAAGGTTTTGGGGGATCTTCTATAAGCTTTCAGTCGGTTAAAAAAATCATTTTAGGCTTTTGGTTTTCAGTTTTCTTTCAAATGCATGATTTTTTTTCAAACTTCTGAAATATATTTCCTAAAGTTGTGAGTTTTTCAAATTTATATTTATCCAAATTCATGAAGTTTCTTCAAATTTAGAAACTTTATCAAACTGGTTTAAAAAAAATTTAAACTTTTGCAAATTATATTTTATTGAATTATTTTTAAAATATGAACTTTTTCCCAAATTCCTGATTTTTAAACATTGGAATTTTTTAAAATTTATGAAATTTATGGTTTTTTAAATTTCCATATTCCTCTTTTTCAAAAGTCAAGGTTCAACCAGTCACCTGCGCTAAATGAGCTGGCCCATACAGGCGGCTATAGGCGCTATAGGGGCAAACTGACGCTTGAAGCACTGTATAGGAGCTCATCAGACTGACGCAACAACAGACGTTCCTATATGAGCCGACACATGTGCGGCCCATTAACATGTATTAATTTTAAATTTTTATATAAACCTTGAAATAATGTTAATTTCACTTCTTTATATAAAAATTACAGGTAAAAAACATCGTCACATGCTATAAAAAAAACATGCATTAACAACCAGTTCTGTAGTTGAAAAAAAAATCTTTATACATTCGAAGAAAAGCAGTGAAAATAAATATTTCTGTATTTTAGAAATGTTTAGTTTTCTAAAAATAATTATTGTACATAAAGTTAAATGTGCATATGAGTTCACTTTCCCAAGTGAACAAAGAAATAGACACAAAAAACAAAGATATAAAAGAAAAAAACATAAAGGAAAACATTAAAAAGAAAAATAAATAATAATATAAAGTAAAAAATGTAAAAATCTGTATTTATTTTTTGCGGTAAAAATATAAAAACTTTTCTTTAAAGAAGTAGAAAAAATAAAGAGGAAATAAACTGCAACATAAAACTAGAAAATAGTAAAAAAATGAAAAAAAAAAGTGGAAAGCAAGTCGTCGCTATAAGGCCGACTAGCGCAATAACGCATGGGAGAGATATATGCTGTTTCCGATATCGGTTGCCAACTTACCATACTTGGTGGTATTTGAAATTTCTGCTAAAAATAAGTATTTGATTTTGTTTCAGGTTATAGACAGACCATATATCTATCATGTGATTCATGTGACCAAATTTTAAAACTGCACACACAACATAACATGAGAAACAAACAAAGAAGCAAAATGGTCAAAGTTCACGTGCCAATTTAAATCTGCTAGTATTCACGTCGAGACATGTCTTTTTTTTTTCCTGGACTTGTGGTTTGGAGTTAAAATTGAAACCTTATGCCTCCTCAATTCCAGATTATTGGAGTATCTAGCTTTGTCTTGAGTCAAACTTCTCTATATTTGAGCAAGTTTATAGAAACTTGCCTTTATATTTGACCAAGTTTATAGGAAAATTTGCTAATATTTACAACATCAACTATACATAGTATGAAAATGTATTTTACGTTGAAATAATGAAACAAATTGAGTAATATCGATGTTGATGTTTCTTTCTGTAGACTTCTTTGTCAAACACTAAAAGATTTGACATGAAAAAAACTAAAATTTCAAATAATTTGTAGCGAAGGAAGTAACATGCATTGTACATATATGTAGTGTTTATATCCATTATTTTTCTCTTTGGATTTTTGAACATTTCTAAATAGGGTAATCATGGTTGAGTACAGTCGGTGCACCATGGTCCCAATTCACCCACATCACTAGCCCGATGAGACGAGAGTTGGTTTGGCTAATTTCTCATGTGGTGGATGAGATATAGCAGTCAAGATGGCGAGATCCAAAAATCTAGTTCCTGGAATCAACCCATGTTTTTAATTACGAATGCAACACTTTCTAACGACTTTATAAAAAGTTTGTACATACAAAAGTCACATGCTTTTGAGCAAAACATAGCCATGCAAAGTTATAAAGAAAACAATCCCTATCCTCCTAGAAGATAGTTCTGGGCCGAGCCGACATAGGGGCAATAACCATAGACATCATCTCTTCATCTTCAAAAGCTAAATTGGCCACCTCCATGGTAATATAAGTAACTTGGTTCGCGAGGAATACGACGGTTTTGTTTTCATCCAAACATTCTGAAGCAGCATAGAGAAGCCACCCATTTTGCTGGAGCTTGAGGGGTCCATTCTGATAGTAAGAAGGATGTCGACGACATCAACTTACTACCTGCCTTCAGTTGATAAGATAGACTCATGTTTCTCGATCATCAGTTTGACCAACAAGATGTGGATTACATGCTACAAAAAGTATACCATTGAATTCGAATTTGACATAAGTTTTTAGTAAATATGTTTTGTGGCATATAAGTAATATTTCGTTGATAAATTTGAGAGAGCGATTCATATCATTCAAAGAATAAACAGGCACATACACAATTTTTTGTTGTTGTTGTTGTTGCGGCAAACAAAGTGGTTGTGTTTCATGGGAGATATACAACCTTAGTTATCTATCTGAAATGGTGTTCTGCTTCATTTGTTAAAGGTGTCACCCCGAAGCTCTGACACTTGCTTTTTGGGTGAACATCTTTTATCCTGGCGTTCATTGGTTGGACCTACAAATTGCTATTATAGTCTGGACCTTATCCTGGTGGGGTGGAGGAGTTTCCTTGTTTGTTGGAGTTGCGATGTAGATTATCACTGACTGTGGGCTCACTGACTGTGGGCTCTGCACATGCATGATAAAAATGGCAATATGACAAAAATAGCAAAATGGCAATATGACAAAAATATCAAAGGATGTGGCCTAGAGCCCTAGATTTTTTGGGCTAGCCAGCCAATAAAAATGCTTTACGTTCGCCACAAGTTGACCGTATACAGGAAACAAGAAAACCTTAAAACGGAACGGATATACACTCCATGGTAACACAACCACGTCGGCAGCTATCCCGAGCCCAGCCACAAGCAGCCGGTCGCGGCAGTTTTCAAAACTCAATTTGACAAAGCAAGCGCGACCAACCAGGAGCATGCATGTACTATACTAGTAGTATATGTATACCTGACGATACATACTTCCGTATTAGATTCCAAGGAAATTACGTAGTACTCTAGTATGGCTCATGACTGGAACTTCTGATCGCGACGCAGTCACCTTCGTCCAATTAGCAGACAATGGAGCTGAGAGTGACTAAGCGAGACCTGCCAAGACACGAAGATAAGATGGACACGCACGCGACGTGCACGACGCGTGCAATCCAGCGCAAATCTATTACGTATCGGCTAAGTATTACAATACGGCTAGTTATCTACTAGCTGCATCAGCCGGCCATGGATGCTGGGTCTCAGAAACTTCTCATAACACTTATCCTTACGTGTGTAAGATTTAACAGCGACGTTCCCTGTAGGCAATACATATCTGTCCGCTAATCCGACACCGAACATGGACAAGTAACACAAGGGGCTACAGATAGCCACGTACGTACTTAACTAGAGTATGAAATAAGGAACTGCAGAGAAGTCGACAGCAGTTGCACCAGGACCAGTGGTTTCAGTCGACAGGTTGCGCTTCCATACGCGCCACCTCAACCACCTGTGCATTTTAGCTGTTATATTTCATAGTTTCTCTATAAACCAGGAGCTACCTAGGTCTGCTCACCAGTTCTCTTTGGAACACAAGGAGTTAATTGCAAAGGAAGTACCACACTTGGGGCAGCTGTAACGGATCAGTACCACTATTCAGTTTCTTTGCAAGTCAGTACCAAGACTGGGGCTAATCGTTGCAATACGGGCTAAGCGGCGTATAACGCTGTATTGACGCTATATCTGACAACCCGGCCCCACCTGTCAGTTGACAAGCTGGCGAACCGGCGCGCCGCTCGGCTGACTAGGACCGGCACCGGCTCGGTCGGTCTATAGGCCTGGTCGAACCCAACTCCCCTCGAACCCAACTCACTCACTCCCCTCGAACCCTAGCCCTCGCCCCACTCGAGCTCTCGTCCTCCGATTCGCCGCCGACCGCCGCGCAGTCCCCCGCCGCCACCGCGCCATGGTGCACGAGGATGAGAGCAGCGACGACTACTCCAGCCTGCAGTACATGAACTCCTCCGACGACGACGGCATGCTGTACCGGGTGAGTGGTGTAGCTAGGGTTAGGGTTCCTGCTTTTGGGGATTTGATCTTTGATTTGGGGGTTTTGGTTCATTTTGCTCATGTAGATCCCTGCCAGCATTGAAGACCAAGACTACATGGGCATTGAGACTGGAACCATTGTTCCCTGCAAGCACCATGGGCTGCCATGTGAGAGGCGTGTAGCCTTTGAGGGATTTGAGACGGGCAGGAGGTTCTTAGCCTGTCCTCTTAAAGTAAGATTCTGCACTTTCTATGTTCTTTGTATTAAAATGAGTTGGTAGTAGCCCCACAGTATTAAAAATGGTAGTAGTTTGGTCCAAGTAAGATTCTGTTCTTGTGATTGCCATTCTTTAGCCAATTAGTAGTACTGATGCACTGATGCTGATCATTGGAGTAGGCATGTGTTAATTTTATATGTGGCCAGGAGCTTAGTTTCCAGTGCACATCATTGTTTAAGCACTGATGCTGATTGTTTAGTGCTTTATGAGTGCTTTATAGTTGTTGTACTTTTTGTAATGATTAAATAAATTGGCTATGAGATTGGGTTGCAGTGCACATGCTGTGTTGTTCTTTAGGTCATTGATAATTGTAGTATTTGATTGAAATTTAGTTAGCAAGTTCTGTTGTTCTTTAGTTCTTTACTTAAGATCATATTCTTTAATTGTAATATTTAGTGTAGCTGTGATGTTCTTTACAATCATATTCTTTAACAAATATAGGTGCTGAATATATTGCAGGAAGGTCAGAACTGTGGTTCTGTTCAATGGGTTGACCCAGAGTGGCCTCCTACAATGCAGAATGCATTGTTGAAGCTATGGGAAATGTATCAAGACAGCATGAGTGATAGGAGGAGGGATAACCTGGAGAGTTCACTCACTATTCACCATTTGACAGAAGAAGAAAATAAACTGGAAGCCAACTATGACAAATTAGTTGAAGATGTTCATCAACTTTTGAATGCCCAAGAGGATAGGGTGCTGGATTTCAGATATTTGCAGTCTAAGATGGAGAGTGCAGAGGAGAGGAAAGCTGAGGTGACCAACTCAGTTGTCTCAGATATGAAGACAGAGATGGAGAAGAAAGAGGCAGAGATCTTCAAGCTGCAAGAGAAGTATGCAGTCCTTATGAACCTGACAACAGCTCAAGGCACTATCATCAGGAACCTGAAGTTCAACCATTTGAAAGAGAAGGAAGTGCTTAGTGCAGCCATGAGGAACTTGCAGTTCCAGGTTGATGAACTCACTAAGTCTCAGGAAAAGCTCACCCAAGATAATATCAAGTTGAAGCAGGTTGATGAACTCACTAAGTCTCAGGAAAAGCTCACCCAAGATAATCTCAAGCTGAAGCAGGTTGATGAACTTATTAAGTCTCAGGAAAAGCTCACCCAAGAGAATCTCCAGCTGAAGAATCACATTGGTGATCTGAAGAAGGGACATGATAAGCTCATCCAAGAGAATCTCCAGTTGAAGGATCACATGGGTGATCTAAAAAAGGGACATGACAAGCTCACTAAAGATAGGGCTCAGCTCAAGCTTCAGATTGCTGATCTGTTGAAGGCAGAGGAGAAGAACAAGCAGAAGATGAAGGGGATCCAGGCCATCTTGGATGAATGAACAAGATGAAGAGGCTGCTTAGCTGACCTTTTGTGAAGTAGTGTTATTAGCTAGTAAATTTGAACAATGGATCTGTTCTGTATGTCTGTATGGATCTTTTAGTTGTAATTATGGTTCTGTAAGAATCTATTAAGTATGTTGCTTTAAGTTGTGAACTATGTTGAACTCCAGTATGTTGCTGTAAGAATCTATTATGGTTCTGTATGGATCTTTTAGTTGGAATTATCTTGCTTTTCATAGATGCTTCATAGAATGGTGAAGTTATGAAGTTTTATCATCTTTGTGTCTTTCATAGATGGATGTAGTTAGCTAAACCCTAACACTTTGGCTATTTTGGGTTCCGTCGATGTCGACAACCCCTAAATCTAACATCTGGCTATTTTGGGTTCTGTCGATGCCGACAACCCCTAAACCCTAACACTTAGGCTATTTTGGGTTCCGTCGATGTCGACAACCCCTAAATCTAACATTTGGCTATTTTGGGTTCCGTCGATGCCGACAACCCCTAAACCCTAAAACTTTGGCTATTTTGGGTTCCGTCGATGTCGACAACCCCTAAACCTAACATTTGGTTATTTTGGGTTCCGTCGATGCCGACAACCCCTAAACCCTAAAACTTTGGCTATTTTGGGTTCCGTCGATGTCGACAACCCCTAAACCCTAACACTTTGGCTATCTTGGGTTCCGTCGATGCCGGCAACCCTAAACCCTAACACTTTGGCTATCTTAGGTTCCATCGATGCCGACAACCCCTAAATCTAACATTTGGCTATCTTGGGTTCCGTCGATGCCGACAGCCCCTAAACCCGAAAACTTTGGCTATTTTGGGTTCCGTCGATGTCGACAACCCCTAAATCTAACACTTTGGCTATTTTGGGTTCCGTCGATGCCGACAACCCCTAAACCCTAAAACTTTGGCTATTTTGGGTTCCGTCGATGCCGACAACCCCTAAACCCTAAAACTTTGGCTATTTTGGGTTCCGTCGATGTCGACAACCCCTAAACCCTAACACTTTGGCTATCTTGGGTTCCGTCGATGCCGACAACCCTAAACCCTAACACTTTGGCTATCTTGGGTTCCGTCGATGCCGACAACCCCTAAATCTAACATTTGGCTATTTTGGGTTCTGTCGATCCCGACAACCCCTAAACCCTAAAACTTTGGCTATTTTGGGTTTCGTCGATGTCGACAACCCCTAAATCTAGCACTTTGGCTATTTTGGGTTCCGTCGATGCCGACAACCCCTAAACCCTAAAACTTTGGCTACTTTGGGTTTCGTCGATGTCGACAACCCCTAAACCTAACATTTGGCTATTTTGGGTTCCGTCAATGCCGACAACCCCTAAACCCTAAA
Source organism: Thinopyrum elongatum (assembly GCA_011799875.1). Taxonomy (NCBI): domain Eukaryota; kingdom Viridiplantae; phylum Streptophyta; class Magnoliopsida; order Poales; family Poaceae; genus Thinopyrum; species Thinopyrum elongatum. The sequence goes on from CM022298.1 coordinate 588,677,764, forward strand.
ACTTTGGCTATTTTGGGTTCCGTCGATGTCGACAACCCCTAAACATACATAACTTGCCAACCCAAAATAATAGAAATAGTACATAGATAACCCTCTCATCTCTTGGGCATCACTGACATAGTTTAGAAACATGACTCATAACAGAAAGAGTACTCTAACAGATAGCATGTCAACCCAAAATAATAATTGTTTTGAAACATACAGTACTTGCCCCCTCATCTCTTGGGCACCACTGACATAGTTTAGAAACATGACTCATGACACTCAGGTATTTCCACTTGCAGTAAAAAAGGCCATCCATCTAGAATGACTTGTTGGGCCAGCAGAAGTGGAAGCTCCAGCAGCAGATCTTGGTTCAGAGAAAGGCCTTGAATGCCTTGCAGCAGCATGCCTTGCAGAAGGAAGCTGTGATCTTGGAGGAGCAGCCTGTGATCTAGCATTAGCAGCCTATGATCTTGCAGGTGCAGCCTATGATCTTGCAGGTGCAGTACCTTCATCAGCATTCCTTGATCTTGCAGATGCCTTGCAAAAATGAAGCAAACATGATGCTAATTAACAAGCTAGTGGCTCTATGAAGAAGGAAACATACAAAAAATACAAAACATTGTACTAGTTAACAAGGGGATTACCACATGCTTATTTTTCCTCAAAGCCAACTCTGGTTTCAATTGTTTGTTGCAGCTGGTGTACGTATGGCCTTGGAGCCCACCGTTGCTGCATGGTATAGCGGCCATTCTTGAACTCTCCTTTGGCTTTGGAACCTCAAATATGCCCTTTATCATCTTCTCTTTCTTTCTTCCCTTCTTCACATGAAATTTAGGTGGCTCTATGTCTGGTCCAGTTATCTTTGTCCAATCATGTTCACCAGGAACATGATATATCATTGGTTCATATGTTTCTAGGTAAAAGGGTTTTTTGAAGAATTTGCACACATAGTCCTCTGGAAACATTTTTGCCTTGTTAATTGCTGATATTGCATGGTTGCATGGTGTGCCACTCAGGTCCCACTTTCTGCAACCACATGTATGAAGTTCCAAGTTGACAGCATGTGTTTGCTGCCCACTGGTTACTTGCCATAGATTAACACCAGCTTGAATGGGTTTACAGAATCTGGCCCTTTCCTTTTCCACCTCTAGCTTCTCAGCATAATGGGGTGTGATCTCCCACAGAGCTGTCTTTCCACTCTCTCTATTCCTATGCCACCTCATCATCTGCTTATTCTTAATACCATCAACCATAGTCCTAATAGGTTTTTTCCTATAATCAAGGATGTACTTGTTGAACACCTCAGATAGGTTGTTAACAACCAAGTCTGTCTTATAGTTAATGTCAAAAGCATGCCTAGCCCAGAATCTTGCAGGTATTCCACTTAGCCACTTCCAAGCTTCCTCACTCTCATTTTTAGATCATTCATTGCAATGATAAACTTGTGTTGGTTATAAGCATAACTAGCATTATCCATGCATTTCTTAAGATCTTCTCCCCTAAACCCAGCATTCTGGAAGTTTACATACAAGTGTCTAAGGCAAAATCTTTGGTGGCAGTCTGGAAATACTTGATTAATTGCATTTAGTAGCCCCTGTTGACATAGCATATAATACTAAGCTACTGACATGATAGTATAACGACCAAATTTGCATAAAGATAAACAAGAGGATGCATGCATATCTTCTGTCTATCAGACATGATAGTATAAGGACCAAATTGTCCAACTTCTCCTCCTAGACATATCTTCAGTTGGTGCAGAAACCAACACCAGTTTGCTGTATCCTCTTGTCCAACAATACCAAATGCCAGTGGGAAAATGTTGTTGTTGCCATCTCTGCTAGTGGCAGCAAGTATTTGAGCTCCAGTGGTGAGCTTAATAAAGCAGCCATCAACACCTATTTTGTATTGTAAGACCAAATTCAGTAACTATATGAAACTATTAAACTATTCTATATATGTCATCTACAAGAATTTATACACAACTCTATATATGTCATCTAAAAGCAAGGAGCAAGTTTATTCACTATATAACACTACTAAACAAACTTAAGCTGTACAAAACAATGCTATATATGTATGTCACCTACTAAATAAAGCATATAAACATGTCACTAACCAATGAATGGTATGCATCCATTGAGAAAGTCCTCCCTTGCTCCATTGATGCAGAAGAACATAGCATGAAACCTTGGTCCTGGATGTGGTATTTTTGTAGTAGGTTTTGGAGTTACAGTTGTAACTATAACTCTACTCCCAGGGTTTGTATCCATGATGGTTTGAGCATAGTCCCTCAGCCTGGGATACTGTTTCTTGTGCTCTCCTAAAACAACCTCTACAGCAAGGTTTTTGGCCCTATAGGCCATGTGCTTGGGCACATCAACACCATACTTCTCATTGCAGTTGTCAATCAGAGTCAAAATACTTGTGTTTGGATCAGACCTGAACAATGACTCATATGTCTATGCAAGCCACTTTGCACTAACCCTTGATGTCTCTGTACTGCTAGGGCAAGTGTGCTGCAGCCTCATCTTTTTTATTACAAATGTCTTCTCCCCTTTGATAACTGCTGCAACTATGAAGAACTGACAATGCTCTTGTTTGCAGCAAACAATGATCCTTTTGTCTGAGTTTCTATGATACCTGAAATTTCTGGCCTGTGTAATGTGCAAGCTCAACATATCATCTCTGAATTGCTGCTGGTTTTAAAAACACATGTGCATACATAGCTGCTGATGTGGTTGCTCCAGTTTGTCATTATACCATATCCTTGCTGGCCTTTTCATGGCCCTACTCATCCTTCCTTTTGGTAGGACAAATGCTAGTGGCTCATATCCATCATCTTCACTATCCAAGAGCAACCCAGTATCTTCTTCATCTGATGATGGTTTGAAATCTGGTTTCAAGTCCTCTAACACATTAGAATATGTCCTAGTGGTGGGGCCTCTCCTAACTGGCAGCTTTTGCCTCTTTTTGGTAGCTGCTTTCATGGGTGGTTCCTTTTCAGAATCTTCCTCCTCATCCTCATCCTCCTCAATCTCAAACAACTCCTCAACCTCAGTGTCACCCTCATAATGTAGCTGTTCCTTTTCTGAATCTTCATCTGTTTCTTCATCTGAATCTTCATCCTCTTCTAGCTCTTCTTCTGCTAGCCTCTTTCCCTCTATTATCTCTGTGTCTTTGGCAATCCTGTACTTCTTCATGCAGAAAGGGTTGTTGTCACTATCATATGCACCCTGAGAGGCATCATTAGTCTTATATCCCTCCTCTGCCTCTTCTTCCATCACAGATTTGAGCTTCCTCTTGATAACATTTCTGCTCTCTTGTGTGCACATACCAGTAGGTTGTAGTGCACTACTGTTGCTGCTTTGACTCTAAAAAACAACACCATGATCATCAACATCAAGCACAGAAGGATCTCTCAGACCATACACAACAGGTGGTTCATATAAAACTGTGGCTAACTGTTCTCTTCTCTATGAGATACAGTACTGACAAATGATGTGGCCCTCACTAACAAATTCAGAACTAAACTGTCCTCATTCTGCTTCTTAATTTGCTGCAACTTGATGTTTGTTTCTATCAAATCTAGGCCATGCTCTCTCTGCACTCCTATGCCTGTATTCCCCATGTGGTACAATTCATCATTGAAGTTAAATCCTTGTGTTTGCATCAGTGCATACAGATTCAGGAATGTGACATCTGAGTTGCATATCTTCCTATCCAAATTATGCTGAGCATCGAAGTGAATCCTAACATCCCAAACAGCATCATCCAAACTACAATGGATAGCAAAATTGCACATTTTCAGTAAACCTAACCCTAGCCCGAATCATGGCACAAAGGAGAGAGGAGAGAGGAGAGAGGAGAGAGGAGAGAGGAGAGGGCACTTACAGCACGCCACCCAATCCATGGGTCCAGTGATGGCTCATGGTAGGGTTGGCCACCCAAATCTCAGCCAGGCGCAACCGCTGCTCCATGGACAGCGGCGCCTCCATGCCCTCGTCGTCGTCGCTGTAGTAAGCTGAGGAACTGGAGCCCCCGCCGTCGATTCCTCTGTGCGCATCGCTCTCGAGTCCGGGGAGGTCTCCGTACCCGCCCACAACGCCACCGCTGCTACGGCCACCGGCGCCGCCGCCGCCCGGAGTAGCCATCACCACAGCACCGCGCGAGGCGAGGATGAGGAGAGAACTGCTAGGGTTCGACCGAGCCAAGACCGACCGAGCCGGGCCGGTCCTACTCAGCTGAGCGGCGCGCCGGTTCGCCAGCTTGTCAACTGACAGGTGGGGTCGGGTTGTCAGATATAGCGTCAATACAGCGTTATACGCCGCTTAGCCCGTATTGCAACGATTAGCCTCAATCTTGGTACTGACTTGCAAAAAATCTGAATAGTGGTACTGATCCGTTACAGCTGCCCCAAGTGTGGTACTTCCTTGCATTTAACTCGAACACAAGTAAAAATCTTAGTTGCTGCCCCCTATTTGGTCGAATAAAGTCCGCTAATTCTCTGTCAGTGGGGCTCTATTGAATACTCCCACCGTACCAAAATAATGTCTCAAACTTAGTACAACTTTGTATTAAAATTAGTACAAAGTTGAGAAACTTATTTTGAGAAGAAGAGAGTATATACAGAAAGAACATTTGAAGCCTGCTTGATGCAGTTTCTCCATTGAGTAATCAAAAAGGCACCTCATGCAGTGACATCTAAGGAATGAGGCTTCTACCAGTGGTGTAGAAGGATTAGACTCTGAGCGGCGTCCAGATAATTCTCTCCTAAATTAAACTTAAGAAGAGGTATTTTTCTTTACGAGAAGGCCTTCATGGCTCGCTTTTTTTTAGACACAGTACAAAAGCAGGCGCTAATATATACGTGCACGCACTCATCACTATTAACACACACGCACACTTTACCCCTATGATCATCTCCGAGAGACTGAGCCGGCATATCATCTTGAGATTAACGAAGTCACCAAAGACGTCTCGTAGTCGACGGGAACGTCTTCTCTCATGAACACGCATCGCCGGAAATTTTGAAATAAATCCAGAAATAAATGCTAGTTTTATTAACAACGAGCGTTGTACACATTATCCATAGGTTCTCGTCTTAAGATCTCGTGGAATAAACTTACGAGTCACTACTAAAACGGAAGAAGGTGAAGACTGTTCATTTCTGTCTGTTTGAACTTCCATACCTAACTAGGTTTGACCACGGCTAGAGGAGTGGATTGATCTGTGAGCTTAGGCTCCCATTCCCCCCAATTTGATTGCATATTCTATCAAGTTTATGTGGGACTTTGGACCTGGCCAGCCTCCCAAACCAGGCTTGCAGCGCAGAGAGCCCTGGACTTTTATTGGTTCCTAGACACTAGCAACAACGGTATGGTACAGGGACTCTTCTTCTTGAAAAAGGTCCATATATATGGTGTGCTCCATCCTTACACTCCAACCTTTTTGGTCTCAGTAACGATTTATTGAAGATGTTAATATTTATGAACTGAAATATTGAACCTCTCTCCATTAAATCAAACTTGCTGCTATTAGCAACGAGCTGGGATGCATCGATGCAGGATACTACCCGAAAATGCTGTGGTTTCAGCATTACCAACACATGCATGTCCGTGGATGTCCTTGCCGTCCCTCTACAGCCACGTACACAGTGGCGGAGGCAAAGGGGGGCCAGCCATGGCCCGGGCCCTCCCCAACATCCTAATTTCCTTGATAATATGCATATGAACAGTGACATCTTTTTACTGTTACCTGCAGCAGGCCCTTCCCAACATCCGATTATATGCATTCCTGCCTCCGCCACGTACATAATAAACGTACACGGCAGGCAACTATCCAAGCAGGCCAGGAGCCTCTGGCTGGCGGCCGACGAGCCGCCGGTCCGGGAACTCAACTTGACATCCGGGAGGAAGAATCCGGTGACCGTGATCATATACTTCCGAGTGAATCACGCCAAGCAAAAGCAATAGTCCCATTACGATTGTAACGTACGCCCACTTTGCATAGATCGACCTGAAAAGTGAGAACGGGACCGCCCAGATATTTGAAAGATGTGTCAAAATAATATCGATAGGATCGACATGCACGCGGCGTACCTGACGCGTCCAATACAGTTCCAGTCGGTCGGTTACTCCATTGATGTTATATGCATGAAGTTGTCCATCGGAGTATGGACGAAGTTCTGATTTTCAAACCGCCCGATGTTGATTTACCACCAGATTCTTCAAAATCGCCGAAATTCGCACCGTCCAACTACAGAATGCTCCCCCCGTTCCTAAATATTTGTCTTTTTAGAGATTTCAAATAGACTATACCATATATGGATGTATATAGACATATTTTCGAGTGTAGATTCACTCATTTTGCTCCGTATGTAGTCACTTGTTGAAATCTTTAGAAAGACAAATATTTAGGAACGGAGGGAGTATGACGTAGCTTTTGTCCTTTGATGGTTTTGACGCTGATTTTCGCTGATGCAGTGGTTTTTCTCGTCAACGTGGATCCTAATAATCGCCTCTCAATCAACATGGAAAGAACCTACTCAAGTAGAACAAAAGAGTGGGTTTTTCTTTTTGCGAGGGAACAAAAGAGTGGTTTGAAGAAGGAATAGCACACATTCTTTTTTATCTTACTATTACTAAAAGAAAACCCCTATGGTGTGCTTCACTCTTACACTCCAAAGTGTTACTGTAATACTTTTTTGGTCTCAACAACAATTTATTCAAGTTATTTCTAAAATCTATGAATTATACATACTCGTTTAAATAATAAATTTATAGGGAGTCACCATAGCACGAGAGTGTACCACATCATGCCGCATGTGCCATGAGACGACGCATGCTGCACCACTCGTTGGGACATTTTGTTGAACATTTTTTATAAACTCCTATTCTTGACGAACTTTTAACGACATGTTAGGATCCACCGACGCAGGATGCTACTCCCTCTGTAAACAAATATAAGACATTTATGATGTGGTTTCAGCCTAATATCAAAACACACATATGTACACGTACGTGAAATCGAGCGCACGTAGGTAAGAACACTAATTTGTGCTCGCCATGCCATGCTAGTACAGCCACGTAGGGAAACTATTCGAAGCAGGGAGGAGCTTCCAAGCCTCCAAGGTCTAAAGGTCACGGTCGACTGGCCGGATTTAGAATTCAACTTGACAACCAGGAACAGGAAGGAAGAATCCGGCCGGTGACCGGCCGTGAGCATACTTCCGTGTGAACCATGACAAGTAGCAGCCCCATCTGGATTGCGACGTATTTCCCATTTAGCATGCATCGATATATACGGAAAGATATAACATATGAGCCTCTTTATTCTTACTCCTTTTTGTCCGAGTTATTACGTTTTTGTGACGTGGTAGACGAGTGGAGTTGATGTGTCTGTCACATAGAGCTCCACAAAAGTACAATTGCAAGATCTAACTGGATCAAAGCAAGTCAGACCTAGGCATTACTATGAGAGATACGGTGTGAACATGCAGAGGTGAAAAGTAGTCGTTATTTTGGAGAACCTCGTCGAAAATCATATTTGGCCAATAGTTGAAGATTTTCTCTAGAATACGTGCATCCATACATCTCCACTTTGTACGGTTAAATATAAAATCATTAGCTACTCAATTAGGAAAATCAGTATCATTACATATCCCACGCAACATTTTTCATGATCATCTTACGGTTTGGCGCTAACCCACATATTTATATTCTACAAAGTACAAGCTGTCAAAGTTAGACGTTCAAGACTGTGTTTAATTATGTTCCAAAGTGACACATATATTTACTTAGCAAGAGATGGAGTAATAAAATACGTACCGTCTCAAAGTCAGAATTTATAAGTACAGCAGCCATTAGGCGTGATATCAGAAACTTCTCAAAGTCCTCCAGCCCTTCCTTACATGTGTAAGGAATAACAGCGACCCCTGCTCTAATTAAGCTCCACTGGTAAACCTAACACAATGATTACACTACACGCACGTAAGCTGTATGGATAGCCACGTAGCGACCAAATGGGCTCAAATGAAAAAAAGAACTCCACGGGGCTTGACGAGGTCGAGCTCGAGCCGGGCAGTTGGGCGTTCTGATGCGCCAACCCAACCAGAGCTGTGCACGTATGCTACGTTACCATGCGTGACTCGTCAGTCGACATGCACGGGTGGCGTACCCAACTTGAAGGCCTGACACTATAAAGCAGGCACAACAATGCTCGTACAGTTCCAACTCGTGCCAACATACAAACCCAAACGCTCGAACACGTATAGAAAACATGTCGAGTCCTCTGTTTGTTGTAATGGCCGCGGCAGCGATCGTCGTGGCTTGCTGTTTCGCAGCAGCATGTCCGGTCGGCGCGGGCGCCAGCGCTGGTGGCTTCTACGAGAACTTCGAGGTGAAGTGGGGCACGGACCCAGACCCTGACCGGCGGGTCGAGATCGTCGACGGCGGGCGGCTGGTGACGCTCACCCTCAACAACGTCTCCGGCGCCGGGTTCCAGTCCCGGGACGCCTTCCTCTTCGGCGAGTTCACCATGGAGATGAAGCTCGTGCCCGGCGACTCGGCCGGCACGGTCACCACCTTCTACGTAAGCCCGTCTCGCCTAACCATTAATACTTTTCATGCATACTTCTCTCCCATATATCCATCGATCATGCGTGTGCATGCACGAACTCCTTCGAAAATTTGACGTACGTACGTATACATGAGCTTGTGTTTTGATTGTGCATGCATGATGATTTTCGTGCAGCTGACCTCCAAGGACCCGACGGCGGCGGGGGACGGGCACGACGAGATCGATTTCGAGTTCCTGGGCAACGTCAGCGGGGAGCCGTACCTGATGCAGACCAACGTGTTCGCGCAGGGGGCCGGGGGCAGGGAGCAGCGGTCCTACCTGTGGTTCGACCCGACAGAGGACTTCCACAACTACACCATCCTCTGGAACCCTCTGAACATCATGTACGTGGTGATCGACGTGCTCCCCATGCACGCATCTAATCATTCATTCATGTCTTGCATATTTAAATAGTACTAATATCATTCGAATCTTACAAATATGCGTTGTTTCTAACGTTGTGTTGTCTCAGCCAAGCTAGCTAGTAGCTGAAAATTCAGAAGGCGTGAGCCGACGATAAGCACATGAAGACCATACACGAGAGGACAAAACTGTGTTTGGACGACTCTTTCAACGCCTGTTCACGCATGAAAATATGACCGTTTTAACGTAACTTGGCGGCCCAACAATATCACAAACGCGTGGGCTTACGTGCACCAAGCTTTTCCTACTCATAGTTGGGCTTTCGTCCTAGGCCCATTAAGTCACAAGATTTTTCCAGTTCTAAACGCTCGGTCTTTCCTCTTTGCTTTCCGCACCGCTCTAAAGCAAGCCGGTGATGTTTTTTCTGTCCTCTTAATTTACAGTTTTGCTAAGTCTCAGTCGACTGAGACTTTGTGATGTCTCAGTCGATGCTATATTCCTTTGATTTTGCATGGAGATTCATACATTTTTTTCTTTCAATTTTTTTTTTTCCTTATACACTATATCACTTGACTGAGACTTGGTTAAGTCTCAGTCGACTGAGATCTAGCCACACCCCTCAATTTATTTATTTTTGAAACAACAAACCACCTTCTCTCAAACAGATAAAGCGATGTTTTTTCTCAAATAAAAGTATGCAAAAATAGAAGGCGACTAGGATTCAAGATTTTCGTCCAAGTTAAACAACCATTTTTATAGGAACCTTCCACTGTCGGTTTGGAGTAGCAAACTTGAACAGCAACTTGCTACTCTGGCCATCCGGGAGACGATTTTCTCGACACTCTGCATCCAAATCATTCTAAAACTGCTCTGAAAGAGGGCCTAGTTTAGCCGCGTCGGCATATTTGGAGGCACGAGAACACCACCTGTCCCAACCAGTTGCTGTTTTAAACGAAGAAGGGATCGATGAAAACGTGAGGAGGCACATGAGGTGCCTGCGTAAGTAACATGCACGTCAACTTAGCCTCTAAACAAACCCGCTAATGATGCGATTATACTACTAGTACGCGGAGTCAAATGCTAGATTCTGCCAAAACAGAATTTTTTACGCTGCATCTGAATCAAAATCTCGGCAAATTCAATAGTACCCAAAGCCAGTTGGCCCATCCATGCATCCAGGCATCTCATCACTACACTGATCGAATTAATGCATCAGATCTCCTGCATCTATCTAACATTTTTTTTTCTGTGATGCTCTGTTTTCAGCTTCTCGGTGGACGGCGTGCCGGTGCGCGTGTTCCGGAACCAGGAGGCGAACGGCGTGCCGTACCTGAGCAGGCAGGCGATGAAGGTGCACGCGACCATCTGGGACGGCGACACCTGGGCCACGCGCGGCGGCCGGGTCAAGATCGACTGGGCGCACGCGCCCTTCGTCGCCACCTACGGGACCTACGCCGCCAGCGCCTGCGTCTCGGCGGCCGGCAACGGCGATGTGGACGTCCCGTCGGCCTTCTGCTGCCCGGGCGACGCCGCGTCGTGGATGGCCCGGCGGCTGGGGCCCGACGGCGAGCGCGCGGTGGCGTGGGCGCGCGACAAGTACATGGTGATGGACTACTGCGAGGACCCCTGGAACCTGGGCCGCCCCGCCGAGTGCGACATGGACCGCCTCGCCTCTGCCGTCTGATTGTTTGGTTCCGTCGGCCATACTACTACTTACTACCACACTAGTAGTCACGCACGTGCAACACACGTATAACAATGTGATTTTTTCAGTTTATCCTAAGAAGCAATTATTTAAATATAGAAGGAACAAAATTTAACAATGTAATAACATAATGAAGGCAACAAAATTGTGCATTGTATTGGTTTCTATTTTCAGGCTAGAAGATGGCAATTTTGTGTAGTGCTGCTATTTTGCACACATACTGGTGAGTTGTACAAGGAAAATTATTCTTTACAAAGTGATGCTAAGAAAAGAAAAGCTTCAAAGCTGGCTCAGAGAATCACAAACTTCTTTCTTTATGTAAACGGACAGTTAATCGATATGCAGAAAAAAAACATTGTCGGCATATAAAAAATAGCTGAATACCAACCACCAATTCTCTTTCGAGGAAAAAATACAAATGAAAAATTACAAATTGTTGTGCATTACTCGCACTCAAACGTAGGTAATTTATTCTTGGACATAAGGCTTCACTGAGGGAACATGCAGAACCTCTCCTCAGAAAAAAAAAAAGTGAACAGAGGAACCAATAGAAGCTAACCCCTGTAAAAAATAGTGTGATTAGGAAGATGCCAATCAGGACCAAAATAGGCAAAATGTTGCTCACTTGTAAGTGCCAGAAATATCTAAAAGTATTACGAATGCATGAGGTCTTATGCATCTTCATTACTTGACTTAGAACAACCAAGCACACTGAAACTTGCATCTGTACCGTAAGCAAAATATATTAAAAAATTATGAACCAATGGAAGCCCGGTTGTTTTCTCCAGTCGGCATTTCTGTTAGGAAGTGAAACTAAATAACTAATACCATGATATATAGAAGTTAAAGAATACAAACTGGGGAATATACGTGCAAATACCATGAATTTGTGCAAGGCAAAGGAGACGGGAGATATGGCTTTGAACATCAAATTATATGTAGCAAGCATATTCTTAAGCTTCTGTAGGAGCTTTGCTAAGAAATTTTGATAACCAATCTAGATTGTCTGAGCAGAAGTATTGATCTCAGATTATCGGTTGTACACGTTTAGCGCGGGTATCTGGACTGTAAAATCTGAGTTCAACGGGTTTGATGTTGTTTTTGGATCTCTGCACTGTATAACTTTACAGGTTTATTTAGTAGATAAGAGGTCCATATTTTCGTGCAGGTTGAATTAAAAAGTACACTGATGGAATTTTGTACCTCTCAGTTTAGAGCGTCCCCCCGCCCCTCCCCCGGGGAAAAAAGTTTAGAGCGTCTAAAGCATTCACCATCTCTGGTAGTACACCCATGATACAGCAAGAATTCTGAATCTCTGACGACTGAAATAATGAAAATATTAGTAGTATTCAGTTCAATCCATCCGTAAAAATAGCAGTAGATTGCAACACAAAATGGAGTTAAGAAATAATATAAACTAAACTAACATAGATGTGTTGTTCAAAGATTCTCACTAAAGACACAACAAAAGAAAAGACACCTGTCCGATTACAGTAAAGAGGCTAAAACAGACTATATCGAGAAGTGGAGATAAATCAGAATAGCACTATTCATCCTTGAATTTACCAGTTCTCATTGTACTACATGATCATTCATGTAATGTCAGTCCAGTGCATGAAATAGTAATTCAGGTTACCCACAAAACTGTATGTATCCATCATATATTTGTCATGCTTATGATCAGAAATTTCTTACACACAAGGATACTTCAAGAGAAAAAAATATCATTTGTTAATTCATGGAAGTACCTCAACAGAATCTCTACTGATGAGCCACTTCCAGTTTTGCAAATGGTTATAACCAAAGTCTATATGAAACATTGAAATTTCAGTAGGCGTGCTTAGTAAAGGTTATGCTGACATACCTGGTTTCTGTAGGGGTACACGAAATCAGCAGTCAGCTCGACATAGTTGCCCTTCATGACACCAGCGGGCCTCCCTTAATCCATACATGGTGCTGCCTTTGGCACCCTCCTGTAGGTAATCTGATCCACAACACCAACCATGACAAGCAACGATAGGAATTATTCAGGAAACACCTCAAAACAACAAAATCTAACAAGATTTATCCTCAGATTTTCCATCAGAAAAGAGACTGACAGTGCACTAACAGCTCTCCAATTCAATTATAAACACCGATTTTCAATTTCAGTTGGTCTCAACTATTGCTAAACGAACGTACAGCTGGAGATCAGTCGCACTTACCAAAGATGCCGATCAATTGTCCCCCTGGAACCTGGCCACCAGGAAGCAAGACGCCGATCTTGAGCGGCTTCGTCGCGACCGGCTCGGCCGACGGCAGCATGGCCGTGGACGGCAGCCGTGCAGGCTGAAGAATAGCTTGGCTATCTTGTCTGCGAGATCGAATGGCGACCATCAAATCCCAAATTCAAACCCACCCAGCCCGCGATCCGTCAGGCCAAGATCCGGGAAGGACGCAACCCAGGAAAGAGGGCGTTCATCACTCACCGGGGCTTCCAGCGGCGGTGCTGGCCGGCTCGTCGGCGAGCGTGAAGTGGGAGCGGAGGACGGAGGGGAGGGGCAGCGTGTGCGCGATGCGGCTCGTCTGCACCTCGCTGTAGATGGATGCAAGGCGCCCGGGCACCGGCGCGTTGGGTGCCGCCCCCCGTTGGAGGCCGCCGCCACCGCCATGCGATGCGATGCGCCGGTGTGGGGCTGCGGGCGGCGGAGCGAGTTTTGAACTGGCGGGAGAAAACGAAGGAGGGCGTTGGGCGGTTGACCGGCTGAGAAGGTCGGTGACGGCTTGCAGGAGCGCGGGCGACGACCGGAGGCAGGGTCGACTCGGGGTGGATCGACGGGAAGTGCACAGAAGGAGAAGGGAGAAGCGGCGGCGCCGTTTGAGAAAGAAGGATCAGGGAGGCACGATTCAGTAGGAATCGGCCCGAAAATTAGGGAGCTGCGAGCGGAATCGAGGACGGGCGTGGGAAAGGCAGAATTTTCGTTCGTCTTGAACATGTTCTCTTGTTTAACAGTAGTGTAGATACGGTACGTGTCGTCGTGTTATCAGACAGACAGACGTACGGTGTTTGTGTTGGTGCTTCTAGCGTAGCCTGCTAGGTCGTGTCACTCAGATGTGACGTGTAGGCGTAGCGTATTGCCCGGAGATAATTAGGAGTTTCTCTAGCGCGCGGATCATAGCAAGGATGATTCCTGCGGAATCCTGCCCCTGCTGTAACCTGTAGCCATGTAATTCACGCATATACATATGCTCAGATAATACCATCATAGGTAAGATTAACACTCATTTCTGAACATCTTGAGCCTGGACGAAGAATAAATTGGCCAAAAAAATCGCTCTGTGTGTGTCATATAAATGTTGATATAAGTGGAGGAAAGAGGAGGCCGGAATCAGAAATCCAATGAAAGAATCAAGCCCGCTGCACCGCACGTACCTGTTTCTTCAGATGTACAAAAATAATCAGGGACGATAATACTGTATATCGAAGAGATGCCTCCCAGGAGGTGTCTGTTGGGGAAGAGATGTCTCCCCAACACACCCCTTCAGCATGTATATAAGTGGGTCTCCCACGTTGTAATAGATGGAGAAGGATCATTTGTCTCTTCATTATCTTCTTTACTTTGATATTACAATACGTTATCAGCACGTAGACTCAACCAAACATGAGCATTTGCGTCGCCGGCGCTGCAACATTCCGCAATACGAACCAGACGGGCGAACAACATCGCATAGCGTCGGCCACAGGAAGCAAGCGGAACGCGCAGCGCCGCAGCGGCTACGCTACAGCCAAAGAGCGCGGCGGCGCGTCAAGTCGTCTATGGTCAAGAGGATCATGCACAGGCATGCATGCACCTGTTGAAGAAATCGATCAGGGAAGGCCAACTTGATTTTAATTTTTGAAATTAGCATCAACGATCCACTGATTGTGTCTCTCCAGAACCGACGAAGCAATCCGTCGATGACAGTTACACACCACGGCCCTCTCGAACGACGACGGGACGCATGAGACGAAGCAGCGGCCTAGCGCGGCTCTCCGTGTTGCATCGGCGATGGCATGCCCGCACGAGGCGGCGCCCATCCCGGTCTGGAGGCGCGAGACGCGACGTCGCCGGTGGTGCTAAATAGCAGCCACACTATCCATGAGCGATCGGCTGCACAGACTCCAAATTTCTCTCTAAGAAAGATTAGAGGAATCGATCTTAGATGGATTAATACATGTCTCAGTTCGTTTCTTCTTGATTTGATTAAACATATATGTTAATCAATTCTGTTGTGGTTTCTACATGCATCCATTGGGAACAAGTCCAACAGATGAATCGAAGCCAACAACTACAGCCACTACGCTCGCTTCGGTGCTCAGCGACATCAAACCGGCGGTGGCCTCGTCGATGACGCATGAACAGCCGCAGCGTAGTTCTTTCTCAGCGACGCTCGACGCCGTCCACAGTAGTCTCTGGTAAGCCCGACTGACTGCGACCCAGGTGCGGTGTTGCGGTGAATGACGACACCCTCCATGGCAGCCAGCTTGCTGTGTAGCAACGCGGTGGCGTCTTCATGGCTGGCGTCGCACTCGCCGGTGACAGCAAATTCCTGTGCGGAGGCGATGCCCAATGCGCATGCAGCCCTGGGTTCCGGCGCGGAACCCCACGGCGGCCAGTTCGTCGTGCGATGAAGCGCTTCGGCGCAGTCAAACCACATCGATAGGGGCGGCGGTTATTTTTCCCCATGGAATTGGTAACCGCAAGGGGGAAGAAGGAGAAGCCTATCTTCTTGGCTATTTTAGAAATTAGCTGTTGGATTATTCTATAATCCTGTTCCTGCAGTTTTTGTTTTAGCCCTTCGGCTTATAAGATCGTGAGGTTTAGCCCTCAGTCTTATCGAAAATTGCAAACGAGTCATCTTGCTCGTCGGACTAAGCAGTTTAGCCCTTAGGCTTGCTGTTTTCAGCTTTTTAACCATGTGGTTATTGTTATTTGTGTTTTATGCCCCAGGCTTCAGAACAAATATATATGATAGACCATTGGATCTTGCTGAATTGCATAATATTCATTATGCATCATTTTACATCATGTAAAATGCCCGTTTGAGGCCCCCAAGTCCTCATATGTGTTGCATAAGTATGTTTATACTTCTGCATTTATTTGTATTACATGAGTAATAATGTTGCAAAGCAATATGTTGATTCCATTATCCGCATAGAATATGGAATTTGCTTGCAAGTTTGGAAACATGAGGTAGTGAAGTGTATGACACTGTCTGACTATGTCAAATTTACATTTGTCACAAGGAATCGACAAATGGTACCTACTGCTTAATTGCAGATTATCCAATGTTATTATGAGGTCTATATTATGTCTTTCTGACATAGTGACTACCTTCAATTTTGCACACAACTTATGAATTGCATTATGGAAAGAATTAATTTCGTTCACAACTATGAGGTCTACACCATGTGGTGATTACTTGGAATGTGTTTTTAATTAACACAAGGTTGTGAGAAGCTCCATAAGAGTGAGATCTACATTACTTAGTGATTATCTCTGTGTTTTAAAAGCAAAATGAAGGCACAAAACTTATGACATAGCCATTATGAGGCCTACATCGTGGTGACTACCTTCATGATGTTTTTCCAAATACTTGAAAACTTCATAGCATTTGTCATTGGTTGTGACTATAGTGTCACATACTCCATCAGGAGATGAATCCAAGACATTGGTGACTATGCTGCATATTATGCTATGAAGAGAATTATGCAAAACACTTGCATATTTTGGTGATTACCTTCCATGCATACACAACTTATGAGACACCATCATAGCTATGAATTAAGTTTCATGCACAGCTGAGAGGTTTATGCCGTTTTATGGCGATTACCTTCATGTGTTATAGATAACATAAGGTTGTGGAGACTATGATCAATGGGAACTGTCCATAAGAGTGAGGCACTACTAGATGATCGACTACCTCTATGTGTTCTATGGAAATTAAAGGTTTATCCTTTCTGAGGTGATTACATTTAATTTGAAGAACTACATCACATTGTGATGATTATCTTCTTGTGAAGGCCTACCCTATGGGTCACAAACAATCACCATGGCCATGATTATGTTTAGCCATAACATTTTCATCCTACTTAATTTACTAAAGGTAAATTATTGCATGAGAATTTCATGCAACATATGGCTGACCTTTTTTTGGAAAGGAAATGCGATGAGATGACATTTGGTGGGAGTAACTATTTAACATGGGTCATGAACATTAAAGAGTTTGTCGACCTGGGGCCTTATTGCCACAGAAACTCCACCTGCAGAAAATGTCATGGCTATTTATCAATAGCTAAGAATATGCATATTTGCATTTATGTGTCATCGCAATGTCTCGGTTTCCAAACTGAGTATGTAATGGCTGATGAATATCCATTTTCCCTTTGAGCCTTCATTGAGGCGAGATATATTGTTATAAGCATCACATGAATGATTATTCATTCGTTGTCAGGACTTCGAGTCCGTTGAGCCTTATAGTTCTGTTGTCTATAAATCAACACTATGTTGAGATTATGTGATAAGGCGGCTTCAGATGCATATCTGACTATAAGTCCTTACTGCACTTTGCGTTCTCCTAGGATGGTAAAAAGAAATATCATCTATGTTTTAGGTTTGCAATGCCTGAAATTCATGCTAGTGCTCTTAGTACTAAGCAATAGTGGTTAGAGAACCACGGGAGTTGAATGTAAAGTGAAGGAAAAATGACAAGCAGAAATAGAGTGTATATCTCAAAAGGGAATGGATCATTTAATCTAAATGATCATAATGACAACTTTCAAGTTTGTCAAAGTGGTGATTGTACGAAATGTCGTACCAATGATTCCCAATTGGTCAAGTATTGGGTTGAATCATATCACCGACTCACTAGAGGAAAATAATTTTAATGGGATAAGTTTGAAGTTCTACTTCAAAAGAAAACAACTGGAAAATGTCCTGGCATGGTAGAAGGAGAATGGACTCCTCTATATTGATTATATGCTTGTGGAATGATATTCCAAAGATATTTTGGAGATCTCGTGTAGTCTCCTAGTTATCCCTAAATATCATTAGCGTATAATTGTACTACTACATATAGTATAAATTGCAACGTCTTGTCCCTCGGACATGATAGTTAAGATAATTGAGTGTATGAATCAGTTCATACTCAATCTTGTTGCATACACAATAATTTTTCCTCCTTTATCATCATGGTACTGGATGATTAGAGAAATTATTGACAATTCTGTTGGCCACAACTTGACAAGTTGCAATATTCCCAACAATTATCAGATTGCTTTGTGCACTGCATGTGACATTGGGGAATTAATTTTAAGGCACTCTCACCTTAAAATTTGAAATGAGCCAGCCAATACTCTTGATTGCATTCAAGAATATGTTTGGATTATTCAATCATTATCTGGATTATGATGGTACTTCATGGTGTTCATAGACGCATCTAGAAGATGGTCTTAGATGTGTATCATTTACACAAAACCATGTGTTTACTGAATTAATTGCTCAAATTGACGAATTTAGAGCAAATTATCCTAACGTGGGATAATTCCATTGGAATGCAAATGTCGTTGAAGTTGATTCACGCATTCAATGGTTTATTCAGTATATAGTACATAACCAGAATGGTTTGGCTTGATCTCTTATGAAAGAGATTCAATATTGCTTGGCCAATGTTGCAGAATTGTGATTTACCAACATTTTGTTGATGGTAATATGCGGTCTCACACTCCGCATATTTGGTCTAAATAAGATCAAATGATACTGCACCCCCTTGCAGTTTGTACGTGGAAATAAGTGAAGTATTTCCCATCTGCGGTAATTCGGTTGCATCCCGATATCACCACCCCAGCGTACATCATGGGCCTTCACATATGGTTGGGATCTATGTGAGGAATAACTTTGGTATGTTCATTAATCCACCGAATACCTTAACCCTAGCAAGGGAGTTATTTGCAGCCCATACGCTGATTGCTTTTGCAATAAGAACATTTTCTGGTATTAGGGGGAGATGAGTACCACAGAGAATGCCAGGAAATGGATAAGAAATGTCGTAGACATTTTGTCCACCTACTTAAGAATCTGAAATCCAGGTTCAGGTTATGAGAAATTTGCAGCATATGCCAAATAATCTGCCAAGTATATTTACTGATGACAAAGGTTTCACTTTGGTCAAGTACCGAGTGGAGGTACCTAATAAACCACTCGTCTCCCTAATTGAGAGCAAGAGGGGGAGAATTCTGGTCGCATGAGATTAAGTTCTCAAATGATTCAGTGAAAACAGAGGAGATTGACCCCTCGATCAGTAAATATGATTCAACCTCGAGTTGAATGACACTTGAGGGATGCGCGGCATCCAAAGTCCAACACATATGTGCATACATTTTTAAGGTGTTGGGACATCGAAACACCTTGACTCCGTTGTTGTGGGAAATCACAAGGAGTTAAGAGGCTTAATAAGAATTCCACAATGATATTGATTCATGAGAATCGTATATGAGAAAGTCTACATATGTCGACATAAAATTCTTCTCGAGAATTGCTAGAATCCTTTTGGGCCCTGAACCAAATCCATGAAGAGTGTTGTTGCACTTATATTGGTTCAAATGAAAGGAAGCAATTAAGGAAGAGTGGCACTCGCTCATCAAAGAGAGGTATTTACCATTGTAAAACCTACTCCTCATAAGTATCTTCCAGAGGGAAGAGAAGTGATTTTTTGTTTGGAAACAAAAATAAATGAGGTGGTGAGAAAGCGAGGCTTGTAGCACAAGGGTTTTTCGCAGAGACCCGACATCGGTTACGATGTAGCATACCTTCTTAGTATGAGTGGAATTATGTTTCAATATTGAATGTTAATGGCAGTACAGATCCATACGGTTGATGTATGTAATGTCTACATACTCCCATGGGTCAACTAGTTTGGATGTATATATTGAAGTCATTGAATGACTTAATATTCTGAATCCAAAGGTAAATCGCAACATGCATGTGTGGAACTTCTGAAGTCATTCTATGACTTGAAGTAGTCGGAGAATTGTGTGGTGCAACCGACTAAGTGAGTTATTCCTTGACAAGGATTACTCTCATACTAATGATTGTTGACGTGTATTCATGAAGAAATCCTGGATTGGATTTTACATCACCTTAATTTCTGGTGTCGATGATCTTATCATCAAAGTCTATATAAGACATAAAATACACACAATCATGTTAAGACGGATATTTGGGTTAAACCAAATTAGGCTAAGTTGATGACTTGAGCATATCCCCCTAAGATATCAGTCTTCATATATCCGAAACAATTAGAGAAGTTCAATATGGATATATTATATCAAAGACACATATGGTCATATTATACCTAATATGGGATACAAAATCCTTGAGACATAGGGGAGATGGTGAAGTGATAGTGGGGCATGAATTACCATATCTAAATACCATCGAAGCACTCATATATCTTGCAAAATATGTCAGGCCTGACACTATAGTTTTTGGCAATTTATTGAGAGTGCAATTCCCCGAAAGGTATAAGGTTTGTGTAAGGAATATCCTCGGATATATCCAGGGCACAAAGGGTCTTGATCAATTTCATCCGGAAAATCAAGATGGGACCATGGTTTGATATATTGATAGTGGCTAATTATCTGATCCCACAATGCCATATCAAAGACTGGGTTTGCTGGAAGAGTATTTTGAAGGAAGTATTCAGAATAGACTCTAAACGAGTCCTTCCAGTGATCATTCTATTTGAAGCATCAGAAAATGTGGATGACTTCATAGAATGATTGGCCACATGTGAAATCATGTGGAGATTATCATTATCTACCAAGATAATGTCACTTGTATTGCTTATGGGTTATATTTATCCTTGTGAATTACAGAAATGTAAGAGGATAATATGCAAACAGATTATTGTGATATTCACAATATCTCTATCAATGTTTATATTCCAGAACTAGGTTCGTGGAATTGGTATGAGATATTCTTGAGGTTTGCAAAGTTCAGGGGGAGTAAAATCCCAAGTTATAACCCGTTGGTGATCCTCAAATCACTCATATTGTACTCTTTTTCCCTTTATGAGTTTTCCATGATGGTTTCTCATATGAGGTTTTTAACGAGACAATATAAATACAAGTGCGGATATATGCCATATTGGTTTCTCCTTATATTTTTCCCACTGGATTTTAAAGGAGTTTTCGATGGCATATTGTTATAAGGTTTCTCCTCAATTTTTCCCACAGGATTTTTGAAGGAGTTTTCAGTTTGCAATATATATATGACGAATTGATCAAGGGGGAGTGTTGAGAAATTAAAATATGTGATCAATTGTATGAGAGAGATGCCTCCCAGGAGGTGTCTGTTGGGGAAGAGATGTCTCCCCAACACACCCCTTCAGCATGTATATAAGTGGGTCTCCCACGTTGCAATAGATGGAGAATGATCATTTGTCTCTTCATTGTCTTCTTTACTTTGATATTGGAATAAAATCAAATTCCTCACGGGCGGGGCGGGAGCGAGCACTCCTTGGGCCTGCTGGTGTCGGTGTAGCGGTCACTCCTGTCGGTGCAGTAGTCGTAGATGACGTAGCCATTGTCGCGCACCCACTGCAGGTTGGCCCGCGCCTTCGGGGAGAGGTTGAAAAGCGGGGACCCGGCGGGCTCGGCGCCGCACCACGACACGCCGGGCGACGGCCGGCACCAGGTGATGTTGTAGTTGCGGTAGTAGGAGACGAAGGGCGCCAGGTTCCAGTCCGTCTTGACGCGCCCGCCCTGCGTCGCCCAGTCGTCGGCGTTCCACAGGCTCCCGTACACCCGCTGCTGCTGCCACGACGGGAACGGCACGCCCTGGTCCTCGTTGTTGTCGAACGACCGGATCGTCACGCCGTCCACCTCGATCCTGCACAGGTTCAGTTCACATCGCTCTATATGTTCAGAAGATCGGTACGGTCGACCACTACATACTCAACGTACATACTCCCTCTTTTTCGGTTTATAATGCTCAATTCAAAAATCTGATCTAAAATTAACGCATTTGTTTTTCTCAAAAGAGTATGTTTATCAATGCATTAATTGTAATGCATGCATGCATGCCTGCCTAATTAAATGATCAAGAAGCTTAGATGCATTGGTGAGTTTTATCTTAATCCTTGTATGCAAAGATTTAATGGATCTTGAAATCAGAACATATGATGAGAATTGATAAAAATGAGACTTATAAAATAAAAAAACCGAAACTTTAAGATGAGCCCTATAAATCGGAAGGAAGGTACTATCACGCAAGAGAAGAGCTCGAGAAATGCTGCTAGGTTAATTACGTGATGCGCTTGGGGTTCCAGACGATGGAGTAGGTATGGTACTCGGCGCTGGGGTCGAACCAGAGCTTGAACTGCTGCTCCCGGCCGCCGACGCCGTAGGCGAATACGTTGGTGTGGAGGGTGTAGGGCTCGCCGGTGGAGTTGCCCAGGAACTCCAGGTCGATCTCGTCGTGGATGTCCCACGGCCCCTCCGAGATGGTCTGTATGCACGTGCACCGAGATATTCACCCATGTCAAAAGTCAACTCGACCGACGCGCACACAGCCACTGGTACGGTGCACTAATGCAAACTGATTACGGATCGAGATCTTACGTAGACGGTGCAGACGGTGCCGGCGGAGTTGCCTTCGACGAGCTTGATGTCGATGTCGATGCGGGTGAAGAGGTACATGTCATTGGACTTGAAGGCGGAGCCCCGGTTGTAGTCCAGCGAGAGCGCCAGCGCCTCGCTGTCGCCGTCCATGAAGTAGTAGGTGTGGTCCGCGCTCCATATGATCTGGATGTCCTTGTAGATGCCCGCCCTGCCCACGTCCACGGCCAGGAGGAAGGCCATGGCTACGCACAGGAGCCGCAGCTTTGGCCTGCAATGCAATGGCGAAACCATGGCTAACTAGCTAGCCCTGCTGCTGCTATGTGCAGTGCCGGGACACTAGCTAGCTAGCCTCTGTCTTGCTGCTTCCAACGCGGAGAGGGAGAGGTCAGCGGCTCCTGTATATATATATTGGAGACGAAGGTGGTGAGGAAATGGGCGAGAGATGGAGGAATTTGCTGGAGAGGGCGGCAAGGCAAGTGAGGTGCCGAATGCCAGCCTTGCCGTAGGGAGGGAGAACCTGCTGCTGGTTTGGGAAGACAAGAAGCTTGCTAGGCTGCTAAGCGACTAGGTGCTCGTATATAAGCGTTTTGGGAACGCTGGCCGGCCCGGCCGTCCCTCCCGGCGGACGCCGTGCACATGCAATGCACGAGAGGTCTCTTTGCTAGATGGAGAGCTGAGCATCAACGCATGGGAGCCGTAGGTTTGCTTGGCTGGCTAGATCTCAGTAAACTGCTATCTTATCAGAGGCACGCTGACCTATCCTCACACCGCACCTCGACTCAGATTCGCTACTGTCAAGCGAATTAAGTGGAGTGCTCATAGTTTAGTCTCTGGCACTACATGGCCGTGAGCGGGATACGGTCGATCTGGAACTCTTCTGACTTTTACTGGCGTGGAGAGCTCTCGGCGAGAGACAGATTTGGGCGGCTGGCTTACCAAGATGTTCAAGCAATGCCCACCGCAAGCGACCGACGCCGGGTTAATTTCCAATTGGGCGTTGCTCGCATCGGGGAATGCGCAGTACTGACTTCCAGAAACGCGCTTTCAGGCGGTAGAAACTTGTTTCTAAATGAACGGGGAGCGGAGTTTAGCAAGGACAATACGTTTAGTGAGAAGCACTGGTGTACTGGTGAAGCTAGTTGGTCGTGCCACACGGTTTCTGTAGATGCCCCTCCACCAAGTGGAGTGCTATGGACATCATAAATTTAGGCCATAGCTCCTTCTTTTTACACGAGTGAGGCTAAGACTGGCCACAATGGGAGTAACTTTAAAAGAAACATCAAGTTAAACACAGTAAATTTGCCTATGTGACAATGAGTTAATGTAGAGAGAAGTAAATTGAGTAACTTAGTTAGTGAGTAACATCACACATATCATGACAAAATAAGTCTATAACCTAATAAATAAAGCTTTGCATGACACTACACATATGTTACTACCCACCATGGAGATAGTAACATAGTCTATGGTAGCATGCATGTTGCTAGTGTAAATTACTCTCCACTGTGACTAGTCCAAGGCTGGTCGTAGTGGGGAGTAACTTATACTAGTGTCATGCATATGACACTAGTCTAAGTTATTACCTCCGTAGTGCAAAGTAACATAGTAGTAGTGTCATAAATGTCTTCATTTATTAGAACAAGTACAATAGTGGGCTATAAGCCTGCTTACATGGCACTTTTGCCTATGTGGAGGAGAGAGACAAGAAAAAAGTGATGGAGTGGGCTAACATGCAAGAGCCAGCCTCTACGCGTGCTCCTAGGTAAAAGCATTTAATTAGAGGAAAGAGAAATACACAAAGTTAAAAAACGTTCTAACCTTATAGCCAACTCTATTGTATGAGTAATTAATAATGCTAACTCTTGATGACATGTCATGTTTATATAGCCAGCTGCTGGCTATATTATTAACCATGCTCTTAGTTTGTAGACTCATCCTTTCTCGGGAAGCGCTATGTTACAGCAACATATTATGTTACTCTAAACACCTCTCTCCTTATTAACTATTTGCCACATAAGCAAAATTTTCGTGGAGTGCGCTATGTTACTACCTAAGTTACACCCACTATGACTAGTCTAAGGGGTTGTTTTGTTCTAGGCCTATTAATGCCATACTTTGCCACACAATGTTGCCAAACTTGTCTAAGATTAGTTCTTTAAAATGAGAGCCACAAGTTGACAAGCCTAAAATCTTGCCACACTTTTTAAGTGTATGAAATATGGGACTCTAGTGTGACTTGCCTAAGATTTGGCTTGAACCAAACACCCATCTAAATTGGTCAAACTTGACTAACCTAAGTCTGGCGATCTTAGGCAAACTTAGTCTCAAACCAAACAGCCGCTAACTCTCAGTCGCCTGACGTTATATGGTTGTGGCCCAACCCAGTTTATTCCCTCTTGTAATCTGGTTGTTCTCCATGTTGTTTTTTTGGCTGGCCTTATTTTTGTTCCTTAGAAGAACTAATCAGCGAGTGCTCCTTCAGCAGCCCCCGCAAGGGTAATTTTTGGTGGGCTGAGAGTGCGCCACTTGGCGAGCTCTCGGCCGCCACCACGTGTCGCGTTTTGGATCATCCCTCCAGATTTTATTTTATTTTTTGTATGCGTTTTGGGTTTTTAGATTTTTTTTCGGCTTTTCCAATTTTCTCCAATTTTTCTTAGGTTCTAGACAAAAAAATCGTGGAAAAATGTGTTTTCTTTTCTTCTTCTTCTGCGAGAGACACGGATGTACTTCTCATGGAGGCACGAATTTGCTTCCGCAAGACGCACCGACGTCTCTCTCGAAAACACACACACATTTTTCCATTCTGAAAGAGGCACAAATTTACTTCTCGTGGACGCACGGGTTTGTTTATTCAAGAGGCACAGTCGCGCCTCTCAAAAAGGAAAGAAAATGCATTTTTTTCCTTCCGCGAGAGGCACATATTGACTTCTCGTGGAGGCACGGATTTGCTAGTGCCTCTCGGGAAAAAGGAAAAAACATGTTTTCTTTATTTTCCTCGAGAGGAACAAATTTACTTCTTGTGGAGGCACAAATTTGCTTCCACGAGTGCCTCTGGAAAAAGGTAAAAAAATGCATTTTCTGTTTTTTCCCTTCCGCGAGAGATGTAGTCGCGCCTCTCTGAAAAAGGAAAATGCGCGGGTTTTTTTGCGAGAGAGGTACATATTTTTTTCTCGTGGAGGCACCGATTTGCTTCCGCGAGAGGCATAGTCGTGCCTCTCGGGAAAAAGAAAAAGAAAACATGTTTTCTTTTTTCCGTGAGAGTTGTCGTGAAGGCACATATTTGCTTCCGCGAGAGGCACAGATGTGCCTTTCCAAAAAAAAAACGTGCTCCCGATTCGGTTTTTTCGTGATTTTTTTTGTCAAGCAAATCAACATGGGATCTAGTTTTGAAGATCTCACCGCGAGGAATCCAAGAGTGAAAATAGTTCAAAATTTGGATGCACGGTTTAAGAAATAAAACTTTTTAAATAAATGAATTTACAAAAAAGGGAAAACCCACATGTTGTGAGAAGTGGCACACATGGAGTGTGCCACTTGTTGTCGGGATGGTGAGAATGATATTGGCACAAAATACTTCTTAATTAGTGATTCCGTTCTTTTTGTGTTTCCAGTCATGCTTTTGGGCCAGCGACTTTGGAGACAGATTTTTCGAGGGTTGCTGTTGCTGGTTGATTGCTCATGCAATTTTCGAGTTAGTTGTTCGTGTGCATCTTGTCTTAAAAAATAAAAAATGTAAGTGTGAGAGTTCAATCTGTAACCAAGTAGAAACCTTCATGTGACTTGGAAGCAAATTTTCAACGATGATGCTTATAAAAAAAATAACACTTGGCGCCAAACACCCGAAAGTATCCAACTTGAGGTTTGTTACCGGTGAGTAGCACGTATGCCCTTTTACCAAGAAGCTTGTGGAGATTGAGCCTATTTGTGGCATGGCAAGTTGTTTCCACCACTTCCGCCCGAAAGTGTTTTGGTATCTTGTATTCATCTCGCATCGTTCTCGCCATCTCGATAAGAGTCTGGTTCTTCCTCTCAACAATTTCATTTTGTTGAGGTGTGTACGTAGCCGAGAAACTCATGTGAGATACCTTCTTCGTCAACAAAGGTGTTCACATTTGTGTTCTTGAACTCCATTCCATTGTCGCTTCGAACGTTCTTGATCTTCACCTCAAACTGATTTCTTGATATAAAGTAAACGGGATAGTACTCACACTAGCACCCAAATCACATAAGCCATGATAACAATGATCACCTATTTTAACAGAGACAACGGGCATGCCAACAACAGGTCTATGTTTATCTTTTTCATCGGGTTTGGCAATTCTAGTAGCCTTATTACAAAAATAGATAAAATGCTCATCAATATTTTCAACCAAGAGATCTTTAACCATAGAAACATTAGGTTCAACTTTAATTTGTTCAGAGGGTGTAGGTGTTCTTGTATAACTCTTGCGAACCACAGCTGAAATTTTAGCATGTTCTTTTATCCTAACAGGAAAAAGTGGTTTCTCAATGTAAACAGTATGAATACTTGGATCAACATTATAAGTAACAGTTTCTTTTTTAGCTTTAGTAGGTTCTACTATTTTTACTTCAATGGGAGGATGATATTTAAACCACTTCTCCTTAGAGAGATCAATATGAGTAGCAAAAGATTCACAAAAAGAAGCTACTATCTCAGAGTCAAGCCCATATTTAGTGCTAAATTCACGAAAAACATCGGTATCCATAAAAGTTTTAACACAACCAAACTTGAGCTTTATATCTGACTCTTTACCTTCGTCGAGCTCCCAATATTCGGAGTTGCATTTAATTATTTCCAAAAGATCCCATCTGAATTCAATAGTCTTCATCATAAAAGAACAGGTACAAGAAGTATCGAGTATGGATTGATCATTATGAGAAAGCCGAGCATAAAAATTCTGAATAATAATTTCTCTTGAGAGCTCATGATTGGGGCATGAATATAACATTGACTTAAGCCTCCCCCAAGCTTAAACGATATTTTCTCCTTCACGAGGCCAAAAATTATATATATAATTCCGATCACGATGAACTAGATACATAGGATAAAACTTCTGATGAAACTCCAGCTTTAATCGGTTGTAGT
This sequence comes from Thinopyrum elongatum, assembly GCA_011799875.1. Lineage (NCBI taxonomy): Eukaryota > Viridiplantae > Streptophyta > Magnoliopsida > Poales > Poaceae > Thinopyrum > Thinopyrum elongatum. The sequence continues at coordinate 588,705,184 of CM022298.1, forward strand.
TCCAAGCTCCAATATCATCACATAGCATTTACCATGTCAATGGCTTTCCCTTCAAAGATAAAGGGAAAACCTTCTTCTTGACCTCACCTTCGGGTAAACCTGCAAGCTTAAATAATCCACAAACTTCATCCACATATATTAGGTGCATATCGGGATGTAGTGTTCCATCTCTTGCATAAGGATTAACTAGCTGTTTCTCTATCATACCCGAAAGAATTTCATAATAAATATTCTCAGTACGTTGAGTAGGTTGAGAAGCAACTCTTTGTTCATCCGGTCGAGGTGAAGATACCCCGAACAAGCCCCTCAAAGGATTATTTTTCATAGTGACAAGTGACAATAAATTTCAGCACGTAATATAAATGTTTCCTTACTAAATTCCACTCACCAAAGGCGCTTCACTCCCCGGAAACGACACCAGAAAAGAGTCTTGATGAACCACAAGTATAGGGGATCAATCGTATTCCTTTCGATAAGTAAGAGTGTCGAACTCAACAAGGAGCAGAAGAAAATGACAAGCGGTTTTCAGCAAGGTATTTTCTGCAAGCACTGAAATTATCGGTAACAGATAGTTTGGTAGTAAGATAATTCGTAACGGGTAACAAGTGACAAGTGTAACAAAGGTGCAGCAAAGTGGCCCAACCCTTTTTATAGCAAAGGATAAGCCTGGACGAACTCTTTTATAAAGCAAAGCGCTCCCGAGGACACATGGGAATTATCGTCAAGTTAGTTTTCATCATGCTCATATGATTCACGTTCGTTACTTTGATAATTTGATATGTTGGTGGACCGGTGCTTGAGTGTTTTCCTTACTTGGATAAGCTTCCCACTTATGATTAACCCCTCTAGCAAGCATCCGCAACTACGAAAGAAGAATTAAGATAAATCAAACCATAACATGAAACATGTGGATCCAAATCAGCCCCTTACGAAGCAACACATAAACTAGTGTTTAACCTTCTGTCACTCTAGCAACCCATCATCTATTTATTACTTCACAATGCCTTCCTCTAGGCACAAATCATGGTAAAGTGTCATGTAGTCGACGTTCACATAACATCACTAGAGAAAAGACAACATACATCTCATCAAAATATCGAACAAATACCAAATTCACATGATTACTTATAACAAGACTTCTTTCATGTACTCAGGAACAAACATAACTACTCACAAAGCATGCTCATGTTCAAGATCAGAGGGGTATTGAATATCATAAGGATCTAAACATATAATCTTCCACCAAATAAACCAACTAGCATCAACTACGAAGAGTAATCAACACTACTAGCAACCCACAGATACCAATCTGAGGTTTTGAGACAAAGATTGAATACGAGAGATGAACTAGGGTTTGAGAGGAGATGGTGCTGGTGAAGATGTTGATGAAGATTGACCCTCTCTCGATGAGAGGATCGTTGGTGATGACGATGGCTTCGATTTCCCCCTCCCGAAGGGAAGTTTCCCTGGCAGAATCGCTCTGCGGGAGCTCTAGATTGCTTCTGGCCAGGTTCCGCCTTGAGACGGCGACATTTCGTCCCGAAAGCTCCCTTATGATTTTTTTCTAGGTCAAAACACTTCATATAGCAGAAGATGAACACCGGGGGCTGGCCAGGGGGCCCACAAGCTCGGGAGGTGCGCCCTGGGGGGTAGGGCGTGCCCCCCAGGCTTGTGGCCACCTGGTGGGTCCTCTTCTGTTGTTTCTTTGCCCAATATTTTTTATCTATTCAAAAACAATTCTCCGTAAAGTTTCAGGACATTTGGAGTTGTGCAGAATAGGTATCTCAGATTTGCTCCTTTTCGGTCCAGAATTCCAGCTGTCGGTATTTTCCCTCTTCATGTAAATCTTGTAAAATAAGAAAAAAAAAGGCATAAGTATTGTATAATAAAGTGAAATAACAGTCCATAATGCAATAAATATCAACATAAAAACATGATGCAAAATAGACGTATCATTTACCGTGTCAGACGCATGAAGATCCATCCGATTGACTCAATTTCAGGCTAAAAGATATTTACCGTGCCGACTGCATGGAGGTTCACCAGGAGACTTAAACCCTCTGCCAGACTCATCTAGTCCGACAGAGCCTCGGGAACTACACCTAATGGGTGCACTCAGCATGCCCTCACTGGAAAAGAACTCAAAAAGAAACATTCTGATCGGGCAAATCCAGCAACAACATTCAAGAACAACAAACCTACAGAAACCAACCGACTACCAACAATCAGTCTGAGTCTCGGGGGCTATACCCTATGGGTTCGCTGATTGCGGACCCATAGAACAAAATTTTGAGTAATCAATTACTCGATGCAGGACTAGCTCCAGATCACTCAAAAAAATTGCTATAAGGTGAGTTTAACGCTCCTCCGCGGACCCGTTTTGAGCCTTCTTTTAGGACTCAAAGCGTGAAACTCATAAGTTTTGATCTAGAGCCGACTCGTATTAATGTTCCTCCTGAATAAGAATGGCATCTCTCCGAGATAGCAGTCCATGCGTCAATCTTGTTGCCTAGATTTAATGACACTCCCATACTTTGATCACGAGTTAACCTCTTCTGAGAGATGAACGACTGTCACCAAGTTTCTCCTCGCGGCCACATACCCCAGATTAGTTGGGAAGTGCAGTGCCAGAATCCATTGAGATTTTGTTCAAACGTTGGTTGTTTAAAAGAACGATGACGGGTACCAAGTATTTTCGTAACCACTCGGGCTAAATTGTGTCTTTCGCAAACTCATTCTGCAAAATCTCAACCGATTCGGAGGCTAATGTTGGGGATACACATAACAAGGAGGCCCATGAAGGGTCAAAATATCATAAAGCATGGGGCCCATACGACAGATGGGTCTAGATCAATTTCATACCATACATGAAGCTACTCAGATGATATGTACGTCAACATTACTCGGATGACGTCTGGGCCAGCATCACTCGGACAATCAACATACCATCCACTCGGACGACCATCAACTCACTCCGACGCATGAAGACCAATAGTCAGCATGGCGGTTTCTTAGTGGTCTGATATTATGGCATTGATGCTCCACCTTGTAACATAAGAGGTGAGGGGATGGCGCACTCTATATAAGCCACCCCCACCACTAGACTGGGGGGGGGGGCCTCATTCTTCCCCATGACTCTCTCGCCATTAGTCCCAGGACTTAGCTCAGACATGGAGATCCATTCTCCCCTCTCTCACACATTGTAATCTCCGGATTCATACTCAGATAAAACAAAGCCTCTCCGGAGCATGAGAAATAGGGTTGTTATCACCACCGCGAGAGGCCCGAACTCGCTAAAACACCGTGTCACCCATATGCATCTCGATAGATCATGCTCCTTTACACTACCCCTTTCTATTGCCAGAATCGTTCCCACGACACCAACCATCCCAAACCTTTGAAATACATTTAGTTTGTTCATTGCATAAAGAATATATAGGCCCGAATTGGACAACAAGAGGAGTTACCAAACTAAGTGTCCTCCCAGATTTTCTTCCCATTACCCACCGTCTATCTATAACCCATTTTAATAGCTTGGAATGTGGACTTGGCCCCTTTCCAAAATCTAGAAACATTGACATTGGAAGTAGGGGCAAACAAATTAGGTTTTTTTATTCATATACTTATGGTCAATAATTTGCTTCCAGAGATTCTCTCCCCCTTCTGAGTATCTTTTAACCCAAGAGCTAAGCAAACAGAGGTTTAACTCTTGCAAGTTAGGGATTCCTAAACCCCCAAATTCCTTTTTCATACACACCAGTCTCCAATTGGCCAAATGAATCTTTGTATTGCCCTCAAAGTCATTCCAGAGATAGTTTGCCATCTGGGAATTGATCATATCAGTTGTCTATTTAGGGAACTTAAAGAATATGAGGAGGTATACAGGGATACTAGCTAGGCAAGCTTGGACAAGGATTATTCTCCCTCTATATGAGAGTAATTTCCCTCTTCATCCTGTAATTCTGTTTCGGATCTTATCAATCAAAGGTTGAATATCTTCCTTCCTAAGCTTATCATAGTGCAAAGGAGCCCCTAAATATTTAATAGGGAACTTTCCAGCTTTGCAAACCATCAAATGCAGGAAATGACGGATCCCTTTCTCATGCATATTAATTGGTATCAGCTCACTCTTACTACCCTCTACTACCCTCTCCGTCCGAAAATACTGGTTGGAGAAATGGATAAAAATAGATGTATCTAGTCTAGAACTAAAATATGTCTAGATACATTCATTTCTCTGACAAAAGTATTTCCGGACGGAGGGAGTATATTTTATCCTCATACCAGAAACCTATTCAAAATAGCATTAAAAAACATTTCTAAGATGTTGGGCATTTTGAATTCGTGATTTTATAATATTCATGAACATTTTTATCAAATTCGGGAATATATTTGAATGTATGAACATTTTATGAAATGTTTAAACAAAAGCAACCGAAATAGAAAAAAAAATGTGAAAATCCGGACAGATAAACGACCAGCGGGCGTCGCTCGCTTCCTGTCGCTGCGCCGTGTCGGACGCCCCGACGTGTGGCTTGCTGGGACGACTGGAGGTTCTCGCTGCGCTGGGCCAGGCGCATGAACGCGTCAATGTATGCGACGGGAGCTGCGATCTGTAGCATCGCTCCAAACCAAGGATCCTCACGGGCGGGGCGGCAGCGAGCACTCCTTGGGCCTGGTTGCGTCGTTGTACCGGTCGCTCCTGTCGAGGCAGTAGTCGTAGATGACGTAGTGGTTGTCGCGCACCCACTGCAGGTCGGCCAGCGCCTTGGGGGAGAGGTTGAAGTGCGTGGATTCGGCGGGCTCGGTGCCGCACCACAGCACGCCGGGCGACGGCTGGCACCAGGTGACGTTGTAGTTGCGGTAGTAGGAGACGAAGGGCGCCAGCTTCCAGTCCGTCTTGATGCGCCCGCCCTGCGTCGCCCAGTCCTCCGCGCTCCACAGGCTCCCGTACACACGCTGCCGCTGATACGACGGGAACGGCACGCCCTGGTCCTGGTTGTTGTCGAACGACCGGACCGTCACGCCGTCCACCTCGATCCTACAAAACAAATTAGGTTATCAGGTCAGGTCTATACGTTCAGATCGGCATATATCTAGGTACGTACGTAGTACAGTACATACGTAAGAAGAGAGATCGAGAAATATGCTACTAGCTTGCTTACGTGATGCGCTTGGGGTTCCAGACGATGGAGTAGGTGTGATAGTCGGCGCTGGGGTCGAACCAGAGCCTGAACTGCTGCTCCCGGCCGCCGACCCCGTCGGCGAATATGTTGGTGTGGAGGGTGTAGGGCTCGCCGGTGGAGTTGCCCAGGAACTCCAGGTCGATCTCGTCGTGAATCTCCCACGGCCCTTCCGAGATGGTCTGTACGTACACGTGCATCGAGATAGTCACCCGCGTCAAAAGTCAACTTCAGACATATACACATTGGCACTAATTAACGCAATTCTCACAGAAGAAAACGATCTATAGAGGTACATGACATCTTACGTAGACGGTGGCGACGGTGCCGGCGGAGTTGCCTTCGATGAGCTTCATGTCGATGTCGATGCGGACGAAATGGTACATGTCCTTGGACTTGAAGGCGGAGCCCCGGTTATAGTCCAGCGAGAGCGCCAGCGCCTCGCTCTCGCCATCCATGAAGTAGTAGGTATGGTCCGCGCTCCATATGATCTCGATGTCCTTGTAGATGTCCGCCCTGCCCATATCGACGGCCAGGACGAAGGCCAAGGCTACGCACAGGAGCCGCAGCTTTGGCCTACAAGGCAATGCTGGCGCCATGGCTAGCTAGCTATCCCTGCCGGTCGCTTTGTGCAGTGCCGACGAACTAGCTTGCCTTTACCTTGCTGCTTCCAATGTGGGGGGAGAGAGAGGTGTCAGCTGCTTCTGTATATATATTGGGGACGAAAGTGGTGAGGAAATGTGTGAGAGGTCGAATGCCAGCCTTGCCGAAGGCCGAAGGGAGCGCGAACCTGCTGCTGGTTTGGGAAGACAAGCTTGCTAGGTTGCTAAGCGACTAGTGGTGCTCGTATATAAGCGTTTTGGGTACACTGGGTGGCCGTCCCTGCTGGCAGACGCCGTGCACATGCAGTGCACGAGAGATCTCTTTGCTAGTAGATGAAGAGCCGAGCATCAATGCATGGGAGCCGTAGGTTTGCTAGGCTGGCTAGATCTCAGTGAACTGAGAGGCGCGCTGACCTGATCTCAATCATACACACTGCATGCACCTCGACTCAGATTCGCTAATTGTCAAACGAATTAAGTGGAGTGCTCATAGTTTAGTCCATGGTACTAAGGACATGCTAAGCCGTGAGCGGGATACGGTCGATCTGGGCTGCTCTGACTTTTACTGGCGTGGAGAACTCTCGGCGAGAGACAGGTTTGGACGGCTGGCTTGCGAAGATGTTCAAGCACATGCCCAGCCCACCGCACGCGACGCAAAGTTAATTTCCAATTGGCCGTTGCCGCATCGGGGAACGCACAATTAGGACTTCCAGAAACGCGCTGTAGAAACTTGCTTAGCAAGGACACTACGCTTAGTCAGAAGCACTATTATACTGGTGAAGCTAGTTGGTCGTGTCACACGGTTTCTGAAGATCCCCCTTCACCATCAAGCGGAGTGCCCCAAAGCACCAACCAAGTAAATAAGATAACAGTTTTGCTAAGTCTCAGTCGATTTAGACTTCGTTATGTCTCGGTCGATAGTATCTTTCTTTGATTTTGCATGGAGATTCATGCAAAAAATTATTTTTGGTTTTTCTTTTTTCTTCTTACATACTACATCACTTGACTTAGACTTAGTTAAGTCTCAGTCGACTGAGACCTAGCCACACCCATAAAATAACACCCATAAAATAAGTCTGAAAATAACCGGCAACGAAAAATAGTACACATACAAAGTTTTGCTCGAGGTGAGCCAAACAATCCCCCTCCCCCCACACACAAACCTAGGTAGGGGATGAAGGGGTACGCGGCTCTGCTCTCGCGCTCTGGCGACAAGGGAGGCGATTTCGGGGGCGACCACAGGGGTGGTCGTGCTCCTCCGTCTTTGCTCGCTGGCCGGGGGCCGCCGGCGCAGCTGCCTGCTACCGAGTCCTCGCGATGCTCCAAGAGGGCCTTGGGTGGCTGGTTCTGGGCGCTGTCGGCGTCGGACGACGAGGTCGAGCACGAGGTTTCAGATCTGACGGTGCCTGGGTCGCCTGCCTTGGTGGCGGCGGTTCCGACTACTCGTGCGGTTTTGGGAGATTTCCTCGCCGGGGCCTGGCCGGAGGTCGCCCGCAGGAAAGGCCGGCGCCTGCTTTTGCACCGGGCGATGGCGCCCGCTTCAAATCCGTGCTGCTGGTCGGCGACGTGCCAGCTCCGCCTGGCGGCTGTCGGCCCCAAACCCCAGGGAGGGGTTCGCCGTCTCCTAGGCCGAGGGCGGTGTCGCAAGGCTTCTCCTATCCATGGTGGGAGTCCGCTGCTTGGATGGGGCTGGAGGTGCCGGCGGTGGCGCCGTCGAGGGAGGAGCCTAGGGTTTCTCCACCGCCTCCAGGATTGGTGGTGGGGGTTGCTAGGCCAGGTGGGCCGGGGGCCCGGGTGCCCTCCTCGACGGATGGGACGTGTCTGGGCTGTAACCAATTCGGGGTTGGGGTGTCTTGCCGGGCCCGCGCACTCCGCAGTCGTCTGCACCGCTTCCCATGTCGGGCTCTATCGTCTCCGAGCCCAGTCTAGGTTCAGGCCAGCTCCCTTACCCTCCTGGTGTAGCCGCACCTGCTTCTGACGCTTATATTGGCTGGCTCTGGCTGCCCAAGGGCGCCACTTCTCTCCAGTTAGGGTTTCTCGCATCTAAATCTGACCATGTGAGGCGGCGCTCTCACGTTAGATTTGTTCGTCGCATCCCTCCTCCCCTCCCCTTTCTCGCTCCTTTGTGCAAGTGGTCGCCATGGGTAGTCGGGAGGACAATCACGGCGCTAAGGGCCGGTTCATGAATTCGTCCCTGATGCTGACCGTGACAAGGAGGCCGAACTCAGGGACAAGCTGCAGCGTGAGGCTGCTAGGCGGTGAGATGGGTCATCCATGTCCAAGGGGATGAACTTCGACTTCCGAGCTGCCAGATCTGAGGACGGGGCTCGCGAGGATGGTGAGATCCAGCAAGGCCAAGAGGGCGACTGGGGTGGAGGTGGATCTGGAGGAGGCAGGTCTTCCAACCCACCCAACAACAACTACAGTGGTGGTTCCGGCACAATCACAACCGGAACGGTGGTGGTTTTCGCAAGCAAGATGGCTAAACAATGCTGTGTGGCAGAAGAAAAGCTTTGGGAAAGCTTCCTCGTCGGGATCGGGCAGGGCACCGGTGTCGGGCGCGACGGCGTCTGAGTGCTTCAAGTGTGGGCGTTCGAGCCACTTCCAAATTGATTGCCCCAATCCACCTACGTGTTTCATATGTAAGACGGAAGGCCACTATGCCAGCGAGTGCAAGGCACGTGCTGCAGCGCCTCAGCTCAGGATGATGGGTCACGGGATTCAAGGAGATGTCTTTTTCCACATCGAACTTCCCAAGAGGTCCAGAGCCCCCTCTGGCTCGTAAGTTGTGTTGTTGGCTTCGCTCCTGTTGGAATCTGGGTCCATCTCTGTGGAGGCGCTTGTCACGGAGCTCAACACGCTCATGGAGGTCGAAGATTGAGATTGGGGTATATCCCAGGTCTCCTCCCAAGAGTTCTTGGTCTGCTTCCCCAACAAACAAAACCTCCGTCCATGTCTTAGCAGTGGCGGCATTAAGCTTCCCATATCATAAATCAAAATCTTGTTTGCAGAACCGGCGAGGGATGCTGAGGTGTGTTGCTCGCTCCAAGAAGTATGGGCCAAATTTTGGGGTGTCCCTAAGAGCCTCATAGAAGACAAGGAAGCTCTCAAAATGGCGCACCATTCGGTAAACTGGAAATTGTGGATGATTCATCATTAAATAAAGGGGGGCCGGTCAGGCCGACGGTTCTATGCATTACTCCTCACAAGCTTTTGTGCTCGAACCGTATCTTCGTTAACAGGCAGGGCTAAATGGTCAGATGCGAGCCGGAGCTACCCAAACATGGCAGCGACATCCCGCCTCCCCCTCTGCCGCAGCAAAACGGGTCGGATGACGAAGATGACGAAGACAGTGGTCACGACTGCAACCACAAGCACAAGAGGGCCCACTCGCAACCTGTCGACAGCATGGTCGCTCCCAAGTCACCGAAATCCGCTGCGCCTGCCGGTGCCCAAGGCTCGGCTGCAAAACCGACCAAGGTGCTAGTGGGTTCTGCCTTGTCTCCTCCCTCCTCTCGCAGCAGGTCAACAATACGCAAGATTCCCCTCTCAAGATACCTCGCCCGAGAATTAGATCAATATGGCTCTCACATATCTCCTTTTGGGACTTCCCTCATCGCTAGGTCGCTGTCTGCTGACCCTAACTTACACTCTACATCTGCTCTTTTCAGTGAAGCTCTTGACTTCACTTGCTTTAAGAAATCGTCCTTGGTGGTGAACATTTCGTCCTCGTCAGAAGCACCTGAAGTGCCCTAGAAGATCTCGCCTGGCAAGGCGGCCAAGCCGCCCCAAGATGTCAAAGAGGACCTCGGTTGGGCTAGCCATGAGAACTGGGAGTTTTCGACAACCAAGATGCAAGCTAGGGAGGACAAGATCAAGCAGTGCTCCCCACCACCCCTCCAGAAGAACGTCACCCTCTCATCCGTGGCGTCACCTCGCACACCTAGGCCGTCGCAAATCCGCCAAGCTTCTGCTAGATCCCCAACGCCAGGCGCGCGGTCATCTCCTATGCTTACCACCCTAGCCTTGGTCCGGGCTACTCCTGCTGGGCCCTCGGTGCCACCGGCTCCCGCCACCAAGACCAAGGGCAAGCGCGCGAAGTTCTAGGCCCAGGGGCCGGCGCGGAGGAGTGCGCGTGCCCTAGGCAAGAACGATGTCCCCTCCCGGTAGAAAGCCCAGTTACTTTCGGCGGAAAATAACCTGGAAGAGCCAGGTAACCCGTTTCCAAAGTTTTATGTCCTGCAAAAGTACTCTGATGATCATATTGCTGAGATTACCAAGGATTGTGGTATAATTCTTAATGAGGGACCGAGCAACGAATTACGCTCAATAGATATGATTTGTGCGAAAGAGCTAGCCCAAGCCACGCTCGCCGTGGATGCCTTCCAAAAAGAGCTTCATGTAGCTGCAGCCAAGGCGGCCAGGGAGGCCACCGAGGCGGCTACCGGGGATCTCCAGCCCAAAGATAAATAGAGAGAGGTCAGCCCAAGTGTGCCTCCCAAACCCAAGCCCAGCTCTAAAGGAGTGCGGCTACGCAAACGTATTTCCCAATGAGGGCGATTTTCTGGAATATCAGGGGGTTTGGGCACACTGGTAGACACACTTTGCTCAAAGAGTATTTAGATAAAGAATAAATCGATTGTGTGGCCCCTCAAGAAATGGTTGAGTGATTTTCTTACGCTGAGCATAAATCAATATACCCAAGAGAGTGTATTAACTGGCAGTGGGTGCCAGCCAATGGTCACTATGGGTGGCTACTTCTTGGTCGTGACCATGAAAAATTCTCGGTGATGTCTTGGGCATCCGGCACACACTTTTTAATTGCCAAGATTGTCAATAAAGCTGACTTACACACTTGGGAGGTGTGTGTGGTCTACGGCCCAGCAGACCACACTCTGTTTGCGCCGTTTCTTGAGGAAATTGGTTGCCTCGTGATACGTCTCCAACGTATCTATAATTTTTGATTGTTCCATGCTATTGTAGTATCAATCTTGGATGTTTTATATACATTTACATGCAATTTTATATCATTTTTTGGGACTAACCTATTAACTTAGTGCCCAGTGCTAGTTGCTGTTTTTTTGCATGTTTTTGGCTTTTCAGGGAATCAATATAAAACGAAGTCCAAACAGAGAAAAAACTTTGGATTAATTTTTTCTAGACCATAAGAGACCCTAGAAGGTTCGGGAGGAGGCCAGAGGAGCCACGAGGGAGCGACAAGCCCTAGGGGCGTGCCCTAGGGGGGTGGCGCGGTCCACGGGCTTGTGGGCCCCTCGTGGCACATCAAACCCGAATTCCACCTCTATAAATACTCAAATAGTATTCCCCTGACATTAGAGAGACTCCCGAAATACTTTTTCTGCCGTCGGAAGTTCAAGAACCATGAGGTCTCGTCTTGAGGCCTTCTCCGGTACTCCGTTAGAGGGGGAATCGATCACGGAGGGGCTCTACATCAACCTTGTTGCCCTTCCGATGATGCGTGATTAGTTTCCCACAGACCTACGGGTTCATAGTTAGTAGCTAGATGGCTTCTTCTCTCTTTTTGAACTTCAATACAATGATTTCCTCGGTGTTCTTGGAGATCTATTTGATGTAATGACTTTTTGCAGTGTGTTTGTTGGAATCCGATGAATTGTGAGTTTATGATCAGTTCTATCCATGAATATTATTTGAGTTTTCTCTAAACTATTTTATGCATGATTAATATAGCCTCAAATTTCTTCTCCTATTTATTGGTTTGGTTTGGCCAAATAGATTGATTTATCTTGTCATGGGAAGAGGTGCTTTGTAATGGGTTCGATCTTGCGGTGCTCAATCCCAGTGACAGAAAGAGACATGACACGTATGTATCATTGCTATTAAGGGTAAAAAGATGGGGTTTATTCATACGTGAGTTTATCTTGTCTACATCATGTCATCTTGCTTAAAGCATTACACCGTTTTTCCATGAACTTTAATACACTAGATGCATGTTGGATAGCGGTCGATATGTGGAGTAATAGTAGTAGATGCAGGCAGGAGTCGGTCTACTAATTTCGGACGTGATGCCTATGTATGATCATTGCCTTGGATATCGACATAATTATTTGCTTTTCTATCAATTGCCCAACAATAATTTGTTTACCCACCGTATGCTATTTTCTCGAGGGAAGCCTCTGGTCAAAACTATGGCCACCCGGTCTATCTTCTATCATATATTGAAACTAAAAATACCTTGCTGCAATTTTATTTTATTTATTTTATTTGTATTTTTGTTCAATCTATCTATCAAAAACTATACAATTTAATCTTGCTCGTAACTGTTGAAGGATTGACAACCCCTCTACGCGTTGGGTTGCAAGTATTTCTTGTTTGTGTGTATGTGCTGTTTACATAGTGTTGCTCGGTTCTCCTACTGGATTGATAACCTTGGTTTCATAACTGAGGGAAATACTTATCTCTACTGTACTTTATCATCCTGTCCTCTTAGAGGAAGTCCCAACGCAGCTCACAAGTAGCAGGAAGAATTTCTGGCGCCGTTGTCGGGGAGACATCATCAACATCTATCAAGTACCTACACATAAAATTTCGTCTCCTGGCATTTAAATTATTTTCCATTTGCCTCTCATTTTCATCTCCCCCACTTCTAAAAAGTTTTTACAAAAATACAAAAATATTTTTTCATTTGCCTTTTAACGTGTTTTCTTGTTTGCTTGTTTTGAACTGTCATCATGAGTGATTCGGTATGGCAGAAACGGATGATGGTAGGAATCCTAAAATTGGAAGTTCTACTAATCTTTATGCTAAAACTTTTGTGTTGTGTCAAGGGAATGTTATAGGAAAACTGTTATCCAAGAATTCTTTAGTTGCATTGGGACTTTGGCTTGTGATGATGCCCCTATACTTAGAAGAACCAAAACTTATGCCGATGCTATTTTCGCACTTGTTCTTAAACTTGAGAGAAGATTTATCATGTTGGAAATATTCCCTAGAGGCAATAATAAATTGGTTATTATCATATTTCCTTGTTCATGATAAAGGTTTATTATTCATGCTAGAATTATATTGACCGGAAACTTAAATACATGCGTGAATACATAAACAAATACTATGTCCCTAGTGAGCCTCTACTAGACTAGCTCGTTGATCAAAGACGATTAAGGTTTCCATAGACATGAGTTGTCATTTGATAACGAGATCACATCATTAGGAGAATGATGTGATGGACAAGACCCAACCGTAAGCTTAGCATTCGATCGTATCACTTGAGTTTATTGCTATAGCTTTCTTCATGTCAAGTATCTATTCCTAAGACCATGAGATCATGCAACTCCCGGACACCGAAGGAATACCTTGTGTGATATCAAACGTCACTTCATAACTGGGTGATCATAAAGATGCTCTACAGGTATCTCCGAAGGTGTCTGTTGGGTTGGCATGGATTGAGACTGGGATTTGTCACTTCGTGTAACGGCGAGATATCTGTGGGCCCTCTCGGTAATACAACATTGTAAAGAGCTTGCAAGCAATGTGGCTAATGAGTTATTCATGAGATCTTGTATTACTGAACGAGTAAAGAGACTTGTCGTTAACGAGATTGAACTAGGTATGGATATACCGATGATCGAATCTTGGACAAGTAACATATCGCCGGACAAAGGGAATTGCATACGGGATTAACCGAAGCCTTGACATCGTGGTTCAACCGATAAAAGATCTTCATGGAATATGTAGGGACCAATATGGGCATCTAGGTTCCGCTATTGGTTCTTGACCGAAGAGGTGTCTCGGTCATGTCTACATGATTCTTGAACTCGTAGGGTCCGCACGCGTAACGTTCGGTGACGCTAGAGTAATATTGGGATATGCATGTTGGTGACCGAATGTTGTTTGGAGTCCTGGATGGGATCCAGGATGTCACGAGGAGCTCCAGAATGGTCCGGAGGTAAAGATTTATATATGGAAAGTTGTTTTCAGGGTTCCAGAAAAAGTTTCAGTTTTTTAGGTATTGTACCGGGAAGCTTCCAGAAGGTTCCGGAAACTTCCAGAGGAGTCCACCAAGGGTTCCACCATGTCCCAAGGGTCAACATGGGCTGAGGGGAGGTGCCCTGGCCTTATTGGGCCAGGCGCACAAGTCCCTCAAGGCCCATGTGGCTTGGGAGAGGTGGAAAGTCCACCTATGTATGGAAAAGGAGGGAATTGGACTAGGAGTCCAACTCCTCCTCCTTGGTGCACCCCTAGGGCTTGGAGGGCTGGCCACCACACACCTCCACCTATATATAGAGGATAGGGGGCGCCCCCAAGAGTATACACAAGCCCTTGCCCGCCCCTCTCTCCCATTACTTTGTAACTCCTCCGTCTTTGTTTGTTCGTAAGCGCTCGGCGTAGCCCTGCCGGAATCACTCCACCACCATCACCGTCACGCCTTCGTGCTGCTAGTGATCACATCTACTTCTCCTTCCTCTATTGCTGGATCAAGGAGGAGGAGACGTCATCGAGCCGTACGTGTGCTGAACGCGGAGGTGCCGTCCGTTCGGTACTTCATCGGTTTGGATCATGATTGGATCGTGACGAGTACGACTGCATCAATCTCATTATATACACTAATGCTTAACGGTCTACGAGGGTATGTAGACACACTCTCCCCTCTCGTTGTTATGCTTCTCCTAGATAGATCTTGGGTGTTCATAGGAATTTTTTTGATTTTCATGCAACATTCCCCAAACAGTGGCATCATGAGCTAGGTCTATGCGTAAATGTATATGCAGGAGTAGAACACAAAGAGTTGTGGGCGTTGATGCTCAAATTGCTTACCTCTCTTTTCTTATTTGGATTCGGCAGTATTGTGGGATGAAGCGGCTCGGACCAACTTTACATGTCCTCGCACATGAGACCGGTTCCACCGACTGAGATGCAACTTGTTTTTCATAAGGTGGCTAGCGGGTGTCTGTCTCTCCTACTTTAGTTGAATCTAATTTGATGAAGGCGGTCCTTGTAGAAGGTTAAAAGGCAACTTGATTATCACCATTGTGGCTTTGCATAGGTAAGAATGGTTCTTGCTAGTTGCCCATAGCAGCCACATAAAATCTGCAACAATAAAGTAGAGGACATCTAACTTGTTTTTGCAGGGCATGTTGTGATGTGGTATGGCCAAAAACGTGATGTGATATATGTTGATGTATGAGATGATCATGTTTTGTAATAGGTTCACGACTTGCATGTCAATGAGTTCGGCAACCGGCAGGAGCCATAGGGTTGAGCTTTAATATATTAATTGCCATGTAATTGCTCTACTTTATCGCTATGCGTTAGCAATAGTTGTAGAAGCAATAGGTGGCGAGACGACCACGTGATGACATGATGATGGAGATCATGATGATGGAGATCATGGTGTCATGCCGGTGACGATGGAGATCATGCATGTTCTTTGGAGATGGAGATCAAAGGCACGAGATGATAATGGCCATATCATGTCACATATTGATTGCATGTGATGTTTATCTTTTTATGCATCTTATTTTGCTTAGGACGATAGTAGCATTATGAGATGATCCCTTCACTTAATTTCAAGAAATTGTGTTCTCCCTAAGTATGCACCATTGCAAAAGTTCATCATTTCAAAGCACTTCGTGATGATCGGGTGTGATAGACTCTATGTTCGCATACAACGGGTGTAAGCCGGTTTTACACATGCAGAATACTTGGGTTAAACTTGACGAGCCTAGCATGTACAAACATGGCCTCAGAACACAGGAGACCGAAAGGTCGAACATGGGTCATATAGTAGATATGATCAACATGGAGATGTTCACCATTGATGACTACCCCATCTCACGTGATGATCGGACATGGGTTAGTTGATTTGGATCATGTATCACTTAAACAACTTGAGGGATGTTGATTTAAGTGGGAGTTCATTAGTAATTTGATTAACTGAACTAATTATCATGAACTTACTTAGTCTTAATTGTCTTTGCAAAAAAATTTGTTGTAGATCAATGGCCCGCGCTGTAGTTCCCCTGAATTTTAATGCGTTCCTAGAGAAAGCTAAGTTGAAAGATGATGGAAGCAACTATGCGGACTAGTTCCGTAACTTGAGGATTAGCCTCATTGCTGCACAGAAGGCTTATGTCCTTGATGCACCGCTAGGTGCCACACCCCCTCCAGCGTCATCTGTGGATGTTGTGAACATCTGGCAGACACGTTCTGATGACTACTCGATAGTTCAGTGCGCCATGCTTTACGGCTTAGAACCGGGGCTCCAAAGATGTTTTGAGCACCATGGAGCATATGAGATGTTCCAGGAGCTGAAATTGTTATTTCAAGCTCATGCCCGGTTGAGAGGTATGACACCTCCGACAAGTTCTTTAGCTGTAAGATGGAGGAGAATAGTTCTGTTAGTGAGCATATACTCAGAATGTGTGGGTTTCATAACCGCTTGACTCAGTTGGGAGTTAATCTTCCAGATGACACGGTCATTGGCAGAGTTCTCCAATCACTGCCACGAAGCTATAAGGGCTTTGTGATGAACTATAATATGCAAGGGATGGAGAAAATGATTCCCGAGCTCTTCGCGGTGCTTAAGGCCGCGGAGGTAGAAATCAAGAAGGTGCATCAAGTGTTGATGGTTAGAAAGACCACTAGTTTCAAGAAAGGCAAGGGAAAGAAAGGGAACTTCAAGAAGAATGGCGAGATAGTTGCCGCTCCCGTGAAGAAACCCAAGGCTGGACGCAAACCTGAGACTGAGTGCTTCTACTACAAGGGGAATGGTCACGGGAAGCGGAACTGCCCCAAGTACTTGGCAGATAAGAAGGCTAGCAACGTCAACAAAGGTATATTTGATATACATGTTATTGATGTGTACCTTACTAGTGCTTGTAGTAGCGCCTGGGTATTTGATACTAGTTCGGTTGCTAATATTTGTAACTCAAAACAGGAGCTATGGAATAAACGAAGACTGGCTAAGGACGAGGTGACGATGCACGTCGGAAATGGTTCCAAGGTTGATGTGATCACCGTCGGCACGCTACCTCTACATCTACCTTCGGGATTAGTTTTAAACCTAAATAATTCTTATTTGGTGCCTGCGTTGAGCATGAACATTATATCTGGATCTTGTTTATTGCGAGACGGTTATTCATTTAATTCAGAGAATAATGGTTGTTCTATTTATATGAGTATTATCTTTTATGGTCATGCACACCTTGTGAATGGTTTATTCTTGTTGAATCTCGATCGTAGCAATACACATATTCATAATATTGATGCCAAAAGATGCAAAGTTAATAATGATAGTACCACATATTTTTGGCACTGTCGCTTAGGTCATATTGGTGTAAAGCGCATGAAGAAACTCCATGCTGATGGACTTTTGTAATCTCTTGATTATGAATCATTTGAGACATGTGAACCATGCCTCATGGGCAAGATGACTAAAACTCCATTCTCCGGAACAATGGAGCGAGCTAGTGACTTATTGGAAATAATACATATCGATGTATGCGGTCCGATGAGTGTCGAAGCACGTGGTGGATATCGCTATTTTCTTACCTTCACAGATGATTTGAGTAGATATGGGTATATTTACTTAATGAAACACAAGTCTGAAACATTTGAAAAGTTTAAGGAATTTCAGAGTGAAATGAAGAATCATCGTAACAAGAAAATAAAGTTTCTACGATCTGATCGTGGAGGTGAATATTTGAGTTACGAGTTTGGTATGCATTTAAGACAATGTGGAATTGTTTCACAGCTCAAGCCACCTGGAACACCACAGCATAATGGTGTATCCGAAAGTCGTAATCATACTCTATTGGATATGTTGCGTTCTATGATGTCTCTTACCGATTTGCCACTATCGTTTTGGGGTTATTCATTAGAGGTAGCTGCATTCACTTTAAATAGGGCACCGTCTAAATCTATTGAGACGACACCGTATGAGTTGTGGTTTGGCAAGAAACCTAAGTTGTCTTTTCTTAAAGTCTGGGGATGCGACGCTTATGTCAAGAGGCTTCAGCCTGATAAGCTCAAACCCAAAGTGGAGAAGTGCGTCTTCATAGGATACCCTAAAGAGACCATTGGGTATACCTTCTACCACAGATCTGAAGGCAAGATTTTTGTTGCCAAGAATGGGTCGTCCTTTCTAGAGAAGGAGTTTCTCTCGAAAGAAGTGAGTAGGAGGAAAGTAAAACTTGATGAGGTAACTGTACCTTCTCTCGAATTGGAAGGTAGGACATCACAGAAAGCAGTTCCCGTGATGCCTACACCAACCGAAGAGGAAGCTAATGATGATGATCATGAAACTTCGGATCAAGTTACTACTGAACTTCGTAGGTCGACCATGCTACGTTCCGCACCAGAGTGGTATGGTAATCCAGTCCTGGAAATCATGTTGTTAGAAAACGGCGAACCTACGAACTATGAAGAAGCTATGATGAGCCTAGATTCCGACAAACGGCTTCAGGCCATGAAATCCGAGATAGGATCCATGTATGAGAACAAAGTATGGACTTTGGTGGACTTGCCCGATGATCGGCAAGCCATTGAGAACAAATGGATCTTTAAGAAGAAGACAGACGTTGATGGTAATGTCACCTTCTGTAAAGCTCGACTTGTGGCAAAGGGTTTCCGACAAGTTCAAGGGGTTGACTACGATGAGACTTTCTCACCCGTAGTGATGCTTAAGTCTGTTAGAATTTTGTTAGCTATTGCCGCATTTTATGATTATGAGATCTAGCAAATGGACGTCAAAACGGCATTCCTTAACGGGTTTCTTAAAGAAGAGTTGTATATGATGCAACCAGAAGGTTTTGTCGATCCTAAGGATGCTAACAAAGTATGCAAGCTCCAGCGATCCATCTATGGACTGGTGCAAGCATCTCGGAGTTGGAATATTCGCTTTGATGAGGTGATCAAAGCTTTTGGTTTTATACAAACTTACGGAGAAGTTGTATTTACAAGAAAGTGAGTGGGAGTGTTGTAGCATTTCTTATATTATATGTGGATGACATAGTGTTGATTGGAAATGATATAGAATTTCTGGAAAGCATAAAAGGATATAAGAACAAGAGTTTTTCAATGAAAGACCTCGGTGAAGCTGCTTACATATTGGGCATCAAAATCTATAGAGATAGATCAAGACTCTTAATAGGACTTTCACAAAGCGCATACCTTGACAAAGTTTTGAAGAACTTCAAAAATGGATCAGTCAAAGAAAGGGTTCTTGCCTGTATTGCAAGGTGTGAAGTTGAGTAAGACTCAAAGTCTTACCATGGCAGAAGAAAGAGAAAGGATGAAAGTCATTATCTATGCCTCAGCCATAGGCTCTATAATGTATGCCATGCTGTGTACCAGACCTGATGTGTGCCTTGCCATAAGTCTGGCAGGGAGGTACCAAAGTGATCCAAGAGTATATCACTGGACAGCGGTCAAGAACATCCTAAAGTACCTGAAAAGGACTAAGGACACGTTTCTCATTTATGGAGGTGACGAAGAGCTCGTCGTAAAGGGTTACGTCGATGCTAGCTTCCACACAGATCTGGATGACTCTAAGTCTCAAACTGGATACATATTTATATTGAATGGTGGAGCGGTCAGTTGGTGCAGTTCTAAGCAGAGCGTTGTGGCGGGATCTACATTGTAAGCGGAGTATATAGCTGCTTCGGAAGCAGCACAAGAAGGAGTCTGGATGAACGAGTTCATATCCGATCTAGGTGTAATACCTAGTGCATCGGATCCAATGACTATCTTTTGTGACAACACTGGAGCTATTGCCATTGCCAAGGAGCCCATGTTTCACAAGAGAACCAAGCACGTCAAGCGCCATTTCAACTCCATTCGTAATTATGTTAAGGATGGAGACATAGAAATTTGCAAAGTACATACGGATCTGAATGTGGTAGACCTGTTGACTAAACCTCTTCCACAGGCAAAACACGATCTGCACCAAGACTCCATGGGTGTTAGATTCATAACTATGTAAACTAGATTATTGACTCTAGTGCAAGTGGGAGACTGTTGGAAATATGCCCTAGAGGCAATAATAAATTGGTTATTATCATATTTCATTGTTCATGATAAAGGTTTATTATTCATGCTAGAATTGTATTGACCGGAAACTTAAATACATGTGTGAATACATAAACAAATACTATGTCCCTAGTGAGCCTCTACTAGACTAGCTCATTGATCAAAGATGGTTAAGGTTTCCTAACCATAGACATGAATTGTCATTTGATAATGGGATCACATCATTAGGAGAATGATGTGATGGACAAGAGCCAACCGTAAGCTTAGCATTCAATCGTATCACTTGAGTTTATTGCTATAGCTTTCTTCATGTCAAGTATCTATTCCTAAGACCATGAGATCATGTAACTCCCGGATACCGGAGGAATACCTTGTGTGCTATCAAACGTCACTTCATAACTGGGTGATCATAAAGATGCTCGACAGGTATCTCTGAAGGTGTCTATTTGGTTGGCATGGATCGAGACTGGGATTTTTCACTCCGTGTGACGGAGAGATATCTCTGGGCCCTCTCGGTAATGGTAATACAACATCGTAAAGAGCTTGCAAGCAATGTGGCTAATGAGTTAGTCACGAGATCTTGTATTACGGAATGAGTAAAGAGACTTGTCGGTAACGAGATTGAACTAGGTATGGAGATACCGATGATTGAATCTCGGGCAAGTAACATATCACCGAACAAACGAAATAGCATACAGGATTAACCGAATCCTTGACATCGTGGTTCAACCGATAAAAGATCTTCGTGGAATATGTAGGAACCAATATGGGCATCCAGGTTCCGCTATTGGTTATTGACCGGAGAGGTGTCTCGGTCATGTCTACATGATTCTCGAACCCGTAGGGTCCGCACGCTTAACGTTCGGTGATGCTAGAGTAATAGTGGGATATGCATGTTGGTGACCGAATGTTGTTCGGGGTCCCGGATAAGATCTGGGATGTCACGAGGAGCTCCGGAATGGTCTGGAGGTAAAGATATATATATGAAAAGTTGTTTTCAGGGTTCCGGAAAAAGTTTCAGTTTTTTCGGTATTGTACAGGGAAGCTTCTAGAAGGTTCCGTAAACTTTCGGAGGAGTCCGGAAGTCCACCATGGGTTCCACCACGTCCCAAGGGTTAGCATGGGCTGAGGGGAGGCTCCCTGGCCTTGTTGGGCCAGGCGCACAAGTCCCTCTAGGCCCATGTGGCTTGGGAGAGGTGGAAAGTCCACCTATGTATGGAAAAGGAGGGAATTGGACTAGGAGTCCAACTCCTCCTCCTTGGTGCACCCCTAGGGCTTGGAGGGCTGGCTACCATGCCCCTCCACCTTTATATAGAGGAGAGGGGGCGCCCCCAAGAGTATACACAAGCCCTTGGCCCCCCTCTCTCTCTCCCGTTACTTCGTAACTCCACCGTCTTCGTTGTTTCGGTAGCACTCAGTGTAGCCCTGCTGGAATCACTCCACCACCATCACCGTCACGCTGTCGTGCTGCTGGCGATCCCACCTACTTATCCTCCCTCGCTTGCTGGATCAAGGAGGAGGAGACGTCATCGAGTCGTACGTGTACTGAATGCGGAGGTGTTGCCGTTCGGTACTTCATCGGTTTGGATCACGATTGGATCGTGACGAGTACGACTACATGAACCGCGTGATATATGCTTCTGCTTCATGGTCTACGAGGGTACGTAGAAACACTCTCCCCTGTCGTTGGTATGCTTCTCCTAGATAGATCTTGGGTGTTCGTAGGAATTTTTTTGATTTTCATGCAACGTTCCCCAAACAGTGGCATCATGAGCTAGGTCTATGCGTAGATGTATATGCACGAGTAGAACACAAAGAGTTGTGGGCGTTGATGCTCAAATTGCTTACCTCTTCTGTCTTATTTGGATTTAGCAATATTGTGGGATGAAGCGGCTCGGACCAACTTTACATGTCCTCGCACATGAGACCGGTTCCACCGACTGACATATCATGAGTTTTGCTTGGAGCGTCTTGTATTATTTGAATCTTTGTTTTTTCTTTTTAGTTTTTTCACAATCATCTTGGCTGGACACACCTATTTGAGAGAGTCATTAGTTTATTATGATTTGTTAGAATTTCTCTATGTGCTTCACTTAAATTTTTTGAGCTAGGGAATTGCTCTAGTGCTTCACTTAAATCTTTTTGGAGCACGGTGGTGATTTTATTTTGAAGAAATATTCTCTCATGCTTCACTTAAATCCTTTTGAGAGTTGATATGTTTACGTTTTAAAGAAATGCACTCTCATGCTTCACTTATATTATTTTGAGAGTTGATATGATAAATTTTGAAGAAATATTTATGCTCTCATGCTTCACATAAAACTTTTTGAGAAGTTGATAATAGTAATGGTAATTTGCACGAGATATGAATTTGGTCCCAAAGTGATGAATATTCAAGAGGGATATAATAAAGACTTTCATGAAGATCATTGGATATTATAAACTTGATTCCTTGCAATAGTTTTGCGATATGAAGATAGTGATATGTGAGTCATGTTGGTGAGTAATTATGCTTTAGTAAGAATATTGGTGTTAAGGTTTGTGATTCCTTGTGCAAGCACGAAAGTCAATAGTTATGCAACGAAGTTATATCCTACTTGTGGTGCATTATTCAGTGTTAGTTATGTTTAATGCGTGTTTATGACCGTTTTCGTTTTTTTGGTTGGTCGCTTCTCAATCTGTTTGCTAGCCTTCATTTGTACTAAGCGGGAATGCTGCTTGTGCATCCAACTCCTTAAACCAAAGTTGTGCTAAATGAGTACACCATACCTACCTATATGCGGTATTTCCATGCAGTTCCAAGTAAATTTTTATGTGCCAACTCTAATTTTCAAAATGAATTTCCGTTCTGTGTGCCCGTACCGCTCATGAAGCGGCAGGGGGTGGCCAATATTTTCCATGCTAGGTATTTTATTCTCATGATGAGTGTTTATTCACTTGTCATTGCACGAGAGTGTGGCAGGTAATAGGGATGCCCAGTCCCGAAATGAAAAAAAAAATATGTTTTTAATAATAAATTCCTTGGAAAGTGTTGGTATGGAAGGCACCCGTGGATACGGCTAGCCATGGCTTGTGTAAGAATGGTGGAAAGGAAATAAACTTTATTTTCTGTTTGGGAATCGCCTATGATTGTCTAGCATGGAAGATATCGGGAATTCTCGCTCGTTTTTATTGATAGGAAAAGCATGCCTCTCAAAATAATTTTATCTCTCAATTTAAGCTATGAGCTCTGGCACCTCTACAAATCTCTGCTTCCCTTTATGAAGGGCCTATCTATTTACTTTTATGCAATTTTTATTTTTATTTTGAGTCTCCATCTTCTCTTATAAAGCACCAGCTAGGGAACACTATTTTGTCATACTTGTGCATTGGATGTAGCTAATATTTGACTGTGTTTCATGAATGGATCAATGATTGAGCATAATGGGCTAGGGATAGCTTTCTTTAGCGTTGATATTTTGAAAGACATGGTTGCTTGTTGATATGCTTGAGTATTGATGTTTTCATGTCAAATTATAGACTATTGCTTTAAATCATTCAAGTCCAAATATCCATGCTACAAAGAAAATAATACATGATGAATATGTTAGGTAGCATTCCACATTAATAATTATGTTTTTATCATTTACCTACTCGAGGACGAGCAGGAATTAAGCTTGGGGATGCTTGATACGTCTCCAACGTATCTATAATTTTTTATTGTTCCATGCTATTATAGTATCAATCTGGATGTTTTATATACATTTACAAACAACTTTATATCATTTTTTGGGACTAACCTATTAACTTAGTGCCCAGTGCCAGTTGTTGTTTTTTTGCATGTTTTTGGCTTTTCGGGGAATCAATATCAAACAAAGTCCAAACAGAGAAAAAAAATTGGATTAATTTTTCTGGACCAGAAGAGACCCAAGAAGGTTTGGGAGGAGGCCAGAGGAGCCACGAGGGAGCGACAAGCCCTAGGGGCATGCCCCAGGGGTGGTGGCGTGGCCCACGGGCTTGTGGGCCCCTTGTGGCATGATGTCTACTATGCAACTTATTCTTGTAGACTCATGTTGGGCCTCCAAGCGTAGAGTTTTGTAGGACAGTAGCAATTTTCCCTCAAGTGGATGACCTAAGGTTTATCAATCCGTGGGAGGCGTAGGATGAAGATGGTCTCTCTCAAACAACCCTACAACCGAATAACAAAGAGTCTCTTGTGTCCCAAACACACCCAATACAATGGTAAATTGTATAGGTGCACTAGTTCGGCAAAAAGATGGTGATACAAGTGTAATATGGATAGTAGATATAGGTTTTTGTAATCTGAAAATAAAAAAACAGCAAGGTAGCAAGTAACAAAAGTGAGCAAAAAGGGTATTGCAATGCTTGAAAACAAGGCCTAGGGTTCATACTTTCACTAGTGCAAAGTCTCTCAACAACGATAACATAATTAAATCATATGACAATCCCTCAACGTGCGACAAAGAATCACTCCAAAGTTTCTATGGAAGAACGTAGGATGAAAACGTGCATTAACCCCTATGCATAGATTACCCCAATGTCACCTCAGGAATCCGCGAGTTGAGTGCCAAAACATACATCAAGTGAATCAATAGAACATCGCATTTTCACCACAGATATCCCATCGCAAGACATACATCAAGTGCTCTCAAATCCAATACTCAATCCAACATAACGAAACCTCAAAGAGCAAGACTCAATTCATCACAAGAAGGTAGAGAGGGAAGAACACCATAAGATCCAAATATATTAACAAAGCTCACGGTACATCAAGATCGTGCCAAATCAAGAACACGAGAGAGAGAAAGAGATCAAACACATAGCTACTGGTACATACCCTCAGCCCCGAGGGTGAACTACTCCCTCCTCGTCATGGTGACCGCCGGGATGATGAAGATGGCCTCCGGTGATGATTCCCCCTCCGGCAGGGTGCCGAAACGGGCTCCCGATTGGTTTTTCATGGCTACAGAGGCTAACGGTGGCGGAACTTCCGATCTAGGGTTCTTTTCGAAGGTTTGGGTATTTATAAGAATTTTTGGCATCGGTCTCACGTCAAGGGGGTGCCCGAGGGGCCCACAAGCCTGGAGCTAGTGCCTTGGGGGGTAGGGTGCGGCTAGCAGGCTTATGGCCTCGTCGGTCACTTCCTGGCCCAGCTTTGGTGCTTCGGGGGTTCTTTTGGTCCATAAAAAATCACCGTAAATTTTTAGCCCATTCCGAGAACTTTTATTTCTGCACAAAAAATGACACCACGGTAGTTCTGCTGAAAACGGCGTCAGTCTGGGTTAGTTCTAATAAAATCATACCAAAACCATATAAAATTGTTGCAAACATGGCATGAATACTTCATAAATTATAGATACGTTGGAGACGTATTAGCATCCCCAAGCTTAATTCCTGCTCGTCCTCGAGTAGGTAAATGATAAAAGAAAGAATTTATGAACTGTGAATGCTACCTAACATATTTATCAATGTAATCTTCTTTATTGTGGCATGAATGTTCATATCCATAAGATTCAAAACAAAAGTTTAATATTGACATAAAAACAATAATACTTCAAGCATACTAAAGCAATCATGTCTTCTCAAAATGTCATGGCCAAAGAAAGTTATCCCTACAAAATCATATAGTCTGGCTATGCTCTATCTTCATCACACAAAATATTTCATCATGCACAACCCCGATGACAAGCCAAGCAATTGTTTCATACTTTTAATGTTCTCAAGCTTTTTCAACTTTCACACAATACATGAGCGTGAGCCATGGATATAGAACTATAGGTGGAATAGAGTATGGTGGAGGTTGTGAGGAGATGACAAAAAGGAGAAAGTCTCACATCAACTAGGCAAATTAATGGGCTATGGAGATGCCCATCAATTGATGTCGATGCAAGTGAGTAGGGATTGCCATGCAACGGATGCACTAGAGCTATAAGTGTATGAAAGCTCAAAAAGAAACTAAGTGGGTGTGCATCCAACTTGCTTGCTCACGAAGACCTAGGGTAATTTGAGGAAGCCCATCATTGGAATATACAAGCCAAGTTCTATAATGAAAAATTCCCACTAGTATATGAAAGTTATAAAATAGGAGACTCTCTATCATGAAGAACATGGTGCTACTTTTGTAACACCCCTATGTAATAATCACTGTGACACTCTGCTAATATTGCCAAGTCATTTTCATTTGCAGAGCTTGATCATATTGGTTAAACAAATCAATTCAAATTTCTCTCTGAAAATCATTTCAAATTCAAGTGCAAAATAAAGTGGTTCAAAA
Source organism: Thinopyrum elongatum (assembly GCA_011799875.1). Classification (NCBI taxonomy): domain Eukaryota; kingdom Viridiplantae; phylum Streptophyta; class Magnoliopsida; order Poales; family Poaceae; genus Thinopyrum; species Thinopyrum elongatum. The sequence goes on from CM022298.1 coordinate 588,731,250, forward strand.
ATTGCTGGAAAAATGTTCATATTCTAGCAAATATTCCAAAACAAATGTTGTTAAGGAACACAACAACATCATCAACTCAATTGGGCCTAAGCTTTTAAAACAGTGCCAAAACAACACCTAAAATGCCCTCTTCATTTTTGAATAAATTCAAATGGATTCCAAATAATGCCCAAATTTTTTATGGCAGTGCTGATATTGCAAAGTAATTATGTGAGCAAGTTTCACATTTTTGCAAAATCATTTGTTAGCTCAAAATAATGCCAAACCATCTCTGTAAAAAGAAAAAGCAGAAATAGAAAAATAAAAATAAAAAGGAAAGAGGCACTGTGCACTGGGCCTAAGTGCACAGTGCCCCGAACCCAGCCCACCAGGCCCATCTCCCTCTTTCTCTCCCCTGCGTGTCATCGCGCCCGTGGACGCCGCGCGCCGCGCCGGCGAGGCGTCGACAGCGCGACGCCCACCGACGGCCACCGACGCAGGGGATAAGGCCGAAGCCCCCGCCCATTCCCCCTGGCCTCCCCGTTCACTTTCTCCCTCTCTCCCTTGCTCGCTCGCTCCCTCTCTTCTCTACCGAGCGCTGCCGCCGCCACTGCCCCATCGACCTCGCGGCCACTAGTGCCAGCCCGACCTTTCGTGCTGTCCAGAAGGACCGCCGGCGTCCGACTCTTCTTCCACGCCCAAGAAATCGAGCTCGGCGGCACCGCATCGTCCTCGAGCCATCTTTGTCTTCCTCGGGTCGCCGAGATCGCCGTCGCCGTTTCCCCTCGCCTCTGCGCTGCTAAGCACTTCAAGGGCCTCCGTGTGCTGCTCTGTAAGCCTCTGCGCCCTCCTCCTTCCTCTGGTTCTTCCTCGAGCGCCGTGGCTAGCTCGCCGAGCCACCGACGCCATTGCCGTGTACTGCCAAGTCTGCGAGCTCGTTGCGCTCGTTTTGGCCATCTCCGAGCCAAGCCATGGCCTCCATCGAGTTCCTGGAGGCCCGTAGAGCTCGCTAGTATCGCTTGTGAGCTCGAACACGGCGCGTAGCTCGGTTTTCAGAGGTGCCCATATTCTGGCGCTGTCTGTGGTCGCCGGTGAGCTCGTCTCCGGCCACCCCCGCACCTAGGGCTGCCCTAGATCGACGCGGAGCGAACTGCTCGTTCGAACGCCACGAAAAACACGCGAAACGGCCCAGTGTGGCGCATTTCCGAACCCCGCCGGCGTTCGGCCACCGCGCGGGAGCTCGCCGGAGCTTTTTCCAGTGAGACCACCGACATGGCAGGGCACGGGGCCCACCTAGGGTCGCTGCCATGTGGGCCCTGGTCGTGGTTGACCGCGCTGACCGCAGTCAACGCCGCTGATGTGGCGTTACAGCCACTGAAGTGTGGGCCCGCTTCGGTTAATCGCCTAATTAATTCTTTTTAATTAAACCTAATTTAATTAGATAGTTAGTGACACTGACTGCCGGGCCCACCTAACTAATTAACTCAGTTTACTTTAAATTAAATCTGTTTTAACTCTCTGAAGCTGACAGGTGGGACCCACTGGTCAGTTTGACTAGTCAAACGGGTCAGCTGACTGCTGATGTCATGCTGATGCAATGCTGACGCGTTAATAGATTTCTGTTAATTTAAGATAAGTCCAGAAAATGATTAAAACTTTAGAAAATCATAGAAAATAAACCGTAGCTCCGATGGAAAAACTTAATACATGAAAGTTGTTCAGAACGACGAGACGAACCCGACCGTTCTATCTGTTTCCATGTTGGGACCCTCTATGTAGGTGAACCCGCAACTTTTCGTCTGTTTACGGTAGATGAATAGTGCATATATACCGGTTATTAAATCCAACTTAAATCCTAAAATAACTAATATGACTTAGACATATCTTTAGGCAACCCTGCAAATCACGTTAGCATAGCATACTCTGTGTTGCATATGTTTGTCGTGTATTTATCTGTTTCCTCCCCCTCTTCTCTTTCGGTAGACCCTAACACCGACGTAGTCCCGGAGACCGACGCAGCTCCGGAGGTCAACTACGCCCCTAACGACTAGATGTTTGACGTAGAGCTTCCAAGCAAGCACCCCCTTTGAACATTCCGATATCGCCTATTCCCTTCTCTCTTATGCTTGCATTAGAAATTGCTGCTGCTACTGCTTTACCTATTCTGATGCATGGCCTAATTTTGTAACCTACTGTTGATAATTACCTGCTTAACCTAAACTGCTTAGAATAGGCTGGTTAGTACCCCAGTGACCCCCAGTTATTCAGTTGCCCCACTGGATTATCAGAGGACCTGATCATCGTCATCAACAACCAGGCCCCGGAACCGCACATCACCTCCCCTCTTTCTGCACGACACCGCAACGTTACTATCGCGTGCCGAGGGTGAAACCTCGTAAGCACTTCTGATGATAACTCTGTGGAGTAGTTACTCGGGCGTGGTCATCGGGGGTGATTCCTCTTTCTCCACCACCGATAACGACGATGTCGTGCAATACCTCAAGTGTGGACCTTGAGGGTGATGCCTCTTAAGTTCACCTTGATGTTTACAACAGGTGGGAATCCAACGAGGGTGATGCCTCGGATTCCTTCTTGATGTGGTAGCCACACGGATTGCCTTTACATTACTGATGATACTGATTAAACTGGATAAAGACGGGTCGACCCTGAGGGGTACCCGCGTGAGCATATTTGTGAGAGATGTGGAGTCAGGTTGACTTGGAAGGTGCCCGCGAGATAACAACGAGGCGTGACCGGGCATTCTTAGCCCTTGCCGCAAGTCCTCGAGACGGGGCGATGGGGTTACATCGATCATGAGTCTCTGCTCGTTACCGCACGCTCCTAATCCACTAACGGTTTGGATATTTGATCAGAGTGGGCCTCTGGCCCGATAGCACTAACCATCACGTGGGAACAGTTATGGGCACTCTGCGTCGTATGCATCAGCCGAAGCTTAATGGACGTCAGCGACTGAGCGGCGTGCACTGGGTTGGACCGCGTTAAGCACCCTCCGTTGTACTGGAGGCTGCTAGGTCTGCTCACCGGCCGCGTACGCAACATGCAGGAGTCTCCGGGGCGATGGCCCAAGACCCCTAGGCGCATAGGTTAGTCCGGCGTGCTGACCTCTGTGTTAAGGCTAGGTCGGGTTGCGGCGTATCATTTGGCCGAGGTCGGGCATGACCCAGAAAAGTGTGTCCGGCCAGAGTTAATCGAGCATGGTGGGAAAGTTGGTGCACCCCTGCAAGGAAGAAACAATCTATGCATAGCCGATCCTCGGTAACGGACACTCGGAGTTGTATCCCGATCGATACAACTAGAACCTGACAGCTGAGATGATAACTGGATAGTATGGCTCTGGGATTGCTTTCTCGCAGGGAGTCGAGGAAGGATCTCTGGGCGAGGTTGATGACACTACTGTTACTTTACATTATGCTAATCTGCACTCTTCTAATGCTGCAAGACCGCTGAAGATGCTGAAGATGCTAGTCTTCGATAGGACTAGGCTTTCCCCTCTATTCTGGCATTTCTGCAGCCCAGTCCACATATACAGCCTCCCTTTGATAATGTTGCATATGTAGTGTAGATCCTTGCTTGCTGAGTACTTCGGATGAGTACTCACGGTTGATTTGCTTTCTTTTTCTCCCCATAACCGTTTGACGCAACCAGATGACGGAGCCCCTGAGACCGCTGCCCCCGCCGATGACTACCACTACTACCCAGAGGGTGGCTACTAATACGAGCTGGCCGACGACCAGGAGTAGGTTCGGAGGGTCCCAGGCAGGAGGCCTGCGCCTTTTGATCGTAGTGTTTTATTTTGCCTCGCCTTTCTAAAGGCCTATCTGTTTCTCTTTTATATCTGTACTCAGATATCTGATGCTTCCGCTGACGCTTGTATGCGAGCTTATGTATTCGAGCCCTCGAGGCCCCTGGCTTGTAATATAAAGCTTGTATGACTTTATTTATGTTTTAGAGTTGTGTTGTGATATCTTCAAGTGAGTCCTTAGGCTTGATCGTGTGCATTTGCGTGTATGATTAGTGCACGATTAAGCCGGGGGCGTCACAACTTTGAAGCACAAGTGTGAAAAAAAGATAGTAACATTGTCCCTTCTCTCTTTTTCTCTCATTTTTTTGTTTTTTTTGTTTGGGCTCTTTGGCCTCTTTTTTTATTTTGGGCTCTTTGGGCTCTCTTTTTTTAAGTTCGGAGTCTCATCCCAACTTTTGACGGAATCATAGCTTCCATCATCCTTTCCTCACATGGGACAATGCTCTAATAATGATGATCATCACACTTTTATTTACTTACAACTCGATACTAGAACAAAATATGACTCTATATGAATGCCTTCGGCGGTGTACCGGGATGTGCAATGATCAAGAGTGACATGTATAAAAAATATGAACGGTGGCCTTGCCACAAATACTATGCCAACTACATGATCATGCAAAGTAATATGACAATGATGATGCGTGTCATAATAAACGGAACGGTGGAAGTTGCATGGCAATATATCTCAGAATGGCTATGGAAATGCCATAATAGGTAGGTATGGTGGCTGTTTTGAGGAAGGGTATATGGTGGGTTTAATGCACCGGTGAAAGTTACGCGGTACTAGAGAGGCTAGCAATGGTGGAAGGGTGAGAGTGCGTATAATCCACGGACTCAACATTAGTCATAAAGAACTCACATACTTATTGCAAAAAATTATTAGCCATCGAAACAAAGTACTACACGCATGCTCCTAGGGGGATATATTGGTAGGAAAAGACTGTCGCTCGTCCCCGACCGCCACTCATAAGGAAGACAATCAAAAAATAAATCATGCTCCGACTTCATCACATAACGGTTCACCATACGTGCATGCTACGTGAATCATAAACTTTAACACAAGTATTTCTAACAATCCACAATTAGTTACTAGCATGACTCTAATATCACCATCTTCATATCTCAAAACAAATGCAAGGAATCAAACTTCTCATCTATTCAATGCTCTTTATATGAAAGTTTTTATTATATCCCTCTTGGATGCCCATCATATTAGGACTAAATTCATAACCTAAGCAAATTACCATAGTATTTGTAAGACTCTCAAAATAATATAAGTGAATCATGAGAGTTCATCAATTTCTTCAAAATAAAACCACCGCCGTGCTCTAAAAAGATATAAGTGAAGCACTAGAGCAACTGACAAACTACTCCAAAAAGATATAAGTGAAGATCAATGAGTAGTCAAATTATTAAGTAGATATGTGAAGATTCTCTCTCATTTAAGAATTTCAGATCTTAAGTATTTTATTAAAGCAGCAAGCAAAACAAAATAAAATGACATTCTAAAAATAGCACACATCATGTGAAGAAGCAAAAACTTAGGCTCAACCGATACTAACCGATAATTCTTGATGAAGAAAGGTGGGATGCCTACTAGGGCATCCCCATGCTTAGATGCTTGAGACTTCTTGAAAGATTATCTTGGGATGCCTTGGGCATCCCCAAGCTTGAGCTTTTGTGTCTCCTTAATTCCTTTTATATTACGGTTTCCCGAAATCTTAAAAATTTCATCCACACAAAATTCAACAAGAACTCGTGAGAAAAGTTAGTATGAATCAATGCAACACCTTATCATTCTCTAATGTAGCAAATCACTAAAATTATAATTAACATTGCATACTAAATGCCTCTGCATATTTAATACTCTTATCCTCAAATAGAATCATTAAACAAGCAAACATATGCAAACATAACAGCAATCTGTCTAAACAGGACAGTCTGTAAAGAGTGCAATTTTACTCATACTTCCCGAACTCCAAAAATTCTGATAATTTACCAAACTGTAGAAAATTTATCATAGCTTATTTAAAAAAAATCAAAATTTTATCACATTCTTACTTTTCTCAAGAATTCACGCACTAGCGTGCAACTTTCTGTTTTCAAACAGCCACATATAGACTTGCAAAATAAGCATGGTAAAAGCTATACTTGACACTTTTATTGAAATAAAAGATGAAAAATATTATTCTAAATAACAGCAAGAAAATCTAACTAAAATAAAATGACGCTCCAAGCAAAACTCATATCATGTGACGAACAAAAATATAGCTCCAAGTGAGGTTACCGATAATGTTGAAGACGAAAGAGGGGATGCCTTCCGGGACATCCCCAAGCTTAGTTGCTTGGGTCTTCCTTGAATATTACCTTGGGGTGCCTTGGGCATCCCCAAGCTTATGGTCTTGTCACTCCTTATTCTCCTCATATCGATATCTCACCCAAAACTTGAAAACTTCAATCACACAAAACTTAACGGAACTTCGTGAGATGGGTTAGCATAGTAAAACAAATCATTCACTTGGGTACTGTCAAAGACAAGATTAATAATTGTTTCCACATAATTCCTACTGTACTCTATAATTTTCACAATTTATATTAAGAAATATAAGCCATAGAAACTAGAAAACAAGCAAACTATGTATCGAAAACAGAATCTGTCAAAAACAGAACAGTCTGTAAAGATCTGAAATATGCTCATACTTATGTTACTTAAACAATTCTGAAAAAATAGGGCAACGTAATATTTTTTTATATAAATATTTTGTAAAAAAGTCAGAGTTTTTCCACGCACCAGTGAATTTTAACAATTCTGTTACTGGACGCAAAAGTTTCTGTTTTTGCACAGAATCAAATCAACTATCAACCACACTATCCCAAAGGCTTTACTTGGCACTTTATTGAAACAAAAGATATAAAACATGATTACTACAGTAGCATAATCATGTGAAGACACAAAAACAGTAGGGGTAAATATTGGGTTGTCTCCCAACAAACGCTTTTCTTTAATGTCTTTTTAGCTAGGCATGATGATTTCAATGATGCTCATATAAAAGATAAGAATTGAAACATAATGGGAGCATCATGAAGCATATGACTAGCACATTTAAGTCTAACTCATTTCCTATGCATAGGGATTTTGTGAGCAAAAAATTTATGGGAACAAGAATCATCTAGCATAGGAAGGCAAAACAAGCATGACTTCAAAACTTTCAACACATAGAGAGGAAACTTGATATTATTGAGATATGTAAAAGCATATGTCCCTCTCTCATAATAATTTTCAGTAGCATCATGAATAAATTCAAAATATAGCTATCACATAAATCATTCTTTTCGTGATCTACAAGCATAGAAATTTTATTACTCTCCATATAAGCAAATTTATTCTCATGAATAGTAGTGGGAGAAAACTCAACAAAATAACTATCATGTGAGGCATAATCCAATTGAAAATTTAAAAATCATGTGACACTTTCATGGTTATCATTATTCTTTATAGCATACATGTCATCACAATAATCATCATAGATAGCAACTTTGTTCTCATAATCAATTGGAACCTCTTCCAAAATAGTGGATTCATCACTAAATAAAGTCATGACCTCTCCAAATCCACTTTTATCAATATTGTGAAAAGATTCAACACCCTCCAAAATAGTGGGATCATTATTACCTAGAGTTGACACTCTTCCAAACCCACTTTCATCAATATAATCATCATAAATAGGAGGCATGTTTTCATCATAATAAATTTTCTCATCAAAACTTGGGGGACTAAAAATATCATCTTCATCAAATATAACATCCCCAAGCTTATGGCTTTGCATATCATTAGCATCATGGATATTCAAAGAATTCACACCAACAACATTGCAATCATGCTCATCATTCAAAGATTTTATGCCAATTTTTTTATTAAATTCTTCTTCTATCAATTGAGCACAATTTTCCCTTCCATCATTTTCACGAAAGACATTATAAAGATGAATAATATGAGGCAACCTCAATTCCATTTTTTTGTGGTTTTCTTTTATAGATTAATTAGTGATAAAACAAGAAACTAAAAGATTCAATTGCAAGATCAAAAGATATACCTTCAAGCACTCACCTCCCCGGCAACGGCGCCAGGAAAGAGCTTAATGTCTATTACGCAACTTATTCTTGTAGACTCGTGTTGGGCCTCCAAGCGCAGAGTTTTGTAGGACAGTAGCAATTTTCCCTCAAGTGGATGAGCTAAGGTTTATCAATCCATGGGAGGCATAGGATGAAGATGGTCTCTCTCAAATAACCCTGCAACCGAATAACAAAGAGTCTCTTGTGTCCCCAACACACACTACTGGAAACAGGGAATTTGCCATCAGTCAGCTCTTTGCCGTCTGCCAGCGGATGGCAAAGAACGTCGTTGCCATCTGCTTACAAAAAACAGATGGCAAAGAACTGACAGATGGCAAAGAACCTGGTTGCCATCAGCCAATTCTTTGCCATCTGCCAGATGGCAGAGAATCTTTGCCGTCTGCTGGCAGACGGCAAAAAGGTTGGTGGGGTCCAGCGGACGACGGCGCTGTAACGGCGCACTAGGCCCACCTCTTTGCCATCAGCCAGCAGATGGCAAACCCCCACCTCTTCTTTGCCTTGCCTCAAAAAAAAAAGAAAAAAACCTCTTCTTTGCCATCTGCTGGCTGATGGCAAAGAGGTGGGGCTATCTCCCCTCTCTCCCAGCCCGACCCCACCCCTCTCTCTCCCCTCTCTCTCCCAGCCCGGCCCCACCCCTCTTCTCTCCCCCAAATCGAACCCATCCATGACCCGAACTGGATCGGGATCGGGGGCTCTCGACGCCGACGCCCGCCCACCGACGCCCCGGCGCTCCCGGCCGCCGCCCGCGACGCGGTCCTCGCCGGCGACCGCCCCGCCACCACGCTGCCCCGCCGGTCCTCCCCATTCACCCATCCCCGCCGGCCACCTCTTCCTCGGCAAACCCCCTGTGAGCATCGCGCCCCGCTCCCCCCCCCCCCCCCCCCCCCCCCCCCCCCCCCCCGCCCGCACTCTCGAGCCCCGGCCGTGCCCGCGTCCGCTGGCGCCCGCCGCGCGCCTCGCCCGTCGCCGGCCCCCCTCCACCGTCGCCCCGGGCCTTGGCCCGCCCTCCCTGCGCCCAGCGCGCCGTGCCCGCATCCGCTGGCGCCCGCCGCGTGCCTCGCCCGTCGCCGGCCGCCCCGCGCGCTCAGGTCCGTCCGTCCAGATCCCCTCCCCTAGACCCTCGCTTCCTTCGTGCTCCTCGTACATAGCTGGTTACCCGCTCCGCTTCGTTGCTCAGTCCCCGTTCAGATTCTGGGGAGCGCGTGGAGGGATGAATCTGGCGCGAGTTACTGCTTCTAGGTTTCTCGTGTGTATGTGTCAGTTGGGATTCAGAATTTAAGGCTAGAGTCACTACTGTGTTCTAGTAGTGTGTATCAGTTGGGATGTTCAGTTGATTGCAGTACTACCAGTTCGTGTACATGATGTTGCCTGAGTTGTGTTGCGGACACTTGAACTAGATTTGCAGGAGCGACACCCATCGCAGCAGCACTCGCACCATGGTTAGAATGCCAATGGATAAAATTATGCACTTGTAATTAGTTTTTATGGCTGGCATTGCCGTCGCTTTTAGTTACTACTTAAAAATGTGTTTTTTAGATGTCTGTTTTAATCTGCAGACAACATAAACTTGCACTTGATGTGAAGATAGTAAGGAAATTATAGGAAGATATTTTCTGTAGAGTAGAGATGTAGGAAAGTAGTTCAGTTAGAAGTAGAGATTTTTAAGAAGAAATTGAATCAACTGTAGATTTTTCTCTGTGAAACTGTGAAACATGCCTTGCTACCTGATATACTAAATAACTATTCGTTGGGCCTGGAGTTATATATAGTAGTTGCCTTATCGAACAGTTTGATACGAAGCATATCTGGTTTATACGTTTGGATCTATTTAGAAAATGCCTGGACCCATATCCACAATAATTTGCCTAAGCTTCCTTTTTGCTTGTTATATCACTAGAGGTATATGGTTATCCCAGGATCCATGTTGCTTGTATTATTTGATTTATCATGGTTATACCCTTGATTTAGTTCTTCAATTTGTATGTTATATGTCGTGTAATTGGTCCTCCTATCCTTCGAGCAGCATGCCTCCTATTCGTCCTCTGTGCCAAGCAGTGCCGTTTCGGGTACGTCATCTCCCCTGGACAACGCCTCATCTACGTCCTCGCTCCTCCCCTGGCACCACTTCCTCTACTTCTCAACTGACGGTGAGATTTATTTGCTATTTCTGTCATTCAGCCCTTCGCAATCTTGTAATGGGCACTGATATGGTGTTGAAAATTTCCTGAAATGGCATGATTCAGTTCACTATTCAGTTCACTGAAGTCCTATTTTGGTTTACTGTTAAATCTCATGTATGTACCTGAATACCATCTATGGTTTAGTTTCTTATATCCATTAACTTTACTTTCCATGTGGAAACAATTTTGCACATCCAAAGTATGATGCAACCCCTTCTGATGTAAGATACTCTTAAGCTTCTGATTGTTGTCCGCGTTGTTGTATATTTAAAAACATGATTCATACATGATACTTTTTAATTTGTTATACTGCACATAATCACCCAGTTACTGAATTACACCATTAAAAGTATACTGAGTGCTCATTTTCTTACTGTATTTCACGCTTATGGGTACAGTTTATTTTCATATTTTGTTTGGATATTTTCACTAGGGAGGCACTTCATTGTGTTGTTAAGTGATCAAACTAACCATATTTTTAACTAGGAGTTCTCATTGGGTGCTTGTTGTCTAGGTTCTGCGTCCAGGACTCAAGGTTTGGTAGTAGTGCTGGTGTGTGTGGCATAGTTTGTGATGTTTTGAGGGTACCCCTGGAGGGGGACGAATCTAAGACATGTGGCTGTGTATTATCAGTGTCTAGTAATGGAAATTGGGAGATATGAAGTCTTAAAAATGGAAGAACATGGGTCTTGATGCTAGCTAAGTATCGTGCTCTTTTCTCCTAGATGTAACTCTTGCCAACTGTTCTCTAATTTTCACTTGGTGTTTTCACTAAATGAAAATTTTTGGGTTGTTTTTTCTGTGATCAGTGTGCATCTTATTTGTCTTCTCTGCCAAGCAGCGTCCACAACGTCATCTCCTCCGGGTAGTGCATCGTCTACGTCCTTGGCGGCAAGCAGTGTTGCCTCGCCTCTACTTCCTCGTCCGAGCAGCACCGCCTACGTCATCTGCGTCGTCGCTCGAGCAACACCACATCCTTTACTTCTGGACGGATGGTGAGATCTCTTTGCAACCAATACCATTTAGCCCTTAGTAATCTAGTAAGTGGCACTGGTATAGTGTTGAAATTTTGCAGTTAGTCCTAGTTCTATAGATGTCGATATTCTGTGATATACCCCCCTGTAAAGAAATGTAAGACGTTTTATGTCACTAATTTAGTAACCTAAAACATCTTACATTTATTTACGGAGGGAGTAGTTTTCAATTGTGTGGTTGTTCTCAGTTGTTTATTTGTGTTTTGTAAGTCTGATATCTGGACAGAACAAGCGCTGTAGTTTTTTGATATGGATAGTGATTTTCTTACTGATATTTCGGTTTTTGCATTTCTAGAAAGGTCACATGAACTTAATTAGTTTATCAGTTAATGTTACTGACTTGAATTGTTGCTGAATTTATTAGGTATTAATTCGTCCCTATTTTACTAAATAGAAAAAAAAAGAAATGTGGCAACAAAATGGATCTGATATTCTGATTCCCCAAGTAAACATATTTTTATACCTCATTCTTAGTTGTGTGTTAGGACAATATGGTGACCACTTATCGTAATTTTGCATGTGGGTGTGTAGTGCACAATTAATATATGTGCGTACAACTCAAACTGGACTTTTATATCGTACATCTAGAACCCTTTGTGCTCTTTTTGCTGTAAATTATTAAGTTATAGTTGGAAATGCAAACATAAAGATTATTGCAATTGTGGTCTGATTCACAACACCTATACACAGGAACCTGCACCATTTTAATCCATTTTAATTTGCATCCATTTTAGTCCATCTTAGTAAACAACAAAGTTGAAATGGCAATACAGTGGAGAAATAAAATAGCCTACCTGAAGGTTTCCCCATAACCATTTTGATTTGTACAAGTGGTAATTTAACCTTTCATTAGGCAGATATTCTGACTTCACTCAGAAGAGGGGATCTCAGGCTCCTTAAGCAAGCCCTTGATAGACATGAAGACCAGTAAGTTCACATATTTATGTGTTGGAAAAGTTTCAACCCTCCGCTGTTACTGATTGCTCCCTACTTTTTTATACGGGGACACTGATTGCTTATTTCTCTTGCAGGGTAATTAAAATGCGGTGTCTACCTTGTTGGATAAACTAGAACTCCAGGTCTACTGGAGATTAGTGAAGAAAATGTGAGTGTACACTTGAAGGTGTCCTTGTCACAATTTTACAGAATGAACCAATCCTTTTTGCTTTGATTTCTTCTGCAGCCATATCGTCCAGAGGGAGAAGGAACCATCTAAGGCGCATCAAATCAAGTTAGAGGTCTCTGCATCCATTTTAGTCCAGTAGCAGTTTTGCCAAAGGTGACTGGCAAACTTTTTATCCTGTTACAAGCACATTATTTGAATGAGAAGGCGTCTATTGTTGGTGGCTTATTTGTATGCCTAAAAAGTTGCAGGTCTCCCAAAGATACACTAGTTGATGGAGGTTTGGATATTCTACAAGCTGTTGAAGGTTTGCAAGACCTACAATTAAGTTGGTGGATTGATAATGTATAAATACGCCTTGTTTGTTGAAACTGGAGACATAGCAAGTTCTGCTTATTTGGTGGTTGTTTTGGCACATAGGCCGTTGTATGCTCGTTTTGGGTGTGACACATCTAGAAACATATGTACTTTTCCCTTTGTGGAACTACTTCATTTTGGTTGCGTGGCACATCTAGAAACATATATGTACTTCTTTTGTGGCACAACCTGCTTATATGTTTATTGAATGAAGTTCAAGGTTTTCGATGAGGCCTATATGTTACTTTGAAGTGTATGTATAAATTGTCTGATGTGTCTTGATTGGCTAAATATAATGCATGGGTATTACATTAAGGACATCTGTGTTTGATTTTCTGTGAAAATGAATTGATATAAGAAAAAACAAAATTTAATGGGGCAATATAGGCAACTTGTACAATCTGGGAAGCACTCGGCTGGCCTATTTGGTCTCTTTGCCGTCTGCCAGCAGAGGGCAAAGGCTGCAGGCTCTTTGCCGAGCCTGCAGCCTTTGCCATCTGCTGGCAGACGGCAAAGCACGCAGTTAGCCTTCTAACGGGGCCCGTTAGAAGGCTAACGGCGTGCTTTGCCGTCTGCCAGCCGTTGCCATCTGCCAGCAGACGGCAAAGTAACCTTTGGCGGCAGGGTTTCAGATAAACTGTTTGCCATCTGCTGGCAGATGGCAAAGCCTTTGCCATCCGCTGACCATGCCTTTGCCATCTGCCATGGCAGATGGCAAAGTGCCTGATTCCTGTAGTGACATCCTAGGTGCACTAGTTCGGCGAAGAGATTGTGATACACGTGTAATATGGATAGTAGATATATGTTTATGTAATCTGAAATATAAAAATAGCAAGGTAGCAAGTAACAAAAGTGAGCAAAAACGGTATTGCAATGCTTGAAAATAAGGCCTAGGGTCATACTTTCACTAGTGCAAAGTCTCTCAACAATGATAACATAATTAAATCATATGGCAATCCCTCAACGTGCGACAAAGAATCACTCCAAAGTTTCTATTGGAGAACGTAGGACAAAAACGTGCATCAACCCCTACGCATAGATTACCCCAATGTCACCTCGGGAATCCGCGAGTTGAGTGCCAAAACATACATCAAGTGAATCAATAGAACATCCCATTGACACCACAGATATCCCATCGCAAGACATACATCAAGTGTTCTCAAATCCAATAGTCAATCCAACATAACGAAACCTCAAAGAGCAAGAATCAATTCATCACAAGAAGGTAGAGAGGGAAGAACACCATAAGATCCAAATATATTAACAAAGCTCGCGGTACATCAAGATCGTGCCAAATCAAGAACACGAGAGAGAGCAAACAGATAGCTACTGGTACATACCCTCAGCCCCGAGGGTGAACTACCCCCTCCTCGTCATGGTGACCGCCGGGATGATGAAGATGGCCTCCGATGATGATTCCCCCTCCGGCAGTGTGCCGGAACGGGCTCCTGACTGGTTTTTCATGGCTACAGAGGCTTACGACGGTGGAACTTCCGATCTAGGGTTCTTTTCAGAGGTTTGGGTATTTATAAGAATTTTTGGCGTCGGTCTCACGTCAAGGGGGTGCCCGAGGGGCCCACAAGCCTGGAGCTAGCGCCTTGGGGGGTAGGGCGCGGCTAGCAGGCTTGTGGCCTCCTCGGTCACTTCCTGGCCCAGCTCCGGTGCTTCGGGGGTCTCTTTTGGTCCATAAAAATCACCGTAAATTTTCAGTCCATTCCGAGAACTTTTATTTCTGCACAAAAAATGACCACGGTAGTTCTGCTGAAAACAGCGTCAGTCCGGGTTAGTTCTAATAAAATCATACCAAAACCATATAAAATTGTTGCAAACATGGCATGAATACTTCATAAATTATAGATATGTTGGAGACGTATCATGGCCACATCAAACCCTAATTCCACCTTTATAAATACTCAAATATTCCCCTGACATCAGAGAGACACCCGAAATACTTTTTTCGCCACCGCAAGTTCAAGAACCACGAGATCCCATCTGGAGGCCTTCTCCGGTACTCCACCGGAGGAGGAATCGGTCAGGGAGGGGCTCTACATCAACCTTGCTGCCCTTCCAATGATGCGTGAGTAGGTTACCAGAGACCTACGGGACCATAGTTAGTAGCTAGATGGCTTCTTCTCTCTTTTTGACCTTTAATACAATGTTCTCCTTGGTGTTCTTGGAGATCTATTTGATGTAATGACTTTTTGCGGTGTGTTTGTTAGGATCCGATGAATTGTGAGTTTACGATCAGTTCTGTCCATGAATATTTTGAGTTTTCTCTGAACTCTTTTATGCATGATTAATATAGCATTGTATTTCTTCTTCGATTTATTGTTTTGGTTTGGCCAACTAGATTGATTTATCTTGCCATGGGAAGAGGTGCTTTGTAATGGGTTCGATCCTGCGATGCTCAATCCCAGTGACAGAAAGAGACATGACACATATGTATCATTGCTATTAAGGGTAAAAAGATGGGGTTTATTCATACGTGAGTTTATCTTGTCTACATCATGTCATCTTGCTTAAAGCATCACTCCGTTTTTCCATGAACTTAATACACTAGATGCATGCTGGATAGCGGTCGATGTGTGGAGTAATAGTAGTAGATGCAGCCAGGAGTCGGTCTACTAATCTCGGACGTGATGTCTATGTATGATCATTGCCTTGGATATCATTATAATTATTTGCTTTTCTATCAATTGCCCAACACTAATTTGTTTGCCCCTGGGTCTATCTTTTATCATATATTTAAACTAAAAATACCTTGCTGCAATTTTCTTTTATTTTGTATTTTTGTTCAATCTATCTATCAAAAACTATACAATTTAATCTTGCTCGTAGCCGTTGAGGGATTGACAACCCCTCTACGCGTTGGGTTGAAGGTATTTGTTGTTTGTGTGCAGGTGTTGTTTACATAGTGTTGCTTGGTTCTCCTTCTGGATTGATAACCTTGGTTTCATAACTAAAGGAAATACTTATCTCTATTGTACTGCATAATCCTCTCCTCTTCGAGGAAATCCCAACACAGCTCACAAGTAGCACTTCGCGTCTGCTCTCTATCACCCACTTCTTATTGGTGGAGATTTCAATCTCATCAAGTTGGAGGAGGATAAATCGTCGGGGAAAATTAACTGGCCCAGAATTAACTTGTTTAATAATGCTATTACTGATATGGAACTAAAAGAAATAGAGAGGGTAGGGGGTCGTTGTACTTGGTCTAACCGGCAGCTTAACCTATCCGTTCTGTCCTTGATTGAGTGTTCATCTCGGCTGCTTGGGAGCTGTTGTTTCCTCTATCCAATGTCATGGTAGAAACCAGACTTGGCTCGGACCATTCACCCCTCATCTTCTCCATGGGAGAAGAACTCATCAAGAATAAAGCCAGTTTCTCCGTCGAAATCCAATGGTTTGAGGACGAGGGTTTTCTGGACACCCTTAAAGAAAAATGGTGTAGTTGGGTAAATGCTTTTTCCTCTCCTCGGGGACCCATGGACTCTTGGCACGGGATCTCAGCCAAGTGTAGGCAATATTTAAGAGGGTGGGGCAGCAATCGGGGGCGGGACATGGTTGTCCTTAAAGCTGACACGCTTAGAGAGATCATCCTGCTAGATACTAGGGCCGATGTGGCTGCCTTATCTCTAGCAGAATGGCAACATAGATATGTCCTAGAGAACACTATTATTAAGATCTATAAAGCCGAAGAAATCTACTTGAGGCAACATGGCCGCTTCCTTAGTCTTACCATGGGTGACATTAACACTTGTTTTTTCCATGAGATAGCCAATGGCAACAAATGCCGCAACACTATTCCGAGGCTGATCACTCCCTCCGGTGACATCACATCCCAGGTGGACCTTTCCCAACACATCTACGAGTATTACACTGATCTTATTGGGATAGAATGCCCTAGATGGGCGAGTCTGGCACCTAACATTTGGGACGCTTCCAAAATGGTCTCTGACTCCGATAACGCAGCTATTCTCCTTTCCTTCTCGGATGAGGAAACCGAGGGTGCTCTAAAAGCCATGAAAACAGACCCCGCTCTTGGACCGGACGAATACCTGGTGGCATTCTACAAGAAATGTTGGCCCTGGCTCAAACCTCTGGTCTCCGCTATTATCAATGGCTCTACGCTCGGCCAAGTTGACATTAGCCGCATCAACTTTGCTATTCTAGCTCTGATCCCAAAAAAATTTGGTGCTGAAAAGATATCCCAATTCAGACCAATCGAGTTGATCAGTGTCATTTTTAAACTAGTTGCCAAGTGTTATGCCTTGAGGTTAGGGCCTATAGTGCAGAAAATCGTTGACAGATCTCAAACTGCTTTTCTTAAGGACACACTACTAGGAAAAACCTTATACACAAAACCTTAGCAGTAGCGCTGGATAAAAAGAGGCGCTACTGCTAGGTAGCCGTAGCGCGTGTCAGGACAATGCGCTACTGCTAAGAATAGCAGTAGCGCGGCACGATAAAAAAACACTACTACTAAAATTGCCCCACCG
The DNA here is from genome assembly GCA_011799875.1 of Thinopyrum elongatum. Lineage (NCBI taxonomy): Eukaryota > Viridiplantae > Streptophyta > Magnoliopsida > Poales > Poaceae > Thinopyrum > Thinopyrum elongatum. The sequence continues at coordinate 588,748,382 of CM022298.1, forward strand.
TTCCCTCCACGCTAGGTTTAGTAGTAGCGCGCCTCCTATAACCGCGCTACTGCTACTTTAATAGTAGTAGCGCGTTTCTTGTGCAGGGTGCTACTGCTAAGTTTGAACCTGGCCACATGGCGAGCCCCGCTTAGCAGTAGTGCGTCCCCCAGGGGCGCGCTACTGCTATCTTCTTAGCAGCAGCGCGTTTTAGGCCCAGCGCTACTACTAAACCGCAGCCGCCACCTTTTTCCTCCCCCCTCCCCCATCCTCTCTTCCTTCACTTTCCCCCAGCTCCCACCACCTCTCTCCCTCACTTTGCTTCTTCCTCACTACTTCTCCCCCCATTACTCTCCTTCTTCTACCTCTCTTTATTGCTCCTAGCTAACTACACCACCTCCATTAATGCATCTCCTTTCTCTTTTTCCCTCCCCCTCCACTAGTTGAACTTATCTCTCCTTCCCAAACTAGCTAGGTAGATCTAGCATTTAGTGAAGTGACCTATGTACCTCCCTAACTAGATCTAGCCTTGTCAAGAAGTAAGCTTTGTCCACTTTTGATCATTCCATAGGTGTGTGGCGACACCGATCGACATCATCATCAGCTGTCCGGTGTGCAATGCTTCTCGATACAAGAAGGCTGGGAAGAAATCTCCCCAGAAATTCGTATGGTACTTACCGATCACTCCCCGTCTGCAACGTTATTTTGTAGATCCCAAGGAAGCAAAGCTCATGCGTTGGCACGCGGAGAGGAAAAAGCCCGACGACGGAGATGATCCGAAGCTAAGACACCTCGTGGATGGAAGCCAGTGGAAAGCGTTCAATGATGAATATCGGTATTTTGCATGTGATGCAAGGAACATCATGCTCGGCGCGTGTACCAATGGCATGAATCCGTTTGGCAACCAGAACACCAACCATAGCACATGGCCCGTGTTTGTATGGATGTACAACATCCCCCCTGGTTGTGCATGAAGTCGAAGTACATACACATGAGCATGCTGATTCAAGGGCCAAAACAACCGGGAAATAATATTAATCTGTATCTAGGGCTACTTCAAGAGGAGTTAGACACATTATGGAAAACACCGGCCAAGACATGGGACGCCAGCAAAGGCGAGTATTCCTATATGAGAGCCGCGCTGATCACGACGGTGCAAGACTATCTCGGTTACAGATATGTCGCAGGCTAGGTGTGCCATGGATATTGCGGATGCATGGATGATATGACGTCTCAGCAGCTAACATCAATGAAAGATGGCGGGTCTGGGAAAATTGTGTACATGGGGCATCGAAGATGGCTCGAGAAGGATGACCCGTGGAGAAACCGTGGAGATCTATTCAATGGTGAGGCTGAGCATCGAGGACCTCCATGTAAGCGGAGCGGCGCCAAAATCGATGAGCTTTTGAAAAACTGGGAACAGTGCCCGCGCCGGGAAAGACGATGAAAAAGGCGCCGGAGCCGCTGCTGAAGGTATGGAAGACAAGGTCTGTTTTCTGGGACTTGGAGTACTGGCACAAACTCGACACGCCTCATTGCCTTGATCAAATGCATATCTGTAAGAATGTCCTTGAGAGCTTGCTTGTGACACTGATGAACATGCCGGATAAGACCAAGGATGGGCCGAAGGTAAGAAAAGACTTGGAAGATTCAAAAATCAGGGCAGATCTGCACATGCCGCCCCGTAAAAAGTCAGAGGAGATAGAGACGGAGACGGAGATGCAGGAGAAGAAGGGCAAAAAAGTAAAGGAAGAGGATTATTTCCCCCCCTTCTTGCTTCACCTTAAGTCCGGCTGAGATCAATCAATTCTTCAAGTGCCTTACCGGAATCAAAGTTAGTTCCGGTTACTGTGGGAAGATAAGCAGATTTCTAGACATGAAGAAGAAAAGGTTCAGCGGGATGAAGTCCCATGACTATCATGTGATGATGATGCAGATACTACCTGTTGCCCTTAGAGGGATAATGTACAAGCACGTCCATGACACGCTTATTGGTCTCTGCAACTTTTTCGACGTCATCTCTTGAAAGTCGATCAGTGTGAAGCAGTTCCGAAGGCTACAGGAAGAGATCGTTGTGATACTAAATGAGCTTGAGATGTACTTCCCGCCCTCGTTCTTTGACGTCATGGTGCATCTATGTGTCCATATTGTGGATGACATAATAGACCTAGGGCCGTCATTCCTGCACAACATGATGCCATTCGAGAGGATGAATGGGATCATCAAAGGATTCGTTCGTAACATGTCCCGTCCAGATGGAAGCATCGTCCAGGGCTATCTGACACAAGAGTGCATCGCTTTCTGCGAGAATTTTCTATATGGCGGAGACCGGCCGCCTAGTGTTGGTTTGCCCGTTAAGAACTGCATGTGGCCTACTCAGATCGACGCAACGACTTTGATAGAGCAAACTTGGTAGTGCTACAACTCCTAGAACGGGTAGATCCTTTCGTGACACTGCACAAAGAAACCATCGCAAAGAAGTATCATGACCGGGGGGTATGCAGGACGAACGCCGAAGTTACTAGAGAGCACAACTCCACTTTCCTGCATTGGTTCAAAGAGCATATTCTTGCTAATCCCCCGGAAGAAGGCTCTAAGGACGGATTGCTCTTATACGCCTTAGCACATGGCCCCTCGCCCAACCTCGTGACCTATCAGGCATATGATATCAACGGATACATGTTCTACATGGAGGCCAAAGATATGAACAGTGATTTTCAGAACTCAGGGGTGACGATGGAATGCATGACCGGCAGCGACAACGGCGCAACTAAGAGATTTTACGGAAGGGTCGAGGAGATCTGGGAGCTTGACTACTCTGGACTGCACAGCGCGATGATGTTCTGTGTCAGATGAGCTAAGAATGTCGAAAGAGAAAACCGGTATTTCACTACCATGACTATACCCGACGCCAAGAGTGCTACCGTGAACGCCATCGCAAAAAACGAGCCATGGGTACACGCTAAGCACGTGACACAATGCTTCTTCATAACCGATCCGAGCAATCCCAGCCGTGTTGTCGTGAGGAGAGGCAAAAGGAACATCATTGGAATGGATGGAGTCGCCAACGAGGAAGTCTATGACCAGTACGGCAACCCAATGAGGGAAGATGACGATGACGATGAAGTATACGTCAAAAGAAGAATCAATACTACATTACCTAAGAAAGATCGTACTCCATGGAAAAGGAAAAGTCACAATGAGGAGCTCAATTATTCGTCAACGAACAAGAAGGGAAAGAAGCTCACTCAAAAACAAAAACGTCGATGCTGAGAAACCGTTATCGGTCAAATGATGTAATATATATGTTCCTATTTTGTGTACACACTTAACTGTTATGCATGGGTCAAATGATGTAATATATATGTTCCTATTTTGTATACATACTTAACCGTCAAATGATGCAATTAATATATATCGCCTTAGTTATATACATTGTATCACCTTCCCTTCGTTCCTGCTCTCGGAAAAAAAGGAAAAGAAAAGAAAAAGAAGAAAAGAAAAGGAAAAGAAAATAGAAGAAACAAACAGGAAAACTGCTATAGCGATAGCAGTAGCGCCTTTCTGGAAACGCGCTATAGCTATGTTAGATAGCAGTAGCGCTGTTTGCTAAAACGCGCTATAGCTACTGGTGATAGCAGTAGCGCTTTTTGCTGAAACACGCTATAGCTACCTTAGCTACAGCGCGTTTTGTAGAAACGCGCTACTGCTATGTTGACTTAACCCCCCCCCCCCCCCCCCCGCGGGCTTCCCGCCTCTGCTTCTTCCCCCAAATCCCCAGTCTCTCTTCTCCCCCCTCGTCGCCACCGGAGCCTGTGCCCTCACTGTGCCCCTCCCTCGAGCGCCACCGGAGCCCTGCCCTCGCCCTCGCCGGAGTCTCTGCCTCCTCCTCGACCTCGCCAGAGCCCTGCCCTCGCCCTCGCCCTCGCCGCGCCCCTGCCTCGAGCGCCGCCGGAGCCCTGCCCTCGCCCTCGCCGAAGTCTCTGCCTCGTCCTCGACCTCGCCGGAGCCCTGCCCTCGCCCTCAACCTCGCCGGAGCCCTGCCCTCGCCCTCACTGTCCCCGACCCCATCTATCTCTCTGCCCTCTGTAAGCCCTCTCCCCTCCCCTCTTCTCTGCTCTCTGATCTCTCTCTCTCTGTTAGTGGTAGTTAGTTAATTAGAATTAGTATGAACCCTAGGCTATTTTTTAGTGGTAGTTAGTTAATTAGAATTAGTATGAAACCTGGTTAATTACGTAGTATGAACCCTAGTTAAAAAAAACCTAGGACAAATTAGTGGCTATTTTTTAGTGGTAGTTAGTATGAACCCTAGGTTTCAAACTATTGCTATTTTTTGTTAAAGCAATTGTTGCTATTTAAAAAAAGTAAAATTAGTATGATCCCTATAGTTAATTAGTTGGTATGAACCCTAGTTAAAAAAACAGAATTAGTATGGGTTAAATGAATTCTAGGTATTTTAGGTGTTTTAGGTGTAGTTAACAGAATTCTAGGTATTTAAATTTTTTTAGTTAAAGCAAATGTTGCTATTTAAATATAAATATAATTGATTAACCCTAGGTGAATTAGTATTTACCCTAGGACAGAAATTTAGGTAGGCTGAATTTAGTTTCAAATATTGTGAAGAAAAAGGACTTCTTGCATTTTCTTCAAGTTCTATATTTTTCTTGCTGTTATATGCAAATTTGAAGTGGACATCTGATATGTGGACATGTGATTTGGACATGTGATGTTTGGAATTTGGACATGTGATATTTGCAAAATCATGGTTATGTGCAGGGTAAATGATCCGAGTGGCCTATGTTTCGCTGGAATGTTGATTCATTTCCGTTCCGGTGAATTTCAGGCGCTCGATATGTCCACTTTTTAGCAAAGGTCATGCCGAAATTTCTCATGAATTTTGGCATGACTTGTGCCAGAAAGTAGGCATATCGAGTGCCAGGATTTGCTGCGACGGGAGTGAAACGGCATTTCGGCAAACCATAGACCTTTTTTATGTCATTTCTCATTTTATTATAGTTTTAGAATTAAACAAGGAGACTTAATCGTAGGAAACATGTCGAACAACGAAGAAACCGGGCCTTCTGACCACGATGCACACGAGATGGATTATGAGGGTGAACAACAGTACCTCGACTTTTTGTCTGCTAAGCACAGTCAAGGTTTGTAGGGCGGCCTCGATGATGGTACTGACGCCGACATCGACACTGACGGTGCCGGTACCGATGGCGGCGCCGAGACCGGTGGGGAAGGTACCGGTAGGGAAGGTACTGGCGCCGAAGCCGCTACCAAAAATAAGAAGCAGAGGATACGAAAACCTAACAAACTCGGCATCGGACGACTGGTGATCACAAAGATGGCCCCTGGCATGTTTGAGCCATTAGAGCCGGAAGAACCTCGCAAGTGCTATGCGAACCAAGTCAGATGCATCCTACGGGAATGCACGAGCATCAACGACGATGACTTAAGGGGTAAAGAACATTTGAGGCAGTTGCTCCTGACAAAGTTGCACAAGAGATTCAAGTTCCCCGACCGGGATGACAGCATAGAACAACCGTGGGATGATCCGAAGATGAAAAAGATTAACAATCACGCCATGGGCATGTTCAGCAATGATTTGGCCTCCTAGAAAGGGAGGGTGAAACGAGCTATTGAGGCCGAGGAATCCCTGTCCAAGATTCTGGAGGAAAATCCGACACTTACGGAAGAGGAGTTCCAAAAGTTCAAGGACACTTGCTCTACCGAGGCAGCCAAGGCTAAGGCTGCGAAATTCAAGAGCCTTCAGCAAAGGAACACGGGGAACCAACGCCTCGGAAGCCGTGGCTACCTTGGCAAAAGGCCCATATGGGATAAGGAGGACATGAAACATGAAGCCGCGGGTCTCCCAGACCCCTTCGCGAAGTTCACCAACCCCTTGGAGCGTGACTTCATCAGGGCCCGCTACAAGTGGGACAAGGAAAAGAAGGTTTTTTACACGGACCCGATCACGAGGAAATTGATTAGAATACTGGTAATTATTCTTTTACCACCTTACATTTAGCTTCTGATCAAGTCGACTACACATTCGTAAATGGTTAACGTTCCTTCTGCAGGAGAAGCAACACGAGCTTGCAGCCGAAAGCCAGTCTTCGTCGATGAGGCCCAAGTGGGACACCCCTCTCAACCGGGCCTTAAACGAACTTAAGGGACTCCCTTTGGACCGGCGGCCGCAATATGGACGTGTGCACGGTGCCGGAGATGGCGCCACATGGAAGGTCTTTTACAACGAGGGCCCGGAGGCCAAGAAGCAGAAAAAGAAGTTTATTCAGGCAGACATCGATGAGAAGGTGAAGCTTGCGTTCGAGAAAAAAACAGCTGAGGACGCGAAAAAAGCAGCTGAGGAGAAAAATGAGTTGCTAGAGCAGGTAGTCGCTGCAGCTGTAGATGCCTACAGAAATGATTTCGCTACTAACTTGATCCCGACTATCATCAACTGGACGAAGGAAAATCCAGACAAGATGGTAGATGATTTCCCCATGCCCAGTTTCGTCGAGAGCAACTCGATGAACAACACAACCGCACCATCACCTGCTCACGCAACCGCGCCTGCTCCCGCACCCACTCATAGCAGCCCGTCCTCAGTCTCTGGCGCGCTAGGCGGGCCTTCGTCTTTGGCTGAGCTCGACGCCCTCACGGTAATTACATGTCGCACCAACATATATCTAGAATATTCCGTTTTCATTGCCTTTCGGATGTTTTATGCCGCAGACATCTGTTTGCAGGCCGACGAAACCCCGTGCACCATACTCTACTTGATTAAAGGCCAGAAGGTGGACGTGGGAAAGGCAGTGATAATGCAGCCCTTGGAACTCACGTTCCACGGCCAACCGATTCCCGGTGGGCACTTCAGGGTTACCTTGTCGAGTGTGAAATCGGGGCACGAAGATTTGCCTCCTCCAGTACGACTAGGGGGAGAGGACGACGAGACCCCGCGGCGGCTTGGAAACTGCAAGGGTTGGGTGCTGCTATGGCCAAAGAATCTTCTTCGTCTGGAGTCGGCCGAGAGCACACCAATAACCACACAACAACAAGCAGGTATGAACACCACCACCCCACCTACGCAATTACCAGCGCATGTAGTGCCGTGTGAGAGTGGCGGACGACGTGAGGAAGGGGGTCCAATAGTGGCTGATGTAATCGCCCCCATAGAACAAAGAATGGATGATGAGATGGACGAGGATGACCCTCTTCGGTTCCTCAATACAGGCGCCTATGACGGTGACTTAGATATGATGAGTCAGCCATATGATGACTCGGGCTATCAGCATGCTGATGAGGAGATGGATGATCTGCCCGGGCAGGAACGTCCTAGCAGGGTTGATTGCAAGAAGTCTCTCTTCATGCAATCCTCACAGGACATGACTGAAGATGCCGTCTCAACACAGGATCAACTAGCCGAGGGTCGTATAGTGCTTAGCTCGAGAACACTGGGCAAGGGGTTAAGGAAGGGTCTGGAAGGTCAGCCCAAGAAGAAAGAAAGGAGGAGACTGGCGAAGAAAGACTCCGCTGCCTACAAACAAGCCAAAGCACATAGCAGCCAGATGGCGGATTTTGAAGAGCGTGTACCCGTCAAAGGTGCCGCCATGTTCCATGTCACGGGCGAGCCGATGCTACCGCCGAAACCGTTGGAGGCAATATCAGGGGATCTCAGGACACTGCACGACCATGTGCTGTCGACTGAGAAAAGCCTACTAGCCTCGAAGGATCCAGGATATCCGACATACGCGGCTCGTGTGCTTGAGGGGAAGTGCTACATCGACACACGACCCGCGGAGGTGTTCTTCCTGCGGTTTGAGCATATCTTCGAGATGTTTCTGACAAGGCGGCTCGATTTGACAATCGTCCGCCTTTTTGCGCTACATATGAGCTCCGTCATGAAGAGAGAAGAAGTCTCGCAAATCTATGTGGCGGATCCATACTACATGCACGAGTCCTTCTTGAGTCTCGGCGACTTTGAGCGTAAAACTGCTAGGGAGTACCTCGAAAACTTCATGGTACAGAATAAGGACCAGGAAATTGTCCTCCTGCCTTATCATCCAAAGTAAGTCAGTGTCGGACAACCCTTTCATACATTTCAATCATTCCTTCTCGCTCATATGGAGAATAATTTGAGGTGTTTTTTTCCCGCAGCAACGGGCGCGCCATCCTTATCGTTCTTTACCCGTGAGTCTCCCACGCCGTGTATTTCGACCCTACCAGAAGAAGGACTACACCCACGTAAAGAATATTCTAGATGATGCTCTCCGATCCAAGGCTTCAGCTTGAGGGGTGACTACCTGCAGATCAGGAAACAAAGGAACAAGAAGACGAGTTTCTCGCATAAAACTAACTTCTGCTGCATCCATGTCCCAAAACCAAGCAAGAACGATGGATTCTACCTCCTCTATCTCATGATGGAGTTCAGAAGGGATCACCAAAAGCTTCACATGACAAGCAGAAATGATGATCATATCCGCAAGTGGGTAGAATCTCATGGAGAAGCGGATTATAAACTTAGAGATGACTTCTTTCGCATCCAGAGGGACATTGCGACGATCATCATGAAAGAAGTCGTCGAAGAGAAGGGGATGTTCCACCACGGCCCTATATCGCGAGCTGACGTCCGAACTCGCATAGGCATGCAACGTCAGGACCTCACGCCATTCAAGATGCTAGGGTGCATCCTCGATGATCCTCGATGATATGGAAGGATGGAAGTTCTAGTGATTTACGATGCCGATGATGATGATATGTGTCGGTAGAACTTGTATACTTTCTGTAGCGATGAAACTTTGTGATGTCCACGGTCCCTGTCGAACGTGCGTAACGCTACTTTGTTAGTTTGGGTACGATGATCTGCATACCTCTAGTTAATTAGTTTGCGTACGATGAAACTGCATTGATTATTTATATGTTTACTATTTGTTGCATCTAGTTGCTAACCCTTTCTTTTTCATGTTGCTCAAGTATATTTGGTTGCATATGATTGTACATTCTCTTGATGAAGATGCATCTCTAACAGGTACCTAGATTCTTGATGGTGAAGAAGCAGTGCTATGTCGTGTACAAAGGGAAGGTTCCGGGAGTGTACGACGAGTGGCCTGAGTGTCAGGCGCAAGTGGAGGGTGTCTCGGGCGCCAGCCATAAAGGCTTCAAAAGGAGACAAGAAGCAGAAGCTAGTTACTTGAGGTTCACGCTAGCGCGAGAGAGGACTCATAACCGCTGCCTCATGTACTACATAGTTCCGCTCTCACTCATAGTGATAGCTCTTCTCGCGTATATCATTGTTTAGATGGATGATGATGTAGTTGCAAGTATTCGAGACTTGTATCACTATTTTCGAGATGATGACGAGAGACCACTTTGTGTTGGATGACGATTATGATGATGACATGATTTGATGAGACTATTTTTATGTGTATGCTATGATTACATTTGTATGTGTATGATATGCTAGAGATTATTGTATAAACCCTGTTCAAATACAAAACAAATATGCAGAAAAAAATTAAAAACTAATAAAACTAGCAGTAGCGAGGGGAAAAAAGTTAGCAGCAACGCGCTCTTACCAGTAGCGCGTCTTACTTCAAAGCGCTGCAACTATTAGCAGTAGCGCGTTCCTGTAAAGCTCGCTACTGCTAACCATGTGTAGCAGTAGCGCGGGTCAACACGCGCTACTGCTATAAGTTAGCTGTAGCACCGTATCAGTAGTGCGGGCGCCCGCGCTACTGATACACCTAATACCCGCGCTACTGCTAGGCTTTTCCCTAGTAGTGACAGGGTTATCCTTGAAGGATTTCTATGCCTTAACGAAATTATTCATGAAGTAAAAAGGAAAAAACTTCCTACACAGATCCTAAAACTGGACTTTGGAAAGGCCTACGTCAAAATCCGTTGGTCATTTCTCTCCAAGGTTCTCCACCGCAAGGGATTTGATGCGGGTTCGATCCACAAAATCATGCAGCTGGTCCAGGGTGGCCAGACTGCAATATCAATTAACGGAGATGTTGGTAAAAAATTCATAAAGAGTGTGGCCTAAGGCAAGGGGACCCGGTTTCTCTACTTTTTGATATCGTGGCGGATTCCATTTCGATTATGCTGGACAAATCCTGCGTAGTGGGCCACCTCAAAGGAGTTGTGCCTCACCTACCTGGAGGGATTTCCCACCTCCAATACGCGGATGGTATGGTCCTGACGTTCCGACGGATGACCATAGCGTGGCCACGGTTAAAACCATCTTAATCTGTTTCGATGCGATGTCGGGTATGTAAATTAACTATTCCAAAAGTCAAGTGTTCACTATAGCTATGTCGGAGGACGAGGGAACTGAAATAGCCAACGTCTTGAATTGCCTGAAGGCCGAGTTGACAATGACATACCTTGGCCATCCTTGTGCGGATAGAGCCCTTACTGAAGGGGACTGGGGCCCCACAACTCTTAATGTAGCTGCCAGATGCGACCCTTGGGAAGGTAAACTAATGTCTTCTGTAGCCAGACTAACGCTTGTCTCTCGACCATTCCAACTTTTGCGATGGGTCTTTTCCTCCTGGGTGAAGGTATCCACGGTAAATTCGACAAAATTTGTGCCAGATTCTTTTGGGAAGTAGACGCAAAGAAACGGAAGTACCACATGATCACATGGGCTGATCTATGCAGACCTAAAAAGTAGGGAGGCCTAGGTATTACCAACACCAGATTCATGAACTCGACCCTCATATCCAAATTGATTTGGAAGCTTGCCCAGAACGATGATGGTCTCTAGGCAAAGCTGCTGAAGGCAAAATACTCCCCTCGAGATCATTCTTCAACGCTAATTCCAAAGGCTCTCAAATCTGGAATGGGATCCAAAAGTGCAAGGAAGTCTTCTTCCTAGGCGCCAAATTCACAGTTGGGAACGGGAGAGATACAAAATTCTGGCTCTGTGCATGGTGCATAGAAAAGCCTTTGTATGCACTCTTTCCCTCTTTGTTCTCGATCGCCGCATATCCCATTGCACTGGTCAGCGAAATCTATGCCACCGAGGAGGTACAGATTGGTTTCCTTCATATCTTCTCAGTCCAGGAACAAAGCAACTTTCGTAGCCCTGAGTGAGTTACTTGCCTTGGTCTCGTTGTCAGAAGACAGAGATTCAATCTCTTGGTCGCTTGAAGCACTGGGCCGATTCACAGTTAAATCCTTATACACCATGTTAGTAGCAGGCCCAAAGATTAATTTCACTAAACCGTCGTTGGCTGCCCGCATTCCCCCTCGTGTGAAGATCTTCATCTGGCAGGCAACCCAAGATCGTCTACCGTCGGCCCTAAATCTCCAAAAACGCCATGGCCCTGGGAACGGGAACTGTGCGCTTTGTGGGGCACAGGAGGATGCCAACCAAATCATCTTTAACTGTGCCCTGACAGTATTTTTCTGGAGTTGTGTTCGCGAGATCTTCGGCCCTAAGTGGAATCCAACGTGTATGGCTGGTCTTCTGACCAGTCTACAAAATACTCGCGGGCAAGTTCGTAAAATTACGTGGAGAATGTTTGGGGCCTTAGCTTGGGCACTATGGACCACTAGAAACAAGTTGGCCATTGAAGGAATCATACCTTCGCATCCTGCTAACTACATCTTCAAATGGGCTTTGTTCTTTCAGCAGTGGAGAGACCGCTGGGAAGGAGGGTAGACTGTGATGCGGCACCCGAGGTGCTTCGCAAGATCAACTTACTTCACGCCAGCCACAGGAGCACCTAGTTATCTTATATTTCCCCTCGCGCTCTCTTCAGCTACAACTTGTATCCGTTAATTTGCTGAAACTCTATGTTTAGCCTGCGATGTAATAACTCGTATGCTTGCGACTTATGTTTGCTTTATTAATTTAAAGAAGGGCGCGGCTTGTGCCTTTTTCTCTAAAAAGCAAAGCTAGGTCATTAGAGCCAAACTCCAAGCCACGGTCTGGAGCCGATCCATGATGGAGCTAAGGACGTCACGTTCCTTACGCCTAGCGAGCAACCCCCACAGTAGCATGAAAGCAAGGGATAGGTAAAGAGCGTCGGTAGCATGTCGCAATGGTGTGTGTGTGCATAATCACAAGTCTTTTTCATATCATTCACATGGCCCAAGCAAGCACGGTGAAGCTAGACCAGAGAAGGTTTCTCTTCCTACCGATGAAAAAAATCAAGTATAGCGCTTAACTCGCCTGCATTACCAGGGCTCCAACTACACCCCATGGTCTCACACGTGCAACTCCACACTACAATGGACGTGAGAAGATGTGGGTCACATTCTTGTCTGCCTGACAAGAGACACAAGCCGTCACCTGAGCCATTTTGTTTCCTTACTTTCTTGCCAGAAAGGAGCCGACCACAAAAATTTGCCAGATGAAGGTGTAGATCTTAATGGGGGTGCACACACTCCACATCTCTACCACCCAACTGGCCCCATAAGCTCCAAGTAGAATGGTACAGAGGAGAAAGTGTCCAAAGGCGAGAGTCTCCAAGAGACAGTGTTGGGTGGTCGGGAAAGATCGAGGAGACATGTTCCCAGAGTCATAGGTGCCTTCCAGGAGGTCGATCCTCTACCCAAATGATCGGAGAAACAAGAGGTTCCAATTACTATGGACCTCAACAATGGTTGCCTCGGGTTCATTATGGATGGAGATGGGGAAAGAAACTCCTCCTGAAGGGAGTACTGATTGGACCAAGTGTCCGACCAAAAAAGGGTGGACTCACCATCGCCCACTTCATTTCTGTCCCCTCTTATATCAGAATGCTTAATGCACAAAATAGTTCTCCACAAGAGGGACCCCTCCTTTGTGCAGCACAACATCAAGGTCTCCCTGGATGTATTTCAAAGAGATGAGGCGCACTCAGAGACTGCCATGATTGTGCGTTATTTTCTTACTCCATTACAGGAGCAAGGCCACATTTATCTTGTGGGCACGAAGATCCTGTCAGCACCATGGTCCCTGAGCCAACAAAGATACTCCCATCTGACCATGTGATACTTCTGCTTCTCATCAATCCCTACCAAAAGAAGTGGGATATCTCTTTCTCCATGTCTGGATGCTGTAAGCAAGTGCGACCCCATCAAGAACATGGCGAGACCATAGAGACAAGAGTTGATGAGGATTGTATTTGTTCCCTTGGAAAAAAATGCCCCACCACTACTTCATATGTGACCTAGCCTGATGTACTAGTGTCACTACAAAATTTGCTCTATTTTGCAATGTTTCACTCGTGTATAACCCTTTTTCGTCGCGGAAAATACCCCCATTTTCCGGCCGTCACTCCCCCGTCACCGAAGCACCTTCATGAAAAATAAAATTTTGATAGTACCACTTTTTACGTCACGCAAGATCGCAGTTTAGGTGACGAACCAAATAATGTTACCGATCGCCGTTTTCGGCGACGGCCCACAATGTCACCTATGAAATACCATTCTATTGCGTAAGATCATTTTGGCGACGATAATCCATCACCGGTGATCAGTCTGGGCAGGTTGACTGGTCAAAGATTCAGACAGGTTGGGCTAGCAGTTGTTGATGTTTCTTCTTCCATGTGGGTCTGCCGTGGGTTTTATCGCTGACAGTCCCGTCAGTAATATATCGACGTCAGTTTTGACCGGTCAACGCTGCTGACATATGAGCCCAGAAGATGCTGACGTGGCTTCTTACATGTGAGACCAGGCGTTCTATTTTCGGTTACGATGTGTCGTCTGACCGGTCAACGATTCTGACATGTGGGCCCATTGTTGTGCTGACGTGGATGACGTTGACAACGTCCATAACCGTCGTCGCGGTGTGGAGGCGTGGTCAATTTGTTTTATGTATTGCAAATGCGGGCATATTTGATACAAAACTGATGTTAGTTTCAAGAATTTTAATATGAATTTGTGCAAAATTTGAATTGCAATGTAAATTCATCCCATCGCAAACATAACAATTGTCTCCCAGACTGATATTTTACAATAGGCAACCATACCACGGAGTCACAAAAAAACTAGACACTTGGCCACAATTTCATCACCTTCAAATAATGCACCAGTATGATGGCAGTGTTTTTCAGCTGTGGGCAATGAATTATTGTGACCGAATCCTAGTGATGTAGCACAGAGCTCCCTCAAGATCTCGAAGAGTCTTCTCAAGAGCAATTTTTTCTCTTCGTTGCATTTGTGGACGACGTCATGTTCTTTTCCTAACATTTTAAGTGTAGTCTTGATAGACTGAATCTGTTGACGAAGCGCAGCCACGGAAGTATTCAGACCCTCAATTTCATCCAGAATGTGAGGCAGAGTCTTCTTGAGAGCTTCACGTACTTCCTGCATGTATAAAAGTGCATTCTTCACAAATTTTAGTTCACAAGACATACGTTCGTATACAACAATTCACACATGCAGTAATTAATTGTAAATAAAATGTGCCATAGTTGTAGATTTTGGGTCCTCAACAGATGATCCAATCTCAGTAGCAACAACTCCAGTTTCTGAGCTATCGACACTGTACGTATCTTCAGAAAGAGATACCCCCATTTTCCTAGGAAACTGCATTCGTCCCACATGCGAATACCCATGCTTTAGAATGGACACGCTCTAAATCAGCAGGTTCTAGGCCTTTTTCCTGCAATCTTTGCGAATTCAGAGCTGCATTATCCTTGCATTATCCTTGATAGTTCGTTTTCTAAGCTTCTCATACTCCATCAATTTGCTTGAATACGATTAGAAAGACGAAAGGATCAACAAATATACAACCTTGTGCATGCAGTACAATAACAAATAAGTATATTGCCTTTATTAATGTACATAGAACTTGTTAATCAGGAATCAAAGTATAACCATAATTTCAAATGAGCATGAAAACTGAAGTAAATTAGTGCATCTCTGACCAATCTCTTGAAATGTAGGGCACTTATATGAACCGTTATCACTTATATAGACAAATATTTCAACATCATAGCTTAGTTTAGTTCAAACTACATTGCAAAAACGGATATAGATAGCATACTTTAGTTCAAACTGCATTGCAGATTATGAAATTAAACTAGTCTGAGGAAAGGTCGATCACTTCAGCCTTGGACCCCTTCTCCCGGACGGCCTAGCCTCGTCAGCATCGTGAACCCCCTTCTGGCACAGCTACAGTATCCGACGCTCCTCGGCGACAATCTCCGGATGCATCCACCGGATGTCGGCCATGTACTCTTCGACTGCGCGCGCCACCTCGAGTTGCTCAAATGCCTACCGGTTCTTCCGTGCCTCGCGTATAGATACCACTCGGTGGTCGATTTTGATGGGCGTCGGCATGTTGGGTGTGCCGATTGGGAAGTTCATCTTCGCTTTGCAGACGTACAACGCCACCGCCTTGATGTCGTACACCTTTGCCACGAGCTCCGCCGATTAGTGGGAGCCTAGCCAGTACCGGACGCCTGTGTCAGTGTCTCTGATTTCCGACACCCACGGCCACTACCGCACGCCGTGGTACTTCTTTTTCGGTAGCGATGGCATCAGCAGGTCGGTGTCGAAGGAGCACGATGGGGGGTCATCGGCGCGTCGGCGGTAGCTCGACTATGTGTCGCGTTGTGAATCTGCCATACAAGTTGGCGGTGGTTTCTAGGAGGATTGGATCCCGCCATTTGTGGTGGCTCCGGCCGATTGGAAGCCTCATCGAAGGTGGGAGGGCCTAGGAGGGGATGGATTTGGGCGTCGGCGGATATGATGTGGTGGGGGGAGGGGGAGCGAGAGGGGCGGCGCGAAGACGGGTGTGACTGCTTTCCTTCTGAGCAGTTAAAAAGAAAACTCCTCCATAGCTTCTGATGGAGGGGAAAGTTGGGTTTAGGTCTTTAACACAATTAGAAGAACAACATGTGATAAGATTTATAACACACGCAACACACAAACTAATGAAAACCCAAAATTATTTTTGTATTGAATTAAACAAGGAATTCATGAATATATGATGATAAAACTATCAACACGAGTGAACCATAGCAATCTATATGGCCTTGGGTATTGAATGAGGAGGAAATATTTGTTACCTTTATGAAAAAGCCTTGCGGTTCTTGGTAGCGGTTCCTTGCGGGCTATTGCAAGGCGTTGATCTCCTTTCGGCATGTCGTACACCGGTGCCAGGGATGGAAACCTACCGCCAGGAGGGAACTTGATCTGGAGGAGACGATAGAGACAAGGGGAAAGTGTAGAGTTATGAGCGGGGGGTGTTGTGAACAAGTAACGAGATATTTAGAGGGTGGGATGGGGAAAATTTAGCGGGACAATTAGAAAATATGGTGGGAAAGGGAAAAATTGGGGGCGGGGTTGGGTGGGGGCGAGGGAAACGAAATATTGGAGGGAACCCAAAAATTTGAGTTTGTTCGTTCACCTTCATAAAAAAATGAATCGAATACAAACATTGATCTAATAATGTGGAATTATCGAGCGTGTCATGGATCATTTCAACTTGATCATTTTTTTGTTGCGATCGTGCCATGGATCATTTCTTACTAGTGTGCTAGTCATCTCACGTTTATAAGCCTAACATTTCAACTTGCCAACTCACGATGTTTATGCAACACCTAACTTGTCTACCATCCCAACTTTGTGCGTGCATCGGTTCTTCGTGGTGTATACAACACAAAGGGTGGTATACAAAAGTGGAATTAGTTGTTGGATCTTATTGTGACCTTATTATGAAGGTCAAAATGTCTCACTACGAGTCTCAACTATTTGGTTGATGTGTGCTTTCAAAAACTTTGATCATCCATCTTGTGTGTGTTACGCACGATTAAAATGGACAGGTTTACGCTGCACGAACCTTTTTCGTTGTAGATGTGACATGTACAATAACGGACATGGATCATGTCTTGCAGCCTTGCTCATATCAAGATTATGAACCTCACATTTGTACTTCCAAGCCCGATCTTGACCAATGCTCACAAAAATAACACCTAATATGTACGATCGTTATAAAAGGTTGATCGACCATGTTGTCCATGTCACATGGACAGTAAGGGACATGGATCATATCTTACAACATTGGTGATCAATGGTTTATGGACCTCACATTTGAACTTGCGAAGTCTCGATCCCGTCTAATGCTCACCGTACTAACACCAATTATGAAACACCTTATAAGACTACCATCCCAACCTAGTCATGTGTTGTGCCACATTTATGCGTTCCTTATGAGTAGTATTTACCTCCATAAACATGCAATGCGCTCTCTTTCTTTTCCCATTTCTGTTGTTCAGCTTCAAATGATAGCAAATTTCAGCAGTATCTCCACGACACAGGTGTGTACTAGAGAGACATCTTCTTCTTGTTACATTATGTCTTTTTGTCAGACAACAAACGCGAACGACAATGGCCTACAGTGCATTGTTCTTCAGTCTCTCTTACTCCAATGTTCAATGTCTCATTTCATCTTTTCATGTGTTGCCATGGAGACCTCCTCAGTTGTCCCATTGCTCACCTCTACCCCTTATCAGCATTGCGTGACCGCGACAGACCGAGCATGGCCGCATTGCTACCAAACAAGACCGTCGCCAGTATCGAGCTGCCTTGCCGTGACGGGACGCTCTTGCAAGTTGCACCCTATGTGCTTCACCCAAGTAAAGCTCGCACACAACCTATCTATCTTTATCTCATGTCGTTCTACCTGCCATGAGCTCAACGAGCCGTGGCCGTGCTCTGGAGAACGGTTGTCTCCGTACACATGCACCGCATCGTGGTCTCAAATCGGATGGTTCCGAACGGACTAATAGGTTATCAGTCAATGTGCTCAATTATCTGCCTTGTGCAATCTTCTTTAACAATTTGAATGGATATTATTAAACAAACCATATATCACTCTGTCCTGAAGTATTGTTATGTCTCTTTGACAAACAAGTCTTGTTATATCACATATCGTTTTTGCTGAATTATCATCAACTGGTATGTCATACGTTGGTCTAAAAATTGATTTGAATCAGGACATGTCAATGCATGAATTTTTTAAAGATGATCCACGCATGTTTTGGTTCTTCGAAAAAGTACTGAAAAATTCGTAAGTTGTTTAGGAAACCAGGAATTCCGGGTAGGAAGTTTAATACAATGTAAATAGTAGACGTGAAAAAAGTTGCATGCGGTGTGAAACCAAAAAAGGAGTAGATACTAAATTCCCGGGACGCGAAAAATCTCCCGGAACCATCTCCTCGGCACTCTCACGCCCTTCAAGATTCCGGCCGACTATAAATATGGTGCCCGCCACGGCAATGGGCAGAGAACTCACATTCATCTTGTACCATTCCTCGCGCTCGCCCTCATTCTCCCTTGCAAACCCACGTTCCCACCATGGTGTTGTCAATCACTACCCGATGCGGCTCGCCGCCTCGCTCAGAGGAGGATGCGTCTGAACGCCTAGCCAAGCAGGACACGCCGGTGCACAAAGCAGAGGTCAATGCCTTACTTCCTCGAGCGCCCGCCCCGACGGAGGAGGAGCTATGGAAACTAACGGAGGTCGCATTGTGGGAGTCGTTTCCGCCAGCTGAGCGCGCTGAGAGAGAGGCAACCATGAAGGCCGAGGAGGAGGGGCCAGCCACACGTTTGGCAGCCTGGGAGGCCCATGTCACCGCCGACAGAGAAATTGAAATGGAGCTTTGGCGGGATGCTCGTGCCAAGGCCGAGAGGGTGGAGGAAGATGCCAAATGGATGGCCTTGAATGCCAAAGGGTCCAAGCGACGCATCTATGCCTGGAAGTATAAAGATCGGGTGTACGCTGCTAGCGAGGAAGAGTACCTATGGGTACCAGACTATTTGACCAGTGGTTTTACGCTGGCGCGTCGGCGACGTGCGGATGAGCACCTCACCAAATGTGAGGCAGAGGAGAAGGAGCTCTCCCACCACTGTGGGAAGAGGCCACACACCAGGCAAATTGTTGAATAATGAGGACAAGTAAATCATATGTTTCAAATTACATATTACCATCGTCTTTGAAATGTGCTGCTTGTTTGGATAAAGAAGTATTTTAAAAACGTGTAATTCTTGTTCCAAAATGTATGCAATTATGGAAAAACATATTTTCAATATGTATGCAATTGTGGGTACCAACCTCCACATCCTCGTTTCTGCGGAAAGAAATCCCGTGCAAAGCAATCAACATTAATATAATAAATCAGCAATAGCAATAAATCAATTGCAAGCAAACAATAATCTGAATTGCATCATATCTTTTCTTACATCACCTACGAATTCCCTTCCTTACATTTCTTAATCCCATAGAACATTAGTATTTGTATATGTATATTAACTTATGTGCGATATGTTTGTATGTACAAAGGTTTTCTAATACATCAAAAGTGGGTAAACTCGGAAAAGCTGAAGATCACAGGTACTGAACCAAGATCTTCACAACCTGCAACAGCACCCCCAGTGAAGGACAGGAGAGCCCTCTGTGCGCTAGACATGTTTGTTGCCTGATGCAAAAAAGCCAACCTCCCCATTCATTGAGTAATGTTGGTGAAAATGATGTAATAAGTTTTGCCCCTTTTTAGACGGTTTGCTTCTGGGCTGAGGCCAGAGAGCTTTTAGGCATTCTGCCATCAGACTATAATTTATTTTTTGCTCTTGTTTTTTTGTTACTGAATGCTTGGTTTCATTTATATGAATAGAACCGGGTACATGGTCCCTTTACTTCTAACAAGAAATGCACGTACAAACTTTGCTACAATTTTTTTACTAAGCACACTGACAGCGCTAGTTTTGTAAAGACAGTACAGATGTAGGCACTCATGCATACACACATACACTCCGTACTCGACGTTAACGTGTCCTTCTATCAAATGAGCATCGCCGGAAAGACTATAATAGTTTTTTTGGCCCATCAAAGATGTAACAACGCCCGCCTGCCAACCTGAAGAAGTGACTGCACTAGTGGTTGAGCCTGTCACCATGGCAATGGTGAATGCTGCACATCAGGCATGCACATGTAACGAGCTGCCTCCTCGTCTATGCACCAAGTGCACATGTTGCTCCACGTAATGGAGCCAAATGACGCGTTCCCTCGACCTCATTTGGCTCCATTATGCAGTGCAACAGGCGAGATGGTGGTGCCTCAAAAGAGCAATGAGCGTCAGCACTAGCATGGCAAAATAGCAAGATGGAGAAGGGATCCTCCGTCGAGACCGGCACCAGGACCGGTCGCTCATGGATGCTAAGCATCAAGGCCAAGGTGAGTTATTCAGATATGACAATGGAGTGGGTTGGGGAGGCTGAAAGAGAATGAGCTAACTGGTCATGGAGGTGGTCATCTATTCGGCCATGTTAATGTGGAGGGATATGGAGGCCGCGAGGATAGAGGATGAGCTGTTTGGTCATGGCGAACGTCTTCTTATAGCCGCGGGTGGCGAGCACCGGGCGGGACAAAATGGCAGCAAAAGTTGGCAGGAGGAGGGGAAAAGTGGCGTCAATGGCCGATGGCAGTTGGCATAAGCCAGCCGCCATTAATCGACATGTTGCAGCATTGAAACGTGGCGTCTGCCTTTGTCAGGCGACGAGATGAGCCGCGGACCTGTATACTCTACTAAGTAAACAAGTACCGGTGTTTTGTTCCATAACTTATGAGTGACATACTGGCAATTCAGTGTGTACTGCGTGCTCGACTTCCAGCGTTCGAGCCACAGGAAGCACACATTTTTTGCCCGTTTTAAATATAGTGTAGGGGTTCGCCAAAAATTTTAGGAACATTGTCAGAAAGGAGATTGACTACTTTTAGAAAATATCTACATAGACTTTTTTAGGAATATCTACATAGATTTTAACAACTACATTAGTCAGCTTAAAAAGAAATCGGTTATTTTTTTATTATATTCCAAGACATTGCCGCGCTCAACATTTTATGTGACACTACCAATCATCCCAGAAAATGGACACGCCTAGTGACGCCCAATAGCATCGCCGGAAATAAGGTCAGAACGTCGCCAAAGTTGCCGAGGGCGCAGCCCCCAAGAGGAAAACACCTCGTGACGGTGGACTGTCACAGAAAATGATTTTAGGCGACGTTTCCTGTTTTGTCACCAGGGTTTTTGTCACTAAATAGACCAAATTTTGTAGTGTGGGTACATGTCTCAGGTAAGGATCCCAGAGCCGCTCAGTGGGAAACCGAGGTAGGTGATGAGGAAGGTTGACAACTGATATTTCAAGTTGTTTGCAATGTGATGCTCCTCCTCCTGAGAGTATCCTAAGACATAGACTTGAAGTATAGGAGGAGGAACTTAAGGTTCATGATGTCCATCTCCGACCTCTCAACCATGACCATTGTATCATCTCCATATTGGAGGTGAGTAATTCCTCCAGCCCCGATCAAGTGTCCTACTACCCCATGGATGTTCCTCCACCAAGATAAGTGGTGTAGTCATTATTTAGCCCCTCCTATCTTGTGGAATTTGAAGACATTTTACGGGAATTGGAACGTTATAATTAAGCAACTTTTCTATGTAGGTCTATCGAACAAGAATGGATTCTAGGGAGTAATTTCATTAGGATCATTTAACCTTATTCTTTGTTTTGTTTTGGTGGGAAACTATGATCTTTGTTCTTCTTTGTTTCAACAGGTTACATGGATCATACTGAAATTACTCATAAGCCCATTTTATCCTTAAGAATTTCAAGGATTGTAACATGAGCATGCATTTCAAGTAATCCCTTTGTTGTGTTTGTATTGACTTCCTCTCCATTCAAATTTGTAACATTTCCTGTAGTATCCAAATGGTTAGTGATGGTGGGATTTCCCCGGGATAAGACCATGACAAGGATATGACCTAGAAAGCCCGGACGGGCCTAGTCCATGCTAGAAGATCACTGGGCCAGCATCGTGAATCTAGTTCGGCTAATGATACCACGACGTCCATCCAACTAGACCAATACTGGTCAATCAATAAAGGCGTTACTAACGCCTCCTTCACGATGGTTCATGGTGTTGTTTAAATTCATAGAGTAACGGTCACCCACATCATGGCATAGTTATTACATTGTGGCTCTTAACAACCAGTGTACCCTTCACCCTTATCATCCCATATAAATCAAGGGTAGAAGGGAATTAAAAATCACCCGTGCGAAATCTCATACCAAAATCATCCACTTGTGCCTTGCCTTTCACTAAATCCCCAAATTATGAGTATTGTCGCGGAATCCTCATGACAGTAAGCATGGTCCCTAAACTATTGTCTTGTTTTATGTATGATTTAATGTGCCATGACATTCACCTAAATTTTATGTACTTCAATCACAACTCCATGGGATTTGACTTCTTGGCAAGCCCGACATATAAGTTTCAGTATGCGGGGCCACAAATTCCTTTTGAAGCAAAGTTATGTAGGGCGAGAGCAAAACTAAATCACTAGTGTGTGTTTGGCTTCTCCTTCATAGGAAGGTGCTTGCAATAGATAGATTGGATAAAGGGGGCGAGATCACAAGTATGCCTTTTCATTTATGCATTACAGAGTTTGAAACTAATGTCCACCTTGGCACAATGTATCACAAGGACACTTTTCCAGAGGCGTTAGGGGCATCATTTTGTCCGTGCCCATGACTCAAAACATCAGCCTCGGCAAATGATGGAACATGTGCATTTTGTCACATCGATAAAGTGCAATAATTTGAGGTGTTGATCATGGACCTTTGGAATGTTTGGCTAGAAATCAACCATCACATTATCGAGTCAAAATCGTTTGAGGTTGTTTACATGCCTTATAGGACAATTGAACAACTCTCCCATGAGAGGCTTGATTTTTAGTGTGACAATGTAGATTTTAGCTTTGTCTTCTCAACTACATAAACTATGTATTTATTTCTCTATCCATATGAATCGGGTGAGAGTCTGTGTCTTCTGGTACAAAATGAATATTTCTAAAGGTAAGATCCTTGGGAAATTTATGGCGATCAAACATATCGCAGGCACATTCCACCAAACTTTGATACCTCTCCCACGTCCTCATCATCTCCGCTTACTGTTCTTGATGGAAGACGCTAGTGGGTCGTTGCTTGAGGCGGGGCACACTTGACTTCCTTTGCTCCTTGTCATAGCTCCATCCATATCCTTCTTCACTTCTCCAAAGGAAGCTACTCTGCAGTAGTCATCTGATGAGACTCATCTCAGCGATGACAGCTTGTGGTGGTCTCCATCCTTATATGGGCCTGAGGTCGTGGCTCCAATCACATCTTAGTAACATGATTTTCTCGATGCGTGTCGTGACACATACGGTGGGGAACGATGGTATGTAGGTCTCTCATGGTAATGTGACAGAGGTTCATATTGCGTCGCAATGATCAATATTGTCATCTTGCTTTCGGTGAAGTTCTATGATTCTAGCGCAAGTGACATTTTTTTCTCATGGGGTATTGACTGATGTGTTGTTTATCCTACTCACGCATGGAGCCATCTCACACACTATTCTGTGTAGGCATGCCTATATCGATCTTGATGGTGGGTAGGGTGATTTCCTGGAAGTGCACATGGTTGAGTTGTAGCCTTATCGTAGTAAAAGTATCGATCCCGCAAAGGTCGTCAGAAATGGAATTTTCCTCTTATAGACCTTTATTGGATTGTGTCTTCAAGTTAATTGTGGTCCAAAGCAAAACTTGTGCGAAGGTGAAAATATTGCGAGAGTGTTGTGATGAAAACCAAAGTGCGCAAGACCGAAAGTAAATAACTAGACAGTAATAAAAGGAATGGAAACTACAATAGGGCAAGACATTCTCAAGGATTTTAGATTCACCTCTAGCATGTATGTTACTTAACCATGTGAATGCATAATTCTAGGCTCAGATAACAAATCCACTTTATTGTCTTTATATGTGGGTTGAGCCAAGTAGTACGTTCAAACCGTCGCTGCTCTATATCACACACGCCCCCATTGTTACTTCCCTGTCGGGTAGGGGCAACAATGATTAAGGATCTTCCTGTGAACATGACTAAGGAGGTATCCGTTATTCCACTATATAAGTTCTACAATGAGGGAGATATCTTCTATCACCTTAATACCTCCGCTTCCATGCATTACTATGATAGTAACATCCTTCAAGTCCATATAGGCAAATAGATAGTTATGGTAAACATACATGAGGAATAGTTAATGTAAACATACAAAGAGAATTGTGTATATTAGCGTTCAGATATTACACATACTAGGTGACTCCATATCCCCGAGAACTAGGCGGTTTACTCAGACATAGACAACAAGCATCACAAAGGTGTCCATGGCAATAACAAATGAATGATTAATGTAACACACGTATGAATGCACACAAGGGTCTGGTTTTACAAAAAGATGGATGAACGTGTTGATGATGAGAATGTGGATGAAACTGATGATGAAGATCAATGCAGAAGTCTCCTTGATCAAGGTGATGGTGTGGCGGTGCCCTTCTGCTAATTTCTCCTACGAAAGTTTGATCCTCGACGGGGGTCGATGCCAACATGGTGGCGCTCGAGGGTGTCCTTCTTCTCGGAAGGCATTATCGAAGAGTGCTTCCTCTCTGTTGGATTGTGACCGTTCAGTTTTGAGTTTGCCCTGGGGGTTGGTTCGGTTTGGCCAGACCCCTACCCAAGGTTTGGCGGGGTTGTCGTGGCTGTTCTGGGCGAAAGCTTGAGTCTTGGACGTTGGTCGTGGTCGATGCTGGCCATGACGGGGCCCATGAGTGTCACTTTATCTTCTTGAAGGCTTCTTTGGAGAACCCGCTTACTACCATGTATTAGACCGGCGTCAACGTAGTCATTTGATTTTCTTATTTTTTTCATTGTTGCGGTTTCCAGCGTAATTTCTCCTATAAACCTTATTATCAACTCTGTATTTTCTATCTTTCCATATCTATATGAAATTACAGGAGTATCCTGCCTTTGATGTAAAAAGAGAATCATGCATTTCAAAATGGCCCTTGATTTACCACCTCTGGGGAGGAGGCTCTCTCGATTTTCTGGTAAGAGCATCTCCACTCGTTCGGCCCCCCAGGGGCTTGAAATAGCGCCGCCTGGGGGTGCGTCGGTGAAAAAATCGGCGTGGGGGCGGTCGGTTTCCCAACCGCCGCCCCAAGGTCGCCCCAGACGCCGTTTTTTAAAAAACAAACTCGGTTAAAATTCTGCCAAACACGACACCAATTTGAAGGAAATTTAAGAGTTCCATTGGTATTTGTACAAAATTTAAAACATCATTTAAAAACAAACTAAAACTAGCCGCCGCCGCCGCCCGCCTTCTACATGCCGAGGAGCCTGTAGAAGTTGGTGTAGTCGCCGCCATCGTCATCGCCGCCGTCCCCGCCGCCGTCCTTGCTGCACCCCTGACCTGCGTCGCCGATGCGTGGGGGGTTGGACGGCCCGGGCGCCTCGTCGTCGCTGTCCTCGAGGACGATGACGCCGGCCTCATCGCGGCCGTGGCGCCGAGCGGCGATCTCCTCGAGGGCGCGGCGCTGGCGCTCCATCTCCAGCCGGACGTAGTCCTCCCGCGCCTATTTGATGGCGGTCTCGTCGGCGGCGGCCATGGCCTCGTGCTCCTTCTTGACGGCGACGAGCCCCGGCTCCTTCTTCATGACGACGAGCCCCGGCTCCGTCTTCGGCTTGACGAGGCGGGAGGAGGGAGCAGAGGGGCCACAGCCGCCCTCGTTGTTGGCGAGGGCGCCGCCACGGGTGCGCCGCCCGAGCGGCGTCTCCCGCGGCTCCGACTTGACGGGGAGGAGCGCCGGCGACCCGGAGGAGTGGGAGCCCAACAAGGACGAGGTGGCCGTCTCCATTCGCCTCGGCGTCCAGGAGCTGCCGCGGTGGCGAGAGAAGGAGGGGGGCGCCGCCGGGTACTCCAACCGCGGCTCATTGTTGGCCTCGATTTACTCGAGGACGGCTTCGAGCGTGCGCCCGGGGACGCCCCACCGTTGGCGCCGCCCGTCGGCGTTGAGGCGGCCGTGGGGTTCGACGCCGTTCATGGAGGCGAGCTGGTCGGCGTGGCGGCGGTCGAAGTACGCCGTCCACAGCGTGTTGCTGTCGGGGGCGTACCTTGGCTCGTTTCGCGCGCTCTCCGACAACAACGACCGGATGCACGCGATCTTGGCGCGTCGATCAGCGCCGGTGGGCGGCGGCGGCACCGGGACGCCGCCAGCGCTGAGCCTCCAGGAACCGGGCACCCGCATGTCCGGCGGGGCCGGGTAGTCCGCCTCGTAGAGGAGGCGGGCCTCGTCCTCGTGCAGGTGGCGGCGGCCGAAGCCATTGGTAGCCGCTCCGTCGCCGGGGTAGCGCTCGGCCATTGGTCGTCGGAGGAGGGGTGTCGGCTGGGAGAGAGGGGAGAGGGCGAGAGGGTCGTCGGCGGTGAGAGGGCGAGTGGGTCGTCTTCGGCGAGGGAGGAGAGGAGTGTGTGCGGCCACCGGCGAGGGAGGGGGCGGCTTTTATAGCGGCTGGTGGGCGGCGAGCGGGCGGCATGCGTGTGTACGCGTGGCGGGAGGGGACGGGGCGCGCGTCGGCACGCCTTCACTGTGCCGCCCGTGAGGAATCAATGGAAGGCTGACCGGCGGCAGTCTTGGCATTGATCCCCGCGGGAAACCGAGGCGATGAGGACGACGAACGTGGCTGGTCGCTGACTCGGCGGGTCCATCATGCTTTCGCCCAAAATTGTTTCCCCCGGCGCCCTCGGGCGCCCCCCAGCACGCCGGGTTCGGCCTGGGTCCGCCGGCGTCAAATTCGGACCTAACCGACGAAAAGTGAATTTCTGGGGACGCGATTGGGCTTTTTTTTATCGCCGATGATAAAAAAAGGCATTGGGGGGGGGGGGGGGGATCGGAGATGAAGAGTATTCGGCGCGCGAGGCACGGGCAGCGCATGTGCAAACATGCAGCCGGCGTGCAGCAGCGCGACGGCGGCCGAAGAAACGATGCAAACTGGCAGCGGCAAGGGCATCCTTCCATGCTTCCAGAGCTCCGGGTAACATGAAGTCTGGAATGTGAACGCACGCGCGCGCGTGTAGCTGAAGTACAGCTTCAGATATGTATTCACGCGTTGTTTCTCGAGAAATGAACAGAAGGTTAAATGCTGCCCGAAAATTTGGGATGGACAGCTCAGTAAACTAGCAAGGGCATAGTAGTGTACGTACTCGAGCTGCCATAAAACAAAACAAAAAGGTATACAGTACGCGAGCTTGCAAGGGGAGTAGGAGATAAAATTGACGCGTTCTTCATCTTCTTTCTTTTTTTTTTTTTGCGCAGAAGAAACGTAAAATCTATTTGGCATACGTAGACCTAGCAGTTGCTGCGAAACTTGTTTTGGTCCGACTTCGTGCCACTAGAGTACGATGAGTGGTGGATAAAGCTGCCTTTTGTATATCATCGAAGTAACTTCTGGAGCGGGTGACGATTTGTGGCATGCAGATGTGGCGGCACGCAGGTTCTAGTCGTCTGATTGCTTTGCGATTCGGAAATTGGTTTGATCTTTGCATGTGCTTTGCCCTTAAATACCTTAGATGGACTCCATGTGTGCAGTTTTTTGCCGCTCCACCCATCCTATATTACATGTTTTTTTCTTTTGACATTCAAATTTGAATGTATTATATTTTTTGAAACGAAAGTCCAATTTATATCCATTTGCATGTTCGTGTTTCATTGTAACGAGGGCTTTCAAATAAGATCCATTTTGAACACGTTTTGATGAGTTTTTAAATCTTCCTGAAGTTTCAACCGTTGAAACTTGGTACGAGTGAACAACAAAATCACTAGTTTCAGAAACTAAAACATAAAACTTGGTGTGGCCTTGTGCGGAATCCAATAACTTTGCAGATCGCAAGGGAAATTAGGAGGCTTAGCAAGTTTCAACTATTAAAACTTGATAAAAAAAATGATGATAAAGTTAGCAAGTTTCAAAAACTAAAACTTAAACCCTAAGCACTAAGTCCAAACCCTAAAACCTTAAAAGCATATGAAACTTGGCAGAACTTGACTTGGTAAAACTTGATGTTTCCACTATCAAGTTTCAATAATTAAAAATTGATTTTTTTAAAGTTGTCTAATTATATTCAAGATTACTCTTGTACGAAAGTTCTCGCCACGCCAAACACAAATATGCAAATGAAACTTAATTAAACTTTCGGTTCAAAAGATATAGTAGATGAAATGAAAAAGACATGGAAGGTTGGATGGACGGCGTATGCAACTCTCGCAAAAGTTGTGAAAAGCATGATTGAATGGACCCCGCCTACAGCAATCAAAGGCATAAGACTAATCAAGTTTAAGAATTTAAAGCAATCGGACGGCTGACACGACTAGGCGGGTGCGTGCCCAAGGCGTGTCCCTGCGAATTTCACCATACGGAGCCCGTTAAAAGATGACCCGCCAAACTGAAAGAACCAAGTGGCAATATATAAAGTAGAAGTCAGACGCGGAATATCTGCTCAGCTCGAATGCTTCCTAATGTACAGTAAAAATCAAAAAACTAGTAAAAAAATCAATTTTCTTGGCAACAAGCATTGACAAATTTATTGCAGATGCACAAATTTGTAAAGAAAAAAACATTCCTAAATGTTGTCTGCGAAAAAACCCGAAATAGGTGCTCCAAAAAGACTATTTTGAAAAGTATATTGGAGTTTTGTTTCTTTTGTCTAGAGCATCAGAAATGTTTTTTTTTCACAAAAAATTACACGTATGTAAAACATCCAACCATGTTTAGTGCTGAAAAAATTAGAATTGTTTGGTTTTTACTATTTTTTATGATTTTGTTGTTCATAGCAGGTGCGTTTGAACTCTGGAGAAGAAGATTACTTTCGGTAGAACCTCTTACATTCCCTTATGGGCTATAGTAATAAAAAAAATGGAACAGTAATAGTATGTACTCCATTCGTCCCAAAATAAGTGTCTCAACTTTGTACTAACTCTAATACAAAGTTGTACTAAGCTTGAGACACTTATTTTGGGACGGAGGTTAGAGAATGATGAAATTATCAATGGATCCGGATACCCATGGATATCTAGCCCATTGAGAATACATGGATTTAGATGATGCTTTGTACCTTTGTGTTTCAGCGAATGGATATCCGCGACCTCACATATTTGGTCATGTATTTAAAAATCACCCCATGGATACATGTCTGGCAGGTGGAGCCCACATTACAAGGTATATAGTTTGTCCCAAATCCGAGTTCCAAAGCCCAATTAGAATAAAATGGTAATTTTCCAAAAATAAGCCAAAAAGCCTAAAGGTGAAAAACCTAAAACTTGTGTCTAAGAGTGGCTAACCCTCCTTCCACCTAGCCCTATGCAAAATCCATGGATATGAATATGCAACGCATATCGACGTGGACATGGACATAATTTGTGGCCTATGGGTACTTTGGCGGTCGGGCAATGGACGAGCATGTCGATATGAGCATAGATTTGGAGGAGTTCTACCGTCCAAACCAGTATGTTCGCCATCCTAAGCATGTATCAAGCCAAATACTTATACATACAGGCTTTATCTCATTTTATTAGTGGAGATCCAGTTTTTTGTTATTAAAATCTACATGGAAATAGCACCTCCCCACAATAAAACCTCTATGAAAATCCACCATGACGAACTTACACACCTATTATTATGGCTGGAACTTCCACTAGTTGCACCATAGAGGTAGTTATGCCATGCTGGTTTGATTAATGAGGTTTAACAAAAGCTTAAGGACTTCTTGAATTGAGTTCAATTTTTGTGTGCTCACAAATATTTAACAATAAAAATGGGAAGCACATAAAATTTACAGTCAATTAAAACATAGTGTATAGGATCACCTATCCATCTATTCGTCAATATCTAAACATTGTCGACGCCTTGCAATTTCAGGGATCTTATTTAGTTGATCCTTGGTCAAGGGTCTCCTTGGCCTACACCAATAGCCTTACATCCACACTGAAAGCCTCTCATGGTATAGTTGTATTGTGTGACATCCCTCTTGTTTTATGGATGGTTTAGGTTACAAGAGACCTACATAAAAATTATATTTATGATATATCTAGTAGTAATCTGTTGCAATGCAACGACATGAAGTACAACTCGTAACCTCTCCCTACATACTTGGTCCAAACAAACTAGATGACATTGTTACCTGTTCCTCAACGTTGGATGTGCAATGGTTGGCTCAGATCGAGGCAGGCAAATCCTTCACTTTTATGTTGTTTTGAAGTGAATCCCTTTGAAATGACCACTCTTTTAGTCAACCCTCTCTTCTCTTCATATATCGATTAGCTATTTTCCTTAGATCTGTGGAGGTTGAAGCCAGACGTAGACACCCAACTCCCACGCACAACTTCGCATAACATACGTGTTCTCCTTTGTAATCGGAATAGGCATATCGCAAAACAAGATTTCACAAAAAATCGATTTCCTCTCGATAATTTTTGTACCGGGATGGAGAGGAGGAGAGTCGCGAGTATGATGGAGCTACCATGTGTGCCGCCGTCGTTCTGCGATGGTGGAACTAGGTAGATATAGTGGAAAATTGAAGGAGTTTGATCCTTAAGCACATGGAGCAAAAGACTCATTATCACATCCTCATCCCCATTTGATAGTATCGGCATGCCTATGGACTCAATGTGATCTTGGACCACTAAAAATATATAATCATTTTGTTTTTCCAACACCTGTCTTTAAGAATTTTAGGTGTCACCTTCCATTGTAATGTTGTACCTAAATACACGTTTCTTGAAATATACTTTGAAGTAGCATTAGTTCTTTGAGATATGTTGACATGAATTACCACAATCCACCTTGGGGATTAGATGCACTTTCAGAAAGGCTATTGTAATGTGGAGCGATCAAGCCATACAGTGTGGCTAAATTTCCTAGACTGTCCAACCCCAGAAAAATCAGCAAGCACCCCGATACTAAAATATGCATAACTTTCTCATGCAAACTCCGTTTTCAATGATCTTGGGCTCTTTCTGAAGTTATTGAAAAGCTCAAGGTCCGCACATATAAATCACCCCAATATTAGATAAAAATAAGGACTCGTAGATGTAAAGGTTTGATCACTCTATGTATGACATCATCGAACTACTCACTCGAGAGCCCCTATTAATAGTATGCCTATCATCCGGTCTCCCACCAAGCACGAGACCAGTAAAACTAGGCACACATATACCTTTGCCTTGAGCATTCCACTTGAGTTTGATGTGGACGTTCACACTTGGATAAAGTTGGAAACACAAGCTTGATCATGCCACTTGGTGAAGACTTTAAATAGCTCCTCAAAAAGCCATGTGGGGAGTAGTGTACTATCTACCATCTTCACGTGTATTAGTTATCAAAAATATCTCTCAAAAACTTGGTGAATTTATCCGACTATCTCCCTCATATACTATGGGAAGCTTCTTCTTATAAAACATCTTCACAAGTCCATCATGAGATCATCTGCAAGCTTCAAGCATATAATCCCTTAGGATGGCTATCTTGAACTTTCCCTTATTAACCTTGGTGACCATATCCACTTGATGTCATCCTCACGTGGGCTACTTCAAATTTTTCTTTCGATGCAATCCCGTGAGAATCAACCAACCCACGTAGACATAAAAACACATGCAAGTATTAGTTCACGAACACATTTCACGATTGCTTACCATACCATGTGGTATATCATTTGCGCTTGTGTGTTGACGATCTAGAATTCGATCTTCGAGCTTTATCTTGGTCAACCTTCTATCTTAACTCCATGCTCAATCTTGATGTCTTGTAGACCACAATGAACTCTTCCCTTCACTTCAGTGCTTCAAGACATGAGGACCAATATCTTAATTCTCTCATCAACTTGTTGATTTCCTCAATGTATATCAGATTGACACTTGCGATTCTAAATTCTCTCTCACGATCTCTTGAGAGGCACAATGAATTCTTCACTTGAATTACTTGCTTGATGACCTGAACAGCCATGACTCAACATATGAGCTCTTCATAATCTCATCTTGAAGCCATATATAGCAGGGGCGGGCCCAGGATTTGAAGTTTGTGTATTCAAAATTTCAAACACTATTTTTTAGTGTAAAGCTTTGTTTTTTCCATGTATAACCGATTATATCTCCATAATTCACATGGAAAATTGTAAATTTTGTTTTCTTTAAAGATTATATTGCAAATTCTCTTGTCTAAACAATTCATAATTCACTACAAACAAGTTTCTAATTTAAATTTATACTAAAATAGAAAGCCAACTAGCCAAGTTAACTTACTGATGTGAGTCTGTAATATGGTTGGTGCCCAATGGGGCTAGCTCAGCCTGCTGGGCAACATGGGAAAAAGATGAGGTGTCGACACCTGCTAAGATTCGGCACGAGAAAGCGAGCATTATTTTGCTAGTCGGGAGGATTTTAACGTATTTATATACCTGAAGGCATCGAATTGTGAATCAGACCTTATACGATTAAACTTGTGGATCTAGATTTGGAAATGCAGCGAGCCTCCGATGTGGCGATGCTTGCTGTTGCCGACTGCAGAGATGGATTGAATATGGAGCGTGACTGCAAGAGCCAAATGATGGAGCCATGGAGGCCGCCGGATACCAACTTCGCGCCGCCTTCCTGCCGGTGCCATCGTGTGCGCGTGCGATTGGCCCTGCCGCAATGCCCTACGAGTGCGAACAGAATTGGGGATGGAAGGCTGCCAGTTTCTCTTGAGATATGTTTTTTAGTTTTCTTTAGACAAATATGTTTTTTAGTGAAGCGCTATTGGATCGATGGAGGCGCGGCTCGTGCGTGCAGGCTCTGCAGCGATTTGGGCTGGGCCATGTTGGGGCTAGTCTCTATTTTTTGGGTTGAAATCCTTAGCCAGCCAGCTTTCCTGAATACCCATGAATTGAAGTGGGCCCGCCCCTGATATATAGAATTCTTATCTTTAACCATTCTCTCAAGAACTTGATCCATCATGGCTCAACCTATAAGCCCAAGGATGCCTTTGAGTTCCTCCAATAATTCCGTCTTGATCACGTGTTGTACATCACATGGACTTCATATTGATTATATTTGATTAAATCATAGAACTTGATCTTGCTGCCTTGAAGTCCATTTTTTTTAACTTTTCTTGATCATAATATATTCATCAATAGAGCGCATTGATCATGATGCATATCTTGATGTTCATGGCATTCGTTCCAAATCCATCCAATCTCGTTCATGCATCACATATGAAACATATCTTCGTATATATCTCAATACAGCGGTTGTTCCATAGGAATTGTTAATCATGGCCAACACTAAATGCATTTCTTTATCTTAATGGCTTTCATTAATCCATCCAATATTCTTCATGCAGTGCCTATGAAACTTTCCTTAAAATACATCTCAATGGAAAACATTGGTTCATAGGAATTGTCATTAATTATCGAAACGACACATGTGTACTACATGCACCTTGAACATGGACACAGACAACAACAATCGGCAGCGCCATTAATTTGGGATTTTGAAAGCGAAACAAGGGACATGACTTCGTGAGTATATTGCATCGACTGCTTAAGCGGGGTGTTTGTCAACAAAATATGCATTAAGTGTTCTGGTACTGCTCGGCATGAACCACTGCCGATGAGAGGTGATCGAACGCATATGAACAACATCTCTCGGATTTGCACTGAATACATGCCATCTTTTCAAGGCATAATTTTAGGGTGTCTTAAGTTGACTAGTAATTTTTATGTGCAATGCATGTTACTATTAGACAGTATATTAATTGCATGCAGATATCCAGTCTGATATTATTTCTGCATTAATTATGTCATTAGCAATGACAATTATATATGGTAAGATGTTAGTTGCATGCTCAACATGTTGAGCACTCACCATTGGAGCATCTAGGTCGATGGATTGACCTGGTTTGATGGCTGAGATTAATTGAATTTGCACATTGAGTTTTTATATTGATATATAGGTATAGACCATATTTTATTATAATATCATGTTTTATTTCAAAGAAATGACACCAAAAGGCATCTTAGATATGATAGTTATTAAGTAAAATAAAATTCAGTACAACTGAAAGACAACTGGATGTGCTACAATCAATAACAAGTAAAATTACATATGAAATCATATTAGCCTCTTTTCCTTGGATTTTACGTGAACCACCGAAGAGTGAAAATTGCACTTAACCAATTGATTTGTAGGTATCCTTTTTCCTTACACGCGTGAAACAAGTTACTAACGGGCCGACCCAATTTGGCGCGCTTCGATTGAGCGGGTTTGCTATGCTTTTCTTTCTTTTCTGAAATACCGAGTATTGGATTTTCTATGGAGCTAAATACATAAAAACCTATTTTATTTTTTTAATAAAAACTTAGTGTGTATTTAAAAAAAGTTTACTATGTACTAATAATTATACACAGTATACAAGAAAAGTTCAGCATGCATTAAAAAATGTTCATTGTCTATTAAAAAATCAATGCATATTAAGTGTTTAATGTATATTTAAAAAAAATCAAACCTGAGAAAAACTAGGAGAAAACAGACATGTAGAAAAGATTGCAACAAGAAAAAGGCAGAGAAAACCAGGAGAAAAAAAAACATGTAGAAAGAAGCCAAAAAAACAAAAAATAAAACAAAAATGAAAAATAAATAAACTAAAAAATGGAAAGCGCATTATTACAGTCAGTCAAAGCATAGTCTATAGGATCACCTATCCATCTATGTGTAAATATCTAAACATTGTCGACGCCTTTCAATTTCAGGGCTCTTATTTAGTTGGTCCTTGGTCAAGGGTCTCCTTGGCCTACACCAACAGCCTTACGGTCTCCACATCGAAAAGCATGTCATGATATAGTTGTATTGTGTGAACTCCCTCTTGTTGTATGGATGGTTTAGGTTACAAGAGTCCTACATAAAATTCTATTTATACTATATCTAGTAGTACTCTGTTGCAATGCAACGACATGAAGTACAACTCGTAACCTCCCTGCATACTTCGTCCAACTAAACCTGATGACATTGTTTCCTGTTTTTCGATGCTGGATGTGCAATGGTTGGCTCAGATCGAGGCGGACCAACACTTCACTTTTATGTTGTTCCATAGGAGTTGAAAAGAGAAAGCAAAAGCCACAATACAAAAAAGAGAAAAAATGACAACAATAGAAGCGAGCAAACTAGAGGTGGAAGCAGGTGTGAATACCCCACTTGGCCTAGCCAATTAGAAAGGTAAGCGATTTCATTCGGCCAGCCGGCAGAAAGTTTGGTCGGTCGCCTCATCGCTCACGCCCCTGGCCCACACCATGCACACACCTTATGCTTTCTTTTTCTTCTTCCCCCTAGCGAATCTCGTCCTCTAACTCTCACTCTTCTACAAACGACCTCGGGAGCCCAGGCAGCAAACTCCATGAATCCAAGCGGCCTCAGCTCCTACCTCCTGTGTCGTTCGTGTGCCCCTAGCGAACGCTGCCGCACCGTTTTCTAGTGAGAGCGCTATGCCCTTCTCACCATTTTTTGTGTCTGACAAAGGGGGTTGGGATGCGCTGCTCAGCGAGAAGATGGGGGCGACATTGAGCTGCAACCAGCAACGGGGACGTTGTGATGGCTTACAGTGAGCTGGGAAACCGTCGCGATGAAAAGCTGCAACCAGCGTCGGTTTTTGCAACGACTAGGGATGGCAATCGCTACGACTAGTCATGGCGATACTGCAACCCACGACGGCGACGACGACGATTCACTACAATCGTCGTCGGTTTTGGCTACAACCGGCGATGTCATTTACAACAACCATTCATGGCGTTGTTGCGACCGTCGACAGCAGCATCGATGATTTTGCTGCAAACCGTTGTCGGTTTGCTACGACCGGCGACGATAATTGCTACAACCATTCACGATGTTGTTACTACCCACGGCGACCGTGACAACGTTTTTGATGCAACTGTACGACTTTCGCTACGTCCAGTGACGACAATTGCTACCACCATTCATGGCATTGTTCCGACCCACGACGACGGCGACGATGTTTTTGCTGCAACTGTCTTCGACTTTTGCTACGACCGGGAGCGTCAAATGTTACAACCATTCATGGCAATGAACTGGTGGCCGTCGTTCGGGGAAATTGGGAAAATCTACGGCTAGTGGGCACGCGAAGCTGCGGTCGTGTGATGCTACGATGGCGTGCCATGGAGAACGAGATGGGGGCTGGACTTCGTGTTGGAATAGGGGGGTGTGATGCGGGGAGCTACAACGAGCGGCGTTGCAAGGAGGAAAGCGGGAGCGCTGCTGCCCTCGCAAGAGGGTGCGCTCGCCGGGTGCACATACGCTCGCGTCACAGTGGAGGCACAAGCAATGGAGTTTTTTTCTCCACTCGCTGACTAGTGGAAGGAAGAAGACGAATGGGAAAAGGAGGGTATCCAACGGCTGCAGAAGTCAGATCGGGTGAAACGCATGCAGCTGAAACAAACGTGTGATGGGTGCGTTTTTATCTTGCTTGTAGCGAAACAGAGTACACCTCTCCTTAGGAGAGTCCAACATGGGCCGCCCTGGTAGTGTTAGTTTGCGTTTGTTCGTTAGTTTAGTTCGTTTCTGTTAGTTTTGTTATTTTGATGTATTCTAAATGCATGTGTTCACAAATTTAATTTAAATTCGTTTTAAAAAGTGTTCAACGCACATTTAAAAAATCTTCATGCACTGTAAAATGAAATGTTCGCACAACTTTGAAAAATGTTGATAGCATTAAAAAATTATTAGTCACATTTTCGGAAAATGTTTATACAGCATACGAAATGTTCCTAGCATTCAAGAAATATGTTTGTGAGATTTCAACAATATTCATGCTTTCAAAAAATGTTCATGACATTTTCTGAGAAGTTTATCAAATGATAGAAAATGTTCACGTAATTTAGGAGATATCTTTCATACCATTCAATACAATTACGTACATTTAAAAAGTGTCCATGCATTTCAGAAATATTTTCGTGACATTACAAAAATATTTATAAAAATATAACATAATGTTCGCATAATTTTAATGAAAATATTTCATAGTATTAAGAAACGTTCAAAACATGTATATAAGAAACTGTTCAACATTTATTTTTGAAAAAAATTAACGTTTTATCAAAAAAATGGACCTCCTATATACAAAATATATGTTTCGTATTGTAAGAAAATAGACAAATGTTGAAAACAAACAAAATAAAAAGTAAACTCCTATGAATTCAACTAGAACTATTTAACGAATACTATTACCGCTTGGTGCGTCAAATAGTTAACAAAACGCACAGTAATATATATGGGCTATCCAACCTTCTGGAAGGTTCCTGACCGGTTTTGGAACTTTCTTGGTTCCTGACCGGTTATTACATTTATTCTGTTTCGTTTTACAGGTACTTTTTGTGCCTTTTCCTTTTTACTTTTCATTTAGAGAAAATATCAGAAAATTTTGCATTCGTTCTAAAAAAATCCTACTTCTAGAAAAACATTGCATTTTCAAAAACTTTACACGATTCTTAGAAAAATGTACACATTTAAAAAAATGCATATTGGAAAAAATGTTCGCATTTTCATAAAATGTTCCAGAAATTGAATTAAATCTTATTTCCTATTTTAGAAATGTGATAAAAAATTGAATCTAGTTTTCTTTTTTATGAAATTTTAAAAAATTTGGAACAACCTGTGTTTTATTTTTTTCCTACTTTTTAAAAAAATGTTCCGGTTTTCAAAAAATTGCTAATCCAAAGTAATGTTCATGTTTTAAATAAATCTTTAAATTTTTCGAAAAATATTCACATTTTTATAAAATGCACACGTTTTAAAAAAAAAAAGTTCCTTAGATGCTAGATGAGCTAGGTCGAGTAAGAGGGCACATGTGCGAGACATAGCTCTCGCGGAGTGTAAGGCCTTCCACTATGTAGGCCAAACGGTATGAAATTCACTTTTGCTTCATTTGGCACTGGTGCCCTCCATTGCCCAGTCACTGCCATATTTTTCTTCTGGGAACCCGATCATCTACTTGCTCTGATGTCAAAACCAACAAAGCAATAAACTAAGCTCGTCGCTCGTGGGAAGAACCGACAGTGAGCCAGGAATAAGACGCTGGTAGTGGGGGCACTGTGGCTGATATATACTAGTTTATCTACGTGGGTTTAACTTCCAATCGATGCCCAATTCTTTCATAGTGTGTGGGCGGTGCTAAATATTTTTTATCTGGCATCGACGTCTGTGTGGCATACTTTTTAGAGTTTTGGCACCGAACAGACTGTGGAAAGCCTAATAGCATCCCTGCTAGATTATGGCCTCTTGCGATCTGTTTTCTCGACGAATTTGAAGTGCATGAAGGCCTAATTTTTGCTTGTTTGCAGTCAGGGCCTTGGGGGCCGGGTCCAAATGGGTTGGCCGGTACCTTAGTGGGACTCTTCCTAATCAGCGCTTTCAGGAATCTGAATCGGCACTCGGGTGGGACGCCAACTGGGACGCTCACTTGCTCGGTTCTCCCTATATCAGTTTGATAGTTGAGCGGTCAACCATTGACCATTCATTAGATGGCCATTGACTTCAGAAAAAAACATGGATTCGAAAAGAAATATGAATTTAAAAAAAGTTGATGTATTTCAAAAAATATCTTTAATCTGAAAGAAGTTCAAAAAGAATCATGGATTTTTTTGTGAATTTAAAAAAAATGGTACTGGAAAAAATACGTGGATTTGAAAAATGTTCATGAATTTGAAAAACTTCACAATTTTGAGGAAGTTCATGAATTTTAAAATTTTCGAATTTTTATAATGCTCATGAATTTGGAAATTTTAATGAGTATGAAAAAAAATCACGCATTGGAAAAATCACAAATTTGAAAACATTAATACCTTTTTCTGAGTGGTGAAAACATTAATACCTGCTCTAAATCTGCTGGAAGTTTGCTAAAACCGAGCAATAGGAATCCAGATGGGCTTGTCCATCGAACACAACGATCCTTCCAGCGTGGGCGCTCACTAGCGGATACATTATTGTGAATTCCTATTAACGTGAGTGCTATTAGACGCGGTGAGCATCCAATAGGAGCTCCAAAAATACTAACTGTCGAACCGTCGGTGTTGCAGGTGAGGTCGGTGCATTATAAAAAGAAAAAGGTGAGGTTAGTGCACCGTGGCACCGCGCGCCACAAAATCGCGACTATTTTTATGAACGTCAGTTCTAGCAGATACAAGCAAACTGAGCTAGCTCAGATGATTATATTCCTTGTGACAGAAGCAGTCCACCAGAGTTCAAGTCTCAGACATGACATGGATAGTTGTATTTTTCTGGATTTATTTCAGTCTTCCGGCGATGTGCGATTAGTGGGAGGAGATGTTCCAGTCGACTATGAAGGTTTCTGTGATGACTTCACAATCTCTAAATGTTGTGCCAGCTCAGTATCTCGGAGATACTCATAGGGATAGGGTGTAAGTGCATGCGTTCATAGGATTGAGTCTTGAGTATGTGCATGTACATGAGCATATGTGTTTGTACTGTGTTTGGGAAAAAGTTTCAACATATACAAAATAGGAGAAAGTAGTGGCTGCACCCATCTTCGGTGCACCAACGCAAGAAAACATAGCAAAAAAATTCAAAAAATTCTAAAGTGTCTTTTTTGTAGAGAGCTCCTCGAATGTTATTTGTCCGCCAAACTTTGCAAGCGCCCATAACATTTGTTGATGATCATTCACACAAAGTTTTAGAATTTTTTGAAATGTTTTACCATGTTTTCTTGCGTGGGTACACCGAGCTGGGATGTAAAATAACCACTCTCTACAAAATAGTCACCGCACCAGCAATCTGTTCCGACAGCTAGAGATATTCGATGTATCGTGGCACCTGCCTCAGTTGAACTTTGAAGGTGAAACACATCAGATATATCGTGGCACATGCCTAAGTTGAACTTTGAAGTTGAAACACACATGGCTGTATATATCAAGCAGAGTAAAAAAAGTGGGGGAGGAAGGGTTTTAGCGGAGGTTTGCTGGGATGTCAAGTCGATCACCCACTGATCCGACGCACAGGCCAGCGCCATAGTCTTCGTGGCCAAGTTCAACAGCCGCACCGGCGCTCTTCAGGTCACTGCTATACGAGGCATGCGGACGGGTAGCCAACCCCGTCTATGGTGCCTCTAGGTTGTTCTGTTCGTTGTGCTTAACTTTGCTCCCGCTCTACTGCTATCCAAGTTTAGTTGCCATCACATGTACGCGCCCCTGCTCCCGCTCACTGTTGTTGTGCTTGCCTAATGCGCTGCTCCCATCACAGGGGTAGAAGATAGTATTTTTTGCAACTAAACTTGTGATGGCAGCTTAACATGTTTCCACATGGCAAATTTGAATTGTTTTTAGGGATCTTTTTTTTGCTAATTTTTTCCACGTCTCATCTAAAAATTTGTTCATTCATTTGCCATGTCAACAATTTTCCCTACACTTACCTATAATTATGTATCCACTAGCTTCATTCTAGCTTGTTTCATTTTGTACAAATGAAGCATGCGTGCAGGAAATTAGCTCTACGTGCTTCCTCAAAGTTAAGGTTGGTTGAAATTGTATTGCTATAGGTGCATGCTTGCCCTATCAAGTTAATTTGGTACTATAGAGTTCTATAAATCCATGTTTTTTTGTGATGGCAAGTTCATATGCGTTCCCATTGCAAATTTGCCATGCTTTCTTCTCTTATAAAACAGCAGAATTAGCTTAATTTTCACTTATCACATACAGACTTTTGTACAATTACCATGATCATAATAGTTGCCTCATGAACTTTTTGGTGTCATGGCAATTTTTTGCATGGCAAATTTAGGGAAATTTACTTCATTCTTCACAGCAAATCTATCATATACACTATGGCAAGTTCATTTAACACAACACAGGAACTCTTATTTTATGTGCAATGCCAAATTTGCCATGTGTTTATGGCAAATTTATTATATACACTATGTCAGGTTTATTAAAAATAACATGGCAAATTTATATTTGTTTCTTCAAATATCATGGCAATTTGGGGTGGGGGGGGGGGGGGGGGGGGGGGGGGGGGTGGTTTGTATGGGGGTGTTGGACCATGGAAGATGTTCCATCATGGTTCATGGCAACTCCTATGATATTTTGTGCAAACAACGTATGAAGTTCCCATCCCCTGAGTGTATATGCCTGCCCGCCAAAGTCTTTTCTAGCGGAAGAGGTACGTACCGGTAACCTTAGCATGCGCCACCTATGAAGTTCCCATCTTTTAGAGGTATTCTATGTATTTGCCTTGCCTCTTATCTGGTATCGAAATTCTGTTCACATCCCAAGGTGCCATCATTTTTTTGTCTGAGAGAATGACGAAAGTGCATGCACGAATCTGCCATTGTCCACCCGCCCCCCCCCCCCCCCCCCCCCCTCCCTGAAAAATACCATCATTAATTTTCGTAGTCTTTATAGATCCATACTTTCAAACTAGAATTAGGTTTTGATTCTTTTTATACATTTGAAATCCTTATCGCAAGATCTTTCAAACAAGATAAGTACTGAATATATTTTAAACTCGTTTAATTTTTAGTGTTTTACAAAATTGATTGGGATTGAAATGGGTTTAACAAGATTTAACTATTTTTATTAATTGAAATTAAAATGAATTTCATATATAACTTTAGGCAATACGTTTCAATAATATAGTTACCAGCTACATTTCAACTACTAAATCATTTTGTTACTAGATAGTTCGTACTGTTTTTGGACAAATCACAAATTCTAATACCACACATCACAAAATTAAATATGACAAGTGATGGTTTCAGTGTCACGAATTCAGCTTCAATGCCACCATATAACAAATTTCAACATCACAAGTCACATATTACAAATTTCAACATCACAAATTACAACTTCAATAATGAAGATCACAAATCGTAGTTTCAGCGTCGCAATTACAATTTTGATGTCATAAATTACAATTGAAACTACCTGACATAAATTTTAATGACATACATCCCAATTTCACTAACGCGGCGTGAGTATCACAAATTACAATTTCACTACAAAAATATTTTAATTACTGTACATTTGAATAACAGAAGCAGATGCATGTCCGTTTCAATATCACAACTCATTGTTTCAGTATCACAAATTACAATTTCAATACCACAGGCCGCAAATTTTTATCATCTTAAATGCTAAAGACGAATAATTTCTCAATGTCATTATAACAAATCACAATTTCAGTATCACATATCATATATTTCAGTACCATAAAAACACAATTTTGATACAACATGTCACAATTTCAATACCACAAATGAATATCGATACCATAAATTCCAAAAGGAATTATCTCATTTAGTAAACAATCATATCAATTCCAGTTTGAGTAGAAAAACAAAAAACAATTTCAATAGCAAGTGGCAAAGGTTTCAGTAACAAAAACCATATCCATTTGCATTAGAAAAATGAAAACCAACTTCAGTGTCCATTGCATCACAATCAACACACACACTCTCTCTTTTGCGGGGGAATCAAAATTCTGCTATTTATAAACTAATTCATTTTAATGTGTAATATTTTCACTTTCAGTAATTTCAGCAATCCAACTACAACTCCTTAGTACAGATCATTTCAGCACATATCCATTCCAATTACTAGATCGTTTGCATTTCAATACCTATTCATTTCAATCCAACTATATATTGATTTGCATAACCATTTCAGCAAAAAAAAAAGATATTGAAATGTCGGGAGGGGGGAGGGAGGGACATAGGCCAAAATCCAATTCGGTGCCGGGTCCAGATGAACCTGGTGAACAGTAACATGATAAAAAAAATAGAAACAAATCTATTTTTTGCTTGTAAGATTTTTGAGTGCATGATGTGCGTGCAAAATTTAATCCCGTTTGGACATCCGTGGAGCTCCCGGCAAAAAAGAGAAAACTGGCCAAAACAGTACATGAACAGTAATCTTACTCACAGAGCCGAATTTTGTCTTTTTTGTTGCGCGCTCCTCAAATGTCGAAACTCCACCAAATTTTACATGATCATCACGCACAGAAGCATCTTGCTTGCAAAAAAAATAATCAATTTTTTTTTGTGAAATTTTTATTTTGCCAGGGCTCATCTGAGCCCGGGCGATGAAATGCCACTGGAAGGGAACTATACACGCGACACAACTCCAGTTCGGGTTTCCTCCGCATTGCCACCATCGAACCCAATAAGCGTCGTGCAAGGGGCGCTCTCTCGCGACGTCCACGTCATCACAGGCGTACTGTGCCTGGCAGCCAATCGCGAGAGAGGTTTGCGCTGGCCAGTGGGGTGCTTTGTATGGTGAGACAAAAAAGAAAGAAATGGATCGCCCAACCCTAGCCTGGCGAGTCCTCCACTTCTCCCTCTCCCCCGTCCGCCGCCATCACCGATGACCTACCCCACAGCCGCTGCCGCCACCGGCGCCCGCCCCCACAGCCTGCGCCCCCCTTCTCTCCCCCCATCACCTTCTCGCCTCCACGTGAAACCTGCATGGAGGCGGCAGCCTGGGCGACACGGCGCTCCCACCGTCTAGATCGAACTAAGCAGGAGCGGGAGAACAATCGCCGCCTTCTCATGCTGCTTGTCTCCACCGCGTTCTCATGCTGCTCGTCTCCACCGTACCTTGTCTGCGTCGCGTGGTGATGACCGGCGGCACAGCCGGCGTTGGCGGCAGTGGTCGATCCCCTGGTTTTCGTAGCTTCTGGAAGGCCGGCACTAGCGAGGCCCTCTCCGTCCCCATCCGCGAGTTCCACGGTTTGTCTCTTCGATCCCCAGCCTCCCAGGTTTCCGTGAAATCCCAACTCCATTTTTTTGCCCGGTCTCATATGCACTGCAGACAGGGGACTTCGACCGCGCCTGCGTGCATCCTCGGTTCCTCCACATCAACCCGACCTCCCACAAGTGGGCGTTCGAAGGTTTCACGCCCTTGCCAATGCATTATCTGATTTGGTTTGGTTTGGTGGAGATGTAATTGTTTGATAGTTTTCAGTTTGTCAGAACAAAGGGTACCAGGTAACTACAAGATACATTGCTTGCTGGTTTGTTACAATATTTGACCTGATGGGAGATATGATGAATTCCTTGTTGGTTTGTTACGATATTTGGCCTGAGTAGGGACAAGATGAATTGCTTGCTGGTTTATTTGA
Source organism: Thinopyrum elongatum (assembly GCA_011799875.1). Taxonomy (NCBI): domain Eukaryota; kingdom Viridiplantae; phylum Streptophyta; class Magnoliopsida; order Poales; family Poaceae; genus Thinopyrum; species Thinopyrum elongatum. Next base: position 588,792,398 of record CM022298.1, read on the forward strand.
GTATCTTTGTTGCACTAATACTAAAAACACATGTTATCCATTTCTCCCTTGCTATTTCTATTTGGGGAAGATTATAGTTTGACCACTGAGTAGGAATCAAATGCTTAATATTGGAATGTTTGCTGGATAAGAAGGTAGAAAAACTAGGTGGTGTGGTACTCTCATGACTTCTCTTCTTTATGTTTGGTGTTCAAGATACTTATGCCACCATGTAAAATATTTATCTAATAACTTCTCTCTTGATGTGCAGCTATATCTGAACTTCTTCATAATGCAGTACATGAGGTTTGTAATATCTTCTAACATCTTGTATGAACTAGATACTCGTTGATTTAAATTGTGTGATAATACTCAAATGTCTAAAACACGGAGTATTCTGTTGTAAGCTGAAAATTTGAGATGTCACATTCCTATTTTTTGGAAAACCATGCTATACTGCTATCACATTTATTTATACATTTTGTTGTATTCGTGTATTATAACACAATGCTCTGTTCATCAGGGTGTTAATAACTTCGCTTCCTAACAAATGCCTCATCACTGATGGGGGCGACATCGAACAACAATTATGTGTGGTTAGTACTGTAAATTTGAGAAATTGATTTGCAAGCATGTGCCCGTCGCAAATTTGATGGGTACATTATACATTAAGAATTTGTATGACCTAGTATTCACGGGTGCTAATATTTTCTGAGTAGGCATGAGTGAAAAGGTGATTAAGAATTCTGATGGATATTGATGGGGAGGTATTTGTCAAGGATGCTAGGTGGGTGGACTTTCCTTTTCTGCAAGGACTTCTCTAGGTGGGTTGTTCTTGCTGGGAATCGTAGCATGGAAAACAAAAAAAATTCTACGCACACGCAATGATCTATCCATGGAGATGCATAGCAACGAGGGGGAGAGTGTGTCTACATACCCTCGCAGACCGTAAGCAGAAGCGTTTCACAACGCGGTTGATGTAGTCGAACTTCTTCGCGCTTCAACCGATCAAGTACCGAACGCACGGCACCTCCGTGTTCTGCACACGTTCAGCTCGGTGACGTCCCTCGCCTTCTTGATCCAGCAAGACGTCGAGGTAGTAGATGAGTTCCGTCAGCACGATGGCGTGGTGACGGTGATGGTGAAGTGATCTTCACAGGGCTTCGCCTAAGCACTACGAAAATATGACCGGGGTGTAAACGGTGGAGGGGGGCGCCGCACACGGCTTGGCAATTGTCTGGTGTGTGCTAGGCGCCCCACTCCCACATATATATAGATGGGAGGGAGGGAGGAGCAGCCATAGGAAGCGCCCAAGTAGGAGGAATCCTACTTGGAGTCCGTCCCATGCCGCGCCCCCCTGCCATATATAATCGAGGGGAAAGGAAAGAGGGGGGGGGGGAGAGGGAAGGAAGTGGGAATCATAATCCACACTTTCCTTTCCCTTCTCCCCTTTCCTTCCCCTCCTTAGGCCGGCCCATATGGGGGGCGCACCAGCCCCTTGTGGCTGGTGCGTTTCCCCTTTTGGCCCATAAGGCCCATATCTTTTGCCGGAGGTGCCCGGAACCCCTTCCGGTGACCCGATAAGTACCCGGTACCCCCCGAAACACTTCCGGTGTCCGAATACCATCCTCCTATATATCAATCTCTACCTCTCAACCATTTCGAGACTCCTCGTCATGTCCGTGATCTCATCCGGGACTCCGAACAACATTCGGTCACCAAATCACATAACTCATATAATACTATATCGTCAACGAACGTTAAGCGTGCGGACCCTACGGGTTCGAGAACTATGTAGACATGATCGAGACACCTCTTCGGTCAATAACCAATAGCGGAACCTGGATGCCCATATTGGCTCCTACATATTCTATGAAGATCTTTATCGGTCGAACTTTTATGACAACATACGTAATTCTCTTTGTCCATCGGTATGTTACCTGCCCAAGATTCGATCGTCGGTATCTTCATACCTAGTTCAATCTCGTTACCAGCAAGTCTCTTTACTCGTTCCGTAATACATCACCTTGTGACTAACTCATTAGTCGTTTGCTTGCAAGCTTATGATGTGTATTACCGAGAGGGCCCAGAGATACCTCTCCGATACTCGGAGTGACAAATCCTAATCTCGATCTATGCCAACTCAACAAACACCTTTGGAGATACCTGTAGAGCATATTTATAATCACCCAGTTACGTTGTAATGTTTGATAGCACACAAGGCATCCCTTCGGTATCCGGGAGTTGCATAATCTCATAGTCGAAGGAATATGTATTTGACATGAAGAAAGCAATAGCAATAAAACTGAACGATCATTATGCTAAGCTAACGGATGAGCCTTGTCCATCACATCATTCTCCTAATGATGTGATCCCGTTATCAAATGACAACACATGTCAATGGTTAGGAAACCTTAACCATCTTTGATCAACGAGCTAGTCTAGTAGAGGCTTACTAGGGACACGGTATTTGTTTATGTATTCACACATGTATTTAAGTTTCCGATCAATACAATTCTAGCATGAATAATAAACCATTATCATGATTAAGGAAATATAATAATAACCATTTTATTATTTTCTCTAGGGCATATTTCCATCAGTTCTGATTTCACAAGATTGAAAGAACTGAACATTCAGTTAATTAGTCATCTTATTGGGCACTGAGAATGTTCCTCATATTAGTTTGTTAATATGCTTGGTTGTTACATTTTAGAAGTGATGTGTTTGTCTCGAGAAGTAATATTCTGCTCTACTTACGCTCTAAATTTGTGTGAGAAATTTACGTCAATAATCTAGTTCACATCGCCATGTGATTAACACCCAAAGAGTACTAAGGTATGATCATGTTTTGCTTGTGAGAGAGATTTAGTCAACGGGTCTGCCACATTCAGATCCGTGTGTATTTTGCAAGTTTCTATGTCTACAATGCTCTGCATGAAGCTACTCTAGCTAATTGCTCCCACTTTCAATATGTATCCAGATTGAGACTCAGAGTCATCTGAATTGGTGTTAAAGCTTGCATCGACGTAACCCTTTACGACGAACTCTTTATCACCTCCATAACCGAGAAATATTTCCTTAGCCCTCTTAGGTAACTAAGGATAATTTTGACCGCTGTCCAGTGATCTACTCCTGGATCACTATTGTACCCCCTTGCCAAACACATGGCAAGGTACACAATAGGTCTGGTACACAGTATGGCATACTTTAAAGAACCTATGGCTGAGGCATAGGGAATGACTTTCATTCTCTCTCTATCTTCTACCGTGGTCGGACTTTGGGTCTTACTCAACTTCACACCTTACAATACAGGCTAGAACTCCTTCTTTGACTGATCCATTTTGAACTTCTTCAAAACTTTTGTCAAGGTATGTGCTTTGTGAAAGTCTATTAAGCGTCTTGATCAATTCCTATAGATCTTGATGCCCAATATATAAGCAGCTTCACCGAGGTCTTTCATTGAAAAAATCTTATTCAAGTATCCTTTTATGCTATCCAAAAATTCTATATCATTTCCAATCAACAATATGTCATCCACATATAATATCAGAAATGCTACAGAGCTCCCACTCACTTTCTTATAAATACAGACTTCACCATAAGTCTGTATAAAACCATATGCTTTGATCACCTCATCAAAGCATATATTCCAACTCCGAGATGCTTGCACCAGTCCATAGATGGATTGCTGGAGCTTGCACACTTTGTTAGCACCTTTAGGATCGACAAAAAACTTCTGGTTGCATCATATACAACTCTTCCTCGAGAAAACCGTTAAGGAATGCATGTTTTTGACATCCATTTGCCAGATTTCATAATCATAAATTATGGCAATTGCTAACATGATTCGGACGAACTCAAACATTGCTACGGGTGAGAAAGTCTCATCGTAGTCAACCCCTTGAACTTGTTAAAAACCTTTTGCGACAAGTCATGCTTTGTAGACAGTAACATTAGTATCAGCGTCAGTCTTCTTCTTAAAGATCCATTTATTTTCTATGGATTGCCGATCATTGGGCAAGTCCACCAAAGTCCACACTTTGTTCTCATACATGGATCCTATCTCAGATTTCATGGCCTCAAGCCATCTGTCGGAATCTGGGCTCATCATAGCTTCTTCATAGTTCGTAGGTTCGCCTTGGTCTAGTAACATGACTTCCAGAACAGGATTACCATACCACTCTGGTGTGGATCGTGCTCTGGTCGACCTACGAGATTCAGTAGCAACTTGATCTGAAGTTTCATGATCATCATTATTTGCTTCCTCTCTAGTTGGTGTAGGCATCACGGGAACAGATTTCTCTGATGTGCTACTTTCCAATTCGAGAGAAGGTACAATTACCTCATCAAGTTCTACTTTCCTCTCACTCACTTCTTTCAAGAGAAACTCCTTCTCTAGAAAGGACCCATTCTTGGCAACAAAGATCTTGCCTTCGGATCTGTGGTAGAAGGTGTACCCAATTATTTCCTTAGGGTATCCTATGAAGACGCACTTCTACGATTTGGGTTTGAACTTATCAAGCTGAAGCCTTTTGACATAAGTGTCGCAACCCCAAACTTTTAAGGAACGACAGCTTAGGTTTCTTGCCAAACCACAGTTCATACGGTGTCGTCTCAACGGATTTAGATGGTGCCCTTATTTAACGTGAATGCGGCTACCTCTAATGCATAACCCCAAAATGATAGTGGTAAATCGGTAAGAGACATCATAGATCGCACCATATCTAATAAAGTACGGTTACGACAATCGGACACACCATTACGCTGTGGTGTTCCAGGTGGCGTGAGTTGTGAAACTATTCCACATTGTTTAAATGAAGGCCAAACTCGTAACTCAAATATTCGCCTCCACGATCAGATCGTAAAAACTTTTTTTTATGATGATTCTCCACTTCACTCTGAAATTCTTTGAACTTTTCAAATGTTTCAGACTTGTGTTTCATCAAGTAGATATACCCATACCTACTCAAATCATCTGTGAAGGTCAGAAAATAATGATACCCGCCGCGTGCTTCAATACTCATCGGACCGCATACATCGATATGTATTATATCCAATAAGTCACCAGCTCGCTCCATTGTTCCAGAGAACGGAGTTTTAGTCATCTTGCCCATGAGGCATGGTTCGCAAGTATCAAATGATTCATAATCAAGTGATTCCAAAAGTCCATCTGCATGGAGTTTCCTCATGCGCTTTACACCAATATGACCTAAATGGCTGTGCCACAAGTATGTTGCATTATCATTATCAACTTTGCATCTTTTGGCATCAATATTATGAATATGTGTATCACTACGATCAAGATTCAATAAACCATTCTCATTGGGTGTGTGACCATAGAAGGTTTTATTCATGTAAACAGAACAACAATTATTCTCTAATTTAAATGAATAACCGTATTGCAATAAACATGATCTAATCATATTCATGCTCAACGCAAACTCCAAATAACATTTATTTAGGTTCAACACTAATCCCGAAGGTAGAGGGAGTGTACGATGGTGATCGCATCAACCTTGGAATCAATTCCAACACACATCATCACCTCGCCGTTAACTAGTCTCTGTTTATTCTGCAACTCCTGTTTCGAGTTTACTAATCTTAGCAACTGAACCGGTATCAAATACCCAAGGGCTACTACGAACACTAGTAAGGTACACATCAATAACATGTATATCAAATATACTTTTTGTTCATTTTTCCATCCTTCTTATCCGCCAAGCATTTGGGGCAGTTCTGCTTCTAGTGACCATTTCCTTTGCAGTAGAAGCACTCCATTTCAGGCTCGGGTCCAGCTTTGGGCTTCTTCATGGGAGTGGCAACTTGCTTGCCATTCTTCTTGAAGTTCCCTTTCTTTCCCTTGTCCTTTTTCTTGAAACTAGTGGTCTTGTTAACCATCAACACTTGATGCTCTTTCTTGATTTCTACCTTCGCCGATTTTAGCATCGCGAAGAGCTCGGGAATCATTTTCGTCATCCCTTGCATATTATAGTTCATCACGAAGTTCTAGTAGCTTGGTGATAGTGACTAGAGAACTCTGTCAATCACTATCTTATCTGAAAGATTAACTCCCACTTGATTCAAGTGATTGTAGTATCCAGACATTCTGAGTACATGCTCACTGGCTGAGCTATTCTCCTCCATCTTGTAGGCAAAGTACTTGTCAGAGGTCTCATACCTCTCAACATGGGTATGAGCCTGAAATACCAATTTCAGCTCTTGGAGCATCTCATATGTTCCATGGCGTTCAAAACGTCTTTGAAGTCCCGGTTCTAAGCCGTAAAGCATGGCGCACTAAACTACTAAGTAGTCATCATATCGAGCTTGCCAAACATTCATAACGTCTGCATCCGCTCCTGCAATAGGTCTGTCACCTAGCGGTGCATCAAGGACATAATTCTTCTATGCAGCAATGAGGATAATCCTCAGATCACGGACCCAGTCCGCATCATTGCTACTATCATCTTTCAACTTATTTTTCTCTAGGAACATATCAAAAATAGGGGAGCTATATCACGAGCTATTGATCTACAACATAGATATGCAAAACTATTAAGACTAAGTTCATGATAAATTTAAGTTCAATTAATCAAATTACTAATGAACTCCCACTTAAATTAACATCCCTCAATTTATTTAAGTGATACGTGATCCAAATCAACTAACCCATGTCCGATCATCACGTGAGATGGGGTAGTCATCAATGGTGAACATCTCTATGTTGATCATATCTACTATATGACTCACGTTCGACCTTTCGGTCTCCAGTGTTCCGAGACCATGTCTGTACATGCTAGGCTCGTCAAGCTTAACCCAAGTATTCTGCATGTGCAAAATTGTCTTACACCCGTTGTATGTGAACGTAGAGTCTATCACACCCGATCATCACATGGTGTCTCGAAACGACGAACTGTAGCAACGGTGCATACTCAGGGAGAACACTTTTATCTTGAAATTAAGTGAAGGGATCATCTTATAATGCTACCGCCATTCTAAGCAAAATAAGATGCATACAAGATAAACATCACATGCAATCAAAATATGTGACATGATATGGCCATCATCATCTTGTGCTTTTGATCTCCATCTCCAAAGCATCGTCATGATCTCCATCATCACCGGCTCAATACCTTGATCTCCATCGTTGCGTCATGGTCATCTCGCCAACTATTGCTTCTACAACTATCGCTAACGCATAGTGATAAAGTAAAGCAATTACTTGGCGTTTGCATTTCATACAATAAAGAGACAACCATAAGGCTCCTGCCGGTTGTCGATAACCTACAAAACATGATCATCTCATACAATAACTTATATCACATCATGTCTTGACCATATCACATCACAACATACCCTGCAAAAACAAGTTAGACGTCCTCTACTTTGTTGTTGCAAATTTTACGTGGCGGCTACGGGTTTCTAGCAAGAACCGTTCTTACCTATGGCAAAAACCACAACGGTGTTTCGTCAAGTTTGCTGTTTTAACTTTCTTCAAGGACCGGCCGCAGTCAAATTCGATTCAACTAAAGTAGGTGAAACAGACACCCGTCAGCCACCTTTATGCAAAACTAGTTGCATGTTAGTCGGTGGAACCGATCTCATGTGCGTGGACATGTAAGGTTGGTCCGGGCCGCTGCATACGACAATACTGCTGAATCAAAATAATACGTTGGTGGTAAGCAGTATGACTATCACCGCCCACAACTCTTTGTGTTCTACTCGTGCAAAACATCTACGCATAGACCTGGCTCATGATGCCACTGTTGGGAATCGTTGCATGGAAAACAAAAAAATTCTACGCACACGCAATGATCTATCCATGGAGATGCATAGCAACGAGGGGGAGAGTGTGTCTACGTACCCTCGTAGACCGTAAGCGGAAGCGTTTCACAACGCGGTTGATGTAGTCGAACTTCTTCGCGCTTCAACCGATTGAGTACCGAACGCACGGCACCTCCGTGTTCTGCACACGTTCAGCTCGGTGACGTCCCTCGCCTTCTTGATTCAGCAAGACGTCGAGGTAGTAGATGAGTTCCGTCAGCACGATGGCATGGTGACGGTGATGGTGAAGTGATCTCCGCAGGGCTTCGCCTAAGCACTATGAAAATATGACCGGGGGTGTAAACGGTGGAGGGGGGCGCCACACATGGCTAGGCAATTGTCTGGTGTGTGCTAGGCGCCCCCCTCCCACATATATATAGGTGGGAGGGAGGGAGGAGCAGACATAGGAGGCGCCCAAGTAGGAGGAATCCTACTTGGAGTCCCTCCCAAGCCGCGCACCCACCCCTGCCATATATAACCGAGGGGGACGGAAAGATGGGGGAGAGGGAAGGAAGTGGGAATCCTAATCCACACTTTCCTTTCCCTTCTACCCTTTCCTTCCCCTCGTTAGGCCAGCCCATATGGGGGGTGCACCAGCCCCTTGTGGCTGGTGCGTTTCCCCTCGTGGCCCATAAGGCCCATATCTTTTGCCGGGGGTGCCCGGAAACCCTTCCAGCGACCCGATAAGTACCCGGTATCCCCCGAAACACTTCCGGTGTCCGAATACCATCGTCCTATATATCAATCTTTACCTCTCGACCATTTCGAGACTCCTAGTCATGTCTGTGATCTCATCCGGGACTCCGAACAACATTCGGTCACCAAATCACATAACTCATATAATACTATATCGTCAACGAACGTTAAGCGTGCGGACCCTATGGGTTCGAGAACTATGTAGACATGACCGAGACACCTCTCCGGTCAATAACCAATAGCGGAACCTGGATGCCCATATTGGCTCCTACATATTCTATGAAGATCTTTATCGGTCGAACCGTTATGACAACATACATAATTCCCTTTCTCCATCGGTATGTTACTTGCTAGAGATTCGATCGTCAGTATCTTCATACCTAGTTCAATCTTGTTACCGGCAAGTCTCTTTACTCATTCCGTAATACATCACCTTGTGACTAACTCATTAGTCATTTGCTTGCAAGCTTATGATGTGTATTACCGAGAGGGCCCAGAGATACCTCTCCGATACTCGGAGTGACAAATCCTAATCTCGATCTATGCCAACTCAACAAACACCTTCGGAGATACCTGTAGAGTATCTTTATAATCACCCAGTTACGTTGTGACGTTTGATAGCACACAAGGCATTCCTCCGGTATCCGGGAGTTGCATAATCTCATAGTTGAAGGAATATGTATTTGACATGAAGAAAGCAATAGCAATAAAACTGAACAATCATTATGCTAAGCTAACGGATGGGCCTTGTCCATCATATCATTCTCCTAATGATGTGATCCCGTTATCAAATGACAACACATGTCAATGGTTAGGAAACCTTAACCATCTTTGATCAACGAACTAGTCTAGTAGAGGCTTACTAGGGACATGGTATTTATTTATGTATTCACACATGTATTTAAGTTTCCGATCAATACAATTCCAGTATGAATAATAAACCATTATCATGATTAAGGAAATATAATAATAACCATTTTATTATTGCCTCTAGGGCATATTTCCATCAGTTCTGATTTCACAAGATTGAAAGAACTGAACATTCAATTAATTAGTCATCTTATTGGGCACTGAGAATGTTCCTCGTATTAGTTTGTTAATATGCTTGGTTGTTACATTTTAGAAGTGATGTGTTTGTCTCGAGAAGTAATATTCTGCTCTACTTACGCTCTAAATTTGTGTGGGAAATTTATGCAGTTCTTCGCTTGCGCTTTGGATGACTATGTGAAGCACTGAATTCCGCCTTTGATGAGATGTCTGGCAATCATTCTGTTTTCTCAATGGGAGAAGAGGTACCAGGATACCACTTGGAAGACAAGTAATATATTTTTCTTTCCTTTATTTGTGCCCTCTAATTACTTTTCAGTTTTCATGCTTTTTAATTGGCCCCTTTTTTATTTCTGTAGATTTTAAGTATGGATTTAAGGATTCAGATTTCTTCCAAGCTTTTTGCTTGCAGTAAAACTCTTACTGGAGACAACTGGATATAGGAAACAAAGCGAACTACCAGTTTTCTCCTAAACAATCACTACTCTGATTTTGTTGTGACATATACCTAAATTTATTCTTAGAGGAAACTTGACATGCAGACTGCATGTGCTAATGTATTGTTTCAGTAACATAATTACATAGTAATCCAGTTATAACTATATGTAAGAGCCAGTAGGAGACATGACATTGTAGCTTTGTACTACTATTTCAGTTACATGATTCTGTATAGCTAAAAATATGTCATGTTGTATTCAAACCAACGGATCCTTCTAATACAGCAGCTATACATTTTGGAGAGGAATAATTATACTAGATTCAGTCAGATTTTGTTGTTAATGTCCATATATAAGTTCTCTTTTATCTCTTTGTGTACATTGTCAAATAGCAACTTACTTGGTGTGGAATTTATGGTCCTACTTTATGTAGCTAAATAAATATTAGGAACTATGTTGCAATGTTTATTCCTTACCCCTTTTGATTTACAAATAAGTCTAATTTTGTACAATCCTTATAACTGAAGTTGGTTGTTCATGCAAGCACAATGTGCACCGACAGAAGATGGCAGAAACATTGGTACAAATTCAAGTATGTATCTACCAATTTGATAGGTTTAACTCTAGACATTGCATTACTATGTCATGGTGTACTATTATTTCAAGAATTTGTAGGAGGTTCTAGAAAAACATGACTCGATGAGGGATGCATTGATTTTTAAAAACAGCCTGAAATGCATTGAGTTTAGTAAAATATTGTGTAGCCTTCTCCTAAAAGTTTGATACACTTTTCAAGAAAGCGAGCTTTTGTTAATCATTAAGCTATAACTTTTCTCATATTTGAACAATAAGGTCATTTGAGTTCCGTTAAACAAATTTGGCAGTGTTAAAAAAAGGTTAATCGGTGTAACTTTTGCAAAGTTTGTTGAAAGAAGTTGCACATAACCGATTTCGCTGTCAAGTCTACAATCTAGTGTTGATCTAGAGGGTGGAGTCTTTAAACTTCATTGATGCTTTCTTGGCAGTTTTGATCTAATATCTATCTGATGTGGTTTTTATAAACATATGTTGGTATAATTACTTTTGCTTTTTTTTGTAGGATAATAACGTTGCAGATAGGCAGAAACTGAATTACTTTTACACTAATTCGACATCTATCGAGCAATGGAACAACAAAGGTAGTTCCTTCCACAATTTGAAGAAAGTTGATTCATATTGCACGATATGGCTGACTCATTTCAGTGAGCCTTCAATTAATTTGAGTCATCCTATCCCAAGATCATACCTTGATATTCCTCTATCGTCTCCTATTCGTCCCATGCATTTTTAAGAACTGAAATAATTATAACCAGTGTTACAAATGTTTGCTGAAGAAAGTCCTTGCAGCAAAGAAGAACTGGAAGCAGGTTTTTTATCTTGACCACTATTTCCTTTTGTTCCTAATTATTGGCTCTTTCCTATGGAAGCTCTGAAAGAAAATGAGGTTCCCTAAATTAAGGATTAATACTTTTGATATCTGATTTGAGAAAATAGATTCACAAAATATAAGCATAATGTAGATTGTAGCATTGATTATTGCTATCTTGTACATAGACAGATCAAACAACTGCTCCGAGAGGGAACGTTGAGGGTGACGACGGCAACGAGCAAATCGGCATCTGTAAAGCTTCACCAGAGCCATTACAACTCTTCCAAAGCCACAAGGAGAGCCTGAAGTCAGGATACGTTCGATCGAGCACACTCACTTCTCCCAGAATTCATACAATCATTAGAAGTTCAGAGCAAGTCATGCCAAAGATATGAAATGAAACACATTTGCAGGCAGGGAAGCTGAGGAGCCAGGGCGCGAACGGTGCGGAGCCGTTTGCCATCGAGAGGACTAGGGCTGCCATCATGGACCTCCGGACCAAGCTCAACATCTCCCTCGCCTCTGTCGACACCATGTACTAGAGGGTCGTTGTTGGGTCACCGTCCATGACAACGAGCTCCTACCGCAACTCATGGACCTAATCTGAATGTACGTGTTTCTATTATAGTGTGCTTGATCGACTCCCCCCTCCCCCCCCCCCCACCCACACGTTGTTTTGCTTTGAATGTTTCTCGTTGTTGTGTTGTATGTTTTTTTTTTTGAAAAGGGGGGCTCCCCGGCCTCTGCATCAGAACGATGCATACGGCCATCTTATTAAACAAATAAATAGGTTCCAACAAGGTCTTAAAGTCTCCAACTAAAAATAAAAAGAGCTCACACAGAGCCAAAAAGGCTAGAAGACAGACTAGCCAAATAAAGGACGCCACAACCGGCTGGCAAAAAGAGAGATAGGTAAACTAATTGCCTATCCTATTACATGACCGCCATCCAAACCGGTTGTAGATATCCCGAGCTACCATCTCCCAGCGGATAGATCCAGTAACCAAACGCTCCCTGGCCTCCGTCGGAGTGAGTAGCGACCACGAACGGATCAACGCTGTGGCTCGGAAAATAACCTGCAAAAAATGAATGCGTGTTGTCCTGTTAAAAACCAAATCATTTCTGCAATTCCAGAGAGCCCACAACAAGGCGCAGACTCCAACTCGAATATGTCTCGCTAAAGCGGGCTCTATCCCGTTAAGTCACGTTCCAAATAACATGTTGACAGAATTCGGTGGAGTGATATTAAAAGCAATATGGACCGTCCGCCATAAAACTTTGGCTAGCGGGCAATCAAGAAAAAGGTGTTTGATCGTCTCATCCCGATCACAGAAACTACACCTAGTAGGTCCTGTCCAATTACGCTTTGTCAAGTTGTCCTTGGTTAAAATAACTTGTTTATGGACAAACCACATAAACACTTTGATTTTCAAAGGAACTTTGACAGCCCAAACATGTTTGGAACTAGGAATCAAGCTTGAATTGATAACATCAACATACATTGATTTAACTGAAAATACTCCAGACCTAGTAAGCTTCCAGCGTAATTCGTCGGGTTGTTGAGAAAGCTGAACCTCCATCAGTCTACTTACTAGACGGAGCCATTCTTCCCAACGATTACCCACTAGCGCCCTTCTGAACTGAATATTAAGGGGGATAGATTGAAATACCGTTGCAACGAACACCTCACGTCGTTGAACAATACGATACAAAGACGGGTATTGAATGGCTAGGGGTGTCTCTCCGAGCCAAGTATCCTCCCAGAATCGCGTACTAGCACCGTTACCAATAATAAACTTTGTCCTATTAAACAGGGATAATTTGACTTTCATAAGCCCTTTCCAAAAAGGTGAGTCAGTCGGCCTTACTGTCACCTGAGACAAAGTTTTGGTTTGAAGATACTTGCTACGGAGAATTTGCGCCCAAGTGGCATCAGTCTCACTTGATAACTTCCACAGCCACTTACTGAGAAGACATCTGTTCTTAACTTCAAGATTCTCGATACCAAGACCCCCTTGGTCTTTCGGTCTACATATGATATCCCATTTGGCTAGACGGTATTTTCGTTTTAGTTCATCACCCTGCCAAAAGAATCGTGATCGATAAAAGTCCAGTCTTTTCCTGACTCCAACTGGGACTTCGAAGAACGACAAAAGAAACATAGGCATACTCGTGAGAACCGAATTTATCAGAATTAATCGGCCTCCGTATGACATGAGCTTGCCCTTCCAGCAACTCAGTTTCTTTTCAAATCGGTCCTCGATGCACTTTCATTCTCTGTTTGTCAGCCTACGATGGTGGATTGGTATTCCTAAGTATGTGAAAGGTAAAGCCCCCAAATCGCACCCAAACAATTGCCTATATGCCTCTTGTTCGTCATTGGCTCTACCAAAGCAGAACAACTCGCTTTTGTGAAAGTTAATCTTTAACCCGGTCAATTGTTCAAATAGGCATAACACCAGCTTCATATTTCTCGCTTTGGCCAAGTCATGCTCCATAAAGATGATTGTATCATCGGCGTACTGAAGGATGGACACACCTCCATCAACGAGATGAGGAACCAGGCCACCCACTTGACCAGCTTCCTTAGCCCTTCCTATCATAATTGCCAACATATCAACTACAATGTTGAACAGGATAGGGGACATCGGATCCCCTTGTCTCAGGCCTTTATGTGTCTGGAAATAATGACCTATTTCGTCATTCACTTTAATTCCAACACTCCCTTTTTGCGTAAACGATTCAACCTGGCGGCGCCAGGCTTCATCAAAACCTTTCATACGCAATGCCTGTTGGAGAAATGGCCATTTGACCTTATCGTACGCTTTCTCGAAATCCACCTTAAAAACAACTCCATCTAATTTTTTCGAGTGGATTTCATGGAGCGTTTCATGAAGGACCACCACCCCTTCTAGGATGTTTCTGTCCGGCATGAAAGCAGTTTGGGAATGCTGCACCACAGAATGCGCAATCTGTGTGAGCCGATTAGTCCCAACCTTGGTGAAGATTTTGAAACTAACATTGAGAAGGCAGATCGGCCTGAACTGCTCAATTCTCACCGCATCCGTTTTCTTAGGAAGCAGTGTTATTGTTCCAAAATTTAATTGAAATAACTGAAGCTGTCCAGAGAATAGATCATTGAACATTGGTAGCAAATCCCCCTTAATAATATGCCAACACTTTTTGTAAAACTCCGCCGGGAAACCATCTGGCCCGAGAGCCTTATTGTTTTTCATCTGCGCTATAGCATCAAACACCTCCTTCTCCGAGAACGGGGCAACCAAAATATCATTATCATTAGCAGTTAGTTGACGCACATCCTCAATCCTGGACTCATCGAGGGACACACAACTCTCCTCCGGAGGTCCAAATAACTGCTTATAATACTCGGTTATGTAAAGTTTTAGGTTGTCCTGTCCTAAAATAGTTCCTTCATCTTGTTCAAGCTGAAAGATTCTCTTCTTTCTGTGCTTGCCATTGGCAATCAAGTGAAAGAATTGAGTGTTCGCGTCCCCCTGGACAACTTTGCGGACCTTAGCCCGCAATGCCCACTTCAATTCTTCTTCTCGGAGAAGTTCTTTCAACCTCATCTCCGCATCTAGTTTAACCTGAAGCTCTGCGGCTTGCAAAATCGTGGATTCGGCTTTTAAATCTAGGGACTGAATAAGAGAAAGGAGCCTTTCCTTTTCAACCTTATAAATCCCACTAAGGTGCTTAGCCCATCCCCGTAGGAAACTTCTCAAATGCCTAATCTTATTCTGCCAGCGCTCAACATAAGTCCTACCTCCTGCATCCTTAGCCCATTCCCTGGCAATCAGATCCAAGAATCCTTCTCGTTCAAACCATGCCAGCTCGAAAGAAAAGGTGTTTTTGTTTCCCACGTGGTTTGGCTCACCTGAGTCCACGAATAAAGGTGTGTGATCCGAGATTCCGCGCGAGAGAGCCTGAACTGTTACGAGAGGGAACTTCTGTTCCCACTCGACGCTCGCGAGGACTCGATCAAGCTTTTCATACGTCGGGTTTGGCAAAGCATTAGCCCAAGTAAACTTTCTACCGGAAAGCTCTATCTCTCTCAGATCCAAGCTTTCAATAATGGTATTGAACATAAACGACCATCTGCCGTCAAAATTATCATTATTCTTTTCCTCTCTCCTCCTAATGATATTGAAATCACCCCCAACTAAAATTGGGAGCTGCTCGGATCCGCAGATTCGAACAAGGTCCGCCAAAAACTCCGGTTTAAGCTCGGGCTGCGCGGCCCCATACACCGCCACCAAAGCCCAGTTAAACCCATCAGCCTTGGACCTGACTCGAAACTTAACCGCGAAGTCACCCATCACTACACTTCGGACTTCCAGCGAATCACATCTCACTCCAAGCAAGATCCCACCCGATCTTCCTCAAAATCAACACCGCCCGATAAAGAGTTGAGAAACTGGGGCGCAAAATTATCTCTACCAGTTTCCGAGAGAGCAATAAAATCTAATCTATGCTCCAGAGACGCCTCAGCAAGAAACCTTCTTTTAGCCAAGTCTTTCAGACCTCTGCTATTCCAAAAGATTCCTTTCATATTTCATCATGAAATTTTTTGGTAGTCCGAATCCTAGCACTCCTACGAACCACTGAAGTGGGATAAATCTTCCGCTTCCACTTGCGTTTGGGTCTACTTTGATCCTCCATCCGGTCCTCATCACCGGGCTCAGTGGGTCTAGCTATAGCCTCCTCTAGAGTTGCATCCTCTTCCTCCGACTCAGGAATGGATGGTGCAAGATCCGCACAAAGATTATCGAGCACGCTGACCCCCAACGCATCAATCTCTGCATCGTTCATGGGTTTTACCGCTGCTAGGTTTTGAATTGTCTCTAAAGCGCGCTCCGCCTCCAAATCTAGGAGATCATTAACCGAATTGGATATTTCACTATCATTACTCCCTAGCGAAACTCCTAGTTGGTTTGCATTATGAGTAATCTCTTCATTAGAAAAATGCAAAATTGAATTAGATACGTTGACAGACATACCAGTAGTGACCTCAATGTCACGAAGCTTGGCCGCCCGCATAGCGCACCTCTGCTGCATGTCATCAACCTCCGGGTGCTCCTGGATACGACAGCTCATCCGTCGTCCCTCAGAGACCGGGTCTGGGATCCCACCAAAAGCAATCACCTCCTCCTGAGTAAAACCTCTCTCTGAATCCCACGAAGGGTCAGCCAGAGTTACCGGAGGAAGCGGCGGTGGGCTCCCAGGCCCCACAGACGCGTGCCTCATACCGCGGTCCTGAGCCGCCGGTAAGCCTGGAGAGGGGAACGCGGGGGCCGCCTGCCCGAGCACTCCTCCCGCCCCAACCCTCTGGCCAGAGGATGACACCGGTGCCGCAGAAGACGCGGCCTTCCTGGCCGCCAAAGGGGAAGGGGGGGTCGAGGCCACCTGCCCCAGACCACCCCCCTGCGCCACTGGAGGAGTGGTCACAGACGTCGCCGCCGGAGATGAGGGGACCGAGGCCACCTGCCCCGGACCGCCTCCCCCACACCCGGCCGTATACAGACTCAAAAGCCCCGCCGACGTCGGCCTCGACCCAACGCCATGGGACTCAGGCGCACCGAGAGAGAGGAGTACGCGGGCCGCCTGCCCGTACTCCCCGCCCGTCCCGGCCCTCTCCACGGGCTGCGCGGCCACAGAGGCCGCCGGAGGAGAGGAAGGAGCCACGGCCACCTGCCCATAGCCCCCTCCCCTAAGGTCAACCACCGCCGTCGGTGAGGCCACGGTCAGAGGGGGGAAAAATAGGGGCCACATGCCCAGACTCCTCCCCCCCTCCATCGGCCGAGGTCATCAGAGGGACAATCACCTCCGATTTCTCGAGCACCGGGCCCTCAGCAGCATCAAAATCCAGCGGAGGGAGCGTACGCTCCAGCACGTCATCGGCCTCCACCCGGTCACTCCAAAGTCTGGGAGGAGCAGAAGCTGGCTCAAACGACCCAAATCTCAGCGCATTCATCGGCACTGAAGGGGAATGTACTGTCCCGTCCCCGGGTGTCTGAACGACAGGCCCCGAACCGTTGGACATCTCACGTCCAGTATCAGCCCCAGGCGCCTCCTTGGCCGCAGAACTATCATCTCCCTCGTGCATGTCTGTATCAGACCCATTGATGGCCTCAGTGAATAGCTCAGTATCCTCAAACTCAATCTCAAGTGTGAATATTTCGCCCCGATATGTCCACGACACCACATCAGGCACAAACTCAATATCCCGAACACTCACCAGTAAACGAGCCACCCCGTGAGCTCGGGTGAAAGCCATATCCACTCGCTCAGTTTTCCCAACCAAAATACCCAGGCTAGCAACAACCCGAGCATCCTGCATCGGCTTCGAGGGAGCCCCAGAAAAACGTAACCATACCTGAGTAAGAGGCTTGCCCTGTGGCTCGACCTTCTTCCACTCATGGAACTCCAGTATACATTCTGTGCCAGGCACTCGGCACAGCCCGAAACTCAAAAGTCTCTGCAAATCCTCAACAGAAGGGAAGTCAACCTTGTACATGTTGCCCTCAAGACTGACAAGCCCCCATTGGTTGTTACCTGGAACCAACTCCATAAGCCTCTGCACTATCTGAGTCTCAGAGACATCACATTTGGTAACTTTCACAATGCCAGTGGTCATGCTCGGGGTCTCCTCTGGGATCTCTCGCGCACTAGGAGACTCAAAGAACATCAGCTCAGCACAATATACACCATAGATAGTAATAGTCGGCATCGGATCACGCAAAATCGGACACTCCCCCGCATCATGTGCCGGCTTGCTGCAGGTATCACAGAGCTCAGTCACGCATTCCGCAATGAAGTGACCCTTCTCACCACAACGATAGCACAACATCTTCTCCTTCTTACGCGCCCACTTAGTCGCTCTATCAGTGTCTGCCATCTCTGCCTCAACCGAACCTGTCGCAGTAGTCACAGCGGTAGCCAGCGCGGTGACCACCTCCATGGCCTGACCGGACAGTTCCGGCGTGTGACCGGCTTCGGCCGCCTCCGCGGAGTCCGTCTGCTCAACGACAACAGGCGGGGGAGGATAACGTTGCCGGTACCTACCACCTCGGCCACCACGGCCACGGTGACCACGGTACCCGCCTCGCTGCCGGTAGTCAGGGCCTGATGCCCCCTCGACAAAACCACCCGAAGGGCCGTAAAAAGGTCGCTCGGCTGTACCATCGCTTTGCCAAGCAAAACCCCGGCCGCCACCCGTCGACGACGACCCTCGGTGCTGGCCTTCACCATAAGCATCATACCCATCATCACCCCATTGACCCCGGGGCGGTCCGTTAGCACCACTGTTGACTGGGCCACGAGGCAAACCCGCCCCTCCAGCACCTGACTGAGACGACTGTGTCTGCGTCTGCACTGGCCCATGCTGCTTCTGCGTCGGCCTCGCGACGTGGTGTGGCGGCGGCGCGGCCCGCGGCTGATGGACGGGCACTTGAGTAGGCTGAACGACCGGCCTGGGCTGCGGCGGCCGTGGCCCGTGCGCAACACCGCCCCGTCCCGCGGCCACAGTCGGGCCAGCCCCGCCCCGACCCGCAGCGGGCACAGCACCTGGAGCCAGCGCCGGCGGCCTCTGGCCAGGCTGACCTCCACCGCGACCCGCGGCACCTCCGCGACCCGCAGCGGCCGACGCGACCACGGCCACCATCTGCGGGGCAGAGCCCGGCAAAACTGCACTGCCGCGTCCAGCACCAGCAGCGGACGGAGCCGCCCCTCGTCCAGCACCAGCAGCGGGCGGTGCCACACTCCCGCGACCAGCCCCAGTCCCCACAGCCACTTTCTTCGCCGGCGGCGCACCGGCCCCTCGGCCGGCCATGGCCAGGAGAGGTGGGATCCGAGCCGCACGTCCAGGTCCACACGAGAGAAAGCCAGGCGTTGCCCTGCGCCGTCGAACCCTAGCGCACGGCGGCTGCTCACGAGAATTACAGCGGTCGAACACGATCGTGCGAGAGTCGGCACAGCCAATATGGGATGGCACCGGTTCAACCTGGGCCTCATACCCAGTTGACCCCGGCCCACCCAATTGCGGCCCAGACTCCGCCTGACTCGGCCCACTTCGACGGAGAAGGAAATTCAAACGATTCTGTCGAGCAGCTGCGATCCCGATCGCCGGCAAATTCGGCACTGACACCACGGCCGACGCCGGCGCCGGTCCAGCCCCCGTCCGGCGAGCAGGCTTTCTCCTAGTCACTACTTTCCATGCATCCGGCCGGATCAAATCGAAAATAGTTAAGTTCGGTAGACTTACCTTGGGGAGAGGGCCCTTCCATGGCCTGATCGCCGTCGCCGCCGTTCGCCGATGAACCACACGCCGGACCATCTCCTTCTTCTCTCCCGCATGAAGTCCTACCCTGGCTGGATCATCAATAGGCAAGACCTTGTCAACAGTCATCGCCACTTCATCTTCGTCATAACCGGAATGAAAGAATTCGCAAATGAGATCGGAGGGCGACGGCGACGGCGGGGATGCCGGAGTCGCATCCGCATCTCCGTCTGCATCATCCTCATCAGTGTCGGCAAGGGCCCAGAACCGGCCCCCAACTCGCCCGGAGGATGAAGGCGGCGCTCCGGCGGTCGCCCCCGAAGTCACCCCTGTAGTCGCCCCTGTAGTCGCCCGCATCTTGTTTACTAACTAGCGATAGTTCCTTGGAGTAGCAAGAGTCAACCCCTTGTGTTGTATGTATAGGCTGGCAAGGATGTGGCGAGTCATCGATGACGCGCACCAGGTGATGAAGCGCATGGCGGACAAGGCGAGCATGCTCCTCTTGTCGTCGGCCGCACGGTTAGAGAGAGGCATCAACAGACTGCCGCCGCCAACATGGCCGATGCGCGCGTAATTTGTTTGACGTATCTTACGTTGCCAAACAGCAAGATGCTCCTGTCAATGCTATTATATCGCTACGGGTTTGCCTCTGATGGCATGAGATTTCAGTTTCTTCCTTACTTGATGCGCCAATATAATAATTTCATCAAGAATTGCATGTACATGTGCTGCTATCTAGATCAAAAAAGAAAAGTGAAAAGAGCGTGCATCTACCTGGCACCGCCCAGATGCCCCTCAGGTGGCGCGCCCCAGCTACTAGTGCCATAGCAACCCGGCGCATGGTTCAGTGCCGTTGCACGCCTGAAATGCAATTCAGCTGCCTAGGCCAACGGGCGCGTGCTTCGTTCCCTCATAAAAGAAAGACAGACGTGCGTACGCGGCCACGCGGGCTGCCCGCATAGGTGCCTATACCTGGCCATGGCCAGCCCGGCCCGAACGGCCCGGTCCGACGCTGCTCCCGGGCCTCAATTTTGAGCCCGAAGGCCGGGCTGGGCTTTGGCCTGGGCCCACCATTTTTGTGATTTGCCGAAGGGGCCTGGCCTGAGGCCCGACGGGCTTTTACACGTGCGGGCTGGGTTTGGGCCTGATTTTCTTGGCCCGACGCCCATGCCAGGCCGGGCCTGGGCCTGGGTTTTCTGCGTCGGGCCCGAAGCCCGGCCCGGCCCGAGGGATGGCCAGGTATAGCCACGCGGGCAGCCCGGCCGACATCGCACGAGGCGACGACGAGCCTCGCGTGCCCGGCTGACCTCCGCGGTGTCACCAGCCCACATGGGCCTCCGCCGTCGCGCGCACCTGCTGTGTCCGGGCTGTCATTCTCCTCCTCGATCGATTCCTTCCTTCATCCCATTCATTCCCCCCAACCGCCTCGTGATAAAAAATTCTATATAAGCCTCGAAACAGGGGCACACCGACCGATCACTGCACCACCGGCCGTCCCTCTTTCTACCGATCGACCCCTTCCATTTCATCGCACAACTCCTTTTACGAGCTAGTGATGGCGGTGAGCTCGAAGCAGGTCCATGCCTGCGTAGTGCTCGTGGTGCTCTGCATTGCCGCGAGGACGGCGGCGGGCTGGGGGAGAATCGACGACCGCCTGGAGGTGAACTGGGGTCGTGGCAGCCACGGGACGGTCTCGGCCGACGGCCAGGTCATCTCGCTGTCGCTCGACCGCAACTCCGGCTCCGGCTTCCGGTCCAAGGACACGTACCTCTACGCGCGCACCGATCTGCAGATCAAGCTCGCCCCCGGCAACTCCGCCGGCACAGTCACCACGTGCTACGTAAGATAGCTGGCTATGCCCTTTCTGAGGCTCGATCAATGTGCATTTTTGGTTTGATCGCGAGCTCAGCTCATACATATCAGTGTAAATACTGCAGTTCTTGTCGGAGGGGTCATGGGCAACCCACGACGAGATCGACCTAGAGTTCCTGGGCAACTCCACCGGCGAGCCGTACACGCTCCACACCAACGTCTACATCAACGGCACTGGCAGCAAGGAGCAGCAGTTCCACCTCTGGTTCGACCCCACCGCCGACTTCCACACCTACTCCATCGTCTGGACTCCCCTGCACATCCTGTGAGCAGACCGAGTAGCCATCCCATACAAATCGCGCATTCATCCCATCCATGAGTGACCAAATTAACTGACAGTCGAAGCGAATTGCTCGCTTGATCCTCTGCAGTGTGCTGGTGGACGGCACGCCGATCCGGGAGCTGAAGAACCACGAGGACAGGGGCGTGGCGTACCCGTCGTGGCAGCGGATGCGGCTGTACGGGAGCCTGTGGAACGCCGAGGAGTGGGCCACGCAGGGCGGCCGCGTCAAGACGGACTGGTCGCTGGCGCCCTTCGTCGCGCAGTACCGCAACTTCACCGCCACTACCTCGTCGCCGGGCGGCGGCGGAGGGTACTACGACCAGGAGATGGACGCGACGGCGCAGCAGGCCATGAAGTGGGCGCGGGACACGTACATGGTGTACAACTACTGCGCGGACAGCGCGAGGTTCCCCTACGGCTCGCCGCCCGAGTGCTACATGCCGTAGAGATCCGGTGATGCTTTCCATCGGCTGGACAACTACTTTGAGTGCAGAGTCGGTTACACTTTCTCATGCGTACGTAGAGCAGAGATGACTAGGACGACCCAAGGGAGGGTATACACATGCTAGCGTTGACCTCAATTCTTGTCAAGATTTGTGCATTCTTTATTGTAAAAAATAAAGAAAATATTTTTTTGCCGGGAAAATAAAGAAAATGTTAGCTATATACATGCGCAGATATGTTCACGCTACTGCCCATCTTATATTTAGGGCATGCTTGGTTGGAGAATACCTTCGTCGTATGTTGCCACGGCCTTACAGTATCTCTAGCAAACCCTTTATCGCGCGGACCTTTAAAGTGAGTATAAGGGCGGAAAACGTGTTTTGAGGGCTGGCGCGGGCTGCGGCCGAACAGACGCCGCAAGGCCGAACGGTAAAACATAATGCCTTTTGGCCTTGCGGGGTCTGTTCCACCGCAGCCCGCGCCAGCCCTCAAAACACGTGGATTTTTTCTCAAATTGACACATATGTGTCATATTACATAGAAATATGAAATCAATATAAATAAAAATCTGAATATTACAATACAACAATCATCCAAATTACGGCGAGGACCACCACCATCATCTGCTGTCGATTGTTCTCGAGCAGCATCTCTATGTCCGAGTCGTCGGACGAGGACAAATCCTCGAGCAAAAATTCCTCGCAAGGCCTCAAATCCATCTACAAATCGCAACGGAGCTGGCATGAACGGAAATCGTTCACTAAATCTAAGTTGAAGGGGCAGAAAAGGACTCACCGGCGGATCCGGGGCGGGCGGCGACCCGGGGGCGGCTGGGCGCAGCAGATCCAGGGCGCCAGCGAAGCGGCGCGGTGGACCCGGGTCTGCAGCGGCCCGGTGGATATGGCCGGAATCGAAGGCGGCGGGCGGGTGGCTGCGGAATGGGGAAGGGGAACACGCGCGGGCTGAAATGTCCCTCCCGCCAACTGCTTTTCCACTATACAGGACACTGATGGGGCGGGGGGAGGGGAAACTTGTGTTTTCGCGGGTCGGGAGGGGGGGGGGGCAATTTACCGCTTCCCTAAAAAAATAAGGGTCGGGGGTGTTTAAGGTGTCTTTTCGGGCCGCTTGTTCTGCGCAAAACTGTAAATTGACGGTTATTTCGCAGTTCAGTGTGATATAAAAGGTCTGCTAGACATGCACTTACCACGTCCTGTTTGGAGCGTAGGTTTTTTTTTTGGGGGGACACGGGACGCGGTGAGGTAAGCTTACGGACTGGGATAGGCTAATGGGCTATAAGTGGCCCAATTTACCAAATAACTCGGTTTTTTCTTCCAGAGCAGCTGTTCCCTGGGACAGTTGGGCCACGAATGTTCAAATCTAACGGCCTACGTTGTTACTCAAAAAAAGAAAAATCTAACGGCCTAGGCCGACCGAACCAGGAGATTGAACAGCTAAAAATACACATAATAGGCTTGATTTAGACTCAGTTTTACTGTTTTAAAAATGATCAATTATATCCCTCGTGATTACGACAATGGCTTCAGTAGTCCTTGGCGTCCCTTCGTTTCATTTCACTCTGCATGCCAGATTTATCTTTAGACAAATTTTATGAACTTTAATCAATTTAATACTAAAAATATCAACATCTACAATACCAAATAAAAATATGAAAATAAATTCCACAATGAATCTAATGATACTGATTTGGTATGTATTGCGAACGTTCATTCTTTTTCTATAAACTTAGCCAAACTCTACAATATTTCCCCCGCAAAAAAAAAACTCTACAATATTTAACTTAAGATAAGCTAATATGCGGAATAAAAAGAAACAGAGAAACTAAAGTAAGAGAGTAATTTGCAAATTTGTACCACAAAAGCCATGTGCAAGTAACGTATCCGACACCCACGTATTCACGCTGCTTTGAGATTCGACTCATATTTTCCCCGGCGTTGTGCGTATTGTATTTCTTTGCATTCATTCTTTCTGCCTATCTTGTAACTAAAATTTGTGGGAACCACAATTAAAATAATAGTTAAATTTTAAATTCTCGTAAAATTACAAATTTGGTAAAAAAAATCTTTCTCTTTATTCTTAATGATAAAGGGCCTATTGCTTCTGGCGGTACGTCATCGAAAATACCCTTAAAGTTGTCACATATTACACGCAATGCCACCTATAAGTGAGAAAAAAACAATTCGTTATAACCTAAGTCGCTGTGCCGGACTTTACCTTATAAATAAACGACTCCCCAATGAATAACTGATGTGCAGTAGCCCATTGGCTAGAGCGCCTCTATTTTGGCTGAGAGACCCAGCTTTAAATCCCCATTTTCCTTCATTTTTCTTTATTTTTAGATTCAAATACTTTTTGAAATATTAATATCTTTCAAAACCTAACTCGAAATCGAACATGTTACATATGAAAATTCCTCAGAAAAATGTGTAGATTTCAAATGTCTAATATGTTTGCAACTAAAGTAAATTTTCACTTGGATTACAGTTGCAAACACGTATATCAGCAAGTCAAAAATAATGCCCTTATGCACAAGTTATCGTTGAGTACTAAAATGTACTCATCCTAATGCAATATTTGTTGGGCAGCACTAAGGGGGAATGACAACAAGGGCGTAAAGAGATAGTGGCAACTAGGTAGATATTTTTGTTGTCTAATAAATTGGAAACATCTTGAGTACATTTCAAAAATCATCACATATTTATGTTTTCATGCAACACCACTTATCATGTTGTTTGTCGTGCATCATCGTGAAAGATTTCAAGGGATTTGCTGATGACGTCGAGTGGGTGTATGAGGGATGATTTTTTTCTTCCGGTGCAACGCACAAGCATGTTTGCTAGTATAGTTAGAAGGATTTTCAAAATGTTAGATTTTAAAACTTCTCGAAGTACAAATTTCAATTATTTTAAGGTGTGTTTCTCGGAATAGGCATTCATTATGCTTTATAAATAAAGCCAAATGATCTAACCGATACAAAGTGATGAGGAAATCTACGACAAAGAGAAAAAGATAATCGACAAAGTAGCAAACACCACCAACTCACAGTCGAGCATGAGTACAGAAGTGGCTACACCCCACCAAGAAGCACTTGAAACTACTAATTAGAAATGCGACAATGCCTCCTGTGAACCACGAGACATCGTTGCACCGCACACACCAAGCTATGGGCAAAAAGAGACACATGCACTGTCGCTTCGGACCGTGGAGCACCGATCCTGCATGCAGACGTCAAGGACTGAGAACGGTGACAATGGGACGTGTAAAAGGTAGGAGACAAGCGAGGTCGCCCCATGCCCGAGTCGAAAACGCTTCGTGTTAGGATCAAAGCTTGCCCGAAGACGCCGACGAGCGACCGGGAGGTACTTGAGCTCCACGAAGATGCCCTCCCAAGAGGGTGATTACGCTACGAGTCACCGCTGAGAGGGTCATACGGACTAGGGGTTTCACTGAATCCGTGGCATGACGAGGGGAACCACAACGATGCCTCCAGGAGCGATGAGATACCCACATGCATCACCATCACTGGAACGCAAAACTTTTGCTCGGAGGCTCATCTGCACCACGTCGGGGTACCAAGGTCGCCATACCACCCCAAGAGAATGATAGCCTCCGCCAGATCTAGGCCTCCAGATCAAGACTAGGGATCTACCACCGCCGAAGCCACGACAACTCCAGGACCACCCACCACACCTCCCCTCACTATACATGCAACTAAAGAGAAGGCCACCACCGATGCAGCATTGCTCACTATAGAGCCAAGTGTGCAACATCATCTTTTGGGACCGTCGCCCGTCATCCAAGGCTGTCTGACCACCACTGCTAGGACATAAGATCGCCACCAAGAATGCACCTTGGCACAAATAGTGCTTGTCTGGGACCGCCACACCGCAATGCACTAGTTGTCAGGACATGGATCACTGTCATCAGTCCACGCACAGAGCAGATCCCTGGCTCATGGGGCCAAACCCCACTGGATCTCCCTGTTGTGACGACCCCGGCTTAATCGTGCACTAACCATACACGCAATTGCACACGATCAAGCCTAAGGACTCACTTGAAGATATCACAACACAACTCTAAAACATAAATAAAGTCATACAACCTTTATATTACAAGCCAGGGCCTCGAGGGCTCGAATACTTAGCTCGATGGCATACAAGTGTCAGCGGAAGCATCAGATATCTGGATACAGATATAATAGAGTTACAGATAGGCCTTTAAGAAGGCGGGGTAAAATAAAATACTACGATCGAAAGGCGTAGGCCTCCTGCCTAGGACCCTCCGAATCCTACTCCTGGTCGTCAGACGGCTCCTTGTAGTAGTACTCGCCGGGAGGGTAGTAGTAGTAGCCGTCGGCGAGGGCAGCTATCTCAGGGGCTCCGTCATCTGGTTGCGACAAACGGATATGGGGAGAAAAAGAAAGCAAAGCAACCATGAGTACTCATCCGAAGTACTTAGCAAGCAAGGATCTACACTACATATGCAATATTTTCAAAGGAGGGCTGTATATGTGGACTGGGCGGCAGAAATGCCAGAATAGAGGAGAAAGCCTAGTCCTATCGAAGAGTAGCATCTTCATCATCTTCGACGGTCTAGCAGCATTAGAAGAGTGCAGATTAGCATAAAGAAAGTAGTAGTAGTGTTATCAACCTCGCCCAGAGATCCTTCCTCGACTCCCTGCAAGAAAGCAATCCCAGAGCCATACTATCCAGTTATCATCTCAAGTGTAAGGTTCTAGTTGTATCGATCGGGATACAACTCCGAGTGTCCATTACCGTAGGACAGGCTATCGATAGATTGTTTCTTCCCTGCAGGGGTGCACCAACTTATCCACCACGCTCGATTAACTCCGGCCGGACACACTTTACTGGGTCATGCCCGGCCTCGGCCAAACGATACGCCGCAACCCGACCGAAAACTTAACAGAGAGGTCAGCACGCCGGACTAAACCTATGCGCCCAGGGGTCTTGGGCCTTCACCCCGGGAACTCCTATGTGTTGCGAGGGCGGCCGGAAGCAGACCTAGCCCCCTTAATACAAGTGCGGGCTTAACCAGTCCAATCCAGCGCGCGCCGCTCCTTGCTGACGTCTATTAAGCTTCGGCTGATGTATACGACGCAGAATGCCCATACTATGCCCACGTGATGGTTAGTACTATCAGGCCAGAGGCCCCTCGGATCAAATATCCAAACCGTTAGTGTGTTGGTAGTGCGGTAACGAGCAGAGACTCACGAAAGATGTGACCCCGTCGCCCCGTCTCGAGGACTTGCGGCAAGGGCTAAGAATGCCCGGCCACGCCTCCAGGTACACCCGACTCCACATCTCTCGCAATTAAGCTTGCGCGGGTACCCCTCAGGGCCGACCCGTCTTTAGTAACATGGTTCAGTGTAAAGTCATAGTAATCAAAGTAACCGTGTGTCTAACACCAAGGGGAACCCTGAGGAACCACCCTCGATGGAATTCCACCTGATGTTATCGTCAAGGTGAACGAAGGAGGAATCACCCTCGAGGTCCACTCTTGAGGAGTTGCACGATAGTGTCGTTATCGGGAATGGAGAAGGAGGAATCACCCTCGATGACCATAACCGATGAACTAACCTACAAGGTTATCATCAGAAGAGCTGATGAGGTATCACCCTCGGCACTCGATAGTAACCCAGTAGTGTCGAGCAACTAAGGGGGAAGTGGTGTGCGGTGTCGGGGCCTGGTCTTCGATCCCGTTGATCGGGTCTTCTGATAATTCCAGCGGGGCAGTCGGGACAAGGTGGGTCTCTATTAGGTCTCTACCCAGTCTATACTACACAGTTTAGGATAACAGATAGGTATCAACAGCAGGTTACAATAAACAGGCTATGCAGCAGAAATAGGATAACAGTAGTAGCAGCATATTCTAATGCAAGCATAAGAGAGAGAAGAATAGGCGATGTCGATATGCTCAAAATGGGGGTGCTTGCCTGGAAGCTCTGCGGCAAGGGTCTGGTCATCTGGGACGTAGTCGTACTCCGGAGCTGCGTTTGTCTCGGGAACTACGTCGACGTCGGGGTCTAACAAGAGAGAAGAGGTGGAGGAAACAAATGAATACACGGCAAAACAATGCAACACAGAGCATGCTATGCCTAAGATGCAGTGCAGGGTTGCCTAAAATGCATCTAAGTCATTTTAGCTATTTTAGGATTAAAGTTGGATTTATTAACCGGTGGATGTGCACTATTCATATACCAGAATCAGGCTAAAAGTTACAGGTTCTCCTTCGTAGGGGGTTCCGACATGAAAACAGACGACATGATCAGATTCGTCTCGTTGTTCTGAGCAACTTTCATGTATTAAGTTTTTCGATCCGAGTTACGGTTTATTTATTATGAATTTTCAAAGATTTTTACATTTTCTGGAATTTATTTATTTAACAGAAAAGGAATTATGATGTCAGCATGATGCAATGATGACATTAGCAGTCAACTGGTCGGTTGACCAGGGTCAAACCTGACCTCTGGGTCCAGTGGGACCCACATGTCAGCCTCTGTTATAAACAGAGTTTATTCTAAACTAAACTAGATCTAATTAACTACTGGACCCCACCTGTCAGTGGCTAATTAACTTAATTAATTTATTTTTATTTATAAAATGTTTTAGTTAATTAAAATGCGGTCGGGTCCGCATGTCAGTCTCACTGGGCAGCCCAGTCAGCAGTTGACTGGGTCAATCCAGTCAACTGGGGCCCACAGGGCCCACTGGCAGCGACCCAGGGGCGGGGCCCACCGAGCCACGTAAGTGGCCGGCGCCGGAGTTGCTCCGGTGGCCTCCCGCGGCGGCGAACTCGCCGGAGACGCTCGGAAAAACGCTACGGTGGGTCTTTTCGCGCGCAATCACTTGCGTTCGAACGAGCGGACGTCGCCGCATTGAACGGTGGCAGCGCCGTGGCCTGAGGTGGCCGGTGGCGACGGCGGCGACGACCGCGGCGGACGGCCGAAATCGGGCGGCGACGGAATCGACGAAGCGAACGCGCTCGAGCCAAAAAAATTAGCCCAGGGGGCATCTACATGCGCAGGCGATCACGATGGGCGGCGCCACTTGACCATATGGTCATCGTAGGCTCGCCGGCGACGAGCTGTGGTGGTGGCGTGTTCGGGTGTTCGTCGCAACAGCAGCAGCAGCGCACACAAGGGCGAACTAGAGGGCGTGAAAGATGCTACGCAACGCGGCGAGCGCGTTGGGCACCAGTCCGTGACCAAAGGGTCGACGGAAACACGCCGACGACGTGCGCGGGCGGCGGCGCGTTCAGGTGCTGCGGAGGGAGTAGCTGGCGAGCGTGCGAGAGCGGCCAGAGAGATGGGGAAGGAAGAGGGGTTCACCTCGCGGCACGCACGTTGGCCCGTGATGGATTAGATGCAGCAGATCGACGACGAGGAGGAAGGGGATCGCCGGCGTCCCGAGGAAGAAGACGACGCGGATTCGACGCTGTGCTGCCTCCCTGCTTGCGCTCGTGGACGGGGACGAGGCAGTCGACGACGGCGGAGCTGGTAGGCACGGTGGCGAGGCGAGGCGACGGCGGTGGCTACGCGAACGCGGCGGCGCAGTCATGGTGGCGTTCGGGCGACGGTGAATCTGAGGGAGAGAGGGGAGGAGCGAGCGAGGGGAGAGGAAGGAGTGAATGGGGAGGACCAGGGGGGCGCACGAGCACTACTAGGAAAAACGCTACGAGTAGCGTAGGTTTTTTGCATACCAGTCGCGCGGGCACCCGCGCTACTGCTACGGCGCTACAGCTAACTTTTAGCAGTAGCGCGTTTTTTACCCCGCGCTACAGCTAAAAAAGTTACTAGTAGCGTGTTCCCCCCGCGCTACTGCTATCACCTACACGCGCTACTAGTAATGATATAGTAGTAGCGTTGGGTAAACTACCAACGCTACTAGTATCCTATATACTAGTAGCGCCTAGTTTTTTCCCACGCTACTACTAACCTATTAGGAATTAAAAAAAATAAAATCAACCAATTCCATTCCATCACACAGTTCCTCATTGTAGCGGCAACTCATGTATAATTCAAGTCACACAGTGTTGTGCGTAGCAACTTGGTAAGCAACTACCTAAGTAAGCTCTACTGCTATTACACATCGGGTAGCCTCAACGAGCCACACCTGACCGACGGCAGCCGCCATCGTGACTTGCGACGCCATCACGTCCCTCTCCCTGGCCCTCAGCTCCAGCTGGCCCTGGTCGATGTCGTCCTCGTTCCTTGCCACTAGCGGGCAGATGAAGCCATGTACACATGCCCCGCACCCTGAAACCCGAACACCATTAAGATTCAGATTCAGAATTGGCCACATACCGAATCAAGTGTATCTGAATGTTGATCATCTCTCGGGCTCGGGGTGTCTGGTCGACTGCTTACCCGTGTGCTGGGGTGCCAGAGGTAGAGGAGGAGGAGCAGCTTCGCCTCGCCGTACATCGGCAGCCACGCCACCGTCCAGTCCATGAAATTCTTGACGACCGTCGGCGTCGCCACCAGAACCCTGCAGCATTACCAACAGAGGTTCAGAAACTTCAGATTCTTTGGAAGAATGACACGGAAAACAATGCGGTACATGTCGATGCCATTGTGCTACAAATTTTACATGTGCATATGTACTTTCCTGGAGCACACATGAATATAATAAAGTAGATGACTTAGAATGCCAACACTGGATGCACTAATATTGTATATAAGTAATTGTTAAAGCGAAATTAATGAAAAGCATTTACACTTGCTTGCACTGTGAGTAAGCATATGGATGGAGGAGTACCTGTAACATACACGATTACATTAACTTATCTCTTGAATCTTGGCTTTCATTGCTGGTAGACAAAAAGAAGAAGCTAGATTGTGCAAAAATTTAGAAACAGGCAGCTCTGCTAACAAGTAGTTCATGTGTTCCTTTATACTCAACCTTGGAATTGATGCTTGTCTAATTTGAGATGGCAAAGACATTAAAGTATGATGCTTTTGAGGGATGTAGAACAGATCGAAATAAATAACATACATGGAAATAACAAGGTGCATGAAACATTTGAGTTTGTACCTTGTTCAACTTATCTGATAACAAAAGGTTCTTCCCAAGATAGAGATCCTAACTAGACTCTCCAATTACCGGCTACCTTGATTGGAATTATCCTAAGCATATAATCTGTACACGTAGAACTAGTACTACTAAAGGAAACTAACTAGCTAGCACTCACGTATAGACTCAGCTATTAATACATGTTGATGTAGATTAGACTAAGGAAAGATTATTTCCAACAGGAGATACATGTACAAAAGAAAGGGGTTCAGGTTTCACCTAAGTACGTTGGTGGACACCTTCAGACAGATGTGGGAATTAATCCCTGCAGCATTAATCAAGGATACAACAAAAATTTGTCAAGGGGAAATCTCGGTGCAGCAGCACGACAAAAACTGAACTTGAGTAAAGTAAACCTGGTTGCGTAATCACTTATTAGATTGACTGAACTTATTCTTTGCACAAATGAGAAATCTGAAGCCCTTCTTGTACTTTTGCCGCTGCTACTAGTACAACCTAAGCACTAACAACCAATGAGCAAGAAATATAATGCAGGAAGAAAAGAATACATCCATCTGAAGCCCTTCACATGAACCAGATCCTCTTACACGTGCAGAATATCAACATTGGCCAACTAAAATCAGACCTATTAGTGGGTCACAAACATGGATTTCACACGCAGGTCAGCAGTAAATCACGCATCTACGCTAGGTGAAGAGGGATCGAGACAGGAGAAAGTTACCATCTGGACGTCGTAGATGATCGGCCTCTCGAACCACGGGATGACGATGTGAGTCCCCTCGGGGGTAGACCTGCACGGAGCAGACCCAGAAATCAAACGCGTCCTTCATTTTGCAAACAAAACAAATAAAGCCCAGTATCCAATTTCTTCACATACTATACATAAATGAATAGCACCAGTCAAATTCAATGGTAAGTGACAGCATGCGGGACCATCGACATGTCCGAACTGGTCGAAGATCTTGCGAGATGATGTTTGGAATCTTGTATATAGAGTTAGTTCTTGGGTTTGTGTTATGCAAAACTAAACCCAGCCAATGTTATGATTGTGAAGTGTGATAAGTTAAACCTGTTCATGGAGCAATTATCCTAACATTCGATCTGGCAAGCAAGAGAAATCGCCACACTTGCATTTCTAGGTATGCAATATGTACATAATGATACTGTATAAGGCACTTGATTAAGAGATGATTTCCTGCTGCCATTCGGTAATCGGTATCACCAAGTTCCAATTGCCAAACGAAATTAGTAGCGATAATAACTAGGATAAGCAGGTGAACACACTATTACAGATTTTACTTCACGCCGTCGCTTGATAAAACTGGTCACCTGAAGGAGAAGGGGTCTGAGTGACATCGATGGCGGACCTGAGAGAGCTCGAGGAAGGAGGGCCCCGGGTCGAGCAGGCGGTCGATGCGGTCCCTGGGGAGCAGTTTCCACCGCCCTTCGTTCCGCTTCACCGCCCCCGCGCCTCCACCACCCAGCACCTGCAGTGGCAGCGCCCTCTGTTCCATCAGGTGACAGAGAGATGAAGGGGTCGGGTCGAGGAAGGGGAAAGAGACCGGCGGCACGCTCGCACCTGGGAGACGCGGGAGCGCAGGTCGGAGAGGAGGCCGCCGACGGCGGCGGCGTTGTGGGCGTAGGCGTCGGAGCTCCGGTCGAGCGCGTCGGGTAGGACCGAGGAGGAGGCTGCCGCCGAGGAGCGGTAGGCTGCGGCGGCGGCGGCCCGGGTGCTGCCTGGATGGGGCCGCCGCACGGCCAGTCGGCCAAGCATCTCCGGCAGAGGACGATGATGCGGGCTGGTGGGGAGTGGAGTGAGCAGTCTGTGTCAGAACTCTCGATCTAGATCGATCTGGCTCGGGGTGGGTGGCGTGAGAACGTGGAGTTGACGGTTGGTGGCACAACAGCAGCGCGGTGTGTCCCACCTGCGCTACAACTATCCATCTAGTAGTAGCGCAAATTTTATACCCACGCTATTACTATAGTCTGTTGAGGGGGCAGGGTGGAAATCATTTAGTAGCAGCGCAGGTTTTTTGTTCCCGCGCTACTACTATGTCATACCAGTAGCGCGTTTTTTCTGCCACGCTACTACTAAGTAGCAGTAGTGCGGGCCAAATAACCCACGCTACTACTAAATGTCTATCTATAGGGGTTTTCCTAGTAGTGGAGGCCTCAGCCTTATCCCCTTGGCGAGTCGCGGTGTCGGTGGCCGTCGCGCTGTCGAGGCGCTGCCGGCGCGCGCGCGCGCTCGTCCTTGGCGGTGGTGACACGCAGATGAAGGAAAGTGAGATGGGCCGGACCAGCACTGTGCACTTGGGCCAATGCACAGTGGCCTTTTTCCTTTTCTTTTATTTCTTTCTTCTATTTTCTTTTTCCAGAGAGAGTTTTGAATTAAATGATCTGTCAAATATTTTTGTGCAAATGTGAAACTTGATCACATAGGTACATTGCAATATCCAGCACTGCCACAAAAAGTTTGGGCATTTTTGGAACCCATTTGAAATCATTCAAAAATGATTAGGGCATTTAAGTGCTGTTTTGGCTCTGATCAAATGCATTAGGCCCATCTAGACTTGATGATGATGTTGAGTTCCTTAATAGGAAATAGTTTTGGATTATTTGCTATAAGGTGAACATTTTTCCCACAAGTTTTGAGCAACTTTATTTTGCACTTTGAATTTGAAGTGATTTTCAGAGAAGGGTTTGAACTGAATCTTTAATCAATGTGACTAAGCAATGCAAATGAGAATGACTTTGCATTATTAGCAGTTGATCACAGTGATGATTACACATGGGTGTTATAAATTCTCCTCCTCTAAAAGGAATTCTCGTCCCGATAATTTAGTAGGTAGAAGGAAAAAGGTCGGGATATACTTCCCGAAGATGATCCTCGCGTTCCCAAGTGGCTTCATCTTCAGTGTGATTCGACCACTGCACTTTCAGGAACTTGGTCGTCTTCTAACGAGTCCGACGTTCAGCTTCATCGAGAATGCGGATGGGATGCTCCTTATAAGAAAGATCATCTTGTAATTCGAGCATCTCGTGATCCACAGCGCGGTGCGGAGATTCCTTGAAGCAACGGCGAAGTTGTGACACATGGAAGACATCGTGGATATGAGAGAATTGCAGCGGCAACTCCAATTTATATGCCACCGATCCATGTCTTGCAACAATGCGAAAGGGGCCAATGTAGCGTGGAGCTAGCTTGCCCTTGATTCCGAAACGACGAGTGCCCTTCATAGGAGTGACACGAAGATAAGCTTGATCACCTGGTTGATAGGTCAAACCCCATTGTTTGCGATCATAGTTGCTCTTCTGGCGGTCCTGAGCCGCCTTGAGATTTTCTCGGACAATGCGGACTTGCTCTTCGGCGTGTTGAATAATGTCCGGTCCCATGAGTGGTTGTTCCCCAGTTTCTGACCAATTCAGAGGGGTTCGACACTTTCGTCCATAAAGTACTTCGAAGGGGGCCATTTTCAAGCTGGCTTGATAGCTGTTGTTATAAGAGAATTCGACATACGGGAGAGATTCTTCCCACTTCTTACCGAACGAAATAACACAAGCCCGAAGCATATCTTCAAGCACTTGATTAACTCGCTCGACCTGACCTTGGGACTGAGGATGATAAGCTGAACTCCAGGTAATGTGAGTTCCCATAGCTTCTTGGAAACTTCCCCAGAACTTGGAGGTGAAAAGACCACCACGGTCCGAACTAATCTCCTTCGGAATACCGTGGAGTGAAACAATTCTGGAGATATAAAGCTCTGCTAACTGACTAGCAGTGATAGTCTCCTTGACAGGCAGAAAGTGGGCAACCTTAGAGAGTTGGTCGACGACGACAAGAATAGCATCGTGACCCTTCTATGACTTGGGAAGGCCAGTAATGAAATCCATTTGCACTTTATCCCATTTCCATAAAGGAATAGGGAGCGGTTGCAGAATTCCAGCAGACTTTTGATGTTCTGCTTTCACGTGACGGCAAACGTCACATTCAGCAACATATCGAGCGATATCCTATTTCATCTTAGACCACCAGTACCTTTGTCGGAGATCATGATACATCTTGGTGCTACCCGGATGAATAGACAGTGGTGTATCATGTGCCTCCTTCATGACTTTGTCAGTCATAAGCTCGAAGTGAGGTACCACAATGCGGTCTCTGAAATACAAGGTTCCATCTTCAGCAATCGAGAAATCCCTGTACTTTTCAAGGTGAAGCTCTTTCTTCATGAGAACAATTTCAGCATCTTTAGCTTGTGCACTCTTAACAACTTTCTCAAGATCTGGCTGTACCACAAGGTTATTAAGAGAACCCTGTGGAACGATACAGAGGTTCAACTTGTGCAGTTCTTCATAAAGATGGGGTTGAGCTTGCTTAACCATGAGGTTGTTGCAATAGGACTTGCGGCTCAAGGCATCGGCCATCACATTAGCCTTGCCATGGGTATAAGAAATACCACAATCATAGTCCGTGATTGTTTCCAACCATCGCTGTTGACGGAGATTAAGTTCTAGTTGAGTAAACAAATACTTCAGACTCTGATGATCAGTATAAATCTCACACCGATTACCGAGAAGGTAGTGCCGCCATAACTTCAATGCATAGATCACTGCAGCAAGTTCAAGATCATGCACTGGATAATTTTCTTCATGGGGACGCAATTGACGTGAAGCATACGCAATTACTCTTCGTTCTTGCATTAGGACACAGCCTAATCCTTGACGAGAGGCATCGCAATATATCACAAAGTCCTTGCGAGAATCAGGAGGAGCAAGCACTGGAGCAGAGGTCAGCTTGTCCTTGAGGGTCTGGAAACTTTCCTGACATTTGTCTGTCCACTCAAACTTAACGCCTTTGTGGAGCAGATTAGTCAGGGGCTTGGCAATCTTGGAAAAGTTCTCGACGAATCGACAACAATAACTAGCAAGGCCGAGAAAACTTCTCACTTGCTTGGCATTCTTCGGAGGAGTCCAGTCAAGTATAGCCTGAACACGCTCCAGATTAACGGCAATACCGTCCTTGGAAATCACATGCCCAAGGTAGGTTACTTCAGAAAGCCAGAATTCACATTTGGAGTACTTGGCATACAATTTGTGTTCTCGAAGCCTTTCCAGAACAAGGCGAAGATGTTCAGCATGTTCTTCCTTGTTCTTCGAATATACCAGAATATCATCCAGATATACCACGACAAACTTGTCGAGGTAATCCATGAATGTATAATTCATCAGGTGGGAGAACGTAGCTGGAGCATTCGTTAGGCCAAATGACATGACCGTGTACTCATAGGAGCCATAACGAGTAACGAAGGCAGTCTTCGGAATATCCTCTTCGCGGACACGGACCTGGTGATAACCCAACCTCAAGTCGAGTTTAGAGAACACCGAAGATCCAGCAAGTTGACCATATAAGTCATTGATCCGAGGAAGCAGATATTTATTCTGAATGGTTGCCTGGTTGATAGGACGGTAATCTTGGACCAGCCTATTCGTACCATCTTTCTTCTTGACAAAGAGAGACGGTGCTCCCCAGGCAGAGGAACTTGGATGGATAAAGCCCTTCTTAAGTGACTTGTCGATTTCTTCCTTAAGCTCAAGAAGGTGGTGCGGAGGCATCTTATAAGGACGCTTCGCAATAGGGGTAGTGCCAGGCTTCAAGTCGATGACGAACTCGACAGCTCTAGCCGAGGGTATTCCTGGAAGTTCTTCTGGAAAAACATCCTGGAAGTCACTGACGACTGGAATGTTTTCGATCCCCTCAAGCGGAGAAGCGTTCAACGCATTCAAGGCATAAATCTAAGCCTCGGCGTTCTGAGTGATATGAGCATGATAATTCACTATCTCATCTGATGGGTGTAGAAGGTGTACAACTTTAGTGGCACAATTGATTGAGGCATAGTGAGCCTTCAACCAATCCATTCCCAATATAAGGTCAATGCTAGATGACTTCAGGATAATGGGAAATGCCTGAAACTTCAACCGCTCAATTTCAATAGTGACTTCGGGGCTGAATAGGGAGGCTCAACACTGACCCGCGGGAGTGTTTACCGCTAGTGGATGTTGCAAATTTTCACACTTAATGCCATGCATGAATTCAAAATCTTCCGCATGCAGGTACTGAATGAATGCGATGCTCCTGAATCAAATAAAACAGATGCAGGTACTGAATTAATAGGAAGTGTACCCATCACAGTTTCAGGTTGATCTTGAGCTTCAGCCATGTTGACGTGATAGTTCTGTCCATGACCATAAGAAGGCCTGACATTGTTGTTGCGAGGCTGAGAAATTCCACGACCAATTCCACGGCCAGCAGGAGGAAGTGCCAACTGATTCTGACCCTAAGAACAGTCTCTGGCACGATGACCTGGCTGGCCACACTTGAAGTAGAGTCCACTGTCAGGACGTGGTGCAGGAGCTCGAGGTGGTGGAGCTCGAAGAGGCTGCCTCGGTGGTGGAGGAGGCAGTCGAGGTGCAGCATAAGCAGGCCTGTACAATGGAGCGGTTGGGCGGTACATGCTCTGTGGAATCCATATGCGGCACTTCTAAGAAGACGAGCCCGAAGATGAGCACGCTTCACGGGTGCGTCTGGTCGCTTCCTTATGTTTCTTCAGACCAGTGTCGACCGTAATAGCCTTATTCACCAAGGTGGCGAAATCAGGATAGTCTTGGACGAGCAAGGCTAGTTGAATGTCATGGTGTATCCCATCACGGAACTTCTCCTGCCTACGAGCATCAGTGGGGATGTCTTCCTTCAGCATAGCGAGACAGATCAAGGAACTCTCACTGATAGACTTCTACAGTCTTGTTGCCTTGAACGAGGCTCCGGAACTCGGCCTTCTTCCAAGCTATGACTGCTTGAGGAATATAGCGGGCACGGAAAGCAGCTTTGAATTCCACCCAGGTGACAACAGTATCCGGAGGCAGAGTCTGTCTGTGAGTTGCCCACCATTGTGCTGCGGGTCCCTTTAGGAAGTATGTCGCGAAAGTGACATAGTTGGCAGGGGCAACATCAGCGGACTCCATCTCATAGAAGATGTCACGCAGCCAATCATCGGCATCTAGAGGGTTAACTGTGTTGCGGAATATCGATGGGTTGAGACGCACAAACTCTGGCAGCGTAATTGAAGGTGGCTGCTGGTTGGCATTGGGACGAGGGAACTGATGGATCACCCCTTGCATGAACTGACGGTGCAACTCAAACTGTTGCATCATCGCAGCCATATAGTCTGGCGGTGGTGGATTATTGTCAGCCATCCTGCTAAATTCAACAGGGGTAGTTTAGCAAAATATTTGCGAGTGTTTACCGACAAACATGATGTAACTCGACATTAAATAAGTAGTGTAACAGATGCTTAACAGTAGTCATTTAAGACATACAGATCCATTCACAGTCGGTTTCAATCAGACAGCATAACGACGCAAATTCAAAAGCTAGACATGCTAGGCAGCACGCAGGCACGCGGTAAGGAAGTACACAACGAGACATAGCAAAGGCTACATCAATGTCGGAGAAAACAACTGAAACGGGGTAGCTGCAAGTGCGGATGACGAGTGTTCGTCGCGGAAGGATCCTGTGCTGCATGTGCACTCTGATGCAGAACCCGGTCTCGAGCTGAAAGAAGAGGTCCACGTGCAGGTGTGTGACCTCCCACAACAGGCCAATCAATCCTTGGTGGCATCTCGGTCCTGCGTGGGTAAAGGATGTGCTCTGGATGTATCCCTACATGAACAGCTGGTAGCAACTGCGTCATAGCATCGTAGAGTCATGCTCGAGTGGCAAACAACTAGACGGCAAGAGCCCGGAAAGTGCGATCCAGAACCTGAGTACACTGAATCAGAACTCGCGGATCGTAGCGACGAGGCTCGTACGGGGCACAGATAGCCGTGTAGTATCCCGTAGCATCTCCAGCAGGGGCATACAGAATGTATCGAAACTCAGAGGCATCCAAGCTAGCGATGTGCTCTCCTCGGAGACGTGTGACAACAGAGTAGGCGGCATCATGGACTGCCATCTCTATCGTCACGCCGATACCGTGGAAATGGTACAGCTCAGTGTCTGAGTCATCCTCCTGATCATAGATACGAACATCAGCATAGTACTGCTTCTGGTTGAACTCGCGATATACCTCGTAAACCATGTACTCGGGGTACCAGCGGTAACCCAGTCTAGTCAGGAGGGCGATCAGGACAGCTGGAAAACCAGGGGCATCACGAGCCCAAGTGCGACGCACGAGCTGCGTCGTAGGGCGTGGTGGAAACAGACGATCCATCTGAAATAAAGGAAATTTAGAATTGTCATACGACGATGAGAAATATAACAAATCTCGGAGAGAAAGGTTAAACAAAAAAATGGAAAGGAAAAATGATTATCAGACTAATCAGATCAATGACAGGGAAATCGCACAGATATCCAGCTCTCTGGGTGGACGGAATTTACGAGATCCTA
The DNA here is from genome assembly GCA_011799875.1 of Thinopyrum elongatum. NCBI lineage: Eukaryota > Viridiplantae > Streptophyta > Magnoliopsida > Poales > Poaceae > Thinopyrum > Thinopyrum elongatum. The sequence continues at coordinate 588,832,198 of CM022298.1, forward strand.
AGTGTCGGCGTTAGTAAATTTATTTAACCCGAATAGAAGAGTGATCAGAGTCCCAGAGTAAAGACGAGGAATAAAAGATCCTAATACCACCCAGTTGGCGACGTGGGCCCGTAACCCACACAGCCAAGTTAGTAAAATAGTTTTCGGTTACTAGACTCAACTTCGGCCAAGAAGTCGGAAAGGGGGATTCCTAGAGGCAGTCGGCTCTGATACCAACCTGTGACGACCCCGGCTTAATCGTGCACTAACCATACATGCAATTGCACACGATCAAGCCTAAGGACTCACTTGAAGATATCACAACACAGCTCTAAAACATAAATAAAGTCATACAAGCTTTATATTACACGCCAGGGCCTCGAGGGCTTGAATACTTAGCTCGATGGCATACAAGTGTCAGCGGAAGCATCAGATATCTGGGTACAGATATAACAGAGTTACAGATAGGCCTTTAAGAAGGTGGGGTAAAATAAAATACTACGATCGAAAGGCGTAGGCCTCCTGCCTAGGACCCTCCGAATCCTACTCCTGGTCGTCGGACGGCTCCTCGTGGTAGTACTCGCCGGGAGGGTAGTAGTAGTAGCCGTCGGCGAGGGCAGCTGTCTCAGGGGCTCCGTCATCTGGTTGCGACAAACGGATATGGGGAGAAAAAGAAAGCAAAGCAACCGTGAGTACTCATCCGAAGTACTCAGCAAACAAGGATCTACACTACATATGCAATATTTTCAAAGGAGGGCTATATATGTGGACTGGGCTGCAGAAATGCCAGAATAGAGGAGAAAGCCTAGTCCTATCGAAGACTAGCATCTTCATCATCTTCGACGGTCTTGCAGCATTAGAAGAGTGCAGATTAGCATAAAGTAAAGTAGTAGTAGTGTCATCAACCTCGCCCAGAGATCCTTCCTCGACTCCCTGCGAGAAAGCAATCCCAGAGCCATACTATCCAGTTATCATCTCAAGTGTTAGGTTCTAGTTGTATCGATCGGGATACAACTCCGAGTGTCTGTTACCGTAGGACAGGCTATCGATAGATTGTTTCTTCCCTGCAGGGGTGCACCAACTTACCCAACATGCTCGATTAACTCCGGCCGAACACACTTTACTGGGTCATGCCCGGCCTCGGCCAAATGATACGCCGCAACCCGACCGAAAAATTAACAGAGAGGTCAGTACGCCGAACTAAACCTATGCGCCCAGGGGTCTTGGGCCTTCGCCCCAGGAACTCCTGTGCATTGCGAGGGCGGCCGGAAGCAGACCTAGCCCCCTTAATACAAGCGGGGGCTTAACCAGTCCAATCCAGCTCGTGCCGCTCCTTGTTGACGTCTATTAAGCTTCGGCTGATGTATACGACGCAGAACGCCCATACTATGCCTACGTGATGGTTAGTGCTATCAGGCCAGAGGCCCCTCGAATCAAATATCCAAACCGTTAGTGTGTTGGTAGTGCGGTAACGAGCAGAGACTCACGAAAGATGTCACCCCGTAACCCCGTCTCGAGGACTTGCGGCAAGGGCTAAGAATGCCCGGCCACGCCTCGTATTCAACTCTCGGGCTCCCTCCAGGTACATCCGACTCCACATCTCTCGCAATTAAGCTCGCGCGGGTACCCCTCAGGGCCGACCCGTCTTTAGTAACATGGTTCAGTGTAAAGTCATAGTAATCAAAGTAACCGTGTGTCTAACACCAAGGGGAACCCTGAGGAACCACCCTCGATGGAATTCCACCTGATGTTATTGTTAAGGTGAATGAAGGAGGAATCACCCTCGAGGTCCACTCTTGAGGAGTTGCACGACAGTGTCGTTGTCGGGAATGGAGCAGGAGGAATCACCCTTGATGACCATAACCGATGAACTAACCTACAAGGTTATCATCAGAAGAGCTGATGAGGTATCACCCTCGGCACTCGATAGTAACCCAGTAGTGTCGAGCAACTAAGGGGGAAGTGATGTGCTGTGTCGGGGCCTGGTCTTCGATCCCGTTGATCGGGTCTTCTGATAATTCCAACGGGGCAGTCGGGACAAGGTGGGTCTCTATTAGGTCTCTACCCAGTCTATACTACAAAGTTTAGGATAACAGATAGGTATCAACAGCAGGTTACAATAAACAGGCTATGCAGCAGAAATAGGATAACAGTAGTAGCAGCATATTCTAATGCAAGCATAAGAGAGAGAAGAATAGGCGATATCGATATGCTCAAAATGGGGGTGCTTGCCTGGAATTTCTGCGGCAAGGGTCTGGTCATCTGGGACGTAGTCGTACTCCGGAGCTGCGTCTGTCTCGGGAGCAATGTCGACGTCGGGGTCTAACGAGAGAGGAGAGGGGGAGGAAACAAATGAATACACGGCAAAACAATGCAACACAGAGCATGCTATGCCTAAGACGCAGTGCAGGGTTGCCTAAAAATGCATCTAAGTCATTTTAGCTATTTTAGGATTAAAGTGGGATTTATTAACCGGTGGATGTGCACTATTCATATACCGGAATCAGGCTAAAAGTTATGGGTTCTCCTACGTAGAGGGTTCCGACATGAAAACAGACGACACGATCAGATTCGTCTCGTCGTTCTGAGCAACTTTCATGTATTAAGTTTTTTTATCCGAGTTACGGTTTATTTATTATGAATTTTCAAAGATTTTTTCATTTTCTGGAATTTATTTATTTAACAGAAAAGGAATTATGACGTCAGCATGATGCAATGACGACATCAGCAGTCAACTGGTCGGTTGACCAGGGTCAAACCTGACCTCTGGGTCCAGTGGGACCCACATGTCAGCCTCTGTTATAAACAGAGTTTATTTTAAACTAAACTAGATCTAATTAACTACTGGACCCCACCTGTCAGTGGCTAATTAACTTAATTTATTTATTTTTATTTATAAAACATTTTAGTTAATTAAAATGCGGTGGGGTCCGCATGTCAGTCTCACTGGGCAGCCCAGTCAGCAGTTGACTAGGTCAACCATGCAACTGGGTCCCGCAGGGCCCACTGGCAGTGACCCAGGGGCGGGGCCCACCGAGCCACATAAGTGGCCGGCGCCGGAGTTGCTCCGGTGGCCTCCCAAGGCAGCGAACTTGCCGGAGACGCTCGGAAAAACGCTACGGTGGGTCTTTTCGCGCGCAATCACTTGCGTTCGAACGAGCGGACGTCGCCGCATCGAATGGTGGTAGCGCCGTGGGCTGAGGTGGCCGGTGGCGACGACGGCGACGACCGCGGAGGACGGCCGGAATCGGGCGGCGACGGAATCGACGAAGCGAACGTGCTCGAGCCAAAAAAATTAGCCCAGGGGGCATCTACATGCGCAGGCGATCACGATGGGCGGCGCCACTTGACCATATGGTCATCGTAGGCTCGCCGGCGACGAGCTGTGGTGGTGGCGCGTTCGGGCGTTCGTCGCAACAGCAGCAGCAGCGCACACAAGGGCGAACTAGAGGGCGTGAAAGATGCTACGCAACGCGGCGAGCACGTTGGGCACCAGCCCGTGACCAAAGGGTCGACGGAAACACGCCGGTGACGTGCGCGGGCGGCGGCGCGTTCAAGTGCTGCGGAGGTAGTAGCTAGCGAGCATGCGAGAGCGGCCAGAGAGATGGGGAAGGAAGAGGGGTTCACCTCGCGGCACGCACGTTGGCCCGTGATGGATTAGGAGCAGCAAATCGACGACGAGGAGGAAGGGGATCGCCGACGTCCCGAGGAAGAAGACGACGCGGATCCGACGCTGTGCTGCCTCCCTGCTTGCGCTCGTGGACGAGGACAAGGCAGTCGACGACGGCGGAGCTGGTAGGCACGGTGGTGAGGCGAGGCGACGGCGGTGGCTACGTGAACGCGGCGACGCAGTCACGGTGGTGCTCGGGCGACGGTGAATCTGAGGGAGAGAGGGGAGGAGCGAGCGAGGGGAGAGGGAGGAGTGAACAGGGAGGACCAGGGGGGCGCACGAGGCCTCAGCCTTATCCCCTTGGCGAGCCGCGGCGTCGGTGGCCGTCTCGCTGTCGAGGCGCTGCCGGCGCGCGCGCGCTTGTCCATGGCGGTGGCGACACGTAGATGAAGGAGAGAGAGATGGGCCGGACCAGGCACTGTGCACTTGGGCCAGTGCACAGTGGCCTTTTTTCTTTTCTTTTATTTCTTTCTTCTGTTTTCTTTTTCTAGAGAGAGTTTTGAATTAAATGATATGTCAAATATTTTTGTGCAAATGTGAAACTTGATCACATAGGTACATTGCAATATCCAGCACTGCCACAAAAAGTTTGGGCATTTTTGGAACCCATTTGAAATCATTCAAAAATGATTAGGGCATTTAAGTGCTGTTTTGGCTCTGATCAAATGCATTAGGCCCATCTAGACTTGATGATGATGTTGTGTTCCTGAACAGCAAATAGTTTTGGATTATTTGCTATAAGGTGAACATTTTTCCCACAAGTTTTGAGCAACTTTATTTTGCACTTTGAATTTGAAGTGATTTTCAGCAAAGGGTTTGAACTGAATCTTTAATCAATGTGACTAAGCAATGCAAATGAGAATGACTTGGCATTATTAGCAGTTGATCACAGTGATGATTACACAGGGGTGTTACACCTGTCAACCCCGTCTCTCTCGATCTCGATCTACTAAGCCCCACAACTTGAAATCCAGTGGCGTGTTTAGATCGGAACCCAACCTAAACTCTATCGATAGATCCCTTTTATTTGACGGGACTATCGATCGATCTCCCTTTACTGCGCTCCGAGTTGTATTGGTATTGGAATCCGTAGCGGCACAAAGGGGGAGAGGTGTGTAGGGTGCAGAGGAGGCGGCGCGGGCTAAGGCCCAAAGAAGCGATGAGCCCGACAATGGAAAAAGACAAGCCGTTTTTACTTACCGGTGGCTACGGGGTAAATAACATCAACTCCGAGCCCAATTTGGATATTGGACGACAAAACCGAAGAAATTCAAACGCTTCAACTTTATTATTATGTATATATACTAGTAAAATGCCCGTGCGTTGCACCGGGAGAGAAAAAATCTCACACTTTTACTAAAAGAACAGAGTGCTCAAGGCAAGATAATTTGGCTGTTCAGTTGTGGTATAAAGGTAAAATAACTTTTGAGAATTCTCACGTGGAAACATTCGTCCTCATGCGTTACAAAAGATGAATGTTCCCATCTCTGATGCTCGCTTCCTCACGTAATTGTAAACTTGTCTTAATTCTTTATCAATAACAACATTCAAGGTCCATTCATATGAAACTTACCGCTAGTCTGCTATAAGGGCGTACTCAACAGATTTAATCACAATGTTTTCCATGCCTTAATAAATATAAGGGGTGAGAACCTTGTTTGCAAACGATCCTTTGTTGCCAGAAGTTATCAACTAAATACTGATTCGGATATTTTCATAAAGAGGGAACTCAGCTAAGTCATACATCAAACAGTCATATTTCTATACGGCAGTACATCAGTCACAGTGCTAAGTCCATGGAAGCAGATAACATAATAACCGGGTGATACGAGGCTTGGCATAGAGGAGGTCATAGGCGTCAAGCCACCAAGCCCAACCTTGACTGCTGCTCCTCCCTTTCTTCCTCTACTATTTTTTTCTGAACGGCCTTTCTTCCTGTACTCATTCGTTCAACTCCATGCTTTCCTGATCATCCTCTTCCTCTTATCACCAGCTAGGCATTTAACCAAACAGGGTAAATGCGGAAAGGTACATTCTACAAATCATGTCAATGAGATCTACATGGATCGATTGATCAAACAGTGAAAATCTGAGAAATCTAAATCTGAACTAACCAAAAAAATGCAAACAATCTTCAGGCTATGTAACTGTACCCACATGTTTGCTCCAAAGATTTGGTTATGGAAAGGAAAGAGAGTATAGCGGAGTTGGGTTGATGCCTAATGGGCGACCAATCACTCCTGCTACTCCAGCTTCCCGCCTCCTAGCTTGAATTGATGCTGCCACTATGTCCAGCAAGCATTCGCCGCCAAGATTCATGCATGTCTGCTTCGCGTACGCCAACACGCCCCGTCTTACCACCCATACGCTGCCGCCCATCCTGCCTTCTACACGCCCTTGCAGATTCAGCACAGGCCATGCTCACCTCAACGCGCCTCCGGTGGCAGGTTTGTTGTCGGGTTCAGCAATAGAAGCGGCATTAGAGTGAGGCTGTCAGAGCTCAGGGTACCGAGGGAGGATTCGTTGGATCGAGGCCGGACAGCGGGACGGGTGAGGCGCTGAAATCCAAGAGTAATTTCAGAGTGCTTCCTTATGAAGCACTCCGCTTGTAAAGTCTAATATGTTTGCCAACATTTTTTGAAGCCACCATGCTCATGGCACCAAATTTGTAAATGGGCTAACATCCTCTGCCAAAGTCTTTTTTGTTGTCTGCAGCAAATGTATTCTGGCAAATGATGCAAAGACAGTACGGTGCAGAATTCGGTTGCTGTTTCCTTTGGAGATGGAAAAATAAGTGGTGGGCCTCTTATCCCCATGGTAAGATGATTGGTTTTTGGTGAATAAAGTAAGCTATTTCCATTTGCTTACAGACTGTGTTTTTAAGGGAAGAGAAGTATGTCAAACATTCCAATAGTTCTCTACTCATCTTGCCGTGGAACAGGGAAAGCAATTTTTACTGAAGAAATAAGACCTGAACAAATTTGGGTATTGGAAAATTATTATAAGCAGATCTACAACATGCATGTCCATACATAGCCTATCTGCATTCATTTTTTCTCACTGCACACTATCAGTGCAGAGACCTGGCAGAGCCACAATTAGTCGCTATAGGAAGCAACTTGCCTACCAATGGCTCTTGACATTAACATGCCATGGCCGTAACTCTCGTATGCAAATATATGCAATACAACACTGCGATGCTACATCAGATTCCAGTATGTTCTCCAGGATTACCAATTTTTCAAAGAAAAAACCCGAAACAAAGGCATGTATCCTGATTAGCTGAAACATAATGCAAAATACATAAAAAACAAAGAAAGTAGTTGGTTTAATGCCTCCAGTTATATAGTTTCAGTTTTGCTACTCTGCTATGTTCAGGAAGTAAACATGGGTTCAGGAGATAAACTCATATGTTCAGAATAGATCCAACTGGAAAAGGCTTGTTGCACTTCAAATATATGTCGAAAAACACACATTATCCCTTGACCTTCAGGCTTTCTATGCATGAGGACTGACATTTTTTTGTAAGTCCTATAGTTAGTATGCCCAGTTTATATATCTATGATTTCTTATATGACTGAAATACTTTTTTCAAACTTCGTCTTTTGGCAGTGTGGTGCGGCCAACAAACGGGAAAAGAGGCACCACGGAGGGAGCTGAGCTCATCGACTCTGTGCTCGATGTCATCCGGAAGGAGGTGCAAAACTGTCACTGCATGTCTTCAAGGTCATTTTCTTTCTCTACTGTAGACCATTCTTTTCTAAATTATATATATGTGTCTGCTACTCCTAAGATAGTTGTTAAATCTGATCTACAGTTTCTAGAATATGTGGATGACTGAACCATGTCAAGATTTGGCCTCCTGTACGCTATCTTCTATTTCTAACCATAGAACACTAAGGTACTTTTGGAAAGCTATCGACGACCTCTAAAACTTTCACCACATAAAACTGCAAGGCAGAGAATATATTTTTCATTAGAATCTACAATGGCAATATATTTTCAGAAATATAAACACATGTACTTGCCAACCTATATTAAGAAGTTGACTGTTAGAGATTCATTTTATGCTTGCAAAGAGCCTTCCCAATAACCTATATATTGCTGGACATATTTTTAGAATAACCGAATCCTTTTCTTCATTTGGTTATAACAAATGTCTAAACAGATAAACAAATCTTATCTGGGTTAAGCATCAAGCAGAGTTATCCACTGAACTTTCTAGGTTTGGACAACCCGAGCTTTAAAAGCAAATTCTGGTCATCAATTTTCTTATGCCTAGATTTTGCAAATCTTCAAAGAAATCGAACAGAACTAATGGCAAAGACCATTTTTTCATGCTGGTAAACTTTTGTGAGTACATACATGCACAACTTCCTCTTACAAGTAACAACTCGGACACTTGCCTATGATATGAATTTGTGTAAGCTTAATTAGATGACTTCTTACATGATGGACCTTCCTGAATCTCTTAGGGTACATGAACGGATGTAAATATGTTGCAGCCACAGGGAATCCAAAATGCACAAATGAATTCTAAAATTTAACTATTAGTACCACTCCATGTCAAAAAATTAATCAACACCAAACTTACTGGGACATGCACTTGTGCAAGGTTAGCAGCACTTCCTGGTTGGTCAGGAGGCCCTGCATCAATCTATCTAAAAGATTAAGTGATTCCATACATATCAAAAGAGGATTTGTTAGTTGAGTATCATCATATTCACTCCTTTGAAATAAAATGCCTGCTACTCCAAAAATAGCATACCCTCTGTATCAATTGAAGAGATACTCTCAGGCGTACTGAACTGATGACATTGCAGAAAGTGCAGATTCAATCCTAAAAAAAATACTACAACCATTGGGGCGATACAGGTATGTAGTGTATGTATACAAAAAATCAGGGGTGAGTGAAAAAAAACAGATTAGTATATTGATTGAAGGGAAAAAGAAGAAATACCCGCAAGTCCTCAGCACTACTCACGGCAGTCACGAGCTCGCAGCTATCCATGCGTCAAAGGAGAGGGCAAGTGCAGCATGAGGTGCTTGCGTCCGGCAACATGCCGTCCTCCGTTAATCTGCTAGGCCAGGGTGGTGGTGCGTGGAGGGAAGCGAGCAGGGGAGCTTGAAGCGGCGGCGCACGGGATCAGTGGCGCACGGGGTGGCCTGGCAGCGGCTCTTAATGCTTGGATCCGCGGCCGAATTCCCGCACACTGCTACGCTTGATCTCGCCAGCGTGCGCATGAAGGGAGAGGGGCCGGGGGTAGACTTCGAGGCAGAGGCGTCCGGGTCGGCTTCACGTTGGGCATCTAGAGGAAAGGGGTGAAGTCTAAATCGATGGGGGCCAGGGACCGCATCCATTGGACCAGGGCGACGTCGATCCAGTAGTGGAAGGAGACGGAGGTGGTTAGGTTAGTGCGGCGAGGCGGCGAGTGGGCTGCGGCGGCGGCGGTGAGTGGGTTGAGGTGTGGCGGCGGCTCGGGGGAATCGCTCTAGCCTGGGCACACACGAGGGTTGAGGAGAGGAGGCAAATGTGTTTTTTACCTAGCGAACCGTGTGGGAGTTTAATGAGGAACTTCGGGGTTCAATTATCAGAAAACATAAGGATTTTCTCGCAAAACATGCATGACGGTGAACCCGACGAAAACAATGCGTGCTTTATTAGTAGGTAAAAGGTAAAGATAAAGATATAAAGTGCAAAAACCAAAATAAGTCAGCGATTGGTACAGGTACAGTGGCTAGTACTGTGTATTTTATTCCGAGAAGATGCCCGTAAATGACGTACGTACGCGAGGACGACGATGAAGGCCTTGTCAATCTCTCATACCCTGCAGGCTCGAAAGAGCCTCATGAAACCAAAGGTGACAGCCATGGTGGCCAGCTTGCCGCCAAGTTATAAAAGACTTATCATTGCAGGCAATCAAAGTTATGGACCAATTTTTTTGAAATGGCTACTATACCTCAAAGATTTGCTTGATGTAAGGCTTCTCTAGAGGCTTTGATACATGCATCCAGAGATCATTGCTCCAGGAACCAATGATATTCGAGCAAATTGCATAGTCAATAATCAATAATCTCACACACATGCTGGTCGAAATTTCTAAGCCACTGTAACAAAATTTGATAAACTTGCTAGTTCCATTTTAATTGTAGGGTCCGCCATATGTTAATCCAAAGAGAAGATTAAACTTGCTTCTGGTCTTAGGGCTTGAATAGATGTGCGAAAAGATCCTTGCAATTTCTAGAAGAGCCACAGGTCCACTTCCACTGCTGTCACTTCCCATGAAAAGCGCCTGAGAACATATGTATTATGAAAATATAAAAAATAATATCAAAGAAGATTCTTGGAATATTTTCTGGGTTACATACAAGTGCAACACCAAAAGTGTCATAGTCTGCAACTACGGCAATTGTTGGCATGGATGTGAATACACCATACACCATGTTCAGAGTTGATTTTTTTTTAGAAAAGCAGGATGCACCCCCGGCCTCTGCATCTGGACGATACATGCACCCATATTATTAATTATTCACAAAGACCATACAAGGTGATACGTCAATAAGACTAAAGCCACCATCTTGGCAACGCTGTTGCTACTCCTATCCCCTTGATGAAGGTGTGCCAAATGCCTGGACCTAATACGAAACAGACATCACACCAAAGCCTAACATCTAAAGCCGGGTGTCCCATCCAAGCCACTACCTGGATTGGGTCCCACACCGGTCCGGCACACTCCCAGTGAGCACAACACGTTGCAAGGGCCGTCACCTCCATCTTCCATCGGTCCATCCTCAGGGCAAAACTGATGCACCGACCTTGCCAGGCCTCTCTGCCATCAACGGCACCATGACGCCTGACAGCTTCCTTCTCCTGCGCGAGTCCATCCCTGCGCATCAGACGCCGAGTCTCCACTGCGCCATGCCGCCGAGACCCACCGTCGACGATACGGTTGATGCCACACTGCTCCACCTACATGCCATCTCGCGTCGACTCCGAACTACCAGCAACTCCACCACCCTGAGTAGTCCCCGGCCGACGCCTTCAGGAAGGAACACGACACCAAAGTGCCATCGTCGCCTAAATAGAGGAACAAAGGCTTTCGCCTGCGCTCATGGCAGAGGTGGGGGCGTAGGATCCACACCGAAGCCTCCAGGAAGGGAATCGGCGCCGAGGGCGTCGACTTTGGTGCGGCCGCCACGCCGGCCTGGAGTTTCCCCCGGATCCATGCCCACCCGCCAGATCCGTCCAGGCAGTATTGGCGTCGACCGTAGTCGCTATCGCAGCCAGCACGAACCGGAGTAGATCGAGTCGAAGACGACACCTCCCATGGAACTCCGGTCGGCCGTCGAGGAGCCACCGTAGCGTCGCCGCCTCCACGTCGCCCACGCAGCCGTGGAAGGCCCCCTATCTGCACCCGCGGGTGCCGCCTGCCAGGCAGGCCGCACCGCGCGCCACCGATCGAGGCCACCGCCCCGAGATCCGATCTGCCAACCGCCATCGCGCCATGAGAGCCAGATCCCCACGCCTGCGTCCGCGCACCGCACGCGCTCCCGCGCGCCGTACACACTCGCCGCGCAGCCCCAGCTCAAGCTCGCCACGGCGGCCACGTGCTCCCATGGCGGACGCCCCGCAACGCCCGAGCACCGTGAGAGGGAGAACCGGAGTGCCCCGCCGCCGCCGACGCTGCGCGGGCTTTGCCTGGCGGCGCCTGCTGGCGGCGGCGAGGGGAGGGAGATCTGGCGAGGAGGGAGCTCGCCCGACGGCTAGGGTTCCGCCCGGGTCGCCCGCTGGGTGGGTGACACGGGGGACTTCAAAAAATTGGGGGAGCATGATAAACCTGCTCCAGAATAACACACCCATGTGGCATTAAAATGTCTTTTTTTGCTTGCCATTATTGTTAATAAATAGAGCCAAACAGAAGATATTATATTGCTAATCAAAGCATGTTATTCACATAGGCCACAGGCTCTTCATAGAAGTAGACGATACATACATGATCTAAGGAGCGACAAGTCTATCATACCAATGGTGAGCAGAGTGGCTTCTTCAGCAGGCGTTCCGTCTCGTTGGCATCCGGCTTCTGCCACTGCATGACATGGAGGTACACATAGTTCTCCGTCTTCTCGAAGTTCCATGTCACTTGCTCCCTCCTGAATCCCAGGAACAAGTTCATGTCCACGTACAGCCCCCATCCAACCTATACACAAACATACAGAGAAAGAAACAATTCACGTTATAATTTCTTTAGCGGTAATCAATGATTGTGACCATAGTTAACAACAAAGAAGATGTAATCAGTGAACATAAGCATGGACCAATCTTTTAGTAGATTCTTCTTTTTAGTGAACACCATACGGGCAAGTTCCTGGATTGCAATAACACCACAGCAGGAAAATATGATAAACAAATGGCACAACTAATTGGTCATTTCACAAAAGATCAGCCAAATACGACATTTTCCTTCATATAGGAATCCAAACCATCCATAGGACACATACAACCAATATAACAAATTGCTAGAGTAGATGTACAATCATGTTGTTGGTCAAAAGTCTGAAGAAACAAATTGCAGTTGGGGACTCACCTTGTAGCTGCAGGCTAGCGTATCTTGGCGACGAGGCAGTGACTGTGGGCTTGGAGGGCCCGTCCGTCGCGCCGGCTTCGCTCTGCTCTGCTTGCGATTGCCGCCGTATCCGCTCCCGTGACACGCTGATCTGCCGTCGACCGCTGCTGCTCCTCCACAGCCAGCCGCCGCAGCTCTAGGCAGTGTTGCTTCCACGAGCCCGTTGGCCACTGTTGCTCCTCCGACGCCCGCATCCAGTCATTGCTGCTCTCCTCGAGCGGTTGCCTGTGCGTACCTGTGCAGGCGAGGGAGAGAGGGAGAGACGTGTGTGGGGTTTCATGTGGGCCAAGGCCACGAGCAAGGATTGGGCGGCGGCGGTAACTCTGGCCGCCACTCGGGGGAGGAAACGAGAGAGAGAGTGAAATCGAGGAGACGAGCAGAGGGAGCAGAGGATCGAAGACTCAACGCGCTTTCACCCTTTTTCTTTTCCTATACGGCATAGTAAAAATCGACGTGGCATAGCCCAATGTCCACGCTTTGTTTCTCAGTTGATGGATGTAAATTTGAGGAGCGCCTTTTGTTGTGTGCTGCTGTGGGTATCTTAAAATAGGTTTTCGCCCTCCTTTATAAATAAAGCAACCATCAAAGAAGTACATTATCTAATGATACAAGATGGTGATGTAGCCCTCTTACAAAGCCGATCCTGAGATATCCGGCACACATAGAATGCACGCGACTACGTTACCAACAACAAGCACCAGACGAACTAAACACCCCCACGCTACAACCTAGCACACCCAGGCTCCATGACAATGCCCCCAAGAGGGAGAACGGCGCAGAGCATCGCCGCTGCCGAGTCAACATGGGACAAAGGTCTTCACCCGGAGCCCTGACACGGAGAGAAGAACCACAACAACGTGTTCAAGAAGAGAGTGCCACCCATGAGTGTCGTCGTCGGCGCCAAAGCACGGCGTTTTCGCTCAGCAATTCAATCGTGCCACCATCAGGCCACCAGGAGGAGCGCGATGATGCCAGACCTCCCGATCCGGATTAGGACGCCGCCCCTCCGACAGAGGGCACGTCCGAGCTACCTGCCGCAACACCTCCCGTTGCCCACACAACCCGGGAGGAGAGCCACCATCACCGCAATGATGCCCGCCGAAGAGCAACCATGCGGACCTCCATCTGGGGCCGCCGCCCCAACCTTATTCCTTAGTACATCAAAACTTTAGCCAAAACTTGAAAACTTCACAACACAAAACTCAATAGAAAACTTATGAGATCCGTTAGTATAATAAAATAAATCTCCACTTTTAGGTACTGTTGTAAACTCATTCCAATTTTATATTGGCATTATATCTACTGTATTCTAACTTCACCATGGTTCATACCCCCCGATACTACCCATAGATTCATCAAAATAAGTGATCAACACAATGAAAACAGAATCTGTCAAAACAAGAACAGTCTATAGAAACCCGAGTTAAGCTCCTACTTCTGTAATTCCAAAAATTCTGAAAAATTAGGACAACGTAGGAAATATGCATATCAATATTGTGTAAAACATTCAGAATTTTTCCATGTTCTAGGAAATTTTAATAATTCATCTACTGGACGCAAAAGTTTCTATTTTTTCTCAGAATCAAATCAACGATCTTCCAAATCATCCCAAAGGTCTTACTTGGCACAAAAACTAATTAAAACACTAAAACACAATCATAACAGAAGTATAATTGCATATACTCATGAAAACATAAAATATAAATATTGGGTTATCTCCCAACAAGCGCTTTTCTTTAAAGCCTTTTAGCTAGGCGTTGATAATTTTAATGATGCTCACATGAAATATAACAATTGAAACACGAAGAGAGCATCATGTAGAATGTGAAAAACAAGTTTAAGTCTAACATACTTCCTATGCATAGGCATTTTATAAGCAAACAAATTATCAAGACAAGCAAACACTAGCATATGCAAGGAAGAAGAAAGAAACAATAGCAAACTCAACATAACGAGAGGTAATTTAGTAACATGAAAATTTCTACAACCATATTTTCGTCTCTCATAATAATTACGTGTAGGATCATAATCAAATTCAACAATATAGCTATCATATAAAATTTTCTCTTCGTGATCCACATGCATAAACGTTTTATAATCTTCCAAGATAGTGGGATTAACATCAACTAAAGTCATGACCTCTTCAAACCCACTTTTATCAAAAAAATTCATAAGATTGAACACTCTCCAAATATGTGGGATTATTTTTACCTAGAGTTGAGACTCTTCTGAACCCACTTTCAATATTATCGCAAACATATTCACCATGAGACTTAAATAAATTTTCAAGATCATAGGAAGCATTATCACCCCAATCATGATCATTACAATAAGTAGTGGACATAGCAAAATTAGAATCCCCAAAGCTTGGGATTTTGCATATTATTAGCACAATTGACATTAATAGAATTTATAATAACATCATTGTAATCATGCTTTTCATTCAAGGAGCTACCATGAATCACTTTATAAATTTCTTCTTTTAGCACTTCATCACAATTTTCAGATTCACGAATTTCAAGCAAAACTTCACAAAAATAATCTAGTACACTCAATTCACTAGCAATTGGTTCATCATAGTTGGATCTTTTAAAAAGATTATCAAGTGGATGAGGATCCATAAACTTTTTGCTTCTGATTTGGAATAAATATGCAATTATGCCAGCGAACAAGCAAACAACCCAAGTAAGACATAAAGGCAAACAGAAAGAAGGCAAATAAAAAGGAAAATATTTTTGTATTTTTTTGAAAAAGTTTTAGAAGTGGGGGAGAGGAAAATGGCAAATAATGTTAATGCAAGAGATGAGAGTTTATGATGGGTACTTGGTAGGCTTGATGTAGATCCTTCCCGGCAACGGCGCCAAAAAATCTCCTGCTACTTCTTGAGCTTGCGTTGCTTTTCCCTTGAAGAGGGAAGGGTGATGCAGGAAAGTAGAGATAAGTATTTCCCTTAGTTGAGAACCAAGGTATCAATCCAGTAGGTGGAACACACAAGTTCCAATAGTTGCACCTACACAAACAAACAAATACTTGCACCCAACACGATAAAGGGGTTGCCAATCCCTTCACGGTTACTTGCAAGGATGAGATCTGATAGAGATAGATATAAAAGATAAGTAAAAGTACAAAATAAAGTAAAGGTAAATAAATTGCAGCAAGGTATTTTTGGGTTTTTTGTTTTATAGATCTGAAAATAATATGATAAAAGATAGACCCGGGGCCATAGTTTTCACTAGAGGCTTTCACTCTTGAAAGAACGCATACGGTGGGTAAACAAATTATTGTTGAGCAACTGATACAAAAGCGCAAAGTTATGATGATATCTAGGGCAATGATCATGAATATAGGCATCATATCTGTGACAAGTAGACCGACTCCTGCCTGCATCTACTACTATTACTCCACTCATCGACCGCTATCCAGCATGCATCTAGTGTATTAAGTTAACAAGAATGGAGTAACGCCTTAAGCAAGATGACATGATGTAGATGGATAGACCCAATCAATATGAACAAACCCCACATTTTTATCCTTAATGGCAACAATACAAATACGTGTCATGTCCCTTTCTGTCACTAGGAATAAGCACCGCAAGATTGAACCCATTACAAAGCACCTCTCCCATGGCAAGAAAAATCTATCTAGTTGGCCAAACCAAATCAATAGATCGGAGAGAAATACAAAGCTATCTTAATCATGCATAAAAGAGTTCAGACAATACTCAAATAATATTCATAGATAATCTGATCATAAATCCACAATTTATCGGATCTCAACAAAGGCACCGCAAAAGAAGATTACATCGAATAGATCTCCAAGAACATCGAGGAGAACATTGTATTGAAGATCAAAGAAAGAGAAGAAGTCATCTAGCTAGTAGCTATGGACCCGTAGGTCTATGGTAAACTACTCACACATCATCGGAAGGGCAGCAAGGTTGATGTAGAAGCGCTCCGTGGTCGATTCCCCCTCCCGCAGAGTACCGAAAAAGGTCCCCAGATGGGATCTCACGAAGACAGAAACTTGCGGCGGCGAAAAAGTATTTTTAGTGTGCCCTCTGGTCTATGGGGAATATTTGGGTATTTATAGAAGAAGAATTAGGGTTAGAGGAGCCTCAAGGGGCCCACAAGATTGGAGGGCGAGTCCTCCCTGGGGCGCGCCCTGTGAGCTTGTCGCTAATATGTGGCCTCCCGACCTCCTCCCGAAGGTTCCTGGGTGTCTTGTGGTCCAAGAAAAACATTCGAAAAGTTTCATTCCATTTGGACTCCGTTTGGTATTGATTTTATGTAAAAGACAAAAAACAAGGCAAAAACAGCAACTGGCACTTGGCACTAGGTTAATAGGTTAGTCCCAAAAATTGATATAAACTAGCATAATAATGCATATAAAACATCCAAGATGGATAATATAATAGCATGGAACAATAAAAAATTATAGATACGTTGGAGACGTATCAGCCGCTCACATCACACCGCACCCAACCACGGTGGGAAGAGAGACGACACTCCATCCACTCCTAGCCCGGCATTGATACGTCCATTTTGCATCATGTTTTCCTACTATTATTTATAATGTTTTTATGCATAATAATGCTTTTTGGAGTATTTATAATGCCTTTTCTCTCATATTATGCAAGGTTTACACAAAGAGGGAGAATGCCGGCAGCTGGAATTCTGGACCTGGAAAAGCTACGTCAGAGTTACCTATTCTGCACATCTCCAAATGAGCTGAAAATTTACGGAGAATTGTTTTGGAATATATGAAGAATATTGGAGCAAATAAATACCAGAGGGGGCCCACCAGGTGGGCACAACCCACCTGGGCGCGCCAGGGAGCCCAGGCGCGCCCTGGTGGGTTGTGCCCTCCTCGGCCCACCTCCGGTGCACCTCTTCTGGTATATAAGTCATTTTGACCTAAAAAAATAAGGAGAGGACTTTCGGGACGAAGCACCACCGCCTCGAGGCGGAACTTGGGCAAAAGCACTTTTGCCCTCCGGCGGAGCGATTTTGTCGGGGGAACTTCCCTCCCGAAGGGGGAAATCATCTCCATCGTCATCACCAACAACTCTCCCATCTTTGGGAGGGCCATCTCCATCAACATCTTCAACAGCACCATCTCCTCTCAAACCCTAGTTCATCTCGTGTGTTCAATCTTTGTACCGGAACCTTAGATTGGTACTTGTGGGTGACTAGTAGTATTGATTACATCTTGTAGTTGATTACTATATGGTTTATTTGGTGGAAGATTATATGTTCAGATCCATTATGCTATTTAATACCCCTCTGATCTTGAGGATGATTATCATTTGTGAGTAGTTACTTTTGTTCTTGAGGTCACGGGAGAAGTCATGTTGCAAGTAATTATGTGAACTTGATATGTGTTCGATATTTTGATGATATGTATGTTGTGATTCCCTTAGTGGTGTCATATGAACGTCGACTACATGGCACTTCACCATATTTGGGCCTAAGGGAATGCATTGTGGAGTAGTTATTAGATGATGGGTTGCTAGAGTGACAGAAGCTTAAACCCTAGTTTATGCGCTATTTCATAAGGGGCTGATTTGGATCCAAAAGTTTAATGCTATGGTTAGATTTTATCTTAATACTTTTCTCGTAGTTGCGGATGCTTGCGAGGGGGTTAATCATAAGTAGAAGGTTTGTTCAAGTAAGAACAGCACCTAAGCACCGGTCCACCCACATATCAAATTATCAAAGTAACGAACACGAATCAAACCAACATGATGAAAGTGATATGATGAAATTCCCGTGTACCCTCAAGAACGCCTTGCTTATCATAAGAGACCATTTTGGCCTGCCCTTTGCAACAAAAGGATTGGGCTACCTTGCTGCATATTATTTACCATTACTGTTACTTGCTCGTTACAAATTATCTTGCTATCAAACTACTTGTTATCGACTATTTCAGTGCTTGGAGAAAATACCTTGCTGAAAACCATTTGTCATTTCCTTCTGCTCCTCGTTGGGTTCAACACTCTTACTTATCGAAAGGACTACAATCGATCCCCTATACTTGTGGGTCATCAAGGCTCTTTTCTGGCGCCGTTGCCGGGGAGTGAAGCGCTCTTGGTAAGGGAAAAATATTACTACATGTTGAAATTTATTGTCACTTGTTACTATGGAGAATCATCATTTGAGGGGTTTGTTCGGGGTATCTTCACCTCGACCGAAACCACAATTAGCTACCCCTCAACCTACTGCACCTACTAAAAATATTGGTTATGAAATTCCTTAGGGTATGATAGAACAACTGCTAGTTAATCCTTATGCAGGAGATTGAACCAAACATCCTGATATGCACTTGATATATGTGGATGAAATTTGTGGATTATTTAAGCTTGCAGGTTTGCCCGGAGATGAAGCTAAGAAGAAGGTTTTCCCTTTATCCTTGAAGGGAAAAGCATTGGCATGGTATAGGCTATGCGATGATATTGGATCTTGGAACTAGAATCGATTGAAATTGGAATTTCACCAAAAAATTTATCCTATGCATCTAGTTCATCGTGATCGGAATTATATATATATAATTTTTGGCCTCATGAAGGAGAAAGTATCGCTCTAGCTTGGGGGAGGCTTAAGTCAATGTTATATTCATGCCCCAATCATGAGCTCTCGAGAGAAATTATCATTCAGAATTTTTATGCTCGGCTTTCTCGTGATGATCAATCCATGCTCGATACTTCTTGTACTGGTTCTTTTATGAAGAAGACCATTGAATTCAGGTGGGATCTTTTGGAAAGAATTAAACGCAACTCTGAAGATTGGGAACTCGACGAAGGTAAAGAGTCAGGTATTAAGCTTGAATTTGATTGTGTTAAATCTTTTATGAATACCGATGCTTTTCACAAGTTTAGCACTAAATATGGACTTGACTCTGAGATTGTAGCCTCTTTTTGTGAATCATTTGCTACTCATGTTGATCTCCCTAAGGAGAAGTGGTTCAAATATCACCCACCTACTAAAGTAGAAATTAAAGAACCGGTCATAGCTAAAGATGAAACTATTATTTACAATGTTGACCCAGTTGTTCCTACTGCTTATATTGAAAAACCACCTTTCCCTGTTTGGATAAAGGAACATGCTAAGGTTTCAACTGTGGTTCGCAAAGGTAATATTAGAGCACCTAAACCTGCTGAACAAATTAAAGTAGAACCTAGTGTTGCTATGGTTAAAGATCTCTTGGTAGAAAATATTGATGGGCATGTTATTTACTTCTGTGATGAAGCTGCTAGAATTGCCAAACCCGATGAAAAAGATAAACATAGACCTGTTGTTCGCATGCCTGTTGTCTCAGTTAAAATAGGAGATCATTGTTATCATGGTTTATGTGACTTTGGTGCTAGGGTGAGTGCTATTTCCTTTACCTTATACCAAGAAATTATGAATGAAATAGCACCCGCTGAAATAGAAGACATAGATGTCACTATTAAACTTGCTAATAGAGACACCATCACACCACTTGGGATTGTTAGAGATGTTGAAGTCTTGTGTGGGAAAATAAAATACCCCACTGATTTTCTAGTTCTTAATTCCGCACAAGATGAGTTCTGTCCCATTATCTTTGGTAGACCTTTCTTGAACACTGTCAATGCCACTATAGATTGTCATAAACAAACTGTCAGTGTTAGCTTTGGTGATGAGTCTCATGAATTTAATTTTTCCAAGTTTAATAGACAACCTCATAAGAAAGAATTACCTAGTAAGGATGAAATAATTGGTCTTGCTTCTATTGTCGTGCCTCCTACAGATCCACTAGAACAATATTTGCTAGACCATGAAAATGATATGCACATGCATGAAAGAAATGAAATAGATAAGATTTTCTTCGAACAATGACCTCTGTTAAAACACAATTTGCCTATTGAAACTCTAGGAGTTCCTCCTCCACCTGAAGGTGATCCTGTGTTTGAATTAAAAGAATTGCCTGACACTTTGAAGTATGCTTATCTTGATGAGAAAAAGATATATCATGTTATTATTAGTGCTAACCTTTCAGAACATGAAGAAGAAAGATTACTGAAAATTCTGAAGAAGCACCGAGCTGCTATTGGATATACTCTTGATGATCTTAAGGGCATTAGTCCCACTCTCTGCCTGCACAAGATTAATATGGAGCCTGATGCTAAACCCGTTGTTGATCATCAACGATGTTTGAATCCTAAGATGAAAGAAGTGGTAAGAACTGAAATATTAAAGCTTCTAGAAGCAGGTATAACCTATCCGATAGCTGATAGTAGATGGGTAAGTCACGTTCATTGTGTCCCTAAGAAGGGAGGTATTACCGTTGTTCCTAATGATAAAAATGAACTTATCCCACAAAGAATTGTTACTGGCTATAGAATGGTAATTGATTTTAGAAAATTAAATAAAGCAACTAGAAAAGATCACTACCCCTTGTCTTTAATTGATCAAATGCTAGAAAGATTATCAAAGCACACACACTTTTGCTACCTAGATGGATATTCTAGTTTTTCTTACATACCTATTTCACAACCTGATCAAGAGAAAACCACCTTTACTTGCCCTTTCGGATCTTATGCTTATAGACGTATGCCTTTTGGTTTATGCAATGCACCTGCTACCTTTCAAAGATGTATGACTGCTATATTCTTTAATTTTTGTGAAAAAATTGTTGAGGTTTTCGTGGATGATTTTTCTGTTTATGGAACTTCTTTTGATGATTGCTTGAGCAACCTTGATCGAGTTTTGCAGAGATGTGAGCAAACTAATCTTGTCTTTAATTGGGAGAAGTGCCACTTTATGGTTAATGAAGGTATTGTCTTGGGACATAAAATTTCTGAACGAGGTATTGAGTTGGATAAAGCTAAAGTTGATACAATTGAGAAAATGCCATGTCCTAAAGATATTAAAGGTATTCGTAGTTTTCTCGGTCATGCTGGTTTCTATAGGAGGTTTATTAAAGACATCTCTAAAATTCCTAGGCCTCTTACAAATCTTTTACAAAAGGATGTTCCATTTGTTTTTTATGATGATTGTGTAGAAGCCTTTGAAATACTTAAGAAAGCCTTAACTTCTGCACCTATTGTTCAATCGCCTGATTGGAACTTGCCTTTTGAAATTATGTGTGATTCTAGTGATTATGCTGTTGGTGCTATTCTAGGACAAAGAGTTGATAAGAAATTAAATGTTATCCATTATGCTAGCAAAACTCTAGACAGTGCCCAAAGAAATTATGCTACTACTGAAAAAGAATTTTTAGCAGTTGTGTTTGCTTGTGATAAATTCAGATCTTACATTGTTGATTCTAAAGTAATTGTTCACACCGATCATGCTGCTATTAAATATCTTATGGAAAAGAAAGATGCTAAACCTAGACTCATTAGGTGGATTCTCTTGCTACAAGAATTTGATTTACATATAACTGATAGAAAAGGAGCTGAGAACCCCGTAGCTGATAACTTATCTAGGTTAGAAAATATCCTTGATGACCCACAACCTATTGATGATAGCTTTAATGATGAACAACTAGCTGCAATGAATGTTTCTCATAATACTCCTTGGTATGTTGACTATGCTAATTATATTGTTGCTAAGTACATACCACCTAGTTTCACATACCAACAAAATAAAAAGTTCTTCTATGATTTAAGACATTACTTTTGGGATGACCCACATCTTTATTAAGAAGGAGTAGATGGTATTATTAGATGTTGTGTACCTGAGCATGAATAGGAACAAATCCTACGAAAATGTCACTCCGAATCTTATGGAGGACATTGATAACCCACAAGTATAGGGGATCGCAACAGTTTTCGAGGGTAGAGTATTCAACCCAAATTTATAGATTCGACACAAGGGGAGCCAAAGAATATTTGCAAGTATTAGCAGCTGAGTTGTCAATTCAACCACACCTGGAGATTAATTATCTACAGCACAGTGATCAGTAGCAAAGTAGTATGATAGTTTTGATAATAGTAGCGGTAGCAATAGTAACGGTAACAGTGATAGCAGTGATTTTGTAGCAAGTGCAACAGTAACAGCAGTAGTAACTTAGCAAGATCAATATGTAGGAAAATCGTAGGCATTGGAACGGTAATTTGTTGGATGATATTCATCATGTGACAGTCATAACCTAGGGCGATACGGCA
This sequence comes from Thinopyrum elongatum, assembly GCA_011799875.1. NCBI lineage: Eukaryota > Viridiplantae > Streptophyta > Magnoliopsida > Poales > Poaceae > Thinopyrum > Thinopyrum elongatum. Next base: position 588,854,600 of record CM022298.1, read on the forward strand.
CTAGCTCCAGTTAATAAATATAATGTAGGCATGTATTCCGTAAATAGTCATACGTGCTTATGGAAAGAACTTGCATGACATCTTTTGTCCTACCCTCCCGTGGCAGCGGGGTCCTATTTGAAACTAAGGGATATTAAGGCCTCCTTTTAATAGAGAACCGGAACAAAGCATTAACACACGGTGAATACATGAACTCCTCAAACTACGGTCATCACCGAGAAGTATCCCGACTATTGTCACTCCAGGGTTGCCGGATCATAACACGTAGTAGGTGACTATAACTTGCAAGATCGAATCTAGAACATAGATATAATGGTGATAGCATAAATGGTTCAGATCTGAAATCATGGCACCCGGGCCCAAAGTGACAAGCATTAAGCATGGCAAAGTCATAGCAATATCAATCTCAGAACATAATGGATACTAGGGATCAAGCCCTAACAAAACTAACTCGACTACATGATGAATCTCATCCAACTCCTCACCGACCAGCGAGCCTACGAAGGAATTACTCACTCCCGGTGGGGAGCATCATGGAATTGGCGATGGAGAAGGGTTGGTGATGACGAAGATCGAAGATCCCCCTCTCCGGAGCCCCAAACGGATTCCAGATCTGGCCTCCCGATGAAGAACAGGAGGCGGCGACGGCTCCATCTCGTGAAACGCAATAATTGTTCCTCCTTGATTTTTTTCTGGAAATATGTGATTTTATAGCGTCGGTTTCAAGGTCTGCGGGGCCACCACGTGGGGACAACCCACCTGTGCGCGCCTGGATGGGGGGGGGGCGCACCCTGGTGAATGCATTGGAAACTAAGGGATATTAAGGCCTCCTTTTAATAGAGAACCGGAACAAATCATTAACACACGGTGAATACATGAACTCCTCAAACTACGGTTATCACCGGGAGTGGTCCCGACTATTGTCACTCCGGGGTTGCCGGATCATAACACGTAGCAGGTGACTATAACTTGCAAGATCGGATCTAGAACATAGATATAATGGTGATAACATAAACGGTTCAGATCTGAAATCATTGCACCCGGGCCCAAAGTGACAAGCATTAAGCATGGCAAAGTCATAGCAACATCAATCTCAGAACATAATGGATACTAGGGATCAAGCCCTAACACAACTAACTCGATTACATGATGAATCTCATCCAACTCCTCACTGACAAACGAGCCTATGAAGGAATTACTCACTCCCGGTGGGGAGCATCATGGAATTGGCGATGGAGAAGGGTTGGTGATGACGAAGATCGAAGATCCCCCTCTCTGGAGCCCCAAACGGACTCCAGATCTGGCCTCCCAATGAAGAACAGGAGGTGGCGGCGGCTCCATGTCGCGAAACACGATAATTGTTTCTCCCTTATTTTTTTCTGGAAATATAGGATTTTATAGAGTCGGTTTCAGGGTCTGCAGGGCCACCAGGTGGGGACAACCCACCTGGGCGCGCCTGGAGGGGGTGGCGCGCCCTGGTGGGTTGTGCCCACCCAGGTGCCCCCCTTCGGTGGTTCTTGGCTCCAGAAATTATCTTTTATTGTATAAAAAATTCTCGCAAAGTTCCGTTCCATTCCGAGAACTTTTATTTCTGCACAAAAACAACACCATGGTAGTTCTGCTGAAAACAGCGTCAGTCCGGGTTAGTTTCATTCAAATCATGCAAATTAGAGTCCAAAACATGAGGAAAAGCGTTAGGAAAAGTAGATACGTTGGAGACGTATCAACTCCCCCAAGCTTAAACCTTTGCTTGTCCTCAAGCAATTCTGTTGATAAACTGAAAGTGAAAAAGAAAAACTGTTACGAACTCTTTTACTCTTGTGTGTATAAATAAGCTTAAACAGCACCCAGGTTTTCAGCCAATATTATAACTAACCATGTCGACAATAACTCTTAAAAATTATATTAACTCATATCAATGACATAATCAACTAGTGAGCAATAATAAGATACCTCAAACAGCAACACATTGTCAAAACAACCATGATATAATATGACAATAGTGGTATCTCGCTAGCCCTTTCTGAGACTGCAAAACATAAATGCAGAGCACCTCCAAAGTTCAAGCAGCGACTAAACATTGTAATTCATGGTAGAAAAGATCCAGTCATGATGCACCCAACATTAGCTACACACAATGCATCAACATGACAGCAGTGCTCTTAGGTTCTGGCGCTTATTTTAGAAGGTGATGACACAACATAAAAGTAAATAGATAGTCCCTTCGCAGAGGGAAGCAGTGATTTGCAGAGGTGCCAGAGCTCAAGTTTTTTTAAAATAGAAGTAAATGAAATTTTGAGGCATGCACCCTTCTTGTTTACTTCGCGACCATCAGGTAATCAGTATCTTCCATGCTAAACACATTAGTGGCGGTTCCCAAGCGATAAAACTAAAGATTTACTCCCCCTCCACCAACAAACACACTCCACGGCTAGCCGAATCCACGGGTACCGTCCATACCAACATCAGTCCTGGGGGAGTTTTTTTAATTATTTGCAGTTTTTGAATTCGGGACTGGGAATCCCTATTACCGCCCCTTTCTCGTGCAATGGTGAGTGAATAAACACTCATCCTGAGAATAACTCGCTTAGCATGAAAGATACCGACTACCACCTGTCGTTCCATGAATGATCTAGGCACACAAAAAGGATATTTATTTGAAGTTTTTAGAGGTGGCACATGCAATTTTACTTAGGACGGCAGGGTAATACCACATATAGGTAGGTATGGTGGACTCATCTGGAATAACTTGGGTTCAAGGTTTTTGATGTACAAGCAGAATTCCCACTTAGTACAGGCGAAGGCTAGCAAATAGGTTGAGAAGCGGCCAGCTAGAGAGCAACAACGGTCATGAACATGCATTATGCATAAGTAAGATTGGACACTAGCATGAGTTGGATATGAACACCATGAACATAAATATCATCGAGGCTATGTTGGTTTTCATTCAACTACATGCATGAACATGTGCCAAGTCAAGCCACTCGAACATTCAGAGGAGGATACATATCATCATACTACATCACAATCATTTTAATGCAATGTTGGCATCTAAGATAAATCATTATACAATCCTAGCTACTTATGCATGGCATGAGAAACTATAATCTCTAATTGTCATTGCAAACATGTTTGATCATAATAGGCTGAATCATGGATACTAGGTTAAACATATTTACAAAAACAGAACAAGTCGAGTTCATACCCGTTTCTCTCTGCCACGGCCAGTTTGTCGAATATCGTCATTATTGGCTTTCACTTACATGACCGAACGATTTGAAAATAATAATAATGCAAGAGTGCCATGGACTAAGCTGGAATCTGCAAACATTTTTATTCAAAAGGAGAAGACAAGGTAAAATGGGTTCTTTGTTAGATTAATAAAATGCATATGAGAGCCACTCAACATTTTCATTGTGGTCTTCTCCTCGGGATGACTCAATAAAAGAAAAGAAGTTCAGAAAATCACACTGAAATATTTTTGGAGTTTTTGGTTTTCTGAAAGAAAGCAAATAAAAAAGTGAAAAACAAAAATGAGAAAACTATTTACACTGGAAAGCTCCCAACAAGCAAAAGAAGAACAAGGAAATCTTTTGAGTTTTCTTTTTAGTACTACAACAATTTAAACTAGGAAGAAAAATAAAAAAGAAGCAAGAAATATATTTTTGGATTTTCTCAAAGTTTTTCAATCACACAAGAAGAAAGCGAGAAAATAATTCTAACATGGATAATACAATGAAAAAGTGTGAACACCGACAACTGGAATGAAATGTGTGAACATAAATGTAATGTCGGTGGAAATACGTACTCCCCCAAGCTTAGGATTTTGGACTAACTTGGTAATCAGTCAGTAGCCTGCGTAATGGTCAGAGTGGTAGCTCACGGAGGCTCTCGGTGCGGATGCCTCATCCTGCCGTGCGGCCACAACCGCTGCGTTATGGGCTCGGGCCTCGCTCTCAAGAACAAAATATCTTCCCCTGTTGTGAACATTAAAGAGAGCAGGTGCAGGCAAATATGTGTCCACCACGGAGTCCTTATTAAACAACAATTTATAAGTGAAATTATGGGGTTCACCTCTAAGGATCTTATGACGTTTCATAGCATCAAAGTCTAGGTACTGTGTGGGTAAAATAGGATCGTAGGGCAGAGGTGAAACACCCAGCTCTCTTGCTAAGCGTGTGGCATAAATTCCACCATAAAAATATCCACTACCAGCGTTGTGTTGCAACCTACGTGCAACAATCGCTCCAAGGTTATAACTTCTGTCACCGGTGAGAGCCGTGCGTATGAGGCTCAAGTCTGGAGCACAAAGTGTACTACAATCTTGTTTGCCTACAATGCATTTTCCATTAAATAATGCGAAGTACTGGATTGCAGGAAAATGAATGCTCTTTATTCTACCTTGCGCCACTCCCCTAGTTTCACCACAGCAAAGACTAGTCAAGAATATCTCAAACTCAGACCTTGGCGGGTCATCAAATGAACCCCAAAATGGGATTTTGCAGTGGTGAGCAAATCTCTCTAAAGATATGGTAAATGGATTTTCATACAATTTAAATGACACCCTAGACTCACGGGGATGGAATTTAAATCCTTTGACAAATGATTCAATGAGAGTGAGATGCTGGTTGCACTTATCTGAAATGTAGGGACTGCGATCGGCATTGTGAACATATTGCTCAAATTCCTCCTTAATGCCCATACTTACCATATAATCATCGCATGGCCATAAGCATGTTTTGGTGGCGGCATCTCGTATGGAACTTTCACTCGGTTCAACATAAGACCGACGAGCGGAGCTGCTACTAGAAGATGCCTCCGAGATCTCCTCCTCCAAGAACTCCTTCCAAATAGGTTCATAATATTCGTGTATAATTTTCTGAAAATTTTTGGGTCACAAAAATCTGTTAACAAAACTTCACAAGATTGGTAGCAACCACTCATAGGGATGTATAGAGGCCATACCAAGCATTCAAACTACTTAGAACTCTAAGAATTCAACATGCAAGATCATCTACAGCAGCACCAAGAGTAGCTAATTATTCAAAATATAGACAACTAAAGCAAAAACTAATTGGACACACGGAGGAGTCACATACCAAGCAACAATCCCCCGAAACAGTTTTGGAAACGGAGCTTCGAGCAAAGAGATCGAAATCCGCGGGTTTGAGAGCAAGAAAATGAAAAAGAGAGCAATGGAGATTTTTTTTCTGGAGGTAAGTGAAGATGTGGGATGAAGAGATAAGTGAGGGGGCCCACGTGGGGACTACAACCCACCAGGGCGCGCCTGGGGGTCCTGGCGCACCCAGGTGGGTTGTGCCCACCTGGTGCACCTTCCTATGATATTATTTGTACCAGAAATTCTTAAATATTCAGAAAAAAATCGTACTAAATTTTCAGGGCATTCTGAGAACTTTTATTTTTGGGTCATTTTTATTGCATGGGAAAAATCAGAAAACAGACAAAACATGGCATTTTATTTTATTTAACTAATAGGAACAGAAAATAAAAGGTAGGGACAGAAGGTAATGCTCACTAAATTCATCAACTTCATATCTCTCAAAAATGATCCATTAATAAGGTTGATCAAGTCTTATTAACAACCACATTCGATTAGCATGAAACCGAAGAACTTTCGTAAATCACTAAGTTACCTCAACGGGGATATGAATGTCCCCAACAATAAGCATTTTATATTTCTTTTTAACAGTAGGTAGAGGTAGTTGAAAACTTCCAATAGTGATTGTCGGAGATTTTTCAATAACATTAATACCATTCACATGGAATTGTTTCTTCGAAAAGTGCACCGTATGCTCATTACCATTGATATGAAAAGTGACCTTGCTTTTATTGCAATCAATAACAGCCCCTGCAGTATTCAAGAAGGGTCTACCAAGGATAATCGACATGTTGTCGTCCTCGGGCATCTCAAGTATAACAAAGTCAGTCAAAATAGTAACATTAGCAACAACAATGGGCACATCCTCACAAATACCGATAGGTATGGCAGTTGATTTGTCAGCCATTTGCAAAGATATTTCAGTAGGTGTGAGTTTATTCAAATCAAGTCTTTTATATAAAGAGAAAGGCATAACACTAACACCAGCTCCCAAATCACATAAAGCAGTTTTCACATAATTCTTTTTTATGGAGCAAGGTATAGTTGGTATTCCCGGATCTCCAAGTTTTTTAGGTACTCCATCCTTAAAAGTGTAATTAGCAAGCATGGTGGAGATTTCAGCTTCTGGTATTTTTCTCTTATTAGTGATGATATCCTTCATGTACTTTGCATAAGGAGGCATTTTCAAGATATCAGTCAAGCAAGTACGCAAAAAGACTGGCCTCAGCATTTCAGCAAAGCGTTCAAATTCTTCATCATCTTTCTTTTTAGTTGACTTAGGTGGAAAGGGCATAGGTTTTTTAACCCACGGTTCCCTTTCTTTACCGTGTTTTCTAGCAACAAAGTCTCTTTTATCATATCTTTTATTCTTAGGTTGTGAGTTATCAAGATCAACTGCTGGTTCTATCTCAACATCATTGTCTGGTTCTTTATTATTTGTTTGAGTTTCTTCATGAACCTCATCATTATCTTTTTCATTATTAGAAGGTGAATATTCATTACCAGATTGAGTTTCAGCATTAGAAATAGAAACATCATTATCATTATCAGGAGGTTTCTCTACTGCAGTTCACTAGAGGCATGCAAAGTCCTATCATTTTTCTTCTTCTTTTTCTTTTTAGAAGGACTATGTGTATCGGTGTTAACCCTTTGAGAGTCTTGTTCAATTATTTTTGGGTGTCCCTCAGGATAAAGTGGTTCCTGAGTCATTTTACCTCCTCTAGTTGCAACTCTAACAGCAAAGTCATGTATGTTGTTATTCATTTCATCAAGCAATTCTCTTTGAGATTTAGCAACTTGTTCTAACTGGGTTTGTACCATAGAAGCATGCTTTCCCACACCTCTAACATCATTTGAGATTCTAAATAACAAGTCACTGAAGCAAGCAATCATGTCAGAATTGTATTTTAATTGTTTCATAACATTTGCATTGAAGTGATCTTGTTTTCTAATGTAGTTTTCAAACTAATAAAGGCATTGGCTAGGGTGCATATTGCGAGGATTATCATTATCATTGAATTTCATTAGAGAATTTACCTCTACCACCGCAGGTGGTGGTGGTGTATCAAGCCCATGTATTTCTTCAATGGAAGGTAAATTTTTGACATCCTCAGCTTTAATACCTTTTTCCTTCATAGATTTCTTTGCCTCCTGCATATCTTCGGGACTGAGATATAAAATACCCCTCTTCTTTGGAGTTGGCTTAGGCGGTGGTTTAGGAAGAGTCCAATCATCATAGTTTTTCAATATGTTATTCAATAATTCTTCAGCTTGTCCAATAGTTCGTTCCCTGAAAACACAACCAGCACAACTATCTAGGAAGTCCCTAGAAGCATCGGTTAGTCCATTATAGAAGATATCAAGTATTCCATTTTTCTTAAGAGGATGATCAGGCAAAGCATTAAGTAACTGACAAAGCCTCCCCCAAGCTTGTGGGAGACTCTCTTGTTCAATTTGCACAAAGTTAAATATTTCCTGTAAGGCAGCTTGTTTCTTATGAGCAGGAAAATATTTTTCAGAGAAGTAATAAATCATATCCTGGGGACTACGCACACAACTAGGAGCAAGAGTATTGTACCAAGCTTTAGCATCACCCTTTAATGAGAACAGAAATAATTTGAGAATATAGTAATAGCGAGTTTTCTCATCATGAGTAAAAAGGGTGGCTATGTCATTCAACTTAGTAAGATGTGCCACAACAGTCTCAGTTTCATAACCATGGAAAGGATCAGATTCAACCAAGGTAATTAACTCCGGGTCAACAGAGAATTCATAATCCTTATCATCAATAAAGATAGGTGAGGTAGCAAACTTAGGATCATATTGCATTCTAGCATTCAGAGATTTTTCTTTATACTTGCATAATAATTTCTCTAGATCATCTCTATCCTTACAAGCAAGAATATCTCTAGTTGTCTCCTCATTCATAACATAACCTTCCGGTACCTTAAGCAATTCATATCTAGGAGGGCTAGTTCTAGTAGGTGTTTCAAGATTTTCAGTTTCAAACTCATCATCAGATTCAACAACATCATGTTGTCTTACTCTAGCAATTTGTTCATCAAGAAATTCACCTAAAGGCACATCATCATCAAGCAAGGTACTAGCATCATCATAAGCATTCATAGCAGAAGTAGCATCATCAATAACTTGCGACATATCAGAAATAATAGCATGTGGTGGTGTTGCAAGTTTACTTATAACAGAAGGTGAATCTAAAGCAGAGCTAGATGGCAGTTCCTTACCTCCCCTCGTCTTAGAGGGAAAAATCTTAGTCTTAGCATCCTTCAGATTCTTCATAGTGAATAATTGATAATAATCCCAAGTGACTCAACAAATATAGCTATGCTCCCCGGCAACGGCGCCAGAAAAAGGTCTTGATAACCCACAAGTATAGGGGATCGCAACAGTTTTCGAGGGTAGAGTATTCAACCCAAATTTATAGATTTGACACAAGGGGAGCCAAAGAATATTTGCAAGTATTAGCAGCTGAGTTGTCAATTCAACCACACCTGGAGATTAATTATCTACAGCACAGTGATCAGTAGCAAAGTAGTATGATAGTTTTGATAATAGTAGCGGCAGCAATAGTAACGGTAACAGTGATAGCAGTGATTTTGTAGCAAGTGCAACAGTAACAGCAGTAGTAACTTAGCAAGATCAATATGTAGGAAAATCATAGGCATTGGATCAGTAATTTGTTGGATGATATTCATCATGTGACAGTCATAACCTAGGGCGATACGGCACTAGCTCCAGTTCATAAATATAATGTAGGCATGTATTCCGTAAATAGTCATACGTGCTTATGGAAAGAACTTGCATGACATCTTTCACTACTAGAAAAAAGGCTATAGCTAATATGGACATTAATGGCGCACCACGTATGTGGTGCGCCACTGCTATATGGCAGTGGCGCACCAGATATAGGTACGCCATTAGTGGCCATATCACTAATGGCGCACCACACCCACGGTGCGCCACTACTAACAATTTTTTTTTTCAAAACTAGTAATGGCGCACCAGGGGAAAGTGCGCCATTACTAGTTTTAACTAGTAATGGCGCACCACACCCTCTGTGTGCCACTACTAACAATTTTTTTAATTTTTTTTCAAAACTAGTAATGGCGCACCTGGGGATAGTGCGCCATTACTAGTTTTAACTAGTAATGGTGGCGCACCACACCCACGGTGCGCCACTACTAACAATTGTTTTTTTTTTTCAAAACTAGTAATGGTGCACCATACACCAGGTGCGCCATTAGTAACCCTGGTTACCAATGGCGCATTCTTAGGAGGTGCGCCATTGGTAACCTGAGAGCAGCTAGATATTTTGGACAGCCACCTACCACACTCACTTTCCCCACTTCATTCTCTCCACCTCTACCAAGCTTGGTCTCGGCTGCCTCCTCCTCCTCACCTCATTTGCACCATAGATTCACCCAAATTAAGTGGTTAAATTTCCTTTTTTTGATAGGTAAGTAAGGGGAAAGATTTCTTTATGTTCTAGATCTACTTTTTTCTCCCTCTCCAACAACGTGCACACTTTTTATGGCCTAGATCTATGTATGTTTGTGGTGTTGCATATGTTTGTGTTTGGAGGTACCAGTATTTGAAATGCGATAGTTGCCAATATTTTGCCGGAATGTTGATTCATTTCCGTTTCGACGAGAATTTGGCACTATGCATTCTTTTTGGTCCTATTTTTAGGCAAAGTCATGCCAAATTTTTTTTGGGTTCTAAAATATCGTTTTGCTCTACCCCGTAGGCGACCATGGTCCGCACGATGACCGAAGGCATCGTGAATAGGTTTTTGAGCTCCGCCAAGGCCGAGATGCTTCAAAAGAACGAGACGGAGATAAGATGTCCGTGTCGAAGATGCACGCTGAGGAGCCTTATGGACCCGGATTCCAGACAGGTGCGGGACCACCTGCTCGTGCGTGGTTTCATGGATGGCTATCGGTGGCAAGGTGATGAAGATGATTATGAAGTCGTCCATGGTGGCCGGGCAAGAAATAAGGAAGGGCAGCAAGACAATAGCGGCGAGGGCGGGCGAGAAGACGAAGAATCTCCAGGACATGATCACGAAGTAGATGCAGGACACAGTCATCATGTAGAAGATGCCGGACATGATGATGAGGAAGATCAAGACGAAGGGCATGATCATGAAGATGAAGATGCCGGAGCATAAGACGATGGACCATCGATGGGCTGGGTGCAGGACCCTCATATTCAAGAGTTGCTTCTCAAGCAGACGGGTAACGCAAGAGCTGCCACTCGAGAGAAAGCCAAGCTGGATCAACTGGAGATAGACGCGGTTACTCCATTGTATGAAGGATGCAGGCCCGAGGATACCCGCCTGAAAGTAACGCTCATGGCTCTGGAGATGAAGGTAAAACACAAAATGACCGACGCATGCTTCGACGAGAACATGTCATTCTGGCACGAACGTCTTCCCAAGGGGAACAAGTGCCCGACCAGTTTCGAGGAGGCGAAGAAAATCGTGTGTCCTCTGGATTTACCGCACGTGAAATACCATGTGTGCATGAACGATTGCATCATTTATCGGGACAAGCACGCAGAGTCTACCATATGTCCGGTGTGCGGCATCACTCGATACAAGAAGTGGAAGAAAGCTCCTCGAAAAGTGGTGTGGTACTTTCCGATCACTCCTCGTCTGCAGTGGTATTTTGCGGACCCTAAGCTAGCAAAGCTCCTGCGTTGGCACGTGGATAGGGAGGAGAAGAAGCGAGAAGATGACGGAAATGATCCGGAGATAAATAAAAAAGACAAGATGCTGAGTCACCCTAAGGATGCGAGCCAGTGGCAAGCGTTGAACTTCGAACACCCAGAATTTGGGGACGATCCAAGGAACATCGTGCTGGGCGCGAGCACCGATGGAGTCAATCCGTTTGGCAACCAGAGAAGCACACATAGCACCTGGCCTGTGTTTGTGTGGATGTACAACCTTCCCCCCTGTTTGTGCATGAAGAGGAAGTACATTCACATGAGTATGCTAATTGAAGGGCCGAAACAACCAGGGAACGACATCAATCTGTATCTGGGGTTGCTGAAAGAGGAGCTAGACACGCTGTGGAAAACGCTAGCCAATACGTGGGACGCCGCAGCGAAAGAATATTTCCCTATGAAAGTCGCACTGCTCACGACGATGCACGACTATCTCGGTTACGGATATGTCGCGGGGCAGGTGGTCCACGGATTTTGTGCATGCGTCAGGTGCATGGATGACACAACGTATCGCCAGCTAGATAGAGATCCCGGGTCTTCGAAAACCATGTTCATGGGACATCGAACGTGGCTTCGCGACGATGACGCATGCAGAAAACGTAAGGATCTGTTTGATGGTGAAACCGAACCCCGAAGACGCCCGCGTACGAGGAGCAGCGAGGAAATAGATGAGCTGTTGAAAAATTGGAAAGAGTGCCCACCGCCGGGAAAGAAGCGAAAGGCGCTAGAGCCGCTGCTGAAGGTATGGAAAACGAGGTCTGTTTTCTGGGACTTGCCGTACTGGAAGATCCTCCGTGTGCCTCACAGCCTTGATGTCATGCATATCACGAAGAACGTGTGCGAGAGTCTGCTTGGTACCCTGCTCAACATGCCAGAGAGGACCAAAGATGGGCCGAAAGTAAGGGCAGACTTGCAATCAATGGGCATCAGGGAGGAGCTTCACGCAAAACGCCCTAATGATGATGATGATGATGATGATGAGGCGAAGGACACGGAAAGTCATCGCAAAGGCAAAAAGGCCAAGAAGATCGAATATGACTGCCCTCCCGCGTGCTTCACTCTAAGTTAGGAGGAGATCGAGCAGTTTTTCACCTGCCTCGTAGGAGTAAAACTTCCTTACGGTTACGCGGGGAAGATAAGCAGATACCTAGACTCAGCGAAGCAGAAGTTTAGTGGGATGAAGTCTCACGACTGTCACGTGCTGATGACGCAGATACTTCCAGTTGCAATCCGTGGGATCATGGACGCGCACGTCCGTGAAACGCTATTTGGCCTATACAACTTTTTCGACTTCATCTCTCGGAAGTCGGTTGGCGTGAGGCAACTCAGAAGGCTACAGGAAGAGATCGTGGTGATACTATGCGAGCTTGAGATGTACTTCCCGCCCGCATTCTTCGATGTTATGGTGCATCTGCTGGTCCATATCGTGGAGGATATCATCCAACTCGGGCCGACGTTCCTGCACAGCATGATGCCGTTCGAAAGGATGAATGGTGTCATCAAAGGATACGTTCGCAACAGGGCACGTCCAGATGGAAGCATAGCCAAGGGCTTTCTGACCGAAGAGTGCATCTCTTACTGCACAAATTATCTAGGCATCGAGAACCCCGTTGGTCTGCCCGTCAATAGGCACCTCGGCAGGCTCGCTGGATGGGGTCGCCGCGAAATGCATGTCGACTTCAAGGGTCGACTCGCCGACTTTGAAAGAGCAAACCTAGTCGCGCTACAACACATAGACGTGGTCGATCCTTGGGTGGTAGAGCACAAAACCTTTATTGAGAAGACATACAATGACCGAGGCCAACAGAGGACGGACGGAGATATAATCAAAGAGCACAACTCATGTTTCACGCGTTGGTTCAAGGACAAGCTTCTGTCGTACCCTTTACATGAGGATTCTTCCGCGGAAGAAAAACTCATATTCGCCTTGTCACAGGGCGCCGAGCACAACCTGATGACCTATGAGGCGTACGATATCAATGGCTACACATTCTACACCGAGGAAAAGGACATGAAGAGCGATTATCAGAACTCCGGGTAACGATGGAATCCTACACCGGTAACGACAAGGACAGATACTACGGAAGGATCGAGGAGATCTGGGAGCTGAGCTACGCTGGAGAGAAGGTCCCGATGTTCCTTGTCAGATGGGCCAAGAGTGTCCTAAAAGAAGACCGGTATTTCACCACCATGGTTATACCTGAAGCCAAATCCAAGACCGCGGGTGCAAACGTCACCGCGAAAAATGAGCCATGGGTACTGGCTTCCCAAGTGGACCAATGCTTCTTCATTACCGACCCGTCAAAGCCCAGTCGTGTTGTCGTGAGGAGAGGCAAAAGGAACATCATCAGAATGGATGGAGTCGCCAATGAGCAAGACTTCGACAAGTACGGCGACCCGAAGATGGAAGATGACGACGACGATGAAGTACCATACACCACAAGAAGAAGCAGGACCACCCTACCTAAAGGACGTCCGTTCATGAGAAGAACTCCATTTGCGAAAAAGAAGGGCAAGAAGGTTGTGAAAAGATAGCTAAGATCGAATCATGACGTGTCGGCCGCGTGTGTGTGTCAGTGGCAAGCTCAATTATTACATGCAACTAAGTTGAAGTATGGAAATGGCATTTCTTCTGTTCTAGTCCTCTATCCAGTAACCTCTTTTGTTCAAAACAGTGGGGATTAATGTTGTCTGTACTTACCTTCCTTTTGTAACCTCTCCATCACCAAGTTGAAGTATCGACCACACCTTCTTCTTGGATTTGTAAGTTCTTCTCCCTCTTGTTTTGTTGCAAATCATCATTTACACGCACCTTGGGCTTCTTTGTGTTTTCTTCTGGTATTTTAATTGTTTTAAATGTTTTACCAATTCACAAATGTTTTGCAACGCAAGAATTTGAAAATTAGTAATAACTACTTATATCGTAACATTTTAAAATTTATGGTCATTTTCTAAAAAATTATTACATGCAACTAAAAATCCAAAAAAAAAGTTAGTAATGGCGCACCAGGAGAAGGTGCGCCATTGCTATCACGGTGTTTATGGTGCATCTCTAAAAGGTGCGCCATTGCTAACCCTCCCCCCACTAAAAGATCCCAAATCCTCCCCAATCTCACACCTCTCTCCCCGGCTGCCCCCCCGACCTGCGTCGCCGCCCCGACCCACTGCGCCGCCGCCCCTACCTGCGCCGCCGCCCTGCCTCCTTGGGCCCCCTCTCCCCACTTGCCCCCTCGCGCTTCCCCTCGCCCTCTCCGCCTTCTCATCTCCCCCAGATCCGCGTCGGCAACCCGCGCGTGATGCGCCTGTCGCCGGCCACCTCGCACCGCCGTGGCAACCGTCGACCTCGTGCCACACCGACGTGCCCAAGCACTCCACCTCCCTCGACTACGTCTCCGCAGACAAGCCGCAGGACGCCGGACGCCCCCGCGACACCTTCCCCGCCACCGGCTTCCTCCTCGGCCCGGCGGACTCTGTCGACAGCTCTCCCCCGAGCCCGCTTTGCTCACTTGCAGGTCACGGTGAGCTCCTCAAGGTTTGCCCTCCACTTCCCATCCCTTCCCTTCCTCATCTCGTTTCCTTCCCTTCCCTGCTCTCTTCTCTGACCCCCATCTCATCTTGTTCCTTTAGAAGCAAGTTCTATTCTCTGTTGGAAGCAATGGCGATAGGAACAAAAAAATTGTTCATTGGAAGCTAACACTATTATATTTTGGAAGCAATGTGGTAAAAATATGTCATTGGTGTCTAAAAGTTTCAACAGACTAGTGGAAGCAGAGGCCAAATATGTCATTGCTGGGATAGAATCAGCAGACTAGTGGTTAGTTGGTACAAGCAGAGGCATGTATAAGCACGGTAATTTATATTTTTTTTCCAGAAAGCTCTTAGCACTTCAAACCCATAGGATTTAAGGGACATAGTGAAAGTGATGGCAATACTCTGGCAGGATGCACTCTTTTCGCAGAACTTCAGGAGAGACATGCTTAAAGCGGAAACTTTACAATCATTTGTAAGCCATACTGGGCAAGATAATATCTCGGTTTATGCCCTTCATAGTTCAAAACTAGCATATATTCTCACGGGTCTCACGGGTACAACCTTACAAAAGCTTTTCAGAACTTGGGAATTGCAGAATTTAGATACGATGAATCATCATCTCAACAAGGTGAGGTATCTAAGCAGTAACATGTGCTTGTAGCAGGGAACCATTGCAGGTAGGGGCACGTATCAGCATCCAAGCAAGGAAAAATTATGTACATTCCAAAAACAGATATCTGATAGGTAGCAAGGAAAAAAACATCTAAGAATAACAAAATGCCATGATTGTTGGCATGATATCATTATATCCTCATTTATTTTAATACTAGTAGTACATATTTAGTTTGTTCACTCCCAAATCACAACCATGACAAACAAAGCTTCAACTATCACTAGCACCACGATAGAAAATACCTGCAAAGGATGCCCTGGTTCCAATGCTCTCTTCTGATGTTCCAATGCTGGCAGCTTCTAATGTGAAATGACCCCTTTCTCCTGAAATGTTGATTAATTTCCGTTTCGGTTGAGAATGGGGCACTCCTAGGTCAAGAAAATTAGCAAAGGTCATGCCCAATTTTCTTGACCTAGAAGGTGCCCGATTCTCAACCGAAACGGAAATACAGCGGCATTTGAATGATGCAAAAATACAGCGGCATTTGACCTAGAAGGTGCCCGCTCCTTGTAGTTGCAAATTCGAAGGATGGGTGGGTTATAAGGATTCTTCTAGGGAGGCTCTAATGCTGCATTTGCATAGTTGGAACTATGCATAAATAAAGCATGTGAAAGTGATTCTATTGGACCGCCACAGTAGAAAATTTGCTAGAAATAGAAAGTTGGATGCATCTGTTACTGCTGTTTTTGTGCTTCTGTTTTACTCCAAAATCCAAATAAATGTTTGCATTAGATGCTAGACAAAATGATATGCTTTTAAGTCACATAGAACCATATCCTTGCTCCACACAAGTGACTCATGGCAGAGTTATAGTTCCTCCTGTATTAACTGTAATTTTTCTACAGCAACTTTCAAGTTTCAGTTTCTTTCCTGGAGCAATAGTTCAGAACTTTCGCACTACTGCAGCTCTGCTACCTCAGTTTCAAGCTAACCTAAAAGAATCAACTACTCTTATGCTTAAAAAAATGTGAACTTGTGTAGTAAATTACAGGATATCTATATGCATGGTGCATTGCTATACTGCAAATTCATAAGCAACAAAAATATGCCTGCAGCAAGAGCAATAGTGCACTTAGTAGGATAGAAAATATATAACCTGCAATAGTGCACTTAGTAGGATAGCAATAGTGCACTTGGAACAATCTTTTGGGTAAAGGGGTGTTTATAACCTGTAATGTGAAAATATATAGGATAGAAGAATAGATACTACCCTGATCTCATCCAATAACTCTAGTAGCCTTTTTTCCTATTTAGAGCGAACATGGCCGACAACGATGAGGCCGGCGGTTCGGGCAAGCAATTCTGGGAGCTGTCCTAGGAGATGGAGGAAGAACCTCACCGCTATGAGGACACCACGGAAGACACCGATCCCGACTACACAACCCCTAGTGGCGTCGGGGATGACACCACTGATGGTGCCGCCGGGGATGCCACCACTGATGATGGCAGCGCACGCACAGATGGCAGCCAACCGAAGAGGCAACGGAAGGACCGGCGCCCGAACATGCTCGGCACCGTCAAGGAGGAATTTACTGAAGTGTCCTCCAGTGGGCATCCAACGACGCCCAAAGAATTAGTCAGTGGGTATGCGGGACAACTCGGGTGCATTCTCCGGAGCACCGTCTCGATCAACACCGAGAACCTAAGGCATCGTGACCGAGGGAATTTGCGCAACCTCCTCTTCACGAAGCTGCATGAACGATACAAGTTCCCCGGTGACTTCGCAAACACACGCCTCAGGGAATAAAGTGAACAGTGCCGCCCTCACGAAGATGAGCACGGCCCTGGCTACTTGGAGAGCCGTGGTGAAGAGAAGGATTCTAAGTGGTGATAGTTATGAGAAGATCAAGGAGACAAATCCTTCGATCAGCGAAGCTGACTACCAGGAGTTCAAGATCAAGTGCGAGAGCAACGCATCCGCGGAATCAAGTCAGTGGGGGAAAGATATGCGGGACTTGAACTTAGAGGTCCACAAACTCGGTCCCGGCGGTTACAGAGTGGCGGAACCTATATGGGACAAGGAGGACGCGGAGCGTGCCGAGCAAGGCCTACCGCCCCTCTTCGATAAATACCATGAAAAAGCAGACCAGGAACTATGTCAGGGCCCGGTACAAGGTGGACCCGGTAACAAAGAAGCTTACCACGGATCCGAAGACCAAGGCGCTTGAGCTTGTTCTGGTAAGGAATACACCCCCGCGTAATTAGCTCCATATGGTTGCATTTTAATTAATGAAGCCAAATTTCTAAATGGTTCACGTTCCTTCCGCAGGAAACTGAAAGCAGTAGCGCGGGGTCTGAGAGCTCCCCGTCTGTCCCTTGGGACAGCACTTTAAATAGGGCGTTGAACATAATGAAACACAAGGATAAGTTCAGTAAGCCGTCGTCAGCTGGTCGTGTGGCCGGCAAAGGCTTGTCCACGAAATGGTCGGAATACTATAAGGCTGGGTGAAAGGAGAGAAAGACCCTCTCGGAAAGCCAGGAGCGCGAGGTTAAAGAACTCAAGGCACACGTGGCGCGGATTCCGGAGATAGTCCAAAAGCAAGTGCGAGACCAACTGGGAGCGACGATCACCGCCATTATGCCTACCTTCTTTGAGGGGCTGCAGGCGTGGATTGCGGGCGGCCAACAGGGGCCGCCCCCGATTCCCAGCTTCACGGGCAGCAACTCGCACAACGCGCCGGCGCCATTGGTGTCTCCGGCGGAGGCAGCATTGGTGTCTCCGGTGTCGGCGCCGGCATTGGAGCTTAATGCACCCGGGTGTGGGAAGAATACGCCGGCTGGCACCTCGGCAGCAAGCGGCCCCTCCATCACTTGCACGCCCGCCGTTGGCGGTGCCTCGACATTAGCCGAGCTCGACGCCATCACGGTAACTAAGCCTCGGCCGATGACTTCATCTCCTTGCCTTTGACTGGGCATCCCTGACGCCCTACATGTTTTCGCAGGGCGCCGCCGACGTTTAAGGATGGCAATTTTACCCATGGGTACGGGTACCCGCGGGTACCATACCCGCATGGGCAAGGTATGGGAACAATTTTATACCCATGGGTACTACCCATACCCTACCCGCTAAGTCATGGGTAGGGCATGGGTATAGACTTTTACCCATGGATATACCCATATAGACTTTTACCCATGGATATACCCATACCCTACCCATTTATAATGACATGTGAAACTTACCCATGATTCACAAGTGTACATATGTAAAAATTGTGAGCTATTGAATCTATGATAAAGTTGTCACCAATTGTAAATTTGAATTGAGATAATTGTCATGTACTCGTCTGTCTGTTATTGAGTTGAGATCAATGTTCTTTTGTCAAATGTGCTATAGATGAATGTACTGTGAATAACTTGTGTACTATTTGATCTACCCATTGGGCACCCAATGGGCACGGGTACCCATCGGTTATGGGTATGGGTAAAGTTTCATACCCATGGGTACGGGTATGGGTAGAATTTTGTACCCATTAACTACATGGGTATGGGTATGGTATTGCTCTACCCGCCCCATACCCTACCCATTGCCATCCTTACCGACGTTACATGCACTCTCCTGCACTTCGTGGATGGCGAGTTGATCGATGTCGCCAAGGCCAGAATCGTTCAACCGGGCAACCGCGTGTTCCACGGTAATCCGATGCCACCCACCGTGTATAGGGTTCAACTGGTTCGAGTGCTGCGGGGCTGCGACGACTTGTTACCTCTGTTTCGACCACCTGGGGCCAACGAAGATGATGTGATGACCCTCAGCGCCTGCTTAAGCTGGCCCCTGCTTTGGCCGAAGAGCCAGATTCGTTTGGGGGCGGGGGACACCACCCCACAGACAACACCGCCAGTCGTGCCGGCGCCAAGCCATGGCAAGACCGCCGCAACACTACCGCCGTCAGCTGATCCAGACATGCATATGGCACAGGATCCGGACGATGACGACGGTACATTTTCCAACGTTGATAAGTACTTCAACGAACATGGGTACGGTGACGAATTCTTGGGGCCTCCTTCTCAAGAACCCAACCCTGCAAAAGACGATCGCGATCTAGCTGGTACCACGGAGAAACCCAATTGCAACAGGCGTCGTCTGGCGTTCAGTTCTCAGGAGACGCCTCCAGCTGCCGCCTTCACCGAGCCTCAAATAGCCGAGGTGCGAAATATTATCAGCCCCAACACACTCAAGAAGGTGGTCTCTGAGCAGAACTCGATCCCATTACAGCAGAAGAAGCAGAAGGGACGGAAAAGAAAAAATAACAAGGGTGCGAGCCAGCCGGCACCGAGTACGATCCGTGCTTAGGACGGGCCACCTTCACCTAAGGATATCTCGAGGAGGGTGCATGTGGCGGGTAGGCCGATGCTACCGACTAATCTGCTCAATGCTGCAACCGGTGCTATGCGGAGTCTGCATGACAGTGTTCTTTCTATGGAGACGCGGCGTCTCTCCGAGAATGATGTGGCATACCCAGTTTTCGTGGCCAAGGTGCCAGAGGGCAAGGGCTTTGTCGATAGCACCATCGGGCGTATGATCGTCCTGCGGTTTGATGACATCTTCGCTATGTTTAACCTTCATCCGCTGCACTACACCTTCATTCGGCTATTTTCGCTCAGTATGGAGATGCGGATCATTAGAGACAAGACCCCGGACATCGCGATAGTTGACCCCGTCTACATGCGTGCCAAGATCTTGGGCAGCGCTAGGGACTGGCAAGTCGCGAGTTCATACCTCGAAGGCGTCATTCTGGCGAACCCAGATAAGGATAACTTCCTCGTGCCTTACTTTTCCGAGTAAGTCATCCCCTCACCGCCCCGTAACATATGATTTCTTAGATTTTGATCGTTCTTTTTTTTTCTAACAGTCCGTGTTTTGTGCAGTGACACACATTGCACACTCATCCTCTTAAGCCCGAAATATTCCATGGCCACGTATTTCGACTCGGACCGTCAGTCGAAGAAAGACTACACAAATATCAAGAAAGTTCTTGATGATGCTCTCCCCGGCTACGCCAAATCTGGAGGCACCTTCAGGAGGCCAATTTGTAGGTACGTCAAGCACGTGTTCACCCACGTAACGACGTTCCCCTGCGTCAAGCAGCCGCCTGGCAGTCAGAAGGATGCCTACTACGCCCTCCATCACATGCGGGCGATCGTACGGGACCATAATCACCTTATGCTACCAACTAATCTCAAAGATTGGGCTGCACGCTTGTCGGCAATCCAGGACGCGGACATCAGACAAGAATTCTTTCGCATCCAGTCAGAGTTTGCGGAAATCATCTATCAAGATGTCCTTCATACCTCGGGGCAGTTCTACCTCAAATATCAACCGTCCAACAGTGAAATAGAAACAACGCTACAAATGCAGGCTGGCAACAACCGCACATTCATGACCATCACGGAAGACGGCGGCTTCATCCACGCTTCGGTCCCTGAGTCGAGTCGAAAGCATTGATTCTATGTAGTTATGAAATATCGATTAGCTCATGTTGTAATTAAACTTTAATGAACTTGTATGTCTCTTTAGTTTGGACAGTCGTTCAACTTATATGTAATCGATGCTATTTATTAGTAGGACCATGAATCATGCTATTAATGTGTTGCTTTTCTCTTCCGATCCTTTTGTTGCATACTTATATATTGCTTATATATTATCTGTGAATTGCTACTAATGTTTTGTTTGTCTAGTGCATAGAGATGCCGTCGTATGTCGTGTACAAGGGTAAGGTTCCCGGAGTCTACGATGACTGGGAGGAGTGTCAGAGACAGGTTCACCGTTTCAGCGGTAACAGTTACAAAGGGTACACCACTAGGGCGGAGACGGAAGCTAGATACGCGCGCTATCTAGCGGGAGAGAGGAGGGAGCGGAGGAGGAACCGGATGAAGACCAGTTTCATCGCGATGATGCTCATCGTGACCGTAGCTCTCTTCTATGTGATGGTAGTTTATATGATCGATATCGACTTTGTAATGTGACGACAAACTCGGCTAATATGATGAACTTTGCTAATGTCTCGAGACCTAAACTTGGCTAATGTTTGAACTTTGTTCGCTATTTCGAATTTGGAGACTAATATGATGAATTCTATTGTGTGATGTTTATATTCTGTGCTGTAACGTATTTTGTAACCTGTGCAAATACCAGAAAAGCAAAAAATAATAATTCCTAATATTCATAGTAGCGGTGCACCATATTGAGCATTAGTGGCGCACCAAGGCTAAATACCAGTGGCGCATTATGGGGCATACTAATGGCGCACTTGGGGGCATACGTGAAGGTAAATATGGCCCCCTAGGAGGCATAGTAATGGCGCACTATGTGGTGTGCCACTATTATCTGGGATACTAATGGCGCACCAGAGGTGCGCCATTACTATTTGTTACTAGTGGCATGTTAATAGTGGCGCACCTATAGTGCGCCATTAATAGCAAAAACTGGTGCGCCACTAACAGCCTTTTTTCTAGTAGTGTTTTGTCCTACCCTCCCTTGGCAGCGGGGTCCATATTGGAAACTAAGGGATATTAAGGCCTCCTTTTAATAGAGAACCGGAACAAAGCATTAACACACGGTGAATACATGAACTCCTCAAACTACGGTTATCATCGGGAGTGGTCCCGACTATTGTCACTCCGGGGTTGCCGGATCATAACACGTAGTAGGTGACTATAACTTGCAAGATCGGATCTAGAACATAGATATAATGGTGATAACATAAAAGGTTCAGATCTGAAATCATGGCACCCAGGCCCAAAGTGACAAGCATTAAGCATGGCAAAGTCATAGCAACATCAATCTCAGAACATAATGGATACTAGGGATCAAGCCCTAACAAAACTAACTCAATTACATATGAATCTCATCCAACTCCTCACCGACCAACGAGCCTACGAAGGAATTACTCACTCCCGGTGGGGAGCATCATGGAATTGACGATGGAGAAGGGTTGGTGATGACGAAGATCGAAGATCCCCCTCTCCGAAGCCCCAAACGGACTCCAGATCTGGCCTCCCGATGAAGAATAGGAGGTGGCAGCGTCTCCCTCTCGCGAAACATGATAATTCTTTCTCCCTTATTTTTTTTCTGGAAATATAGGATTTTATAGAGTCGGTTTCAGGGTCTGCAGGGCCACCAGGTGGGGACAACCTACCTGGGCGCGCCTGGAGGGGGTGGCGCTCCCTGGTGGGTTGTGCCCACCCAGGTGCCCCCCTCCGGTGGTTCTTGGCTCCAGAAATTATCTTTTATTGTATAAAAAATTCTCGCAAAGTTCTGTTCCATTCCGAGAACTTTTATTTCTGCACAAAAACAACACCATGGTAGTTCTGCTGAAAACAGCGTCAGTCCGGGTTAGTTTCATTCAAATCATGCAAATTAGAGTCCAAAACAAGAGGAAAAGCGTTAGGAAAAGTAGATACGTTGGAGACGTATCAGACATCTTGCGGGTGATAGGACTACTCAGAAGGTATTGCAATCTGGTTTTTATTGGCCGACTCTCTTCAAGGATGCCCGTAAGTTTGTTTAATTTTGTGATGAATGTCAACGAATTGGTAATATTGGTAAGCGTCAAGAAATGCCTATGAACTATTCACTTGTTGTTGAACCATTGTTTGGGGTTTTGATTATATGGGACCTTTTCCTTCCTCTTATGGGTATACACATATTTTGGTTGCTGTTGATTATGTTACTAAGTGGGTAGAAGCTATTCCAACTAGTAGTGCTGATCATAACACTTCCATTAAAATGCTTAAAGAAGTTATTTTCCCGAGGTTTGGAGTCCCTAGATATCTAATGACTGATGGTGGTTCACACTTTATTCATGGTGCTTTCCGTAAAATGCTTGCTAAATATGATGTTAACCATATAATTGCATCACCCTATCATCCTCAATCTAGTGGTCAAGTTGAACTTAGCAATAGAGAAATAAAATTAATATTACAGAAAACTGTTAATAGGTCCCGAAAGAATTGGTCTAAGAAATTGGATGATGCACTTTGGGCCTACCGAATAGCATATAAAAATCCTATGGGTATGTCTCCCTATAAAATGGTTTATGGAAAAGCTTGTCATTTGCCTCTAGAGTTAGAACACAAAGCATATTGGGCAATTAAAGAACTCAATTATGATTTCAAACTTGCCAGTGAAAAGAGGTTATTTGATATTAGCTCACTTGATGAATGGAGAACCCAAGCTTATGAAAATGCCAAGTTATTTAAAGAAAAAGTTAAAAGGTGGCATGACAAAAGAATCCAAAAGCGGGAATTCAAAGTTGGAGAATATGTTCTTTTGTACAACTCTCATTTCAGATTCTTTGCAGGAAAACTTCTCTCTAAATGGGAAGGACCATATATCATCGAGGAGGTTTACCGCTCTGGAGATATTAAAATAAATAATGCCGAAGGTACTAACCCGAGGGTGATCAGTGGGCAAAGAATTAAACACTATATCTCAGGCACGCCTATTAATGTTGAAAGCAATATTATTGAAACCATGACACCTGAGGAACACATAAAAGAGACCTTCCGAAACACTCCATAATAATTAAAAAGGAGGAGGTACGTGATACGGTAAGTAAACAGACTCTTAAAAATCCGCAAAAATATTTTCTGACAGTTTTGGAATATTTTAAAAATTAGAAAAATAAGAAATAACCTGGAAGGCACCCGAGGGGGGCACAAGACACCAGGGCACGCCGAGGTGGGTTGTGCCCACCTCGGGAACCTTCCCGACTCCGTTTTCCTCCTGTTTGCTTGTTTCCCAAGATAAACAAACTTTATATACCCCCCGAACGTATTGACCACCGTATCGTGGAGAAATCTTCTGTTCTTCTTTCTTGCTGTTTTCTGGCAGATGTGAAAATATGTCATCTCAAGATTCGGAGGGAGAGAGCTATGTCGCTGATTATATTGCAAACCCCAAGGTTTATGGAGATGTGGAACATTATGGTTGGACCATGGAGGAAGAAGAAGACTACAATCCGAAAGGGAAAGAAGAGACAAGATTAGATGAAGATGAAGTTCCATTGCCTCAACCTGGGGACATGCACATGGAATTCAAGAAGTTAAGTCTCCCTAACAAAGCAAAGAAATCTAAGATCCAGTTTATCCCTTTTTGTCTCTTGCAGAAAAACAAGCAGGAATTATGCAAAAAGGTACTAAGGCTTGAGCAAGAGATCGATGACCTGAGGGAGGAAAATCCCATCATCAAGCGTAAGCTGAGGAAGAAGAACACTCATCACCACCTTCACCATCTTCTCCAACAAAAGAAACTTGAGTTCATGGTATGGGCACTCCCCTTGGCTTGTGCCAAGCTTGGGGGAGGTGTCCCGGTATCGTATCACCACCACTATCTTTGCCTTTATCTATTTTAGTTTGATCTTTAGTTTCCCTATGATTTAGTAGAATAAAAGTTTAGTTCGATCCTTTCTTTTTGAGTGTTTGCTTAGTGATCTATCTATCGATGTAATCGTGTGTGAGATATATAATAAAGAGTAGTTTGAGTTTTGTTTCTTTACTTTTATGTTTCAATAAAGGAAAGGAAAATAAATGAAAAAGATCATATGCTAATCTTATGGTAAGTAATGACATCACATAAATAAAAGTATAAGTGATAAAATTTGTTGGAGATTGACAAACATAGCATTGGTCAATGATGCAACTCATGGAAGAATTAATAAGGGAAGAGAAGATTCACATGCAAATACACTATCTTGGACATCTTTTATGATTGTGAGCCCCCATTAAATATTTCGTGTCAAAATAGTTGACGTTGGACAAGGAAGACAACGTAATGATTTATGTTTGTTCATATTCACATAGAAGTTATATTGTCATAGATCCCTTAATATGTGGTGCTTGCTCAATATCTTTTCTAGCCAAAAATTCCGCACTAAGTAGAGATACTACTTGTGCATCCAAAAACCATTAACCCAAATCTTATTTTGAGAGTCCACCATACCTACCTATGGATTGAGTAAGATCCTTCAAGTAAGTTGTCATCGGTGCAATAAGGCAATAAAAATTGCTTCTAAATGTGTTGGATCATTTAGTGTAAGAGAAAATTGAGTGTTGTACGAACTTGTGATGGCAAAGTAATAAAAGCAACGGGCTGCATAATAAAGGTTGCTATCATAAGGGGCAATATAACGTGACGTTCTTTTGCATTAAGGGATTTGGCATACAAACAAATAAGCGCATGACAACCTCTGCTTCCCTCTGCGAAGTGCCTATCTTTTACTTTTATGCATTTACTTTTATGAAAAGTCAAAGTTTTCTTCCCTATTCCTTTTTATTTTCTCTTTTTGCATGCACCATGTGGTGAGGAAAGATCTTGGCACATATATCCAGTTGGATATGAGTGGGCATGAGTTATTATTATTGACATCACCCTTGAGGTGAATATGTTGGGAGGCGAAACTATAAGCCCCTATCTTTCTATGTGTCCGGTCGAAACTTTTTGTTCATGGGTACGGTGTGAGTGTTAGCAATCATAGAAGATTAAATGATGGTTGAGTATGTGGACTTGCCTAAAGGCTCCGATACGTGACCCTTCCTGAAAATATGATGAATTGTAGTTGCAAAGTTGACTGAGAATATAGTTTGTTGGTTTTCAATAAGGTTTATGATTTATACTTCAATGTTGTGATGAATTGTTACTTGTTCATGAGAAGCTATATGATAAAAGTTTTATGATAAAGTTTTATATTAAAGTTCTTTGCTGTTATAATAATATGCACGGTGCTTCTATGTCCGTATTTTGTTTTTATCGACACCTCTCTCTCTAAGCATGTGGGCATGTTTTTCAATTTCGGTTTTCGCTTGAGGACAAGCGAGGTCTAAGCTTGGGGGAGTTGATACGTCCATTTTGCATCATGTTTTCATAATGTTCTTTATAATGTTTTTATGCATAATAATGCTTTTTGGAGTATTTCAAATGCCTTTTCTCTCATATTATGCAAGGTTTACACAAAGAGGGAGAATGCCGGCAGCTGGAATTCTGGACCTGGAAAAGCTACGTCAGAGTTACCTATTCTGCACATCTCCAAATGAGCTAAAAATTTACAGAGAATTTTTTGGAATATATGAAGAATATTGGAGCAAATAACTACCAGAGGGGGCCCACCAGGTGGGCAGAACCCACCAGGGCGCCCAGACGCGCCCAGGTGGGTTGTGCCCTCCTCAGCCTACCTCCGGTGCCCCTCTTCTGGTATATAAGTCATTTTGACCTAAAAAAATAAGGAGAGGACTTTCGGGACGAACCGCCGCCATCTCGAGGCGGAACTTGGGCTGGAGCACTTTTGCCCTCCGGCAGAGCGATTCCGCCGGGGGAACTTCCCTCCCGGAGGGGGAAATCATCGCCATCATCATCACCAAAAACTCTCCCATCTTTGGGAGGGCCATCTCCACCAACATCTTCAACATCACCATCTCCTCTCTCACCCTAGTTCATCTCTTGTGTTCAATCTTTGTACCGGAACCTTAGATTGGTACTTGTGGGTGACTAGTAGTGTTGATTACATCTTGTAGTTGATTACTATATGGTTTATTTGGTGGAAGATTATATGTTCAGATCCATTATGCTATTTAATACCCCTCTGATCTTGAGCATGATTATCATTTGTGAGTAGTTAATTTTGTTCTTGAGGTCACGGGAGAAGTCATGTTGCAAGTAATTATGTGAACTTGATATGTGTTCAATATTTTGATGATATGTATGTTGTGATTCCCTTAGTGGTGTCATGTGAACGTCGACTACATGGCACTTCACCATATTTGGGCCTAAGGGAATGCATTGTGGAGTAGTTATTAGATGATGGGTTGCTAGAGTGACAGAAGCTTAAACCCTAGTTTATGCGCTATTTCATAAGGGGCCGATTTGGATCCAAAAGTTTAATGCTATGGTTAGATTTTATTTTAATACTTTTCTCGTAGTTGCGGATGCTTGCGAAGGGGCCGATTTGGGCTACCTTGCTGCATATTATTTACCGTTACCGTTACTTGCTCGTTACAAATTATCTTGCTATCAAACTACTTGTTACCGACTATTTCAGTGCTTGTAAAAAATACCTTGCTGAAAACCACTTGTCATTTCCTTCTGCTCCTCGTTGGGTTCGACACTCTTACTTATCGAAAGGACTACGATTGATCCCTTATACTTGTGGGTCATCAGGCATCAGTCCCCGAGTCTGGGTAGGCACCTCCACCATAGGAGGCACCCACATCTGCGTCCCCAGCCAATACCCAGTGGAATGTGTGGACACGGCTCCGAGATTGCCGCCGGCCGCCGGTGAGCCAGCCCCGAGATCATGGCCAGGCGAGCTCACACGACACCATGTTCGTGGACACCAACGGTGATCCGCACACCGATGCAACGGTATCATGACCACCACATTGAGCATCGTACCCGCAAAGGGAGCATGAGCACCACCCACGAGCATGTTGCTGTGGGCATTGTTGGTCTTCTTCGTTTTCTCCCCTGGTGTTGGGTTTTTGGGATTTCCAGCTTTCATGCTGCTATGGCTAGTGCGGACATGCAACCACACGTGCTTTCCCTTCAGTATTACGCGCCCGCGACCACCACGAGCACACACCTACATTAATCGATGCATCATGCTTGCTGAGTGTACATCATATCGAATGCATTTACAATGACTACCCATAATTTGGTTGCTTGCTTCCTGCTACTTGTGAGCTGCGTTGGGATTTTCTCGAAGTGGAGAGGATGATGCAGTACAGTAGAGATAAGTATTTCCCTTATTTAAGAACCAAGGTTATCAATCCAGTAGGAGAATCACACAAAGCCTCGTGAATAGCACTGATACGTCTCCAACGTATCTATAATTTTAGATTGTTCCATGCTATTAAAGTATCAATCTTGGATGTATTATACTCATTCACTAGCAACTTTATATCATTTTTTGGGACTAACCTATTGACATAGTGCCCAGTGCCAGTTGCTATTTTTTGCTTTTTTTTTACTTCACAGAAAATCAATACCAAATGGAGTCCAAATGGCACGAAACTTTTTGGAGAATTTTTTCGGCCCAGAAGACACCCAGGAGGCCAAGGAAGTGCCCCAGAGGAGACCCGTGGGGCCCACTAGGCACCAGGGCGCACTAGTGGCCCCAAGCGCACCCTGGTGGGTAGTAGGGCCCACATGAAGCTTATCCACCGAGCTTCAGCTCTATAAATACTCTAAAATCCCCAAAACCCTAGGGGAGTCGGCAAAACACAATTCTAGCCGCTGCAAGTTCCAGAACCACGAGATCCAATCGAGAGGCTGATAACCCACAAGTATAGGGGATCGCAACAGTTTTTGAGGGTAGAGTATTCAACCGAAATTTATTGATTCGACACAAGGGGAGCCAAAGAATATTTGCAAGTATTAGCAGCTGAGTTGTCTATTCAACCACACCTGGAGATTAATTATCTATAGCAGAGTGATCAGTAGCAAAGTAGTATGATAGTTTTGATAATAGTAGCGGCAGCAATAGTAACGGTAACAGTGATAGCAGTGATTTTGTAGCAAGTGCAACAGTAACAGCAGTAGTAACTTAGCAAGATCAATATGTAGGAAAATCATAGGCATTGGATCGGTAATTTGTTGGATGATATTCATCTTGTGACAGTCATAAACTAGGGCGATACGGCACTAGCTCCAGTTAATAAATATAATGTAGTCATGTATTCCGTAAATAGTCATACGTGCTTATGGAAAGAACTTGCATGACATCTTTTGTCCTACCCTCCCGTGGCAGCGGGGTCCTATTTGAAACTAAGGGATATTAAGGCCTCCTTTTAATAGAGAACCGGAACAAAGCATTAACACACGGTGAATACATGAACTCCTCAAACTACGGTCATCACCGAGAAGTATCCCGACTATTGTCACTCCAGGGTTGCCGGATCATAACACGTAGTAGGTGACTATAACTTGCAAGATCGAATCTAGAACATAGATATAATGGTGATAACATAAACGGTTCAGATCTGAAATCATGGCACCCGGGCCCAAAGTGACAAGCATTAAGCATGGCAAAGTCATAGCAACATCAATCTCAGAACATAATGGATACTAGGGATCAAGCCCTAACAAAACTAACTCGATTACATGATGAATCTCATCCAACTCCTCACCGACCAGCGAGCCTACGAAGGAATTACTCACTCCCGGTGGGGAGCATCATGGAATTGGCGATGGAGAAGGGTTGGTGATGACGAAGATCGAAGATCCCCCTCTCCGGAGCCCCAAACGGATTCCAGATCTGGCCTCCCGATGAAGAACAGGAGGCGGCGACGGCTCCATCTCGTGAAACGCAATAATTGTTCCTCCTTGATTTTTTTCTGGAAATATGTGATTTTATAGCGTCGGTTTCAAGGTCTGTGGGGCCACCAGGTGGGGACAACCCACCTATGCGCGCCTGGAGGGGGGGGGGGGGGCGCACCCTGGTGGGTTGTGCCCACCCAGGTGCCCCCTCCGGTGGTTCTTGGCTCCAGAAATTCTCTTTTATTGAATAAAAAATCCTCGCAAAGTTTTGTTCCAATCCGAGAACTTTTATTTCTGCCCAAAAAAAACACCATGGTAGTTCTGCTGAAAACAGCGTCAGTCCGGGTTAGTTTCATTCAAATCATGCAAATTAGAGTCCAAAATAAGAGGAAAAGTGTTAGGAAAAGTAGATACGACGGAGACGTATCAACTCCCCCAAGCGTAAACCTTTGCTTGTCCTCAAGCAATTCAGTTGATAAACTGAAAGTGAAAAAGAAAAACTTTTACGAACTCTTTTGCTCTTGTTTTCATAAATAAGCTTAAACAACACCCAAGTTTTCAGCCAAGATTATAACTAACCATGTTGATAATAACCCTTAAAAATTATATTAACTCATATCAATGACATAATCAGCTAGAGAGCAATAATAAGATATCTCAAACAGCAACACGTTGTCAAAACAACCATGATATAATATGACAATAGTGGTATCTCGCTAGCCCTTTCTGAGACCGCAAAACATAAATGCAGAGCACCTCGAAAGTTCAAGCAATGACTAAACATTGTAATTCATGGTAGAAAAGATCCAGTCATGATGCACCCAACATTAACTACACACAATGCATGAGCATGACAACAGTGCTCTCAGGTTCTGGTGCTTATTTGAGAAGGTGATGACACAACATAAAAGTAAATAGATAGTCCCTTCGCAGAGGGAAGCAGGGATTTGCAGAGGTGCCAAAGCTCAAGTTTTTAAAACAGAGGTGAATGTAATTTTGAGAGATGCACCCTTCATATTTACTTCGCGACCATCAGTTTTAGGTATCTTCCATGCTAAACACATTAGCGGCGGTTCCCAAGCGATAAAAGTAAAGGTTTACTCCCCCTCCACCAACAATCACACTCCACGGCTTGTCCGAAACAACGGGTGCCATTCGTACCAACAACAGTCCCGGGGGAGTTTTTTTTTAATTATTTGTAGTTTGAGTTCGGGACTGGGAATCCCTATTACCGCCCCTCTCGTGCAAGGACGAGTGAATAAACACTCATCATGAGAATAACCCGCTTAGCATGGAAGATACTGACTACCTCCTGTCGCTCTATGAACAATCCAGGCACACAAAAAGGATATTTATTTGAAGTTTTTGGAGGTGGCACATGCAAATTTACTTAGGACGGCAGGGTAATACCGCAGATAGGTAGATATGGTGGACTCATCTGGAATAACTTGGGTTTCAGGTTTTTGATGTACAAGCAGAATTCCCACTTAGTACAGGCGAAGGCTAGCAAATAGGTTGAGAAGCGGCCAGCTAGAGAGCAAAAACGGTCATGAACATGCATTATGCATAAGTAAGATTGGATACTAGCATGAGTAGGATATGAACACCATGAACATAAATATCATAGAGGCTATGTTGGTTTTGATTCAACTACATGCATGAACATGTGCCAAGTCAAGCCACTCGAACATCCAGAGGAGGATACCATATCATCATACTACATCACAATCATTTTAACGCAATGTTGACATCCGAGATAAATCATTATCCACTACTAGCTACTTATGCATGGCATGAGAAACTATAATCTCTAATTGTCATTGCAAACATGTTTGATCATAATAGGCTAAATCATGGATACTAGGTTAAACATATTTACAAAAACAGAACAAGTCGAGTTCATACCCGTTTCTCTCTGCCACAGCCAGTTCATCAAATATCGTCATTACTGCCTTTCACTTGCACGACCGAACGATATAAAAATAATAATAGTGCAAGAGTGCCGTGGACTAAGCCGGAATCTACAAACATTTTATTCAAAAGGGAGAAGACAAGGTAATATGGGCTCTTTGTTAGATCAACAATAATGCATATGAGAGCCAATCAACATTTTCATCGTGGTCTTCTCCTCGGTATGACTCAATAGAAAGAAAAAGAAATTCAGAGAAACACACTAAAATGTTTTTGGAGTTTTTGGTTTTTCTTGAACGAGCAAATAAAAGGGAAAAACAAAAATGAGAAAAACTATTTGCACGAGAGAGCTCCCAACAAGCAAAAAGAAGAACAAGGAAGTCCTTTTGGGTTTTCTTTTTAAATACTACTACTAATTATACTAGAAAGAAAAATAAAAAAGAAGCAGGAAATATTTTTGTATTTTCTCAAAGCTTTTTTTTAACACACAAGAAGTAGGCGAGAAAATAAATCTAGCATGGATAATATAATGAAAAAGTGTGCACACCGACAACTGGAACGAAATGTGTGAACATGAATGTAATGTCGGTGGAAGTACATACTCCCCCAAGCTTAGGGTTTTGGCCTAACTTGGTAGTCAGTCAGTAGCCTGCATAATGGTCGGAGTGATAGCTCACGGAGGCTCTCGGTGCTGATGCCTCAGCCTGCCGTGCGGCCACAACTGCCGCGTTATGGGCTCGGGCCTCGCTCTCAATAACAAAATATCTTCCCCTACTGTGAACATCAAAGTGAGCAGGTGCAGGCAAATATGTGTCTACAACGGAACTTTTATTAAACAAAAGGTTATAAGTGAAATTATGGGGTTCACCACTAAGGATCTTATGACATTTCATAGCATCAAAATCTAAGTACTGCGTGGGTAAAATAGGGTCATAAGGCCAAGGTGAAACACCCAGCTCTCTTGCTAAGCGTGTGGCATAAATTCCACCATAAAAGTATCCACTACCAGCTTTATGTTGCAACCTGCGTGCAACAATTGCTCCAAGGTTATAACTTTTGTCACCGGTGAGAGTGGTGCGTATGAGGCTCAAGTCTGGAGCACAAAGTGTACTACAATCTTGTTTACCTACAATACATTTTCCATTAAATAATGCAAAGTACTGGATTACGGGAAAATGAATGCTCTTTATTCTACCTTGCATCACTCCCCTAGTCTCACGGGGATGGAATTTAAATCCTTTGGTAAATTATTCAGTGAGAGTGAGGTGTTGGTTGCACTTATCTGAAATGTAGGGACCGAGCTCGGCATTGTGAACATATTGCTCAAATTCTTCCTTAATGCCCACACGCACCATATAATCGATGCATGGCCATAAGCATGTTTTGGTGGCGGCATCTTGTATGGAACTTTCACTTGGTTCAGCATAAGACCGACGAGCGGAGCTGCTACTAGAAGATGCCTCCGAGGATCTCCTCCTCGAAGAACTCCTTCCAAAGAGGTTCATCATATTCACGTACAATTTTCTGAAAAATTTTGGCCACAAAAATTTGTTAACAAAACTTCACAAGATTGAAAACAACTACTCATAGGGATGCATAGAGACAATAGCAAGCATTCAAACTACTTAGAACTCTAAGAATTCGACATGCAAGCTCATCTACAGCAGCACCAAGAGTAGCTAATTATTCAAAATATAAACCACTAAAGCAAAAACTAATTGGACCAACGGAGGAGTTACATACCAAGCAACAATCCCCCGAAACAGTTTCGAAAACGGAGCTTCGAGCAAAGACATCGAAATCTGCGGGTTTGAGAGCAAGAACACGAGAGAGAGAGAGCAATGGTGATTTTTTTCTGGAGGTAGGTGATGATGTGGGATGAAGAGATAAGTGAGGGGGCCCACGTGGGGACCACAACCCACCAGGGCGTGCCTGGGGGTGCTGGCGCGCCCAAGTGGGTTGTGCCCACCTGGAACACCTCCCTCTGATGTTATTTGTACTAAAAATTATTAAATATTCAGAAAAAAATAGTATTAATTTTTCAGAGCATTCTGAGAACTTTTATTTTTGGGTCATTTTTTTATTGCACGGGAAATTCAGAAAACACACAAAACATGACATTTTTTTTAACTACTAAAAACAGGAAATAAAGGGTAGGGACAGAAGGTAGCGCTCACTAAATTCATCAACTTCATACCTCTAAAAAATGATCAATTAATAAGGTTGATCAAGTCTTATTAACAACCACTTTCGATTAGCATGAAACCGAAGAACTTTCGTAAATCACTAAGTTACCTCAATGGGGATATGAATGTCCCCAACAATAAGCATTTCATATTTCCTTTTAACAGTAGGTAGAGGTAGTTGAAAACTTCCAATAGTGATTGTTGGAGATTTTTCAATAACATTAATACCATTCACTTGGAATTGTTTCTTCGGAAAGTGCACCGTATGCTCATTACCATTGATATGAATAGTGACCTTGCTTTTATTGCAATCAATAACAGCCCTTGCAGTATTCAAGAAGGGTCTACCAAGGATAATTGACATGTTGTCGTCCTCGGGCATCTCAAGTATAACAAAGTCAGTCAAAATAGTAACATTAGCAACAACAACGGGCACATCCTCACAAATACTGATAGGTATGGCAATTGATTTGTCAGCCATTTGCAAAGATATTTCAGTAGGTGTGAGTTTATTCAAATCAAGTCTTTTATATAAAGAGAAAGGCATAACACTAACACCAGCTCCCAAATCACATAAAGCAGTTTTCACATAATTTCTTTTGATGGAGCAAGGTATAGTTGGTATTCTCGGATCTCCAAGTTTTTTAGGTACTCCATCTTTAAAGGTATAATTAGCAAGCATGGTGGAGATTTCAGCTTCCGATATTTTTCTCTTATTGGTGATGATGTCTTTCATGTAGTTTGCATAAGGAGGCATTTTTAAGATATCAATCAAGCGAGTACGCAAAAAGACTGGCCTCAGCATTTTAGCAAAGCGTTCAAATTCTTCATCATCTTTCTTTTTAGTTGACTTAGGTGGAAAGGGCATAGGTTTTTGAACCCATGGTTCTCTTTCCTTACCGTGTTTTCTAGCAACAAAGTCTCTTTTATCATATCTTTTATTCTTGGTTTGTGGGTTATCAAGAGCAACTGCTGGTTCTATCTCAACATCATTGTCTGGTTCTTTATTATTTGTTTGAGTATCTTCATGAACCTCATCATTATCTTTTTCATTATCAGAAGGTGAGTGTTCATTACCAGATTGAGTTTCAGCATCAGAAATAGAAACATCATTATCATTATTAGGAGGTTTCTCTACTGCAGTTCACTAGAGGCATGCAAAGTCCTATCATTTTTCTTCTTCTTTTTCTTTTTAGAAGGACTATGTGTATCGGTGTTAACCCTTTGAGAGTCTTGTTCAATTCTTTTTGGGTGCCCCTCAGGATAAAGTAGTTCCTGAGTCATCCTACCTCCTCTAGTCATTACTCTAACAGCATGATCATTGATATTATTATTCATTTCATCTAACAACTCTCGTTGAGATTTAGCAACTTGTTCTAACTGAGTTTGAACCATAGAAGCATGCTTCCCCACACCTCTAACATCATTTGAGATTCTAAATAACAAGTCACTCAGGCTAGCAATCATATCAGAATTGTATTTCAATTGTCTCATAACATTTGCATTGAAGTGATCTTGCTTTCTAATGTAATTTTCAAACTCATAAAGGCATTGGCTAGGGTGCATATTGTCAGGATTATCATTATCATTAAATTTCATTAGAGAATTTACCTCTACCACCTTAGGTGGTGGTGGTGTATCAAGCCCATGTATTTCTTCAATAGGAGGTAAATTTTTTACGTCCTCAGCTTTAATACCTTTTTCTCTCATAGATTTCTTTGCCTCTTGCATATCTTCAGGACAGAGATATAGGATTCCCCTCTTCTTCGGAGTGGGTTTAGGTGGTGGTTGAGGAAGAGTCCAATCATCATAATTTTTCAATATGTTATTCAATAATTCTTCAGCTTGCCCAATAGTTCATTCCCTGAAAACACAACCAGCACAACTATCTAGGAAATCCCTAGAAGCATCGGTTAGTCCATTATAGAAGATATCGAGTATTTCATTTTTCTTAAGAGGATGATCTCGCCCAAGCTTGTGGGAGACTCTCTTCTTCAATTTGCACAAAGTTTAATATTTCCTGTAAAGCAGCTTGTTTCTTATGAGCAGGGAAATATTTTTCAGAGAAGTAATAAATCATGTCCTGGGGACTACGCACACAACTAGGAGCAAGAGTATTGTACCAAGCTTTAGCATCACCCTTTAATGAGAACGGAAATAATTTGAGAATATAATAATAGCAAATTTTCTCATCATGAGCAAAAAGGGTAGGTATATCATTCAACTTAGTAAGATGTGCCACAACAGTTTTAGTTTCATAACCATGGAAAGGATCAGATTCAACCAAAGTAATTAACTCTGGGTCGACAGAGAATTCATAATCCTTATCGTCAACAAAGATAGGTGAAGTAGCAAACTGAGGATCACATTTCATTTTAGCATTCAAAGTCTTTTCTTTATACTTGCATAATAATTTTTCTAGATCATCTCTATCCTTACAAGCAAGAATATCTCTAGTTGTCTCCTCATTCATCACATAACCTTCCGGTACCTTTGGCAATTCATATCTAGGAGAACTAGGTGTAATAGGTGTTTCAAGATTCTCGGTTTGAAGCTCTTCATTAGTTTCAACAATCTCATGCTGTCTTACTCTAGCAATTTGTTCATCAAGAAATTCACCTAGTGGCACATTATCATCAAGCAAGGTACTAGCATCATCAAGAGTAGCATTCATAGCAGAAGTAGCATCATCAATAACTTGCGACATATCAGAACTGATAGCATGTGGTGGTGTTGCAAGTTTACTTATAACAGAAGGTGAATCTAAAGCAGAGCTGGATGGCAGTTCCTTACCTCCCCTCGTCTTAGAGGAAAAAATCTTAGTCTTAGCATCCTTCAGATTCTTCATAGTGACAATTTGATAATAATCCCAAGTGACTCCACAAATATAGCTATGCTCCCCGGCAACGGCGCCAGAAAAAGGTCTTGATAACCCACAAGTATAGGGGATCACAACAGTTTTCGAGGGTAGAGTATTCAACCTAAATTTATTGATTCGACACAAGGGGAGCCAAAGAATATTTGCAAGTATTAGCAGCTGAGTTGTCAATTCAACCACACCTGGAGATTAATTATCTGCAGCAGAGTGATCAGTAGCAAAGTAGTATAATAGTTTTGATAGTAGTAGCAGTAGCAATAGTAACGGTAACAGTGATAGAAATGATTTTGTAACAAGTGCAATAGTAACAATAGCAGTAGTAACTTAGCAAGATCAATATGTAGGAAAAATCATAGGCATTGGATCGGTGATTTGTTGGATGATATTAATCATGTGACAGTTACAACCTAGGGCGATACGGCACTTGCTCCAGTTCATAAATATAATGTAGGCATGTATTCCGTAAATAGTCATACGTGCTTATGGAAAGAACTTGCATGACATCTTTTGTCGTACCCTCCCATGGCAGCGGGGTCCTATTGGAAACTAATGGATAAGGCCTCCTTTTAATAGAGAACCGGAACAAAGCATTAACACATGGTGAATACATGAACTCCTCAAACTACGGTCATCACTGGGAAGTATCCCGACTATTGTCACTCCGGGGTTGCCGGATCATAACACGTAGTAGGTGACTATAACTTGCAAGATCGGATCTAGAACATAGATATAATGGTGATAACATAAACGGTTCAGATCTGAAATCATGGCACCCGGGCCCAAAGTGACAAGCATTATGCATGGCAAAGTCATAGCAACATCAATCTCAGAACATAATGGATACTAGGGATCAAGCCCTAACAAAACTATCTCGATTACATGATGAATATCATCCAACTCCTCACCGACCAGCGAGCCTACGAAGGAATTACTCACTCCCGGTGGGGAGCATCATGGAATTGGCGATGGAGAAGGGTTGGTGATGACGAAGATCGAAGATCCCCCTCTCCGGAGCCGCAAACGGACTCCAGGCCTGGCCTCCCGATGAAGAACACGAGGCGGCGGCTGCTCCATCTTGTGAAGCGCGATAGTTCTTCCTCCTCGATTTTTTTTCTAGAAATATGTGATTTTATAGCTTCGGTTTCAGGGTCTGCGGGGCCACCAGGTGGGGACAACCCACCTGGGCGCGCCTGGAGGGGGGCGCACCCTTGTGGGTTGTGCCCACCCAGGTGCCCCCCTCCGGTGGTTCTTGGCTCCAGAAATTCTCTTTTATTGAATAAAAAATCCTCGCAAAGTTTCGTTCCAATCCGAGAACTTTTATTTCTACACAAAAACAACAGCATGGTAGTTCTGCTGAAAACAGCGTTAGTCCGGGTTAGTTTCATTCAAATCATGCAAATTAGAGTCCAAAACAAGAGGAAAAGTGTTAGGAAAATTAGATACGACGGAGACGTATCAGAGGCCTTTTCTGGCACTCTGCCGGAGGGGTCAACGATCCCGGAGGGGTTCTTCATCATCATTGTTGCCCTTCCGACGATGCGTGAGTAGTTTACCACAGACCTACGGGTCTGTAGGTAGTAGCTAGATGGCTTCTTCTCTCTCTTTGATCTTCAATACAATGTTCTCCTCGATGTTCTTGGAGATCTATTTGATGTAATGACTTTTTGCGGTGTGTTTGTTGGGATCCGATGAATTGTGAGTTTATGATCAGATCTATCCTGAATATTATTTGAGTCTTTGCTGAACTCTTTTATGCATGATGTTTATAGCCTCGTATTTCTTCTCCGGAACGTTGGTTTGGTTTGGCCAACTAGATTGATTTTTCTTGCAATGGGAAGAGGTGCTTTGTGATGTGTTCAATCTTGCGGTGCTCAATCTCAGTGACAGAAAGAGACATGACACACATGTATCATTGCTATTAAGGATAAAAAGATGGGGACTATTCCGACATGAATAAATCTTGTCTACATTATGTCATCCTTCTTATTGCATTACTCCGTTTTTCCATGAA
Source organism: Thinopyrum elongatum (assembly GCA_011799875.1). Lineage (NCBI taxonomy): Eukaryota > Viridiplantae > Streptophyta > Magnoliopsida > Poales > Poaceae > Thinopyrum > Thinopyrum elongatum. Next base: position 588,892,905 of record CM022298.1, read on the forward strand.
CTTAATACACTAGATGCATGCTGGATAGCGGTCGATGTGTGGAGTAATAGTAGTAGATGTAAGTAGGAGTCGGTCTACTAATCTTGGACGTGATGCCTATATACATGATCATTGCCTTGGATATCGTCATAATTATTTTCTTTTCTGTCAATTGCCCAACAGTAATTTGTGTACCCACCGTATGCTATTTTCTCGAGAGAAGCCTCTAGTGAAATCTACGGCCCCCGGGTCTATTTCCTATCATATTAAAACCCAAAAGTACCTTGCGGCACTTTTTATTTATTTATTTTATTTTGTGTTTTTGCTAGATCTATTTATCAAATCTCATACAATTTAATCTATCTCAATACCGAAGAGGGATTGACAACCCCTCTTATGCGTTGGGTTGCAAGTTTTTGAGATTGTCAATGTTTTATTCCTCTCCTTCGCATATGCTAGATATTTCTTGTCTTGATAATTTGTTTGCTTATAAAATTCTTATGCATAGGAAGTATGTTAGACTTAAATGTGTTTGTCACATGTATTAATGCTCTCTTTGTGCTTCAATTCTTGTCTTTTATGTGAGCATCATTGAAATCTAAACCCTATCTTAATGGCTATAAAGAAGGAGCTTGTTGGGTAACTACCCAATAGTTATCCTTCAAATTTTTGTTTCTGTTTTGTTTTTCAGTAAATACACAATTATGCCTCTGTTATGATTGTGCTTTTTTATGTTTTAGTTAGTGTTTGTGCCAAGTAATGCCTTTAGGATGGCTTGGGTGATAGATGATTTGATCCTATTGGAAAACATAAACTCTTACGTCCAGTAGCATAATTGTTAAAAATCACTAGAGCGACAAAAAACTCTGAATTGTTTGCACAAGATTGATATACTAATTGCCTCTGTTGTCCTAATTGTTCCAAATTTTGGGAGTTACAGAAGTTTGAGCTTAATTCGGTTCTCTACAGACTGTTTTGTTTTTGACAGATTCTGTTTTCGTTGCATTGTGTGCTTATTTTGATGAATTTAAGGAGTGTATCGGAGGGTATAAGCCATGGTAAAGTTAGAATACAGTACGTATAATGCAATAACAAAATATGAATACGTTGCAACAACACTTAAAGTAGTGAATTGTTTTCTTATACTAACGGATCTCACGAAGGTTTTTGTTAAGTTTTGTGTGATTGAAGTTTTCAAGTTTTGGGTGAGATCACGATGGATGAAGGAATAAGGAGTGAAAAGAGCCTAAGCTTGGGGATGCCCATGGCAACCCAAGGTAATATTTAAGGAGTACCAAGCAACTAAGCTTGGGGATGCCCTAGAAGGCATTCCCTCTTTCTTCTAACGCCAATCGGTAATTTTTCTTGGAGCTATATTTTTATTCGTCACATATCATGAGTTTTGCTTGGAGTGTCTTGTATTATATGAGTCTTTGCTTGTTTTTCTTTTTAGTTTGTCAAAATAATCCTTGCTGGACACACCTATTTGAGAAAGCCATAATGATGCTATGATTTGTTAAAATTGCTATATGTCCTTCACTTAAATTTTTTGAGCTATGGAATTGCTCTAGTGCTTCACTTATATCTTTTTGAGCACGGTGGTGCTTTAATTTTGAAGGAATATGCTCTCATGCTTCACTAAGATTATTTTGAGAATTAGTAAATTTTGAATAAATCCTCTCATGCTTCACTTATATTAATTTGAGAGATGAATTTTTTTATGAAATATTTGTGCTCTTGTTCTTCACTTAAATTTGTTTGAGAGCTTGTTATAAGCAATGGTAATATATGAAACTAGTCCCAAAGTGATAGATATTCAAGAGGGATAATAAAAACTATCATGAAGATCATTGGATATTAAAACTTGATTCCTTTCAATAGTTTTGCGATATGGAGATAGTAATATGTGAGTCATGTTGGTGAGTAATTATGCTTTAGTAAGAATATTGGTGTTAAGGTTTGTGATTCCCTATGCAAGCACAAAAGTCAATAGTTATGCAATGAAGTTACATCCTACTTGTGGTGCATTATTCGGTGTTAGTTGCGCTTAATGCTCGTTTATGATCATTTCGTTTCTTGGTTGGTTGCTTCTCAATCTATTTGCTAGTCTTTCCTTGTACTAAGCGGGAGTACTACTTTTGTGCATCCAAAATACTAAACCAAGTTGTGCCAAATGAGTCCACTATACCTACCTATATGCGGTATTTCTATGCCGTTCCAAGTAAATTTGTATGTGCAAACTCTAATTTTCAAAATGAATTTCCTATTTGTGTGCCCGTACCGCTCATGAAGCGGCAGGGGGTGGCCGATATTTTCCATGCTAGATATTTTATTCTCACAATGAGTGTTTATTCACTTGTCATTGCACGAGAGTGTGGCAAGGTAATAGGGATGCCCAGTGCCGAAATGAAATAGAAATTTACTTTATGTTGTCAAATAATAAATTCCTTGGAAAGTGTTAGTATGGAAGGCACCCGTGGATACGGCTAGCCATGGATTGTGAAAGAATGGTGGAAAAAGGAATAAACTTTATTTTATGTTTGGGAACCGCCTATGATTTTATCTAGCATGGAACGTATTGGGAATTCTCGGTCGTTTTCGTTGACGGGAAAAGTATGCCTCTCAAAACAATTTTATCTCTCAATTTAAGCTTGAGCTCTGGCACCTCTACAAATCTCTGCTTCCCTCTGCGAAGGGCCTATCAATTTACTTTATGCAATTTTTTTATTTGAGTCTCCATCTTCTCTTATAAAGCACCAACTAGGGAACACTATTATCATACTTGTGCATTGGATGTAGCTAATATTTGAGTGTGTTTCATGAATGAATCAATGATTGAGCATAATGAGCTAGGGATAGCTTTCTTTAGTGTTGATATTTTGAAAGACATGGTTGCTTGTTGATATGTTTGAGTATTGAGGTCTTCATGTCAAATTATAGACTATTGCTTTGAATAATCTAAAGTCCAAATGTCCATGCTACAAAAGAAAAGAATATGGGATGAATATGATGGGTAGCATTCCACATAAAAAAAATCTATTTTTATCATTTACCTACTCGAGGACGAGTAGGAATTAAGCTTGGGGATGCTGATACGTCTCCAACGTATCTATAATTTTTTATTGTTCCATGCTATTAAAGTATCAATCTTGGATGTTTTATACTCATTTACTAGCAACTTTATATCATTTTTTGGGACTAACCTATTGACATAGTGCCCAGTGCCATTTGATGTTTTTTGCTGGTTTTTTACTTCGCAGAAAATCAATACCAAACGGAGTCCAAATGCCACGAAACTTTTTGAAGAATTTTTTCTGTCCAGAAGACACCCAGGAGGCCAAGGAAGTGCACCAGAGGAGGCCCGTGGGGCCCACTAGGCACCAGGGCATGCCAGAGGCCCAGGCACGCCCTGGTGGGTAGTGGGGCCCACGGGAAGCTTCTTCATCGACCTTTGATGTCTACTACGCAACCTTTGTTCTTGTAGACTCGTGTTGGGCCTCCAAGCGCAGAGTTTTTTAGGACAGTAGCAAATTTTCCTCAAGTGGATGACCTAAAGTTTATCAATCCGTGGGAGGCATAGGATGAAGATGGTCTCTCTCAAATAACCCTGCAACCAAATAACAAAGAGTCTCTTGTGTCCCCAACACACCTAATAGAATGGTAAATTATATAGGTGCACTAGTTCGGCGAAGAGATCGTGATACAAGTGTAATATGGATAGTCGATATAGGTTTTTGTAATATGAAAAATATAAAAAACAGCAAGGTAACTAGTAAAGAAAGTGAGCAAAAATGGTATTGCAATACTTGAAAATAAGACCTAGAGTTCATACTTTCACTAGTGCAAATTCTCTCAACAATGATAACATAATTGGATCATATAACAATCCCTCAACGTGCAACAAAGAATCACTCCAAAGTTTCTATCGGAGAACGTAGGACGAAAACGTGCATCAACCCCTATGCATAGATTACCCCAAGGTCACCTCAGGAATCCGCGAGTTGAGTGCCAGAACATACATCAAGTGAATCAATATAATACCCCATTGTCACCACGGGTATTCATATGCAAGACATACAAGGATACCCCCTATAAAGCAACACATATTCTACAACGTTTTGATTATAAGTTGCAAAATTCACAAGGCATATAAGCATTGTAGCATATGCGTTGTCGACTTGTTGTTCGTGACCATTGTGCCCTACATAAATTGCAACAGATTTTATATGTTCTCATGTATGTGTTGCCAATTATATCTGCTACACACAAGGAGTGTGGCGCGAAAATCCGTTCGGGCAAAAATCAAATTTTGTGTAGTATCTTCCTTTTATTTTCTGATCCAGATCATTGGAGGAGGCACAGGGTGGGCCATGCTCCACCCTGAAATTTTGGCCGAGCCTGTATACCACACATAGGTAATATAAGAGATGGGCTTGGAGAAAAATATAAGCCTAGTAACAGCCTACCCTTCTCCTCGTGTCGTGCCGAAGCGAAAGCAGCCACGCACAGTCGGTCAACCCTGCTTCTCCAGTCCCGGGAATACTCGATCCGCCGCCTGGAAGCCAGCCGAGCCGCCTGCCTCGCCGTCCCTGCCCGGCCGCCCGGAGCCACCGGTAGACCGCCCTGTGACCCTGACCGGCCTGAAGGCTGACACCCGCGACCTGCTGCTGCCTGCCTCGCTTGGCGCCCGGCCGGCTGCTGTCCGCGCAGGCGCGCAGCTGGGCGCACCACCGTGCTCTGCTGACCGGACTGCCGGAGCCGCCCGCTTCCAGTGCGCTCCGAGGTCGCTTCCTCAGCCGCTGATCCTCCGGTCCTCCCCAATCCTCATCCCCTGCTCAGCTCTCATCCCCGCGTCCCCTCATCTCTGAATCTGCAAGCTTTGGACGAAATTACATGAAACTTATATGCAGTAGTTTTAAAAATACCGCCCCATTCCAAAACTTCGGTATTATGATGCGTTGGCAATGAATACTACAGTTTCTAAAAACAGAAATTTTCTCAGTTTTAGTGAAACTGCCGATATGTTTGGCTCGTACTTACCGTAGTTTTGACACCTTAAGCAACGGAACCTAACTTAGCTAGCTACACCAAGGAGCTACACGACCGGATGAACCTTTTGCATTTGCCAATCAAGTTGACCAAGTGTTCTACATGGATGACCTTATCCAGGATGGTCAATTGTTTTGAAGATGAAACCTCGAGATAATTTTTTATGGGTGAAGAATGGAATGATGTGGAAACAGAACCTTATCATGTCAGCAAATTCTTCGAGCTTTTTGATACTGCCCATCATAAACAAAATTGGATGAGAAGAGATATAGAGGAAGAAACTGTAGATGCTCCTATAGTGCCAACTGCCAATTGATGACACAGTACCTCAATAAAGGCCAGCTTCCATTGTGATTCTGTTATTTTTTTTAGTATTGTTGCTGCAACTTATGTCATTTTGGAAATAAAACTTACTACTCTATTTCTTCTGCATGCAGGTTCGATGTATAATGAAAGTCACCGATCTGAAAATGTGGAGCCTAGTTGAAGTGATGAATTCATTATTGTTATTTGCTATTTTTTCTTTTATGTCCATGTACTTTATAAATCGGACAACAAGATTTGTAAGTGTGACTGGCCTAAAGTGTCAATACTTGATCCTAAATACGTTGGTGTTGGTTGTTCTGTTTCCTACACATTCTTACACATGTTCATATGTACCTACATCCGGGTTGTTGCTTATCTCTTAAACATCGAAGTGTTTTTCTTTTGTGGGAATTAAACATCGAAGTGTTAAATAGGCTTGTTCCACGAACTTGATCAATACATTGATGCTGGTTGTCTTTTGCCAATATATCATGAGGGCATCTCTAACTTGGAGGGGAATAGTAGTAGAGTGTTAGTGTTAATCTCTTTGCACCAGAATAATGTAGCTGTAGCTTTCCTTCAGTTAGCTGTAGCATTTCTTCAGTTAAATGTAGCTTTTCTTCAGATAGCAGTTTGTTTTGTACACGTGATTTAACAAAAAAAAAATTTGATGCTAATTTAAATAGATTGGACGACTTACATTCAAACTTAGATATTTTTAACATAAAACCAGACGATATTGTCTCTTGTGAATTAAAACTTCAAAAAAAAAAAACCAATCCTACCATATACTTGAAGGTGACTTAGTACGCCTGGCCGGCTGGCCGACGACACCTCCGTCACCGTTGTCCGGCTTCCAACCGCGGAAGGGCGCGGGGTCACAGCAGTGCTTCACGACCGCCGTCTAGCGCTCACGGATGATCTTGTACGCTTCCTCCTGTGTCGCGCGCAATGGGGCCGCGGACTCATGGATGACCTTGTTTGCTTGCTCTTGCTTCGCGCACAATGCAGCCGCGGACACTGCGGACAGGCGAGGGGAGAGACGAGGGACGGGACATACCGGAGGTGGCAGCGTCGTTGTCTCGCTTAGAGACCACTATTTGCCGTACTTCAGCATCTCCTCGTCAAGAAGGCGGAGACAGCGCTTTCTCATCTCTGTCATGGTGTTCGACTGGTCAATGACCCAGGCCATCGCGTCAAGTCATATCTCTCTGGCATGTAACAGTCGCGGAGACCCGAACGCGGCGTGGGTGTTGCTCTCGGTTGACCTGCCGCTTCACCGCCGGCTCTAGTGACAGCTCGCATTCGCTCTGGGCCGGCATCAATGCGGCACAAAGAGCGAAAGAGCGTTCCCGCGGGAGAGGCAACGACGGGGAGATGTTTTTGGTGGTTCCTGGTTGGTTTGCAGCCAGTTTGCGGGATTTCGGAAAAACTAGACCGGTCCATGGACTGACAGGGTACCATGTTGGAAGGCAAAACTACGTCAGGAACGTCGATCCGGATGTTTGCAGACATTTTGTGGGTCCGTGTTGGCGCTGACGCAAGAACAAACACACCATTTGTCCATGGACTGGTTCGAACCGGTCCGCGGACAGTGATGCGGTAGCCGGTCATGCAACCGTGCTCGCATCCATTTCAAAACAATTTAGAATGAACCAGACGAATTTCACCAAACACGAGGGAATTTATAAAGTTCGTACATAGTTTACATAAAACAGACGATATTTCCTCCGTTGAACTAAAACCTAAAGAAACTTGGCTAACTTGTAGCTGACGGTGACCTCGTATGCGTAGCCGCCCTAGCCGGACGCAATGTCGTCGTCGTCATCCATGCTGTCCTCGTAGCCCGAGTAGTCCTTCCAATGGCGGAAGGGCACCGAGGCATGACAACCCTGCTTGGCCGCCACCTGGCTCTCGCGGAGGAACCGTTCCTCTTCCTCCTGTGCCGCGCGGAGGGCCTCTGCGGCCAATGCCGACCTCGGTAGCGGTGCCCTGGCGGCAGCCTTGCCCCTGCCGGCAGCAACGGAGGTGCCACTTAGCGTCCCCTCCTTGTCGATCCTGATGAGCTTCTCATTGAGGTGTCGCGCGGCACCGTGCGATCGTTTTTGTTGGGGTGACGGACCGGTCATGGGTCTAGGCCTCCACTGGGTCAGGGACCCCGCGGACCCAGGCCGGTGCCTCGTCGAACTTGGCGAATGCGGAGTGGCGCGCTGCGTTGCACCACGCCTGATGCGTCGCCTATCTTGCTGCCCTCTCCTCGGCGGACCTGATGACCTGCGACGAGGAGTCGGTGCCATCACGACTGCCGAGGTAGTGGAGGCGGCGGGCGTGCGCCTTCGCAGTCGCATGTGGCATGTCCTCCTTGATGGACTTGTTGCGCCAGTTGCGACGTTACGGCGATGCCATCCCGTCGATCCGGGTGTAATGGTTGTGCGGTGGCGAGGGGCTCCACCTTCATGCGGCACCCGATCTGGACGCCGTGGTTGCACTGCATGTCATGAAACTCCAAATTAATACTATGTCCATGAAAACTAGTGATCATGGATGACAATTATACTTATACATGTAGGTCCGAACATGGAAGCTAAGAACTTTTTTGTGTTTTGGATGAATTTTTTCTATTGTTTGAGCAACAGAATTCATTTTTGCTTCACCCATATTGCACAGAATTTTTTCAAACATAGAAGAAGCACTAAATTTCTACAAACATAGAAGAAGCACGTTCTGTTTAGCACAAATATATGTACAAGTGCCTATCACGGGCCAGATGATTAATAACAAAATTTATAATTTGTTTCGCTCCAAATTGTTAGACTCACTTCTATTTCTTGTTTGGTTTCGCTCCATTTTTATCTTTTCCCTCTGTTCTCTCCCGCCAACAGCGACTAATCTGACCATGGCCCCACCTGTCATTGGAATCCAGAACAGAGACTAAACATTGGTCAAACAGAGACTAAACTGCGCAAATAAAATCGGAAACCTCCCCCCAAATCAGCACTTCCCTTCCTTGTCTCGTACTGGATTCATCCGCACGCCCGGCGGCCAGTGGCGGAGGCATCTCCATGACCTGAGCAAGGTTAGTTGCTGACCCTCCCTCAATTCAACCTCTCTTCCTCCCTGCTCTACCGATCTATGCTCTAAATCAATTCACGTCTCTCTTGTCAGGCAATTCTAGCTGATATAGATTCTCCAAATCCGACTGGTACGTGGTGGCAACAATCCTGCGAGTTCATCTAGTAAGTGCCCTGCTCCTTATCCCATCTCATTGCTGCAATTCATGCCCTACATATTGGTTCTAAGCTGTTTTTTTTTCGGCCACCAATCGATATACAGAGAGATCACGATTCTAGTTTAATCTGAAATTGACTCATATATTTTGTTCACTCGTTGCAAAAGTTTCCATTGTCAGTCGACTGAAAATCATTTCAGTCAGATTTTTTGGCCTATTGGAGCCTGACAATTTGTCCCTCTTTGTACTTGTCATCTGTATGTCCATGTCAATTTTTTCTACCGGCCCCGCTGTTCTTTCCCCATTGAGTTGCTTCACAGTCTGATGACAAACAAAAAAGAAGAAACATGAAACATATATCTGATTAGACCAATGTCATTGTAAACTTGAAACCACCACCAATTGCTGTTACCAAATAACAGTGAATCTTAGTAAAAGCACATTGTAAAAATGAATCAAATTGGCACTGTTATAAACAATACTTTAGTATCAGACTGGGAGCAGCAAAACACACTTGGATGCTATGATTCAAGTTTTCTATAACTATGTAGGAGATTAGTCCTTGCTACACTGTAAAATATACAATAGATGCACGGTAAACAAAACAACATTAGTTTAGGGAGCAACAGAACAACTATGAGCCTAATGGTTCTAGGCTCAAAATGTATTACAACTTTGCAGCACAATTACATTTCTTTCACACTGAAAAATCATGTAGTAGATGCATTTAGTAAAAAACTGGGTGCAGCAAACAAGCTCACATGCTAGGGTTCACAATTACAAAAAGCTTTGTGGTAGAATACGCTGCACGCATACCAAATAAAGTAGTTTAGTACCTACTGGAAGCAGCAAACAAAATTCAGCTAAAAACACTAGGAAAAATAAACCATTTAGGACTAAACTTCAGAATTACTATAGCTTTGCAGTAGAGTTACATTTATTGTGACACTGTAAATAATATACAAAATTCATTGTAAGAGTACTAGAAATTACTAAATCCTTGCTTGCAATTACATTTCTTGAGACTCTGTAAAATGATACATAAACACACTGTAAAGAAAAACACCGAACCCGTGGTCTCTGTGTGCTCTATATTGTAGTTTCCCGAACAACCTATATTGTATTTTCACAATTTATTTAAACTTTTGGTCATTTTCATTTTGCAGCAGATATGTCACTGACAAGAACTAAGGTTGTTGAATCCAAAGAGGAATATACAGCGGAAGAATCAATTGAACATCACAATTCTGCTGAAAAAGATGTCCAAGAAATAGCTACTAATGATGAAGAAGGCTTCACAGATTGTGATGATGCTAATGCAGATGAAAATGAAGATGGTAAGTTTAGTACCTTCATTTATTTTTTGAACAAACCTTTTTGTATTTCTATGATAGCAAATTTCGGATCCAATGGCTACAATTGGGCTTGAACCTTCGGTTGATGGACATAACTCAAACATAAAAGTATGTATCTTGTCGAAGTACACAATAAAATTCCTCAAATTTCACTCAAAAAATTATGGTCTCAACTAACACTTTGTTATGCTATCTGTAGAGAGTGCTTGCTCCTTCGGCTGATGGACTCCGACTAGTTAAAAAACGACCCAATAATTTACAGAACAAGCCAAGTGGTTCAAATAGTGCAGATTTGCAGGCATCAAACAACCATTCTGTTCCAGATAAAGAGGTTTATTTACTTAAATACTTTTTGGAACATGTCGTTGCCGAGGATTAAGTTGTTAGGCTTACACCTTTTGCAATTACATATACAGTACCCAGAACTTGACGTGTATCCTTTTATCCCAGAACAAAGAAACTATGATTCATAATGGTGGCAGTGCATGACAACTAGAAAAATGTTCTGCTGCACACAAGGTATCTTCATAGTCTCACATACAAAATTATGATCAAACTATAGTGCTCCCATGTTTATGTGTTTACTTTCTGCTATGAGAATATTGTCCAGAACCAAGAAAATTTTGATTAGAATATCAGTACACGGCAAGGGGAAATAAATTCTGCTGAACACAAGGTATATTTCCATTACCATATACAACATGTTCAAAATATATTGCTTCGATGTTTATGTATCTGGTGGTCATCTTGCTATCATAATTCTATTTAGAACAAAGAAACTTTGCTTGAGAATGTGAGTGCACGTCAGGCAGAAAAAACTTCTGCTGTAAAGAAGCTGGTATCTTTCCATAATCACATGCAAACTGTTCAAACTATAGTGTTAGCTTTTTTATTTGTTTATTACTTCTTTGCTATCAGACTGCTGTCCAGACCAAAAGAACAACAAACGGTACTAATGTAGTAAGTAAGAGTGCTCAAAGTGGTAGTGGTTCGCTGAGTTGGTTGGGTGCGAGTGAACTACTTGTAAGAGTGCTGAAAGTCATTCATATGTTCCCCTGTTTTGACTCTATTTTTCATGGGTGAAGAGGATGATTCTGACAATGGTAACTTTGATCTTCTCTATCAGGCAAGAACTATATTATTCTTGAAGATACTAAAAAACCGTAACAGGGACGTAGCTCTTGCTGCAAGTGTATGGTGTTATCCTAAAGTTAAACTTGATGGTGCATAAATTAGAAATGAATTTTGGACAGGGCATTTCGATATGGCACTTGTGAAAACTGAAAATATGGTACGGAGTTGCAAAACTGCAATACTCGCGGTAATACATAAAAACAAAGAGTGCGTGGCCTTCAACCTTTGTACATGACTAATATCTTGCCTCAATTACTACTTGCATCATGTCAATGCATTGTGTTTTAATAGTTCATTTTGTTTTCTTGTTTGCAGATTCAGAAGATAAATGGATGAGTATATGGGTGCGTCGCGAGTATACTTCCATGATGATGCTGATGTTCTGGTTCATGGTGACGATGATGGATGCTTTTAGTTTTAGTTAAGTTATAGGGATGACATTCCTGTTGGATGTTGTTCCTCATTTATGTTTTAGTTAAGTTGTAGCGATGTTGATCAATGCTTTTAGTTTAAGCTTCGCTGTCAAGAAAATAATTAGATTATGCATCACATTTGGATGATGTTCCTCCTCCAATATCCACTATTGTAATCCAACAGCTTTATCTATTATATGATTTCTTCCTCTCATGAGTATATTCTCTTGTTTTCCTTCACGTGAAAATACATAATTATGACCATTACGTGGAGCATTAATTTAATATATAAAATAATATTATTCACACGATATATATTCAACACTTGAAGTGTTGGAATTTCTTCGTTGCCAAGCAATGGGATTTTGATTCCTGTGCATTAACCACCAACATATAGAAGTGTTGTAGAAGTCCATTTTATCTATTGTAGTCTTGCAACGGTCCCTTTACCAACCACAATATAAGCGTTGCATTATGCGCTAGCAACACTGGATAAGGCTACGCAACCAAAACCGTTGGTAAAGACACTAGCAACGCATATATGGACTCTTAGATACAGAAAAATGCGTTGCTAAATGGGGGTTCCTATTGTAGTACATCAAGTGTTCTCAAATCCAATATTCAATCCAATATAACGAAACCTCAAAGAGCAAGACTCAATTCATCACAAGAAGGTAGAGAGGGAAGAACACCATAAGATCCAAATATATTAACAAAGCTCGCGGTACATCAAGATCGTGCCAAATCAAGAACACGAGAGAGAGAGAGAGAGAGGGATCAAACACATAGCTACTGGTACATACCCTCAGCCCCGAGGGTGAACTACTCCCTCCTCGTCATGGAGACCGCCAGGATGATGAAGATGGCCTCCGGTGATGGTTTTCCCCACCGGCATGGTGCCGGAATGGGGCCCCGATTGGTTTTTTGTGGCTACAGAGGCTTGCGGCGGCGGAATTTCTCATCTAGGGTTCTTTTCGCGGGTTTTGGTATTTATAGGAATTTTTGGCATCGGTCTCACGTCAAGGGGGTTCCCGAGGGGCCCACAAGCTCGGAGGGCACGCCCCCAGGCTTGTGGCTCCCTCGGCCATTTCCTGACCCAGCTCCGATGCTTCGGGGGTCTCCTTTGGTCCATAAAAAATCACCGTAAATTTTCAGCCCATTTCGAGAACTTTTATTTCTGCATAAAAAAACGACACCACAGTAATTCTGCTGAAAACAAGGTCAGTCCGGGTTAGTTCTAATGAAATCATACCAAAATCATATAAAATTGTTGTAAACATGGCATGAATACTTCATAAATTATAGATACGTTGGAGACGTATCAACCTTCAGCTCTATAAATACTCTAAAATCCCAAAAACCCTAGGGGAGTCGACGAAACACAATTCCAGCCACCGCAAGTTCCAGAACCACGAGATCCAATCTAGAGGCCTTTTCCGGCACTCTGCCGGAGGGGTCAACGATCACAAAGGGGTTCTTCATCATCCTTGTTGCCCCTCCGATGATGCATGAGTAGTTTACCACAGACCTACGGGTCCGTAGGTATTAGCTAGATGGCTTCTTCTCTCTTTTTGATATTCAATACAATGCTCTCCTCGATGTTCTTAGAGATCTATTTGATGTAATGACTTTTTGCTGTGTGTTTGGTGGGATCCAATGAATTGTGAGTTTATGATCAGATCTATCCATGAATATTATTTGAGTGTTTGCTGAACTCTTTTATAAATGATCTTTATAGCCTCGTATTTCTTCTTCGAAACTTTGGTTTGGTTCGGCCAACTAGATTGATTTTTCTTGCAATGGAAAGAGGTGCTTTGTGATGGGTTCGATCAAGGTTGTCAGAATCATGATCTTGAATCGGATCAGAGCTCCGATGGTAGGAGCACAAATTGTAGAATCTTCACTACCTAGATCATAGAAACGTAGATTCTATGAAATAAAATCATAGAATCAGAGGGGTTAGTTTGGATTTCAAAGTCATCGAATCGTATAACAGAATCGTGATTCTGACAACCTTGGGTTTGATCTTGCGGTGCTGAATCTCAGTGACAGAAAGAGACATGACACACATGTATCATTGCTATTAAGGATAAAAATATGGGGTCTATTCCTACATGAGTAGATCTTGTCTACATCATATCATCGTTCTTATTGCATTACTCCGTTTTTCCATGAACTTAATACACTAGATGCATGCTGGATAGCGGTCGATGTGTGGAGTAATATTAGTAGATGCAGGCAGGAGTCGGTATACTAATCTTGGATGTGATGCCTATATATATAATCATTGCCTTGGATATCGTCATAATTATTTGCTTTTCTGTCAATTGCCCAACAGTAATTTGTTTACCCACCATATGCTATTTTCCCGAGAGAAGCCTCTAGTGAAATCTACGGCCCCCGGGTCTATTTCCTATCATATTAAAACCCAAAAATACCTTGCTGCACTTTTTCTTTCTTTATTTGATTTTGTGTTTTTGCTAGATCTATTTATCAAATCTCATACAATTTAATCTATCTCAATACCGAGGAGGGATTGACAACCCCTCTTACGCGTTGGGTTGCAAGTTTTTGTGGTTTGTGTGCAGGTGTTGTTTACATAGTGTTGCTTGGTTATCCTACTGGATTGATAACCTTGGTTTCATAACTGAGGGAAATACTTAGCGTTGCTGTGCTGCATCATCCTCTCCTCTTTGGGGAATTACCAACGCAGATACAAGCAATCAAGAAGAATTTATGGTGCCGTTGCCGGGGAGATATCATCAACATCTATCAAGTACCCAATCACAAGGCTCATCTGCTTGCAATTACTTTATTTGCCATTTGCCTCTCGATTTAACCTACCCCACTTCTAAAACGTTTTTGCAAAAATCCAAAAATATTTTCCGTTTGCCTTTTTGCTTGTTTGCTATCTTTGCTTGTGTTGCCACGTGCCTTCTATTTGCTTACATCTTCGCTTGCTAAAAATCTATTGATATGGATCCTCATCCTGTTGCTAATCTTTTTAAAAGATCCAATTATGATGAACCAATAGCTAGTGATTTGAGTGCACTAGGTTATCTTTATGAAGTTTTGCTTGAAAATCTTGAATCTGAAAATTGTGTTGAAGTGTTAGAGGAAGAAATTTATAAAGTGATTCACGATAGCTCCTTGAAAGAAAAGCATGATTGCAATGATGTTACTATAAATTCTATTAATGCAATTGTGTTAATGATATGCAAAACCCCAAGCTTGGGGATGTTGATTTTGTTATGTCCACTACTCATTGTGATGATCATGATTGGGGTTATGCTTCTTATGATATTGAAAATTTATTTAAGCCTCATGATGAATATGATATTAATAATAATGTTTGTAATAATATTGAAAGTGGGTTTGGAAGAGTGTCAACTCTAGGTGAAAATAACCCCACATATTTGGAGAGTCTTCAATCTTATGATTTTTTTATAAAAGTGGGTTCGGAGAGGTCATGACTTTGGTTGATGTTAATCCCACTATCTTGGAAGATTATAAAACTTTTATGCATGAGGATCATGAAGAGAAAATTTTCTATGATAGCTATATTATTGAATTTGATTATGATCATACATGTAATTATTATGAGAGAGAAAAATATGGTTGTAGAAATTTTAATGTTATTAAAATTCCTCTCGTTGTGTTGAGATTGTCAATGTTTTATTCCTCACCTTTGCATATGATAGATATTTCTTGTCTTGATAATTTGTTTGCTTATAAAATTCCTATGCATAGGAAGTATGTTAGACTTAAATGTGTTTGTCACATGCATTATGATGCTCTCTTTGTGCCTCAATTCTTGTCTTTTATGTGAGCATCATTGAAATCTCAACCCTATCTTAATGGCTATAAAGAAAGAACTTGTTGGGAGACAACCCAATAGTTATCCTTCAATTTTTTGTTTCTTTTCTGTTTTTCAATAAATACAGAATTATGCCTCTGTTATGATTGTGCGTTTTCTGTTTTAGTTAGTGTTTGTGCCAAGTAATGCCTTTAGGATGCCTGCATCTACTACTATTACTCCACCCATCGACCGCTATCCAGTATGCATCCAGGGTATCAAGTATAAAATAGAGTAATGCCTTAAGCAAGATGACATGATGTAGACAAAGTAAACCCAATCAATATGAATAAACCCCATTGTTTTATCCTTTATGGGATATAGAGCACCGCAAGATCGAACCCATTACAAAGCATCTCTCCCACTGATGATAAATCAATCTACTTGGCCAAACCAAACAGATAGATCGGAGAGAAATACAAAGCTATAACAATCATGCATAATAAAGTTAAGAAAAGACTCCATTAAGATTCATGAATAATCTGATCATAAACCCACAATTCATCGAATCCCAACAAACACACCGCAAAAGAAGATTACATCAGATATAAGTCCAAGAACATCAAGGAGAACATTGTATTCAAGATCAAAGAGAGAGAAGAAGCCATCTCGCTACTAGCTATGGCCCCATAGGTCTGTGGTGAACAACTCACGCATTATCTAAAGGCAGGAAGGATGATGTAGAAGCCCTCCGTGATTGATTCCCCCTCCGGCAGAGTACTGGAAAGGCCCTCCAGATGGGATCACGGAAGAACAGAGACTTGCGGCGGCAGAAAAAGTATTTTGGGTGGCTCTGTGTTGGTTTCCCGATTTTAGAGAATTTATATTGATGGAATTAAGTCAAACGGAGCCACAAGGGGCCCACAAGGCATCAAGGCGCCCTACCCCCCTGGGCACGCCCTGTTGTCTTGCTGTCTTCTTGTTTGCCTTGTGGTCTCCTCTCGAAGCTTCTAGGGTCTCTCTTGTCTAGAAAAAAATCATCAAAAAGTTTCATAGGTTTGGACTCTGTTTGGTACCGATTTCTTGGAAAACCAAAAACAGGCAAAAAACAGTAACTGGCACTAGCACTGGGTTAATAGGCTAGTCCCAGAAAATGATATAAAATAGCATATAATTGCATATAAAACATCCAAGATTGATACTATAATAGCACGAAACAATAAAAAATTATAGATACGTTGGAGACGTATCAAGCATCCCCAAGCTTAATTCCTGCTCATCCTTGAGTAGGTAAATGATAAAAACCGATTTTTTGATGTGGAATGCTACCTAACATGCTTATCATGCAATCTTATTTTAGGGTATGATTAAGATCCGAATGATTCAAAGCAAGAGTCTATAGTTTACTATAAAGACATCAATACTCAGGCATACCAACAAACAATCATGCCTTTCAAAAAAATGCTAAAGAACGATATCCCTACAAAATCATATGATCTTGTCATGTTCCATCTTCTTAACACAAAGTATTTATCATGTACAACCCCGATGACAAGCCGAGCAATTATCCATACTTTTTAACACGCTTCAGCTTTTTTAGCCCCCACGCAATACATGAGCGTAAGCCATGGACATAGCACTATGGGGGGGAATAGAATGCGGTGGTAGAGATCAATAAGGGGAAGACAAAAAAGGAAGATAGTCTCACATCGATGCGGCTAATCAACGGGCTATGGAGATGCCCATCAATTGATGTCAATGAGAGGAGTGGGGATTGCCATGCAACAGATGCACTAAGAGCTATAAGTGTATGAAAACTCAAACTGAAAACTAAGTCGGTGTGCATCCAACTTGCTTGCTCATGAAGAACTCGGGCATTTGAGGAAGCCCATCATCGGAATATACAAGCCAAGTTCTATAATGAAAAATTCCCACTAGTATATGAAAGTGACAACATAGGAGGCTCTATATGTAAAACATGGTGCTACTTTGAAGCACAAGTATGGGAAAGGATATTAACATTGCCCCTTCACTCTTTTTCTCTCATTTTTTGTTGGGCTATTTTTGGCCTCCTTTTTTATTTCCTCACTGGGACAGTGCTCTAATAATGATGATCATCACACTTCTATTTACTTACAACTCAATATTGAACTCGATACTAGAACAATATGACTCTATATGAATGCCTCTGGTAGTGTACCAGAATGTGCAATGATGCTAGCATAACATGTATGATAATGATGAACGATGACTGATCCACAAATACTATGTCAGCTATATGATCATGCAAAGCAATAGGACAATGAAGATGTATGTCATAATAACAAAACGGTGGAAGTTGCATGGCAATATATCTCGTAATGGCTATGGAAATGCCATGATAGGTAGGTATGGTGGTTGTTTTGAGGACGATATAAGGAGGCTTATATGTAATAGAGTGTATCATATCATGGAGTTTGGATGCACCACGACGTTTGCACCAACTCTCGAGGTGAGAAAGGGCAATGCACGGTACCGAAGAGGCTAGCAAATTGCGGAAAGGTGAGAGTGCGTATAATCCATGGACTCACATTAGTCATAAAGAACTCACATACTTATTGCGGAAGTCTATTAGCCCTCGAAGCAAAGTACTACTACACATGCCCCTAGGGGGAGGTTGGTAGGAGTTAACCATCGCACGCCCCCAACCCTCATGCAAAGGAAGACAATCAATAATAAGTCATCCTCCAACTTCTTTGCATAACTAGAGAATATACATGCATGCTTTGGGAATCACAAACCTTAACACCAATATTCTTACTAAACCACCATCATTCACTAGTACCTCCCACATATTACCATCTCAATATCGCAAAACTATTGCAAGGGATCAAACTTATCATATTCAGTGATCTACATGAAAGTTTTATTATATCCCTCTTGAATACCTCTCATATCAAGACCAATTTCATAACCCATACATGTTGCAATTAGTATTTATTAGACTCTAAAAAATATATAAGTGAAGCATGATAGTGCAACTATTTCTTTAAAATATAACCACCGTCGTGCTCTAAAAGATATAAGTGAAGCACTAGAGCAACTGCCTAGCTCAAAAGATATAAGTGAAGCACATAGAGTATTCTAACAAATCACGAATGAATGCGTGTCCTTCTCAAAAGGTGTGTGTGTGCATAAAACAATGATTTTGGCAAACTAAAAACCAAACAAATCAAAGATTAATATAATACACGACGCTCCAAGCAAAACCCATATCATGTGATGAATAAAAATATAGCTCCAAGTAGTATAGCGATGGATTGTAGACAAAAGAGGGGATGCCATTCGAGGCATCCCCAAGCTTAGATGCTTGGTTCTCATCAAATATTACCTTGGGGTGCCTTGGGAATCCTCAAGCTTAGGTCATGCCGCTTCTTATTCCTTCATCCATCGTGATCTCACCCAAAACTTGAAAACTTCAACGCACAAAACTCAACAGAAACCTCGTGAGATCCATTAGTATAACAAGCAAATCATAAACTTTAGGCACTGTTGTAAACCCATTAGTATTTTATTATTGAATAATACCTGATGTATTCTAACTTCTCCATGACTTATACCCCCCCAATATAATCCATAGATTCATCAAAACAAGCAAACTATGCAACAAAAACAAAATCTGTCAAAAACAGAATAGTATGTAATGATCTAAAAAAACGCAATACTTCTGTAACTCCCAAAATTCTGAAAAACTAGGACAACGTGGGTAATTTGTATATTGATAACATGTAAAAAATTTAGAATTTTATCTTGTTCCAGTAAATCATAATAATTCAGGCACTGGGTGCAAAAGTTTCTATTTTTTCACAGAATCAAGTCAACTATCAACCAAATCATCCCAAAGGCTTTACTTGGCACAAACACTGATTAAAACATAAAAAACACAATCTTAATAGTAGCATAATTGTTTGGACACTCAAAAACAAAAAAACAAGAAAAATAAGATAGCTATTGGGTTGCCTCCCAACAAGCGCTATTGTTTTTCACCCCTAGCTAGGCGTAATGCATGGTTTCAAGTATTGTCATCCTTAGTTTTCATTCCATAGGTGGCCCTCATAATTGATTCATATGGTGGCTTAATTCTATTTCTAGGGAAGTGTTCAATTCAATTCTTTAATGGAAATTGGAACCTTATGTTTCCTTCGTTCATATCAATAATAGCACCTATGGTTTGTAGGAAAGGTCTACCAGGTATTATAGGACAAGAAGGGTTACATTCAATATCAAGTACAATGAAATCCATGGTCACATAATTTCTGTTAGCTAGAATAAGCACATCATTTATTCTACCCAATGGTTTCTTAATAGTTGAATCCGCTAAGTGCAAATTAAGGGAACATTCATCCATATCAACAAGGCCTAGCACATCACATAAAGATTTTGGTATAGTGGAAATGCTAGCACCTAAATAACATAGAGCATTACATTCATAATCTTTCATTTTAGCATTAATAGTAGGCTCCCATTCATCATATAATTTTCTAGGTATAGAAACCTCCAACTCTAGTTTTTCTTCAAAAGCTTTCATCATAGCTTCTATGATATGTTTAGTAAAAGCTTTATTTTGGTCATAAGCATTGGGTGAATTTATCATGGATTGCAACAAGGAAATACATTCAATTAGAGAGCAACTATCATAATTAAATTCCTTGTAATCCAAAGTAGTGGGCACATCACTAGTTAAAGTCTTGACCTCTCCAAACCCACTTTATCATTTTTATCATTAAGATCATCACCCTCCGAACAATTGGGACGCCTTCTAGCTAAAGTTGACTCATCTCCAGTCCCTTTTTCATCAAGTTTTATATTACTAAACAAAGATTCAATGGGTGAGACACCAATCATTTTAATATCTTCATCATGATTTTGGTAAAAATCAAGCTGAATAGCCTTTTCTAGGAATTCTCGCTTAGCTCTCAACCTAGCGGTTCTTTCTTTACTTTCATATAAATGGAGACATAGATGGCTTTAATGGAATCGTTAATATCAAGCTTAGGTGGGAAATTTTTACATTTAAGAGTTTCCACATCATCAACAATTCTATCCATGTTCCTTGCCATATCGTCAACTTTATACAATTTTTCTTCTACAGTAGCATTAAAAATCTTTTGAGAATTAACGAATTCTTTAATATTACTTTCAAAGTCAGTAGGTATCCTATTGTTATTATTATAATAATTTCCATAGGAATTACCATAATTATTAGAGGAATTTCTGGGATACGGTCTAGGATTAAAATTACATCTATAAGCATTGTTATTGAAATTATTTCTAGAGACAAAATTCACATCAATGGCATCATTATTTTGCTCAATCAAAGTATATAATGGCACATTATTAGGATCAACATGAGCATTTCTATTAGTAATGAATTTCATAAGAGCATCCATTTTATCACTCAAGGTAGTAATTTCTTCGAAAAAATTTACCTTGTTTCAGCTCGTTCGGTATTCCATTGAGAGTAATTTGCCATAATATTATCAAGGAGTTTTGTAGCTTCTCCCAATGTGATTTCTGAGGGAGTCATGGACTAGGGGGTCCTCGGGGCAACGACCCATTGTACTTGGGCCGGACTGGTGGAGCCGTACAATGACAGGAGATCTATGAAGCCGTGGTGTGCCCTCCAAGTTAAGAAGGTGCAGGATCTCTTTAAACCCTTATTGTAATCTATCTTCGGTAACCCTAACCCTACCGGTGTTGTCGTGGTTCAACACGGCCACCTATGGGACCATCGGCCCCTTGTGGTTCGGCAAGGGGGAAGGGCGCGTTGCACAAAGAGCGGAGACCATAGAGCAGCACGATAGTGATGACACGGGCAGTTGTACCAGGGTTTGGGCCGCCGCAAGGCGTAAAACCCTACTCCTGCTTTTGGTGGATTGATGAAAGGACCGTGGTGGAGACACAGCGCTCGAGCCCGGCAAGGTTGCCTCGGGATGGGAGCAGCTACATGCGTATGAGTGTACAAGGGTCCGAATCCTTTCTAAGGTTGCCACGGCCCTCCTTTTATAGGTCAAGGGGTTACCACAATGGCAAAACAGTCATTTTCCAGTGATTAGATAGCCACAATGCTATCATACCTAACTCTGCAGACAGGACAGGGTGCATTAAATGCACCGCTTAGTGTCACATCGCTCGGGAGCCCGGCAAGCCTTGCCGTGCTATTCATCCACCTTCTCGCCTGCCTGCGTGACACGCCTCTGGACGGGTGTCGTTTGGGGGTGATCTTCCTCAGAAATGGCTGCCACGTGCCAAATAATAGCCACTTAATCACTTGGGGGCTCGACACCGCACCGATAGGTGACTTGTGTTGCTGTGAGGTGGAGCGGTGGAGCTCTTGGCGGGGTGATCCGCCCTTGGCATCACCGGCAAGCTTGCCGGGGGAGTCTTGAGACTTGTCTTCGGGGTGACCTCGACCTTGCCAGGCTCGCCTGCCCGACAAGGGAGGGTTTTCCTTAGTGATATCTTGCTTCTTTGGCTTGTCTTGGTCTTCTTGATCTGCCCTTTGATTTCCCAAAGAGCTATATTCTTCTGCTTGGCCTTGACTTGGATGCTGCAACCTTACCCTCGAGTCTGTGTACAGTCCGGGCAACATACACTAGGGTTTGTTGCACCGACAAGAGCCCCCGGGCCTGGTCCGAACGTGCTGCCAAGCGTCGTCGGGGTAGGCTCTATCCAGTACATAGGCGAAGAGTTTGTGGTCTCTCATCCTTGAGATTTTCTTTGCTTCTTCATTAACCTGTGCTTGAGTCAGTTTCCGGTTCTTCCATGCGTCGTGTGATGCCAATCGTGGTGGGGCCATTTCTGTAATGGCCCGTGAATGACTTTAACTCATGGGGGAGTAACTGCCAATTCACTTATCCCACCATGCCATTATCCTTTGCCACGTATGCTGCATGCATCGAGTGGGGTAGGTAACAGAGGCGCGTGGCGTGGGAAAGAGTGTTATGGCAAAGACCTAGTCTTCTCGGATTGGTGTGAGAGGGTGGCGATCGGATCCGGCCGTCGGTGGTAGCTAGGACGGGTCGGATCGGAAAGAGCCCCTCAGGGGTGAAGGACTAGCCCCCAGCCCCAGCTTGCCTATAAAAAAGGGGGTGCGAGGAGGAGCGGAGGCGCTCATCCGCGCATCCCTCTTCTTTTAGTTCTTGCCTCCTTTTTTGTTATGTCGAGGGAGGGAGACCGGGGCTAGGCCCCGGGCTCTAGCTTGGGGTTGATGATGTCGAATACTCGTGCTGATGCTTGGGGAGTGAGTCTGGTCCGGGGTTGTAGGAGATGCGACAGCTGTGTTCGTGGGCGTCGAATCGACCGCAATATAGGATGCGCTGCACTTCTCCAAAATGGTGGAGCGCCCCCACACGAGCCAGCCGCTTGGAGGGGAGTACTCGCCCTTGCCGCAAGCCGATGAGGCTTGTCATCCCGTCGGCAAGGCCCCTGGGGCACTCGGCGACCGCCTGTGGTGCCGTGCCTGGGATCCTTGGTAATCTCAGTACTGCTCCTTCCGGCGGGGTAGGGATTGATGCTGAAGATGGCGGTGTCTTCCTGCCCACCGTGGTGGGGAGCGGAGCTCCTTGCACGTCTCGGGTGCTGCCGCCTTCTGTCGCTTCTTTGGGGGAGGTGACGGGCCGAGGGGCCGGCGTCCTCCTGGAGCGATGGTGGTGAGGAAAAAATGAGGGAAGACGGAGAAGGCGGGTGGCAGGCTGTCAGATCGGAGTATGATGGCACCGATGCCTTCGTCTTGTATTGCCGACCCGCTGCCTCATCTTTCCGCTCTTCCCCTCCCTCCCCGGCACCATCATCACCGGCCTCTTTCGGACGGTTGCCGGGGAGGGGGATGCTCTCTTGGTGCCTTCGCCTCCTCCAGCAGTCTCCCAGCTGAGCTTCGGCGGCCCTTCCCGCTGGCGCCTGTGCTGGGGCTTCTCGTTGGCCCTGGAGGTGATGACTAGGGCACCACCAAGCTGTTCTCTCCGTCCCCCTCTATCGCAGACTCACCACTCCTGATCTCGTGAGGGTGCGCCTGGCAGGTCCCGACGGGGTCAGGCTGGGCTTCTATTCAGGCACCCCTTTTGCCCTCTTCACCTTCCACCGTAGTTCCTAGGAGGAGGGGGACAAGAAAGGGATTACGGGACACTTATCTTTTTTTTAATCTAAAATATGTAGGCACTTGCCAAACTTTAGTTTAAAATAAGTAATCTCCTTTATCCATGTTTGTGTCCTGTAAGATCTGTACTTGCTTATCCACATATTAGTGAAAAAAGACAAGCCTTGCCAGGTACTTTTGCATGTACCATGTCCATGCAGAGGTGGGATGCCTCTATACGTTTAAGTAAACAAGTTTTCCCCGGCAAGTTATCTTGCCGGTGCCTTTCGTTGGTTGCCGTGGGGCTTGACCTGCCGGGCACAAAACTATGGAAAGGGACTAGCTCCTCGTCGAACCTTCTCCATCAAAGGCCACTACAACCATCCTGACCGAAGCAACGTTCGAGCCACTGGATGGGAGCACCTGTGCTTTGAAGGTGACGAGATTTTCATATGCATAAGTTTTCACCTTACAGAACAAGTATGGATACACTACAAAAAAAATACACTTCCATGATGATACATGTTTGTCATAGTAGGTCACGTTTTCTGTCATGCATGTACATCCATGACGATTTTATGACAGAATCAAGATAGTCATACCTGTGCTGTCGTAGAAGTGTTCCATGATAATACCTAAATTATCATCACGGAAGTGTCCACTTCCATGACGATAAATGGCACGTCATGGAAGTGCTTTCGTCAAGGGTAACCGACACATGGCATCCACTGTAACGGGTCACCGTTAAGCTATCGGGTTCCGGTTTGAATCCGATAACCCATTAACAGCCCGGACCAATGGGGATTTTCCACGTGTAAAATTCTCAATGGCCAGAGGAACCACGTGTCGGCTCACCGTTGGGACAGATGTCATCCACTCATTGGACCGGAGGCGCCTATGATACGTCGACACATGGCACGACCCAACAGAGGCCCATTCCGGTGAAAAGGCCGGCCCGTTTGACTTGGTCAAAAGGTAGCGGGCCGGCCCACGGAAAGCCTGTTAACGGCCTGTTCGCATATAGCCCATTTACAGCCTACTAACTCACGGCCCGTTACGGCCTATCCGAATTAGGCCCAGTAGCGTCATCTGGGCCGTCCAATATGATTCCAGCCCATGTATGGCCCATGACGTCTTTCGGCCTATACGAGGCCCTTTGTAACTCTGGGCCCATTAAAGGCCTGAGGTGAAACTGGCCCATGATGAACAGTGTATCGCTTTATACCCATTAACGGCCCATTATTCCGTAGGCCGTTTCCAGCCCGTGTTAACTTTCGGCCTTCTAAGGGCCCATTTATTCTTGGGCTCATTTCCAGAATTCGGTTACTTACGGTCTGTTACTGGCCTGTTCCGCTTGTGGGCCAAATTCAGCCCGTGGTTACAGTCGGCCCGATTGTGGCCCGTTAACACGTTTGGCTGTTCTAATAGGGTCATAAAATACGGCCTATTAACGGCCCATTATGGTCGGGCCATAAACAGACGATTTCCACTAGCCCGTTTACGGCCCATTTTGCGGACCGTTATTGGTCCACGAATAGTATGGCCCATGTTTGGCGAAACGATTATACGGCCCATAGAAGGCCCATGGATCCTACGGCCCGTAGAAGGCCCATGGATCCTACGGCCCGTAGAAGGCCCTTGGATCCTACGGCCCGTAGGAGGCCCATGGTCACTACAGCAGGTAGCAGGACCATGGTTACAACAGTCTGTGTGTTGCCATGGTTATTGTGGCCTAGTTATAAAAAAAGGTTATTGTGGCCACTAGAAAAACGCGGAAAAAGAACTGCAGTGACTACAAGCAAACAACTAAACAAGACAATAAGGAAATAAATAAGCAAGCAACTAACGCTAGGCTATTACGGCTATTACACATATTACATCCACTAGGCATCAAAGTTCACCAGCAGTGCAAATATAGGGAACAAAGCAGCATATTACATACACTGGCCGTCTAAATTGGCCATGAGTGCAAATAAACGCGGCAGCAAAACAAGTCCATAACTGAAACAACTTCAGAAGAGCTCAAGAAACATTATCCTGGGTATCCACCATGCTGGCAATAAGCTTAGCAAGCTTATTAGCTTTCTCCTGTTTGGTGCTAAAATCCTCCAACGCTTGCTGTTGCACCAGAAAGTATGCATCTGAATGCTCCAGGGACTTCCGCAGTCCTTCGGCTTCTTGTCCCAGCACAGCTGATCGATGTTTTTCAGCTTGTAGTTGAGACTCAAGAAACCGAACTGATTCAGACAGTGAGTTTGAATAGCTTGTGCCAGCGGTAGTGGCCAGTAACTCGAACACTACACCAAGACAGGACTTTGGGGTTGTCTCACTCTCTTCAAGATAGTTTTCCTTAGCTGTTTTATCAGCTTTGTTGGAGACCAACAAGGATGTCTCACTATCCTGAACCTTATCTGCATTACTTCCTTTACCATTGCTTAATAAGGCACTCTTCCCCAATACTCTGTCAGCATTTTAAAAGAAGAAACAAGCAGACACATAACAGGTTTAGCATGTACTAGTATATGAAACTCATTTTGGTGTACCAGTTCATTAGTAAGGTGGACAGGATTAAACTACCAAGTCTTCTATTGCCAAGTAGTACATAATAAAAGCATCAAACAAACATATATCTATGTCCTATGGTCACTGCATTGTCTTGCCAAATTCGGATACTGCCACCAAGCATTCTTGAAGATAGCAGAGGTATTAGCACAGGTTACCTCATCCTGAGTTTCCAAATCGGTCCTTCTCTATAGAGAAAAATGGGAAAATTTGCTGTATTATAAGCATCATGGAGGTAGAATGTATGGGACAAAGCAAAGAAATTGCCATGAATAACATTACTTACACATAACTCCTGGACGAACACCTGCAACTGGCATTTTCCTTCATCTTCAGTATAATATTTCCATGATGGGAAGATACGCACATAGGATTTAACAACATCAAATGCGATAGATGCTAAACTATGAATGGCTGGTTGTGCTTCCTCCACAGGAATAGGTGTACTAACTGGTGGAGTTGGGGTTCGTCGTGGTAGTACTGGCACTTTGGGCACTGGAGCTGCCTTACTAACTGCTCTTGTTTGGGAGCTCTGTGGTGGAGATGGTGTTGTGTCAATAGGAACTGGGTTACTATCTGCTGGGGTTGGGGTTAGATTGGGTGAAGCTGGTTCTCTGTCCATTGCAGTAGGGGTACAATCTGCGAGAGCCTGGGTTATGTGTGGTAGGGCTGGTTCTCGTGCATGTACAACCGGGGTGCTATCTCCACCAAGAGGTAGCACTGTTTTATTTGAAGACCGTGTTTTTACTCCGCTAGATACTGCCATCACCCGCTCCAATTCAAATGGCTGATAAATATGAAACATAGTTGAATGTACAGACACTGTATGAGAGACAGATGCAACAGATAGTGTGGAAAAAAGAGGGCATGAAATAGTTGACATATATATTGTTTAACTAAAAAGAATAGCATGACATAATTTCGCATATATGATGTCTATCTAAACTGGATAGCATAGCATGACATAATTCAAAGCTATGATGACTAACTAAACAGGATGGCATGAGATAATTATATGATGTCTTTAGTAAACAGGTTCGCATGAAATAATTCACATACATGTTATCTAAGTAATCAGGATCGCATGATTTAATTCACATATGTGATTTATATGCTAAGCAGAGGGCATTCGCATATATGATGTCTGAACTAAGAACATGGTGTTGAATATTGTGTATATGATGTTTAAACTATGCAATGCAAGACACCATATGCATGATATGAGCAGTATAACCGTGCCAAGTTAGAGCATACACCTCGGTGGGGGAATAGGACTGGTCATCTATCTCTGAATCCATCTCTGAGGAGCTATCGGGACCCAGCAAGAGATCTGCTTCGACAGGTAGCACTGTCTGCTCTGAAGACCTTGTTTTCACTCCAGATTTTTCCATCACCCACTCAAATGGCTGATTCACAGGAAGAGTAGTTTAATGTACAAACATTGTCGACAAATGGAAATTTAATGAAGAAAAGGATGGGCAAGATATCATTCAAATATATGATGCCTGGTTAAACAGGATGGCATTGCATATTTCACATATATTATGACTGGCTAAAAGAGATGAGACTGCATAATTCCCATATATGATATAGATCGAAGCTAAACAGGTGGCTTTACAGAACATGTCTAAACTAAGCAGATAACATATATGATGTCGAAAGTAGGCACTGCAAGGCAACATATGCATGATATGACCAACATCATCATGCCAAGTTAGAGCAAACACCTTGGGGGGGTAAATAGGAGTGGTCAGCTATGTCTGAATCCGCCTTAGAACAGATATCTTCCTATGGATTACAATCTAGAGAGGGGGAGGGTTTGCCATTGAACCCACCATGGAGCGATGTCTGCATGACAGTGTATTGCCACGCAAAACTCTTCTCTTTTTCTCTACATGTTCAGCATGACTGTGTACAATATCTGACATGCATACGAAAAAAATATAGTGAGATTATGTAAGGAGAGCATGCAGAAATCTAGAGTGATGGTAACAACCAGTGGATGGATCCAAAAATAATGATAGCAGGCTGATGATAGCTTTAATTTAATAAAAAGACAGATGATGATTGCTTTACTATTTGTTTCCCACCCAAGATGAACAACATAGGCATACCCTAGGTAAACCAGATAATAGACAGAGATACTATTCATTGCTGCCTCGATATGTGCCCCACAAGTAATTTTAAAACTCAAGTTTGAACATTAATTTGGACCTGACTTGGAGTCTAAGAGGTGAACAGGATGATAAAGTAGCAGGTCCAGGTGGATGTTTTTCTCCATTCCTTTCAACAAAATGCATGAATAATTGAATAGTAGAGTGCCATAGGAAAATTTCCTATTGCTATGTTTTTCCTTCACTTTTTCCTTTGAACCAAAATAGCCCTAATGGATTGGCATGAATGTAGGGTAATAAGTGATGCGACAAATGTACAACCTCTTTGCCGTAGCTGTGTCGACCTCAGCATCATTGGGTTGGTCGCTGAAGAAGTTGTGGCAGAGGTAGCTAAGGGAGGTGTGGAGGAAGATCTGAGGAATCTGTAGACGGCGTCCAGGGCACTGCTCTGTTGTGATGGATGGTTCCGTCGTTGGAGCAGCTCCGACGAGCTATAAGACATCGATGCTGAAGCAGTACAAGACAGACATCGTTAATCTCAAGTGGGATTCTAATAGCATCTCCAATAGATGATGTAAAATACATTACCAAAAAGTGATAGATGTAAAATTTACATCACCAAAAAACACCTGACTACAACAGATGAGGTAAAAACTGTTGACTCTGAACTTAACTGTCGAAACTGAAATTTACTGTGGAATCTGAATGTTACTGTCGAAACTGAACGCACTGGTAGCAGAGAGGCACTTCACATGTAGTTTAGGCGGCTCGAGCACTAGTAGTAGAGAAACAGTGATCTAAATTAGCAAGCGATCGACAGGGAACACAGTAGCAGATAGCAGTCGGAGCAGCAGCGCCTGGAGGAGCAGCGCGAACTAGAGCCAGAGCAGCAACTCGTGCAGCTGTAGTAGCCCGTGTACCAGCATCAGCAGCGCGAGCGAGAGCAAGAGCAGAGCAGCAGCACGAGCGAGGGGGAGAGCAGAGCAGCAGCACGACCAAGCGAGAGACGGAGCAGCAGCAGCGCGAGCGAGCGAGTGCCGGAGCAGCAGCAGCAGCGTGGGCGAGCGAGAGCCGGAGCAGCAGCAGCAGCGCGAGCGAGCGAGCGAGAGCCAGAGCAGCAGCAGCAGTCCGAGCAAGCGAGCGAGAGCCAGAGCAGCATCAGCAGATCCGGCTGGTATGGATGCCGCCGCCGAAGGGGCCTCGCACTGGGGGAGAGCCGCCGTGGAGATGTCGCCCGCGACGCCGCTTCGAGGTAGGCGTGCCATGGGGGTGCGGGATGGAGCACCGTCGGTGCTGGGAGGTCGAATTAAGGAGAAGGTGCGATGCGATGAGTGTACAACCTCTTTGGTGGCGCCGAGTAGGCCTCGGCTTCGTCCGAGGAGTTGGTTAGGATGCTGCGGTTCCGGTGGAGCAGGTTAAGGCGGCACTGTGGGGATGGATCAACCACGATAGATGAGGTAATCGTTGGAGCAGCTCCTTGGAGGTGGAGGACGGGGCGGCTGAACCGGCGGGACGACGAGATCGATGACGGATCCTCATCCGGGGAGGTGGATGAGGGACGTCGGGCTGTTGTGGTGGACGATGTCGTCGGGGAAGAGGCTCCGGCTGGGCAGCGGTGGGGTGCGGACGGAGGAGGGTGGGGTTTCTCGGCTGGAGCAGAGAGGTTATGGCGGCCTGGGATTTCGAATGGGGATTTCGAATGGCGAAAAGGAGGTGATGGGAGGGGGGAACCATAACTTAGGGACGCGCTTGTCCAAAATGTAAGGTGTGTTACAAAAGTACCCCCACCGATTTGAACTAGCGGCCCTTTCGGCTCAGGGTTAGAAGGGGGATTTCACGTGTCGGGATTTGGCAGCTGGAGGGAGTTTTCGCACGCGTTGTAATTTCGGGATAGCAAGGCGTGGGTTGTGAAGGCGCGAGTTTTGGGAGCACGATATCTGAATTTTCGGGATATAACAAGGCGCGGGTTGAAATTTAGGGACAAGCCTAACGTGTAATATTGTACGTACCAAATCAATTCGCACTTCCCTCAACGAAAAAAATGAAAAAAAATAAAACTATTCGCACCACACAAAGAGAGAGTCTTGTCCCATTTTACTGTATAAATGCTATTCAAAGCTATGAATCCATGTTATGTCCAATTAATTTTTTTCGCTGGCTGTATAATGCATGTAACCTACTCATACCAACATTTTAGTGCATTCCAAATGTCTATACTACCGCTGCAATTCGAACTAAATTTGAATTCGTTTCTCTATTTGAATAAGAATCTATAATCATGATTGTTGCCAACTTAAACCATCATTCGTGTATTATCTTAACAACACACCACATGATTACTATAGAGATAGATATGAACTATGTGTACTATATGAACTCGAATTCAAAATTTTGATACACTTGATGTTGATTCCAAATAATAGTACATTTGATGTACTAACTAGATCTTCATAATCTAAACCATGTTTCATATGTACACTGTGTTTATCACACAAAGTATAGTGCCCCGCCTCCTACATTATGACATGTATTTAGCCCTGAGCTGCAGAAGCCACACATTATCACAAATTCAAATAAATGGTCTATATATTATATGTAGTATAACATGTTCATAACCACACCATGCGTATCACCATTATATATATTCATTCATGCATGCGTCGGTTTAAAACACTATGATATCTTCTTCAAATATCCGAATCCACTTTTTTATAATGAATTATAATCTCAGTTCATCCTTTACACCCATACAATCCTCTTCTCTTTGTAGCTAGCGCTTACTTTCTATCGTGCATGCACACGCCCGCCCCCCTCTCAGCCTCCCTCAGCGTCCCCTCCATCATGCACATTCGTTAGTTCTCTTTAGGTCGTTCACCCATGGTGTGTGTAGGGCCCCCGACTCCTTCTTTCCGGCACACACCGGTCGATATACCTCTCTAGCCAAGTGTGCCTACCACAAACACACACTTCCCCTCTTCTCTTCTCACCGTCCATGCCCCCCTACGTCCAATACGGTTCCACGCAGGTGCACACTCCCGCCCCTCTTTTCATCGATCTCATACTCGCACACTCCTCCCCCCTCGACATAGTAGGACACTCACACCACCTCCTAGCCACACCCCTCTCCCCCTATCCGTCTCTCTGGACCTTATTTTCTTCTAACACATGCATGCATGTATACCTACCGATCTCCCTACGTATAGCTAGGTCGACTATAATTCTTTTTCCCCACGCACCGATCAACTTACGTCACTAGTTATGTCTCTCCCTTTCTCTGATACACGACGATTGATCTTCCTATGTAGTTATGTCTGCTTACCACAACCATATCGTCCCCCCTCATCATCCTTGCATACCTCCCGACCCGTCTCTCACACGCACGTGCATAGACAGGCAGACATCCCCTCTCTTATTGATATTGCACTCGTACCCTCCATTTGTCTCGCGGCCTCTCCCACCATTTGTGAGAAGCAACTCCACCACCAACCCTCCGACACTCTACCTTTGTCCCTCTCCCAACCTTATTCCTCTGCTACACATATGCATGGATGCCGATCGATCTCCCTCAATACATAGCTAGGTCTCTCTCCTTCTCCACACATATACCAGTCGATCTACCTCTCTATAGTTAGGTCTCTACCCCCTCCCCCCCCCACACACCGATAGTTGAACGTTGTAGGTAGGTATCCATGCCATAGAGACAAAACTGCACATCTTCCCTCTCACATTCCAGTAGGCCAGCCGCCCTGTATCTTTGACATGGGCAAACACAAATTCGATGGCACTCTTTATCGATCGCGCACCCACACACTTCATCCGTGTTTTTGATTCTATCGATATCTCACGCCGATGATCCCTCCACTCTCTTCTCGTGGATCGCTCCCTCTATATATGATATATCCATGACTCTGTTTCACACACATTGCATATGTTCCTTTTTTTGTTTGAGATATCATCGACACATTGCCTCTGTTTCGCACAAACCATCTCTCTCACACCCACCCACGTACGTACCTGCACGTAAAGAAGAGGTGCACGCACGACGCACGTACTCACATCTCGTTCCTGGCCACACCCGTGCGGGTACACGGTGGAGTTCATTTCTGTACGAAAAGGCAGGCCACGTGATAATTTGATGTGTGTAGCGGTTGTTTACTCGAAGGAGGGTCGTGTACCACGCGTAGATGGAACAAAGTTTGACTTGACGCGTTAGTATTAAATAAAGTTATATTCCTCAATGGCACGTACAAAATATAAAACGATTGTCGTCGAGAAAAAAGAAATCCGCTCCACTATATACAATGGAGCCTGCCTGCCGGGGTTTGTCTCTCGTCACACTATCTCACACAAGGCGGCGGTGGCCTCTCTCTCTCACCGTTGGTCACTGATCCGGCCGCATCCAGTCCGCCGGCGAAAAGGGTGGATCTGCATCGTTTCTTCGTTCGACGGCATTGAGGCAGCACGTCCCGATCTGTGGTACCCGCCATTCTCTCTGACCAAGCTCCGGCGCGGTAGGGCCTTCGCCACTTGCTCGCTACCGCAGTATGGGCAGATCCCGGCCGCCGGCGCCCTCCTAGTTACATCCCGACGACCCTCAGGTACAACTTCCTCCGGCCTTGCTCCACTGCCCATCTTCCCACGTTGCTGCATGTGGATCTTCTTTCGTTCTTTGCTTAAAACGTCTCTCGGCAGGCGTACTTTCCATCTTGCAATCTCGTCCTCAAACCGTTTTTGATAAACCACCATGCTGCTATCTTTCCCTTATGACATGGAATATGCTTCTTTTTCGTCGGCGTATGTGTCTTCAACTCCTCTTATTGGGCAGTAATTGTTTCCTTTCTACCTCTTTTTGCAAACAGGGCTATCCATTTCACCTCGTTGCTATTGCGACCTTTTGGTGAACTGCACAAATCACTTTTTTCTTAAGAGTGTTTTGTGCAGTTCCGCCAAAATGTCACACGGGAAACGTTTTTACATTCCTGTGGGACTACAGAAAGGGAGATTGGTTTTGCTATCCTCCTCATCCAACTCTGTGCCTAATCTTCTCCAACAAGTAGTTAGTCCTAAAGAGAGATCGCAGAGGTGATCGGCTTCTATTTGTGTGTGTTATGTTTCATCATCTAGTTCCACTATTATTGTAATCACATTGACTGAATATCTTTGTAAACAGGGATGATCAGCTCGATTTTAGTGGAACTGCACAAAATGATCGGATTGTGATGTCCTCCATACACCTCTTTCTTCGCTACAGAGCTGCGTGAAACTAGCTGCCAACGAATGAACACTGTGCCCAGGAAATGGAGCCATGCCTACGAACAACATCGATCAATTATATATTTTTCTTTATTTGTACACCTTCTCACAACTTTGTCTTCAGTTGTGATGTGAAAATTGGCGCTGATCTGCGAACCATTGAGATGCATTAGCTGCCATGGTAGTTTCATTTGTATTTGATGGAATGTTGTAACGAGACAATCTTGAGGCAAGAGGACACATGAATCCTAAGTTGAAACCTTTTCTTTTTCTGCTGGAACCAATGTTGAAACCTTCATAGCATCACGGTATAATTTCATTATGCTGGAAAATTTTGCGTACATATAAACAAATCCTGAAAGATTGATAGCAATGCCAGAAATAATTCAACTTCGTTTCGCCGACATGTGGGACATCCTTCATCCGGCTCCACCTGCCATGCAGTAATATTGAGTGCACAACTACAGGGGAGATTCACCCCGGTCGTTGCGCCACAGTAATAATGACTAGTGAGCAGTCAAATCACAGAGCCCCACCTTCGCCACAGTAAGTTGCTCGGACGAAGCAACCATCATTTCTCTCTTCGTTGAATCCGCTGGTACTCCAATATTCCCAGAGTAATAAGTTGCTCAGGAGAAGCAACCATCACTTCAATTCACCTTTCCCATAGTAAGTACTACCTCCTTTTTTTTATTCTAGAAACAACCACACGCGAATATTGGACGGTTGCAGCACAGCAACTGAATCAAAAATCGAAACCAACCAATGAACTACTACTAATGGTGAGCGTTTGCTAGTATCATGTACTCCGTCTGTCCATGTATATAGGGCTTAATGTGTTTTACGAGACTAACTTTGGCCCTGTTTGGATCCATGGGTTAGAGTTAGTTTGAGCTAGTTGGGGCTCAAATAGCCCTAAAGTATCCAAACATGATGGTTCAATTGGAGCAAGTTGCACCTAACCCACCAAAAAAAACTATCCCACCCAAGAGGTGCTAATTGGAGCTAGTTCTCATTGGGCCCACTGAAAAATCACTTTTCTCTTTCTATCCCGCCAGTCAAGTGGTGCTAATTGGAGCTAGTTCTCGTGGGGCCCACTGAAAAATCACTTTTCTCTCTCCATCAATTGCATTTATTGTCAATCTAACCATGTCATCCAAACATCTCTTTGGCTAGAGTTAGTTCAGGGTTAGTCATGAGTTAGTTTAACCTCCAGCTAAGTTAGAGCATCCAAACAGGAGCAGTATAGGACATGCAAGTTGCTCAAAGCATACCGTCAAATTTGTACATGAAAGGATCTTCGAATGATATAATTTTCAAATTATATAAAATCTTATCAATAGTCAAAGGCAACCTCGAAGAACACATTAGGCCCTATATATACATATGGATGAAGGGAGTACGTAGTACTAATCGTAACGCATGCATGCGTGTGGAGTACTACATAAACAAGAATGTTTTACATGCATTGGTTAATTATATCTTAGTTATGGCACTTACCAATTTAATGCACAAAACAAGAACGGTTGACGGGATTAGCAGAAAGCAAAGCGCCTTTTTAGCGGGGTTTTTCATCATTCTATGAAGGTGCAAAACCAAGTGTTACTACTACACCAAACAAGTTCAAAATGAGAAACTGGACCCACTCACAGCACGACACACCTGTCTCGTTTGGTCCGTCTGTCAAAGCGCTTCCTCTTCTTGGCATAACAATAGAGTACAGTAATTTTTTTAGAATGCTCTTGGCACGTCGCTAACATGTGGGAGCGAGTGATGAGTTAATCGACCTCAATAGACGACAAAATCGCCAGCCCGCCGCACTTTGAGAGAGACGAGGAGCGAGAAGCGATACGGGCTGGTGGAATATACTAGAGCTAGGTGTCGCACGGAGGCCAAGAAATATGGTGATAGCATGGGTTGGCCATGTATGATGTAACTACACTGGGCTGCCGTGTTTCGGACTCTTCCGGTCTACTGTGGAGAAGATTGGGTAGATTTTATATCGCTGAATAAAAATATTAAAGAGTCTAGACGCTCCACCGCGAGGTTTCTTGCTCCTTCTCGGTCGTCGGAAAGCATTCTTCTAAGTTTTGCCGACACATGGGACATCCAGCATCCAGGTCCACGTGTCATGCAAGAAAATGGAGTTAAGTATAGTAGTAGAGTTCTCGCAAGAAAAAGTATAGTAGGAGAGACTCATCAACGGTCACGAACGTAGGTGGAGTACGAGCACGAATCACCCGGAAAAAAAGGAATACGAGCATGAAGAGAAGAGGTGCAGGCACCAACACAGGTACTCTTTGCCTCTTTCCCTAATACTCATGCGCGGGTACACGGTGAGCTCATTTCTGTACGAAGAGGCAGCTCACCTGATAATTTGGCGAGTGTAGTAGTTGTTCATGGGAACCACGCGTGGACGAATCAAAGTTCGATCATGACGCGGTGGCGCGTTTTTTATAAATTAAGTTATTCTATTCGATGGCATGTACGCAACATTATTTTCTCAATGGAACGTGAATCGTGCATGCACTGAATGACGGAGCGAGGGATGGTAGCCATGGACATGGTCAGCCCTTTTTGGAGACTAACACACTACTTTTGATGTGTCCCGTCAACTCCAGTATGACCTCACCCTCGCTCACGCCCGCACGATGGCTCGCAGGACAGGAGAAGCTTTTGCTTTACGATAGTGTGCCTAATAGAGGCGGTGGACGTGGAAGAAGGTCCACGTGTTAATTGGCTTGGAAGAAGGTCTATCGTGTTACTTCACGACATCTTTCCAAAAAAAGTGATATGACTTTTGTCAACCTATAAGGCATGTCTGTCAAATTAACCTCGAGGTACTTGTTCTCAAATTAACCTCTGGGTCTTGCAGGAGTACTTATTTTTTGAACACATGTTAATTGAAGGTCTATCGCATTACTTTTTGATAATTTTTGTTTTTTGAACACATGTTAATTGGCTTGAAAGAAGATCTATCGTGTTACTTCACGACATCTTCCCAAAAAAAGTGATATGACTTCTGTCAACCTATAAGGCATGTCTGTCAAATTAACCTCGAGGTACTTGTTCTCAAATTAACCTCTCGGCCTTGTAGGAGTGCTGCAATGTGTCAGTGTCAATTGCAAGATGAGCCAGCAAGCTAGCAGTGGAGTTGCCAACATGCTCAAAGTGCATGCAACATTGAGTAGAAAGAAGCATGCCCAGGAAATTAATGCGTGCTTAGAGAGGCCTTTGCTCAAAGAGCAAGTGTATATAAGGTACAATCGGCAGGCTATAAGGACGAGGAGCGAGAAGCGATACGGGTTGCTGGATATACTATAACTAGGTGTCCCACGGAGGTAACATTCAAAGTTATTCTCACGCTATAGAATGGTATAGGAATGTGGAGAGATTTGGTTGATTTTATATCGCTGAATAATATAAAATATTATGAGTGCAGACGCTCCACCGCGAGGTTCCTTGCTCCTTCTCGGTCGTTGGGAATCTATGTTCTTCCACTCTTTTTTTATGTGAGCTTTGTTCATCCTTTTGCCAACACGCGGGACATCTAGCATCAAGGTGCACGTGTCATGCAAGAAAATGGAGATAAGCAGTGCGTAAGTGAGTCATGCACTTCGATGGCACCTACTACGCAATATTTTTTCTCCTCGATGGCACGTGAATAGTGCATGTACTCAATGACGGAGCACGGGATGGTAGCCGTGGACATGGTCGGCCCTTTTTGGAGAGAGTACTAGTAAATACACTTTGATGTGTCCCGTCAACTCACAGAACGACAAGAAGCTTGCTTACTACTAGTGCGCCTTCTCCCTTGCCAACGTGTGCGCGGTGGCTCGCAGCACGAGGAGAAAATTTTGCTTACAAGCGGTGGACGTGCAGCAGTTCATTTGGTGTCAGAATGCCAGAAGTACTACTGTAGTACCATCATTATTGTTCGACTTCCGGAAGAGGCGTAGAGCCAAGCGCAAGGTCACCTACTAACCTAGTATAGTATACTATAGCCAAAGCTGGTCCACTTTTTTAAAGCATGGTTAATTAATATAGGCGGCTCTTGCAGCGGCACATCACTTTACAAAAACCAGATATTCCCAAATCACCTAGGCGCGCAACATTAATTGTTTCCTTGTTTTCTTCCCACCTCGTTTGGCCACCCACGTTTTCTCTCCTCTAGCTATTAATTAGGGACTAATTGCTAAATAAACGACCTATGCATGCACAGAAAGAAGGCGCTGATTAGTCAAGGGAATCAAGCCGGTTTGCATGCGAGGGATTTAATATTTGCATGTGCTAGCCAAACAGTCATCCCTATCAATTAAGAATTAATTGCTATTCTTTTGGCTGGTCACGGGGTACAACTATTGGATGGTTCTTATGTTCAATTTTTTGCCTCGCCCAATCCTTAACCACCTAGGTTGCGGAGCTCCTCCTAATGTGACTTATGCACCTAGACGGAGGGAGTACTCTCTTCGTAGGAACTTAAAACGCACGAATAGGAAAAATAAAGGATTGGAGTGGCATGTCCACTTGAATCCCATAACATTAACACAGTGTTCCCCTAAAAAAAACCAGAGTGTTTGACACAGGAAAAACAAAGGAAGTGAAAAAAAAGTTGGAGTGGATGCTAGATTGCCAATTAACACATGATTTCATATGAAAATTATGAGGGGGGTCTCTCCAACAGTGTTCCTCGGCTCGCACCTAGCATCACGGTGGTCGAACTTGGAGTCATTCATCTGGTACACGTGGCATCTCAGATCTGGACACAAGGTGACGTACACCGTCAAGGTCCATGGTCAAGGGGGTCAGGGCGGACGGGACCTCTCACTGCGTCCGCCATTTGAAGTGGCGCGCCGGCCGAGGGCACCGCCCACTACACTCCCAGCTGTACCCGCCTCCTCGCCGCATTCAAAAACCTAGTACATTTAAACCCGCGTGGAATGCGAGAAACCCACTCCGTCCACACACGACCGTTTAGGAGCAGGACGCCGGCCAAGCTCCTCCTTCCACCATTTTCTTCACTCTTTCGGCGGCATCCGACGAGCAGGAAGAGCAGTTCTCCGGCATAAAAGCTGTCTGGGTGGCCCGCCGAGCCCGACAATTACGAGCGAGGCAGCTCGCTGCTCCACCTACCTCGCATAGCCCATCGGAGGCAGTTGCCGCACTAAGCCAGCGCGTGGTTCCGCAGCTGGCCGCTCCAATACAGCTCGAGGAAGAGTGCCGCCTTGCTCCACGCCGGCTTGTCAGGGAGCACGGCGGCACGAGCATCATCGCTGCCCTCGACGCTGCCGCATCGTACAGTGCCTCCAGTGCCTGCGACTGCGCCATCCGCCATTGATGCGCGCGTAGCCGCGCCATGCAGGCAGAGAAAGAAGCTGCCGCAGATGTCGATGAGGTGCGCGGCTACACAGATGTCGACAAGGTGACGGCCAGCACATCCCCGCCCGCCGCCATCATCGAGGAGAAGTAGCACACGGGAGGCCGCCGCCGATTGTATCCCATGAAGGCCACCGCCGAGGCAATGCCGACGAAAACAACCGGTGTCTTGCATGATTCTTCTTCAGCCGGATGCTGGAGGAGGACAAAGAGATCGGGCGGCGACCATTTAGATTAGGTATATTAATTCTACCAAGCTGGTTGTAATGGGAGTATCATAAGTAGTATCATGCATGCCAAGTAGGCAAATTTGATGAGGTGGCGTAGAATTAAATGAAGAAAGAGAGGGTTGAGTATCATATTATTGATACCGTATGGAATTAAGTTACTCCCACTATGGTTAGTCTCAGGGCTTGTTCGGTTCAACCTCCTCCCAAGGGGTTTGGAGAGGAATGGAGGGGAATTTGGCTTGTACATGATTTAATCCCCCACAATCCCTGTTAATCCCCGTTAAACCCCCTTGAACCGCACATGCCCTTAAGGTTAAAAATGACTGGGATTATAGTGGACAGGGTACAAACTTCAAGGATTTAAAGGTGAGGGTTTGTTTCCGACTAGCTCTACAACCTCAAGGTTTATAAATCAGACTTCACTCTTCCCTCACGCACACGCCCGGGTACACTCACGGTGGAGCGCATTTGCACATGAAAAGGCAGGTAACATGACAATTTGAGACATCTAGTCATCCACTTATGGTGCGTTTGGTTGCAAGGGTGGCTACATATGGGTTGGGATCGTCAAAAAAATATACGTGTTTGGTTATAAATCACTTGAATGGTTCGAGTCAAAAAAAGAGAATATGCCTCAAAGATGTTGAACCGTTTCACCCAACCAAAGTGGTCGAATCAAATAGCCACCCTTTGCATGCATGACCATGTGAGCATGACTGGTGGTCCCGTCCTAAATAATTAGCTCATCTCTTATATGGAGCCAAACACATGATTAATGTGGGGTCTGGGACCAAATGTCAGCCATACCAAGTGCGACCTGAACGCGGTAGCGCGGTTATTGATCGAGTTTCTTTTTACTGGTACGTTAAATGAAAAAAATATGGTTGTGCGCGTATTCAATTTAAAATGATCGCTACGGAGGGAAAAATAATTACTACTCCACTAGTCCACTTCGGAATTTGCTTGCTAGGGTTGTTCTCTTCTTCTCACTCTCTCACCCTCTCCAGATCTAAACAAGACCGTGGTGTCCACTCTCTTTGTCTCTCTCTCTCTCTCTCTCTTCTCTCCGGTTGACACAGATCCAGCCGGATACCTTCCGCTGGTGGTCGCCGGTGGCGAGGGAGGAAGCCGACGCGCGCCGTCTTCTCTGACCTGGCGCCGGCGTTGGAGGTCCTCCTCACCCTTGCTACCCGCCGTCGAGTTGGCAGATCCTGCCGCCTGCCTCGCCACATCCCGCCGACCGGAGGTATAACTTTTTTTAGAACCGGCCTTGTTCTAATGGCCTAGCTCCCCACGTCACTGCATCCCTTTTTTCATCAAGTTAGGATTGCTCCCCACGTCACCGCATCCTGCATGTGGATATTCTTCTAGTATTACAAAGATCTCCATGTAGCTAGCTCCGTCGGCTTGTCGAACACTCGAACACCACCTAAATTTTTACTATTAGAGGAAAAAAGGTACTGCAGATACTGGCTAACGAACCGATCTCTTGGTTGGAAAGGGAAATAAAGATGCTGGCCTGACCGGTCTCTTGGTCGAAAAAGGACAGAAAGTGGGGGGTGTTGGGTCGACAATGCAACCGAGAATGAGCATGTCTAGATTTCTTGTGGTCACATAGGAAAGGTCACTAACGAGAACAAAAAATGCACAAATCCAGACGTGCTTTGCATGTTTTTCCACACTCGGCAACACCTCTGCCTCACCACTTTATGCCTTGGTGGATGTAAAACGTGCTTGTGCAGTGCCTCCCCTGTCCCTATGCCCTTACTGCTGCTGTTAATCTAACATCACAGGTAAAATGAAACAATGCCACTGTTAATGTGATGTCGCTATTAAGTAATGCTGCTGTCAATCTATTGCCATTGATAAAATGAATCAATGCCACCACCGTTTTATGAAATGCTTCTGTCTTGCTTTATTTCTCATAAAGAGTGTTTTGGGTAGTTACACTAAACTCTGACACCGGTAACATAGTTGCATCTCTGTTGAACTGCACAAAATTTAATTGCACAATGGTTGACAGGACGATGTGTTTCTCCTTTCCGTATCACCCTTTGTTAGAACGATCGTTCCTGTTAACCGTGCACGTACGTACTGATCAAGTGCTACTCCCAATCTGTCATCACATAGTCATAATGCAATTGTTATGCATGTTAATGTAAGCCCCCGTTAATCTAGTGCCAGTGTTGATTTGATGTGATGGCACTTCTTAGTTAATGGCACTTTTTCATACTGTCACTGTAATGCCATTGATAACATATGAGATGCTACTGTTAATCATATGCCGCTGCAAAAAAATGACACTGCTTAAATAACCCTGTTACATATTTGTGCAAACAGGGTTGTCTATCTCCATATGGTGTCTATTTGTGCAAACGGAAGCACAAACCTCAATTTTAGTGGAACCTACTATCAGCTGACCTCATGGTGCTCCAGGTATTCCTACATTCTTAACTAGGTAGAATGACCAATGCAAGATGAAATAAGCTTATTCGTACGTTGACTTGCTGTTTGCAGTGTGGAACGATCCTGTCATGTGTGGAGGAGCAAACAAGCACTGCAGCCGCTCCGTCAATGCAAGAAAAAAGAGACCGAGTCATTGATGGCCTGTCCGGCGAGTAGGGGTCATGCAAACAGCGGTGCATTATTCTAGTGGAACTGCACAAAAAAGATATTGGGGTTAGTCGGACAAATTTTCTACAGCCACACGGAAGGAATTGCGCTCATCGATTGCATAGAATTTCCTCCGTACCATCATAGGAGATCCCAAGGTGGAAATCAACTAACCACCTATAAATTTATGCATAATCTTCCTCACGCAGGTCAGTATCCCCTTCGTCCAGATGATCGTGTTTTGTGAAGCCGAGCTATTGATATCTGTTACTGTTTTACGACACCGTTTAAGTACAACGCTTTCCTATCTTTTCACATTCTGGACAATGAAGATGATTTCAGTGGAACTGCACAAAATGGTCTGATGTTGAGTGATCTTCAAAGTGCACGCAACATTGAGCAGAAAGAAGCATGCCCAGGAAATTAATGCATGCGTAGGGAGGCCCTTTGCTCAAAGAAGCATCTATGATTTTTCTTTATTTCTACACCTTCTCACAGCTTTGTCTTCGTTATAGTCTTGTGAATCATTTAGATGCGTAAACATGCTGAACTTAAGTGCTTGTGAATGTTAGCTAGTATGCATATCGTATCTTGTGAAGCTTAGTTTAGTGTGAATGTTAGTGTGTCAACCTTTACAATCTATGTATATTGTGGGCATGTTATTTGACCCCTCATTTTGCCGCGCTACGACCAGTGTGAGTGTCTGCATGCAGTACACCATCCTCTAATTTGGTGGATGTCAAGCCGGCCTGAAAAGGAGTTATAACTTTTTTTCAAGTTGAAAAATGTTACCGATGAGGAGCCATAATTAAGCTGGAGGTGTCTCTTTTTTTCTTTTGAATGGGCAATAAGCTGGAGAGCTGAAGAGTGTCTCTAATGGACTGCCTCTAGTGTTAAGGCCCTCCAGTACGAAACACGGGCAGCCGACTGGGCTAATATAAAAGCCTATCAATCTTAAAGCCCATTTGTTTTTGTTTTTTGCGAGGAAAAGCCCATATTTCTTGAAGTGGGGGCGATCCTAGAAAAACCCTCCTTCCTCCTCGCTTCCACTTATACTGCAGCTCCCTGGACTCTCCCGCTT
This sequence comes from Thinopyrum elongatum, assembly GCA_011799875.1. Lineage (NCBI taxonomy): Eukaryota > Viridiplantae > Streptophyta > Magnoliopsida > Poales > Poaceae > Thinopyrum > Thinopyrum elongatum. Next base: position 588,935,508 of record CM022298.1, read on the forward strand.
TCGTCGCCCCCCAATGCCCCCCACTCCCCATCTTCCTCACTCATAGAAAACCCCCGCTCACCTTCTTCCTTACTCGTACAGAAAACGCCTGCTCCTCTTCTTCCACTCCTATAGAAAACCCCAGCCCTCCTTCTTCCTCTTTCGCACTGCCACTAGGCTCGTCTCTGGCTACTCTACTCAAACCCGTGAGCTCAACACGACGCCCGCAAGGAAAATGGAGTCGGCTGGCCCCAGCGCCAAGAAGATGAGGCTCCCGCCAGCGGCGACGCCGGTTGTAGATCCCGCACCCGGCAGCGCGGGGAGAAGCGGCAGGCCCCCCACTAGATCTAAGGAACCCGTTGAATCTCGGGTGGACCACATCAGCGATCTCCCGGACGCCATCCTTGGGGAGATCATCTCGCTTCTCCCCACCAAGGATTGCTGCCGCACCCAAGTCCTCTCAACTCGGTGGCGCCCTTTATGGCGCGCCACGCCCCTCAATCTCGACTGTCGTCAGCTATCTGTCGTTCATGATTTTGAACTCCTCAGAGCCATCATCTCCTCCCACCAGGGCTCCGTTCAACGCCTCTGCATCCCGACACGCTACCTGCTGTCCATACCATGCACGGTGGATGCTTGGCTGACATCTCCTGAATTCGAAAAACTCCAGCAGTTTGAGTTCTACCATTACCACTAAAGTTTCATACCACGAACCGAACACCAAGAATTTGTGCCCACACCACCGTTGTCCATCTCATGGTTTTCCTCCTCTCTCCACACCACCACCTTCGCCCGGTGTCATCTACCAGACAATCTGGTACAAATGCTTCGACTCCCACTGCTAAAAAAACTTTCGCTTGTGGTGGTTTATCTGTCGGAGGCATCACTGCACAGCATCATCCACTCCAGTTGCCCTGCCCTGGAGCGCTTGCTGATTGTTTTGGGAATAGAAATCTGTATTAGTTGTCTCCAAATAAAGTCGCCTCACCTTAAAAGCATTGGAATTTGTTTTGAAGGACAGCAGCTCATCATTGAAGATGCCCCTTGACTTCAAAGGTTGCTCCTTCATTATTGTTATATACCTTCGCAAATAACTGTCATCTCTGCGCCCAAACTAGAGACCTTGGGTGTAATTCGTTATCCGTTTAATGATCACAAGTTGGTGTTTGGCTTCACACTTATTCAGGTATCGTATGTTGTCATCTACACATTTGTAATCATAAGATGCATTTTTCATTTGTGCGCATAAGTTTTATATCATCTTGGAGTACACTTTGGGTACTAATATTATGTTATATGCTCAATGAAGAGTTCGTCCATGGATAGCCTATCAATGCTGCTGGATTCTGTCAAGATCTTATATATCGGAATGTTTAGTTATGATCTGAACATAATTATTGGCTTGCTGCGATGCTTTCGATGTCTGGAGAATTTATATATAAAGGTGATGATTTCATGCACATTGAAAGCCCGTATATATTGTACTAGAGTTAACCGTTCAGCTGTCGCTCTTTCGACATACTCTTTTTTCAGACCTTAACTGTTTTCAATCTTCATGTCTACTTAGGCATTAACACATGGAGAAATACATATAACCAATCGGTTGCGTAATAAGCACCGGGATTTTCTTAGTTCTCATGACATTCGTTTAAGGACAATAATGATGGAAGGATATGCATCCAACCAGGCAAACAGAAGCTTTGTCACATTCTTCCTGTTGAATGCGAGGTTACTATTGTCCATGAGGCTTAAGTTTTTCAACAAGAAATTTCTCACGGACGGACATGTTGATCAGCAAAAAAAGAAGTTTCAGGTGGACAAATGGGCTTCTGAACGTGCTCGGCTTCTATTTACAACAACTTGTGGTTGTGCTCCAATAAATTTTTTGGCACAGGATGTTGATTTTATGGATCAAACCAATCCATTTGTTTGTGACTGCCAAAAACAGTGGTTGGGTTAGATGTTATTGCCATGTTCAATCTGGGTTTTGTCTAAATTTGATGAACAATTCATCATTGGGCTTTTGTACCATTTGTAAGCTTGAGTTACATGTTGTTTCCCTCGTACTCCCCTCCGCCTGCCACTACACTGCCGCATCTTCCACGGCTCCTGTACGTTCCCGAGGTCATGAGTACCGGGTTTCACGGCTCCTGTCCGGGTCATGGAGGCGGCGGCTCCTGTCCGGGTCATGGAGGCAGCAGCTCAAATTCCGGGTTTCACGGTCAAGGCTATCAAAGTGGTTACAGCCAGCAGAATAATCAGGGGAATCAGCAGTAGCGACCGTCTGGTTATCAGAGCAACCCGAAGCAATTGAATAGTGGATAATACCATGTCTTCACCACCAACCTGTGTAAGCAGGATCAGAAGCTTCACAAGAGGGCAGTAAACGCGGTTGAGCTAGCGATGCCACGTTATTTACGGTGGTCAAAGCAGCCTATTGTATGGAGTCGTGATGATCATCCGCCCCGGGTTGATAATCCGGGTGACCTGGCTCTGGTGGTGGTGCCTCAGGTTGGGGGCTATAAATTTACTAAGGTACTCATGGATGGAGGCAGCAGCATTAACATACTTTATTATGAGACCTTCCGTCGCATGGGACTGACTGATAAAAATCTTAAGCCGTCAAACACTGTTTTCCATGGTGTGGTGCCGGGTAAGTCAGCCTATCCAGTGGGTAAAATATCTTTAGAAGTTGCCTTTGGAGATGAGCATGACTCCAGGTCTGAGACTCTAACCTTTGAAGTGGTCAAGATCAAGAGCCCTTATCATGCTCTGTTTGGTCGACCGGCTTATGCTAAGTTCATGGTGAGGCCTTGTTACGTTTACTTACAGCTTAAGATGCCGGGTTACAAGGGCACCATCACAGTACATGGGAGTCGCAAGGTGGCCCTGGAGTGTGAGTAAGGTGATGCTGCTTATGCTGAATCAGTTTGTGCGGCGGAGGAGCTGAAATTTTACAAAGATAATGTTGACCCGGTGGACATGACGTCCTTGAAAAAGCCAACCACAGAATAGGATCCTTTGCTAAAATTTAAGTCGGCAGATGACACTAAAATGATTGATTTTGTTCCTGGCGACTCATCTAAGCAGTTCAGCATCAGTGCCAATTTGGATCCGAAATAGGAAAGCGCGCTCATCGAGTTCATCCATGAGAACCGGGATATCTTTGCATGGAAGCCTTCAGACATGCCAGGTGTACCAAGGGAACTCGCTGAGCACACTCTCAATATTGATCCAAAGTTTAGGCCGGTCAAGCAATTCCTTCGTCGTTTTAACGAGGAGAGGCGGAAGGCCATTGGTGAAGAAGTGGCCCGGCTCTTAGCGGCCGGGTTTATCGTTGAAGTTTTTCATCCGGAGTGGTTGGCTAACCCTGTGTTGGTACTCAAGAAGAATGGCACGTGGCGAATGTGTGTGGATTACACGGACTTAAATAAGGCTTGTCCGGCTGATCCATTTGCTCTCCCCCGTAATGATCAAATCATTGGTGCTACAGCGGGTTGTGAGCGATTGAGTTTTTTGGATGCTTATTCTGGTTATCGTCAGATCAAGATGGCGGTTAAGGACCAGGAGAAGACGGCTTTCATTACTCCGTTTGGAGCCTTCTGCTATGTGTCTATGCCTTTTGGGCTCAAGAGTGCACAGGCGACTTACCAGCGGTGTGTGCAAAATTGCCTTCACAGTCAGATCGGGTGAAATGTTCATGCTTATGTAGATGACATTGTGGTGAAATCCTGGAAGAAGGAGACCTTGATTGATGATTTGAAGGTGACGATTGACAATCTCCGGGTCTACAAGATGATGCTTAACCCGGCCAAATGTATTTTTGGTGTACCAGCAGGCAAGCTCTTGGGTCTTTTGGTTTCTAACAGAGGCATTAAAGCTAACCCGGAGAAGATCAAATACATTACTTCTTTGGCTAAGCCGGCGTGTGTTAACGATGTTCAGCGTTTGGCGGGTCGCATTGCAGCTTTAAGCCGGTTTATAAGACGGTTGGGAGAGAAGGCTATTCCTCTGTATCAGATGATGAAGAAGACAGATAATTTTGTCTGGAGTGATGCTGCTAATGAGGCATTTGAGGCGCTTAAAAAGCAGCTGGCTGAGCCGCCGGTTCTGGCTGCTCCCATTGATAAGGAACCTCTGTTGTTATATGCTAGGTGATAAATTTTCTTATGTTCTCCGGTTAATGTTTCCCTGTACTAACAATGCAGCTGAGTATGAGGCCTTGCTCCACGGTCTTCGGATGGCTAAGGAGATGAATTTAAGTCGGGTAAGGTGTTTTGGTGACTCAGATCTGGTAGCTCAGCAAGTTTCCGGCACTTGGGATTCTAAGGATCCACTCATGGCGGCTTATCGTCGAGAGGTTGATACTATTGCAGGTCACTTCAAAGGATACCAAGTCGAGCATATTGATCGCAGGAAGAATGAGGCGGCCGACACTTTAGGCCGGTTGGGCTCTCAGCGTAAGCCGGTGCCACCCAACACGTTCCTGGATGTCTTGCTCAACCCTTCTGTCAAATTACCTACTGAGGAGGATCTTGCTGTTCCTGACCCGGAAGCACAATTGGTGGTGGCTCTTCATGCTATTCCTGATTGGACAGTTCCGTATTTGGCTTACATGACCCGGGGCGAATTACCTGAGGATGAAATTCTGGCCAGACAGATAACCCAGCGGTCTAAGTCAATGTCAATTGTTAGTGGGGAATTGCACCATCGCAGTGTCTCTCGGGCGTTTCAATGTTGCGTCTCTCCTGAAGAAGGCTGTGAGATTCTGCGAGAGATCCACGAAGGAGATTGTGGGCACCATGCCGGCTCTAAATCTCTTGTAGCCAAAGCTTTTCGTCATGGGTTTTATTGGTTGACGGCTCATGCTGATGCAGAGGATTTGGTCAGCAAGTGTGACGGTTGTCAGAAGTTTTCACGCCGCGCTCATGTGCTGGCTCAAGAGTTGAGGATGATTCCAATTACTTGGCCTTTCGCAACCTGGGGGCTTGATATGGTGGGGCCTTTCAAGAGGTCCAAGGATAAGAAGACCCACCTTTTGGTGGCGGTTGACAAGTTCACTAAGTGGGTTGAAGCAGAGCCGGTCAGTAAGTGTGATGCAGCAACGTCGGTTCAATTCATCGAAAAGGTGATCTTCCATTTTGGCTTTCCACACAGCATTATAACAGATAATGGTACTAATCTCTCTAAAGGCGCTATGAGAGAATGTTGTCAACGGGAGCATATTCGACTTGACGTCTCCTCTGTGGCTCACCCTTAGTCCAATGGTCAAGCGGAACAAGCTAATCAAGAGATTCTGCGATGTCTCAAGCCCCGGCTTATGGTTCCTTTGCAAAGAATGCCGGGTTGTTGGGTGGAGGAGTTACCCTCAGTGTTATGGAGTATCAATACAACTCCCAACAGATCTACGGGTTACACACCTTTCTTCATGGTTTGTGGAGCAGAGGCGGTTCTCCCTAGTGACATCCGTCACGATTCACCCCGGGTGGCGGCTTACATTGAAGCTGATAATGAAAAGGCACGTCAAGATGCACTTGACCTATTGGATGAAGAGTGTGATCTTGCGGCGGCTCGTTCGGCGATTTATCAGCAAGACCTACGTCGTTATCACAGCCGCCGGGTCGAAACCAGAACCTTTCAAGAAGACGACTTAGTGCTCCGGCTCATCCAGGATCAGACAGATATGCATAAGCTATCACCACCTTGGGAAGGACCTTTTGTGGTCAGGAAGAATCTGCATAATGGATCATACTATCTTATCGACGTTCGAGACCACAAAGACTCACGTAAGTCAGAGGTGGAGACACGTCGGCCGTGGAATATTGCTCATCTTCGGCCCTACTATACTTGAGCCACCGGCTCTCATAATGTACATAGTCTGATGATGTATAAATTATAGACAGTATATTAAAGCCGGCATCCCTGATAATTGGATGCACAGACCAAAGAGAGTTGGATGCACAGCACAGCTCAAACATAGGTCCCCGACGAGCACAATCCGTAAGTATGTCACTCGGGGGCTTCCTGTTCAAACATAGGCATATTCGACCAAAGATAACATAGCGTGACTACCCTCTTGACCAGGTTATCTTGTTCAAACATAGGCGTATTCGACCAAAGAGAACATAACCTTTCCGGGTCATCCTACCTGTATACAAGCTGCTTCAACTCCATCAGGTCATCCTGATTGACCCGTCGAACTCTTAACAATCAATCTTTTATGGTGTATTCACCAAAGATCTTGAGTTTGTTAAGGTTTAAACGGCGGCTTGTCATGTGAGAGCACAACTTATAGATAGTCAGGATAGATCCAGGCTTCATAAGCCGCCTTCTTTGAAACTTGGATAAATCGGCCCGTCATGCATGCTGCTACTCTGACCCCGCGTACTCCTGATAAGTCTATCTTTATACAAGACCTGACTTTCTCTGGGTTCAAATGTCGATTGGGTACTGTGAGTGCCGGCTCACGGAAAGCACGTACCTTCCAGTGGCTCAGGCTAGTTTCATCGAAGAAGACACTTTGGCTTGGCGGCCTACAACAGCCTCGAGTTTCTTGAATTTCTTGATTTCTTATTTTTTGACATTTGGTTTTACAAATCGGGCCAAGCTGCCCTATCTACGGCTCATATTTGAAGCACCTTTCGGGTTTCTGCAACCCACCAGGATGGCAGACTCTAAGTCGCCAAGAGCATAATAGTATTATGTTTCGAGTTATAGCTCTAATCACATGAAGCTATTAAGCTGGCAGTTTAAAGCGTACATCACAGGTACGACCTTTTATTTAAATTGTGTCAATGTTGTAGTCAGACCGACCCTGGTTATGGACTATTCATCCCCAGTGGCTTCAATTGGGTATCATGACCCGCCTGGCGGTAAGCCGCCAGGGCACTTGTAATTTCTTTGTGTGCAGGGTAATGATAAATCAGATCTGCATCAATTCACACTACCATAAGCATAAAGTGATGGTTTCTTAAACTGGCAGGTTAGCAGTGTTGCGCAAAACAGAAGCGTGCATGATGGCATGGCAGTTTAAAGTTTCACTACCCTATTACATGAATCCATGAGTCAATAGATCCAGTGTTTTTAATACGGATCAAATATAAACCGCCCAGCGGTTCAATCTTCTTGGCCTTGCTGACTTGAGGCTTCTGGATTATCCTTCTCCGGATCTTCGTTCTCTGCCGCTGTCTGGAGATTCGGTGATGACAATCAATGCCACATAAAGCTTGAAATTCAGCCTCATCATCTATAAGTCCAGACGGGTCAACTTCAGGGGCAAAAGTATGCTTACGGATTGGAGGGATTAAACCCATCACTTTATAAGCCGGCGTAGGCATCTTTTGATTCTCCATGCTGTAAGCCGGGTGATATTTTGACAGATCCGTCTCATTCGCGATCAGACTGGCCAGAGGGCGTATTTCTTTCACACAGGCAGCAAAGTCTTTCTGATCAAATGCTGTGCCGTCCTCTTTTAAGCTTGGATATCCAGTAGCTACCTCAGACGGGTCTAGCTCTGGTAGCCATGCCTTGGCCCGGCTCAAGGTTGTTACGGCACCGGCTCTTGCAGACGACTGTTTTATTTCATCAATCCTGGCAGGTAGCGCGGAAAGTTTTTTCAGGACATCTGACAAAAGAGTTGGTGCTTGAATAGTCGGAGAGACTGTAGCCAGTGTAGCTGAGCTCCAATATACAGTTGTTCGACAAGGGTGTAAACTGCCTTCAGCTTCACAAGCATGTCTTGGTTAAAGTTGTTGCTCCTTGGACCTGAGTAAATCATAAATCGGTCAGAGGCGGTTTATAACCATCAAGGAAAAGATTCACTTTTGATGTTTAAGAAGGCGACTCACCAAAGATAGCGGAAACCATCTGAGATACACGGTGTTTTAAACCGGTGAGTTCAGTGGTCACCTCGTGAAGAGCCGCCTCCGCTTTTTCAGCTCGTTGTATCAAAGCAGTCTTCTCTTCAGCCTAGGTGCTTCTCTTTGCCTCAAAACTGGTCTTCATCTTTTCCGTCTCAGCCACGCTAAATTCAAATTTTGATTTGGCCTTCCGGGTCTCAGCTTCCTGATTCTCCAGCCGGGTCTTTGCATCAGTCAATTGTGATTCAAGTTCAGCAGTTGCAGCCTGTATGAAGTACAGACTTATCAACACATTCATATCAGGATTACAAGAGTATAAGTCCCAAGTCTTTTGCAAGCAATAACACTTGGCACTTGGGGGCTAATGCCTGCCGAAAAATTTCTTTATACAAACAATTCATGTGAATAAAGTCCCAAGCACTTTGCAAGCAAGAGTACTTGGCACTTGGGGGCTAATGCATATTGCTCGTGTCTCCTAACTATCTTATAATGACCCGGTTGTGCTGTAAACAATCACAGCCGGCTCATGGGGGCTACACAGATAAGCTCTCTATTATAAGCAATGGGAAACAGGACCTACTCATTCATGCTGATTAAACTGGCCCTTGGGTGCTACGGATGCAATGTTATCAGAACAAGCCGACTTTGGAAGGATTCACTACAAATGTTCACATTTCTGCTAAAGTCTACAGCCTATTCAATCTTATCATAAGCAGTAGACTTGGGGGCTGGCAGGATGTATATAATTTATTTAAGCAGGAATTCATACCTCATGTTTCTGATGCATTTGTTTCACCATCTCAATTTCAAGATCGTGGCTGGAGTGTACTTGGTTGAGATAGCCAGACAATATCTCGCTGCTGCTCAATTGTGCATAGTGAGAGACATCAAACCTCACTTTCCGCCTTTCAATAACCTCTTGTTTGGCGGAGTGTTTTGCCAAGATAGTTGGATTTCCCGGTTCTATAAAATCGGAGCCAGTGATTAGAACGTCATCAGTATGAGTCTCTGACGGCTTAGGTGAGCTTGACGGTTCAGTGATCAAAGAGTCGGTGTTGGTATGATCAATGGAGGGATCAGGAATTTCAGGTGGAACGCCAGGGGCAGGTTTTTCTGGCTGTTTTTCAGAAGCTTCATGTGCAGAGACTTGCTGCTCCGTTTCAACAACTTTAGGAGCTTTAGTTGGCTTGGTAACTTGGGCCTTCTTGCTAGGCTTTGCTTGTCCACTGCACGGGTTGTGACAGGTCAGTATAGTTATCAGAGTATAAAGAGGTAAAGAATAAAAGTAATTGTTGTTACCCAGGGGCAGTCTTGAAAGCCGGCAGTTGGGTCTGTGATGAGTCGCCAGAGGAAGAACGAGAGGTCTCCTGGTAGTTTGAGTCAGAGGAATTGAGTAGCTGGCGAAAGCAACCCGCCAGTGGGTAAAAAGAAGTTAAGCTTAGAAGGACCTCATTTTGGCGTTTCCGTGGAACTGGAGTATTCGGTAAGTCGGAAGACAATTCTTCACCTCCGCTATTCCGAGTCTGGCATCGGCTTTCGTGCTGCTGTTGCTTCAAAAGAAAGTGAGGATCCAAATGAGCTAAGGGGTGTGAAAACCTTACTTTCCGGGTTAGTCACCGAAATTTCTGTCTTGGCAAAGGCTCTGAGTTGGAGGAAATAATAGTTACCTCTTCTTCAACTGCTTGGCTGGCCCCCGTGTCATCCTGTGAGTAATCAATGTTAATAAGATAATTGAAAAAGGAGCCAAGAGAGTCAAGGGCTACCTCCGACTCAGAGGTGTCATCTAGATCAAACATGTGAGAGGCAGTTGGTTTCTTCTTATGCTTCTTGGTGGTTTTCTTGGCGTCTTTCTTGGCAGCCCTGGCCTTCTTGGCGGCTTCATGGTCATATTTTGCCTTCCAGAAATCAGATTTAGCCTGTGGAAATTAGCAAAGTTGAATTAGTACAATGTTTGAATAATGAGATAAAAGTAAGATGAGTTAAAGACACACATCTGGCGGCGGGTTAAGTTTGCAGAAAGGGTTCAGACCCACTTTGCTGCAGTCTTCGGAATCTTCGTTCAAAAGAGTTTTAACCATATCGGTAATTGCGTCATCAGTTAAACACAAGGGGCTGTGGCGTAATGGAGCCTTGGTACTGCCTGTATAAGTGCACATTAAGCCGGGTCGGCGGCTCAAAGGTATGATCTGCCAGGCAACCCAGCACCGAACCAAGTCAATGCCAGTTAAACCGTTTCCCAGCAGAGCTTTAACCTTTGCAATGGTGGGAGCAAGTTTTTTACGCTCAGCAGTGGTAAGCTTTTCAGGAAGATGATGCTTTGTGTCAAGACGTCGGGCACGATAACCCGACAACGGATTTTCGTCAGCCGGAGAGGTGTCTTTGCAATAAAAGCACGTTTGGTTCCAATCTTTGGGGTGACTTGGCAAGCGAGCGTAGGGAAAGATGGCGTCTCTTCTTCGTTGAATTGATATTCCACCAAGTTCCAAGCTGGGTCTGTTCGTAGCCTCGTTCTGGCGGTTTAAATAAAAATATTCCCTAAAGAGTTCAACGCTGGGCTCCTCTTGAAGGTATACTTCGCATAAGACTTGAAAGTTGCAGATATTTGACACGGAATTGGGTCCGATGTCTTGAGGATTGAGATGGAAGAAGTGCAGAACATCTCAGAAAAACTTAGAGCCGGGTGGTGAGAAGCCCCGGTTCATGTGATCAGTGAATACAATGATTTCGCCGTCCTTTGGCTGAGGTCTTTCTTCGCCTGGATCAGGAGCACGGTAATGCATAACATTCTTTGTGGGCAAGTACCCGATTTTGACAAAGTCTTTAAGTGAGCCCTCAGTGACGATGGAGGGAACCCAATTGCATGTATAGACTGTCTTTGGCGGCATTGTGAAGAGAGAAAACCTAAAGGAAAGGGAAATTTTGCCGGTTCAGATCAATTTGTGAAACCACAAGTTAAACAGCTACAGTGTATATTCAGAATGGCGGCTTAAATGAGGACTAATGATATATGAGTAATTATAAGCCAGTGATGTAAGCCGCCATGACAAGTACTGGTATTCGAGGTCTGACAAGAGAAAATTTTACTAAGTATTAGGACAAACAGGTCTTGTAGATTAAAGCTATGTGATTGGATCTGCAGCTGTTCAGAAAAATGGAATAAAATCTAAACCTAAGGTGGCGACAGCAGAGAAGTGGGGATGTTTAGATGTGATCTATTGCTATGAGGATATATTCTGATATTGCAAAACAAGTGCTAAAACTGCTACGGCGCAAGGTTTGTACTGTCTTCAGATCAAAATTATGCAAGCTAAGAAAGAAAGGGAAGAACGGTGATGAACACCGATGAACAGAGAAACCCTAACACAGATCTATGAAGAGGAAAAGGGAGGACTTACCGGCGCTGGTTGACAGCGGTGGGGCGTCGCAACGTTCTGGTTCGTTCAGGGTGATGCAGCGGCCGGAAAAAGCAGGGGATGCAGATCGACGACGGCGGAGCTCGGGTGCGCCGGGGCGCTGCGAGGAGGAAGAAGAAGGCGAGAAGGAAAAGAGGGAGAGTGAAAGAAGGTCTCGAGGCCCTATTTATAAGGTTGGAAGGATAAGTGGCATGCGCGGGAGTCGAGGAGACAAGAAAATGGATATATAACTGCGCGGATGCCTCGATTTTCGGAGGTTCAGTAAAGGAAAAGATTTATTAAGATTTGGGCCATATATAGAATTATTGACAGGTGACATCACGGCGGGTCACCGCGATTTCAGGAGATGACGTCATGACGGATTACAACTAACACAGGAAGATGAAGAGCGATTTTTTTTAACTGTAGAAGATTGACATGAACAAGTTCAAATCAACCTGGGGCCTAATGTTGGCGATATGACTATTAGATATGACCCGCCCAGGAGGGGCCGGGTCATCCCAATGGCGGTTCATCTAAATGAAGCCTAAGAGTATATTGAAGATGGCGGTTCATAAGACAGGCTTGTTAAAGGGCCCAAACCCGAAGGCGGCGTAAGGCCCGTAAGTGTAAACCGCCATGTATATGTAAACTTGTATTGTAAGGCATATAAGATAAGTCACCGAGCCGGACACGTTTGTATGAGCCGGCCGGGACTCTGTAGGCCGCAGGGCGTCAACCCACGTATATAAGGGGACGACCCGACAGTGGTTTAGGAGAGAAAAAAAGACAAGAGCTCGAAAGCCAGGCAAAGCGTATTCGCTCCCTGGTAATCGAAACCCTAGCAATACCACCTCAAACTGGATTAGGCCTTTACCTTCACCGCATGGGGCCGAACCAGTATAAACTCCTCGTGTCCTTTGTCCCGTTTAACCCCTTTAAGCTAACCTCATCGCCATGGCTCCACAACTAAGTCCTTTCATTAGGACATTTGCCGTGACAATTCCACGACAGTTGGCGCCCACCGTGGGGCCTGCGCACGGTGGTTTTGAGTTCTTGAAGGGTAGCTTCGAAGGGATCAAGGGGTACGTTGTGGTCCGGATGACCAAGAGTCATCGCGGCAAGCTTTACATCGACGATGCAGGCTGGGGCCCCGAGGCCGGCTCAATTGAGTACGGGTACCGGGTCCCCTTTGATGGAATCCACGTCTTCATCGGCAAGATCGGCGAGCCGAGCCCTGAGCCGGACATCTGCGCCGACATCATCGAGACGGCTCAGCGCGCATGACCTGCCCGGGTTCAACCCGCCGTGAAGCGTGCCTTCGTTGGGTTTATCCACGGGGCTGAGTTAGAAGGCTCTGTGTCTGGCGGTGAGGCGGCCATCTACTCTGATGGTGAGTCGTCCATGGGGGAGACCAGCTCGCTATATCAACTACGAGGCGGACGGCTTGGGGGCTGTTCCGATGGCGACAGTATTCCGGATCCCCATGAGCCATCGAATAGGGTGGCGATCTTCATGGCTGGCACCCAGCCGGTTCTTGGTTCGACAGCCGCCGCGGCCATGACCTCCAGTGCAGCGGCAGTGACGGCAGCGGGTGTTGGCAGTTCAGCACGCCCGCCGGCTCAAGTTTTAACAGATCTGTTGGAAGCTCTGGCAACCCTGATGGAGGTAGATGTAACCCCAGACAACCAGGAGCAGCATAAGGCGGAAGTGGCTAAGCTGCGCGATGAGATAGCACATGCCAAGATAGAGCAGGCAGCAGAGAATGCTAGGATGAATGCAGAGCGGGCCGTTTTAAACGCACAAGCACAGCGGATTCATACCGGCTCTCGGTGGATCAGAACGCTGCCAACGAGGTCTTAAGGAGAAAGCACGGGAGTCGTCTACCTTTGGTTAATGAGTCAAGGAACCTCTTCAACACACCTGGAGGAGGGGCCAGTGACCCGCCGGTGATAAATCCGACGGCTGAAGCATGAGGGGGTGGAACGCCGGGTCAGCCACGCGTGACAGGTTCTCCGCATATGAACTACACCCCGCCTCAACACATGGTGACGCCGCCGGATCATTACTCAACCCCTTTAGACAATATGATTGCTGCAGCTACACGATTGGCAGCTCTGCCAGTTGAGGGCGAGACCCCGACGGCGGTTGAAACCCGAAGGGCTAGAGAGCTTCTTCAAACAGCTTTGGTACAACAGCGAGCTTATTCTTATAGTCGTGACCGGATTCATTCGACCCCTCGTCCGAGCCGGAGCTACAATTGGAACATTGACTCGCCAGCCGTCTTGAGTACTGAGCAGCGCCGTAACCAACCTCATGGATATGACCCGGCGCGCAATGATACCAATGCACAGGATTTAGTGGACCAGGGCAAAGCGCGTCGAGAGGCCGAGCTGGCGGCTCGACTGGCGGCTCATCAGCACGCGCCGGTTTACCCGACGGCTTCAGTTGAGGCGGGTGTAACTTCTAGAGCGTTGGGTGTGCCGTGTTTAACGGCGGCTCTGCGAAACAAACGTCTGCCCAAGGACTTTAAAGGCCCCCGCAAGGTGCCAAATTACACAGCAGATCAGCCCCCTGAGGCTTGGGTGGAGAGTTATGAGATGGCTATGGAGATGCTGGATGTTAGTGAGGCTGCATACGCTAAGTATTTCACCATGATGCTGGAAGGAACGGCTCGTACCTGGTTGAAGGGGCTGCCGGCTAACTCCATCGGGTCCTGGGCAGAGCTGAAGGCCCGGTTTATCCAGAATTTCAAAGATATGTGCAAGCAGCCCATGTCGATCGTGGATTTCGTTTCTTGTGTTCAAGCCGAGGGCGAGTCAACGACCAGCTGGGTGCGCCGGGTCTCGACTATCATACATTCTTCAGATAACATTAACATCGGCTCAGCGGTTCTAATGTTGGAGAAAAATTGCCATTTCATTCCACTTAAGCAGAAGCTCGGGCGGCTTAAGCGTCATTGCAACGACATGGGGGAGCTTATGGCAGCTCTTGTTAAGTATGCCGACTCTGATGGTACCAAGGACCCCGACTCTGAGGATGAAAGATCGGGAAAGGGAAAGAAGAGCAGCGGCATGAAGGGACAGCAGAACAACTCAGCCAATCAGGGCGGCAACGGTAAGCGCAAGGCGGATGATTTTGTGGCTAACACCGGTGCGTGGAGTTATAACCAGCGTCGTAAGGGGAGGCCGACTCAAGGGACAAAATTTGACCTTGAAGCAATATTGAATCAGCCATGTCCGAAGCACGGAATGGAGGAGAGGCCAGCTACCCACCTGAGGAAAGATTGTAGTATCATGAGACAATTCAGGGAGTCTGTCCAGCGCAACCATGGCCCGAACGGCGGTTTAGGATCCGGCTCTCATGGTCCGGGTCATGGAGGCGGCGGCTCAAATTCCGGGTTTCACGGTCAAGGCAATCAAAGTGGTTATAGCCAGCAGAATAATCAGGGGAATCAACAGCAGCAACCGTCTAGTTATCAGAGCAACCCGAAGCAATTGAATAGTGGAAAATACCACGTCTTCACCACCAACCTGTGTAAGCAGGATCAGAAGCTTCACAAGAGGGCAGTAAACGAGGTTGAGCCAGCGATGCCATGTTATTTACGGTGGTCAGAGCAGCCTATTGTGTGGAGTCGTGATGATCATCCGCCCCGGGTTGATAATCTGGGTCACCTGGCTCTGGTGGTGGTGCCTCAGGTTGGGGGCTATAAATTTACTAAGGTACTCATGGATGGAGGCAGCAGCATTAACATACTTTATTATGAGACCTTCCGTCGCATGGGACTGACTGATAAAAATCTTAAGCCGTCAAACACTGTTTTCCATGGTGTGGTGCCGGGTAAGTCAGCCTATCCAGTGGGTAAAATATCTTTAGAAGTTGCCTTTGGAGATGAGCATGACTCCAGGTCTGAGACTCTAACCTTCGAAGTGGTCAAGATCAAGAGCCCTTATTATGCTCTGTTTGGTCGACCGGCTTATGCTAAGTTCATGGCGAGGCCTTGTTACGTTTACTTACAGCTTAAGATGCCGGGTTACAAGGGCACCATCATAGTACATGGGAGTCGCAAGGTGGCCCTGGAGTGTCAGGAAGGTGATGCTGCTTATGCTGAATCAGTTTGTGCGGCGGAGGAGCTGAAATTTTACAATGATAATGTTGACCCGGCGGACATGACGTCCTTGAAAAAGCCAACCACAGAATAGGATCCTTTGCTAAAATTTAAGTCGGCAGATGACACTAAAATGATTGATTTTGTTCCTGGCGACTCATCTAAGCAGTTCAGCATCAGTGCCAATTTGGATCCGAAATAGGAAAGCGCGCTCATCGAGTTCATCCGTGAGAACTGGGATATCTTTGCATGGAAGCCTTCAGACATGCCAGGTGTACCAAGGGAACTCGCTGAGCACACTCTCAATATTGATCCAAAGTTTAGGCCGGTCAAGCAATTCCTTCGTCGTTTTAACGAGGAGAGGCGGAAGGCCATTGGTGAAGAAGTGGCCCGGCTCTTAGCGGCCGGGTTTATCGTTGAAGTTTTTCATCTGGAGTGGTTGGCTAACCCGGTGTTGGTACTCAAGAAGAATGGCACGTGGCGAATGTGTGTGGATTACACGGACTTAAATAAGGCTTGTCTGGCTGATCCGTTTGCTCTCCCCCGTATTGATCATATCATTGATGCTACGGCTGGTTGTGAGCGATTGAGATTTTTGGATGCTTATTCTGGTTATCATCAGATCAAGATGGCGGTTAAGGACCAGGAGAAGACGGCTTTCATTACTCCGTTTGGAGCCTTCTGCTATGTGTCTATGCCTTTTGGGCTCAAGAGTGCACAGGCGACTTACCAGCGGTGTGTGCAAAATTGCCTTCGCAGTCAGATCGGGCGAAATGTTCATGCTTATGTAGATGACATTGTGGTGAAATCCAGGAAGAAGGAGACATTGATTGATGATTTGAAGGTGACGATTGACAATCTCCGGGTCTACAAGATGATGCTTAACCCAGCCAAATGTATTTTTGGTGTACCAGCAGGCAATCTCTTAGGTTTTTTGGTTTCTAACAGAAGCATTGAAGCTAACCCGGAGAAGATCAAAGCCATTACATCTTTGGCTAAGCCGGCGTGTGTTAACGATGTTCAGCGTCTGGCGGGTCGCATTGCAGCTTTAAGTCGGTTTATAAGCCGGTTGGGAGAGAAGGCTATTCCTCTGTATCAGATGATGAAGAAGACAGATAATTTCATCTGGAGTGATGCTACTAATGAGGCATTTGAGGCGCTTAAAAAGCAGCTGGCTGAGCCGCCGGTTCTGGCTGCTCCCATTGATAAGGAACCTCTGTTGTTATATGCTAGGTGATAAATTTTTTTATGTTCTCCGGTTAATGTTTCCTTGTACTAACAATGCAGCTGAGTATGAGGCCTTGCTCCACGGTCTTCGGATGGCTAAGGAGATGAATTTAAGTCGGGGAAGGTGTTTTGGTGACTCAGATCTGGTAGCTCAACAAGTTTCCGGCACTTGGGATTCTAAGGATCCACTCATGGTGGCTTATCGTCGAAAGGTTGATACAATTGCGGGTCACTTCAATGGATACCAAGTCGAGCATATTGATCGCAGGAAGAATGAGGCGGCCGACACTTTAAGCCAGTTGGGCTCTCAGCGTAAGCCGGTGCCACCCAACACGTTCCTGGATGTCTTGCTCAACCCTTCTGTCAAATTACCTACTGAGGAGGATCTTGCTGTTCCTGACCCGGAAGCACAATTGGTGGTGGCTCTTCATGCTATTCCTGATTGGACAGTTCCGTATTTGGCTTACATGACCCGGGGCGAATTACCTGAGGATGAAATTCTGGCCAGACAGATAACCCGGCGGTCTAAGTCAATGTCAATTGTTAGTGGGGAATTGCACAATCGCAGTGTCTCAGGGGCGTTTCAACGTTGCGTCTCTCCTGAAGAAGGCTGTGAGATTCTACGAGAGATCCATGAAGGAGATTGTGGGCACAATGCCGGATCTAAATCTCTCATAGCCAAAGCTTTTCATCATGGGTTTTATTGGTTGACGGCTCATGCTAATGCAGAGGATTTGGTCAGCAAGTGTGACGGTTGTCAGAAGTTTTCACGCCGCGCTCATGTGCCGGCTCAAGAGTTGAGGATGATTCCAATTACTTGGCCTTTTGCAACTTGGGGGCTTGATATGGTGGGGCCTTTCAAGAGGTCCAGGGATAAGAATACCCACCTTTTGGTGGTGGTTGACAAGTTCACTAAGTGGGTTGAAGCAGAGCCGGTCAGTAAGTGTGATGCAGCAACGGCGGTTCAATTCATCAAAAAGGTGATCTTCCATTTTGGCTTTCCACACAGCATTATAACAGATAATGGTACTAATCTCTCTAAAGGCGCTATGAGAGAATTTTGTCAACGGGAGCATATTCGACTTGACGTCTCTTCTGTGGCTCACCCTCAGTCCAGTGGTCAAGCGGAATGAGCTAATCAAGAGATTCTGTGAGGTATCAAGCCCCGGCTTATGGTTCCTTTGCAAAGAACGCCGGGTTGTTGGGTGGAGGAGTTACCCTCAGTGTTATGGAGTATCAATACAACTCCCAACAGATCTACGGGTTACACACCTTTCTTCATGGTTTATGGAGCAGAGGCGGTTCTCCCTAGTGACATCCGTCACGATTCACCCCAGGTGGCGGCTTACATTGAAGTTGATAACGAAAAGGCACGTCAAGATGCACTTGACCTGCTGGATGAAGAGCGTGATCTTGCGGCAGCTCGTTCGGCGATTTATCAGCAAGACCTACGTCGTTATCACAGCCGCCGGGTCAAAACCAGAACCTTTCAAGAAGGTGACTTAGTGCTCCGGCTCATCCAGGATCAGACAGATATGCATAAGCTATCACCACCTTGGGAAGGACCTTTTGTGGTCAGCAAGAATCTGCATAATGGATCATACTATCTTATCGATGTTCGAGACCACAAAGACTCACGTAAGTCGGAGGAGGAGACACGTCGGCCGTGGAATATTGCTCATCTTCGGCCCTACTATACTTGAGCCACCGGCTCTCATAATGTACATAGTCTAATGATGTATATATTATAGACCGTATATTAAAGCCGACATCCCTGATAATTCAGGGCCTCTATCGTTTCACTTCTTTGAAGCTGAGTCCTTATCATCATCTTACTTGTTCATTTAAGAGGCTTGACGCCCAAGCTATAAAGACCAAAGAGAGTTGGATGCACAACACAGCTCAAACATAGGTCCCCGACGAGCACAATCCGTAAGTATGTCACTCGGGGGCTTCCTGTTCAAACATAGGCGTATTCTACCAAAGAGAACATAGCGTGACTACCCTCTTGACCAGGTTATCTTGTTCAAACATAGGCGTATTCGACCAAAGAGAACATAACCTTTCCGGGTCATCCTACCTGTATACCAGCTGCTTCAACTCCATCAGGTCATCCTGATTGACCCGTCGAACTCTTAACAATCAATCTTTTACGATGTATTCACCAAAGATCTTGAGCTTGTTAAGGTTCAAACGGTGGCTTGTCATGCGAGAGCACAGCTTACAGATAGTCAGGATAGATCCAGGCTTCATAAGCCGCCTTCTTTGAAACTTGGATAAATCGGCCCATCATGCATGCTGCTACTCTGACCCCGCATACTCCTGATAAGTCTATCTTTATACAAGACCTGACTTTATCTGGGTTCAAATGTCGATTGGGTACTGTGAGTGCCGGCTCACAGAAAGCACGTACCTTCCAGTGGCTCAGGCTAGTTTCATCGAAGAAGACACTTTGGCTTGGCGGCCTACAACAGCCTCGAGTTTCTTGAATTTCTTGATTCCTTATTTTTTGACATTTGGTTTTACAAATCGGGCCAAGCTGCCCTATTTACGGCTCATATTTGCAGCACCTTTCGGGTTTCTGCAACCCACCAGGATGGCAGACTCTAAGTCGCCAAGAGCATAATAGTATTATGTTTCGAGTTATAGCTCTAATCACATGAAGCTATTAAGCTGGCAGTTTAAAGCGTACATCACAGGTACGACCTTTTATTTAAATTGTGTTAACGTTGTAGTCAAACCGGCCCTGGTTATGGACTATTCGTCCCCAGTGGCTTCAATTGGGTATCATGACCCGCCCGGCGGTAAGCCGCCAGGGCACTTGTAATTTCTTTGTGTGCAGGGTAATGATAAATCAGATCTGCATCAATTCACGCTGCCATAAGCATAAAGTGATGGTTTGTTAAACTGGCAGGTTAGCAGTGTTGCGCAAAACAGAAGCGTGCACATGGCACGGCAGTTTAAAGTTTCACTACCCTATTACATGACTCCATGAGTCAATAGATCCAGTGTTTTTCATACGGATCAAATATAAACCGCCCAGCGGTTCAATCTTCTTGGCCTTGCTGACTTGAGGCTTCTGGATTATCCTTCTCCGGATCTTCATTCTCTGCCGCTGTCTGGAGATTCGGTGATGACAATCAATGCCACATAAAGCTTGAAATTCAGCCTCATCATCTATAAGTCCAGACGGGTCAACTTCAGGGGCAAAAGTATGCTTACGGATTGGAGGGATTAAACCCATCACTTTATAAGCCGGCGTAGGCATCTTTTGATTCTCCATGCTGTAAGCCGGGTGATATTTTGACAGATCCGTCTCATTCGCGATCAGACTGGCCAGAGGGCGTATTTCTTTCACACAGGCAGCAAAGTCTTTCTGATCAAATGCAGTGCCGTCCTCTTTTAAGCTTGGATATCCAGTAGCTACCTCAGACGGGTCTAGCTCTGGTAGCCATGCCTTGGCCCGGCTCAAGGTTGTTACGGCACCGGCTCTTGCAGACGACTGTTTTATTTCATCAATCCTGGCAGGTAGCACGGAAAGTTTTTTCAGGACATCTGACAAAAGAGTTGGTGCTTGAATAGTCGGAGAGACTGTAGCCAGTGTAGCTGAGCTCCAATATACAGTTGTTCGACAAGGGTGTAAACTGCCTTCAGCTTCACAAGCATGTCTTGGTTAAAGTTGTTGCTCCTTGGACCTGAGTAAATCATAAATCGGTCAGAGGCGGTTTATAACCATCAAGGAAAAGATTCACTTTTGATGTTTAAGAAGGCGACTCACCAAAGATAGCGGAAACCATCTGAGATACACGGTGTTTTAAACCGGTGAGTTCAGTGGTCACCTCGTGAAGAGCCGCCTCCGCTTTTTCAGCTCGTTGTATCAAAGCAGTCTTCTCTTCAGCCCAGGTGCTTCTCTTTGCCTCAAAACTGGTCTTCATCTTTTCCGTCTCAGCCACGCTAAATTCGAATTTTGATTTGGCCTTCCGGGTCTCAGCTTCCTGATTCTCCAGCCGGGTCTTTGCATCAGTCAATTGTGATTCAAGTTCAGCAGTTGCAGCCTGTATGAAGTACAGACTTATCAACACATTCATATCAGGATTACAAGAGTATAAGTCCCAAGTCTTTTGCAAGCAATAACACTTGGCACTTGGGGGCTAATGCCTGCCGAAAAATTTCTTTATACAAACAATTCATGTGAATAAAGTCCCAAGCACTTTGCAAGCAAGAGTACTTGGCACTTGGGGGCTAATGCATATTGCTCGTGTCTCCTAACTATCTTATAATGACCCGGTTGTGCTGTAAACAATCACAGCCGGCTCATGGGGGCTACACAGATAAGCTCTCTATTATAAGCAATGGGAAACAGGACCTACTCATTCATGCTGATTAAACTGGCCCTTGGGTGCTACGGATGCAATGTTATCAGAACAAGCCGACTTTGGAAGGATTCACTACAAATGTTCACATTTCTGCTAAAGTCTACAGCCTATTCAATCTTATCATAAGCAGTAGACTTGGGGGCTGGCAGGATGTATATAATTTATTTAAGCAGGAATTCATACCTCATGTTTCTGATGCATTTGTTTCACCATCTCAATTTCAAGATCGTGGCTGGAGTGTACTTGGTTGAGATAGCCAGACAATATCTCGCTGCTGCTCAATTGTGCATAGTGAGAGACATCAAACCTCACTTTCCGCCTTTCAATAACCTCTTGTTTGGCGGAGTGTTTTGCCAAGATAGTTGGATTTCCCGGTTCTATAAAATCGGAGCCAGTGATTAGAACGTCATCAGTATGAGTCTCTGACGGCTTAGGTGAGCTTGACGGTTCAGTGATCAAAGAGTCGGTGTTGGTATGATCAATGGAGGGATCAGGAATTTCAGGTGGAACGCCAGGGGCAGGTTTTTCTGGCTGTTTTTCAGAAGCTTCATGTGCAGAGACTTGCTGCTCCGTTTCAACAAATTTAGGAGCTTTAGTTGGCTTGGTAACTTGGGCCTTCTTGCTAGGCTTTGCTTGTCCACTGCACGGGTTGTGACAGGTCAGTATAGTTATCAGAGTATAAAGAGGTAAAGAATAAAAGTAATTGTTGTTACCCAGGGGCAGTCTTGAAAGCCGGCAGTTGGGTCTGTGATGAGTCGCCAGAGGAAGAACGAGAGGTCTCCTGGTAGTTTGAGTCAGAGGAATTGAGTAGCTGGCGAAAGCAACCCGCCAGTGGGTAAAAAGAAGTTAAGCTTAGAAGGACCTCATTTTGGCGTTTCCGTGGAACTGGAGTATTCGGTAAGTCGGAAGACAATTCTTCACCTCCGCTATTCCGAGTATGGCATCGGCTTTCGTGCTGCTGTTGCTTCAAAAGAAAGTGAGGATCCAAAGGAGCTAAGGGGGTGTGAAAACCTTACATTCCGGGTTACTCGTTGAAATTTGTGTCTTGGCAAAGGCTCTGAGTCGGAGGAAATAATAGTTACCTCTTCTTCAACTGCTTGGCTGGCCCCCGTGTCATCCTGAGAGTAATCAATGTTAATAAGATAATTGAAAAAGGAGCCAAGAGAGTCAAGGGCTACCTCCGACTTAGAGGTGTCATCTAGATCAAACATGTCAGAGGCAGTTGGTTTCTTCTTATGCTTCTTGGTGGTTTTCTTGGCGGCTTTCTTGGCAGCCCTGGCCTTCTTGGCGGCTTCATGGTCATATTTTGCCTTCCAGAAATCAGATTTAGCCTGTGGAAATTAGCAAAGTTGAATTAGTACAATGTTTGAATAATGAGATAAAAGTAAGATGAGTTAAAGACACACATCTGGCGGCGGGTTAAGTTTGCAGAAAGGGTTCAGACCCACTTTGCTGCAGTCTTCGGAATCTTCGTTCAAAAGAGTTTTAACCATATCGGTAATTGCGTCATCAGTTAAACGCAAGGGGCTATGGCATAATGGATCCTTGGTACTTCCTTTATAAATGCACATTAAGCCGGGTCGGCGGCTCAAAGGTATGATCCGCCAGGCAACCCAGCACCGAACCAAGTCAATGCCAGTTAAACCATTTCCCAGCAGAGCTTTAACCTTTGCAATGGTGGGAGCAAGTTTTTTACGCTCAGCAGCGGTAAGCCTTTCAGGAAGATGATGCTTTGTGTCAAGACGTTGGGCACGATAACCCGGCAACGGATTTTCGTCAGCCGGAGAGGTGTCTTTGCAATAAAACCATGTTTGGTTCCAATCTTTGGGGTGACTTGGCAAGCGAGCGTAGGGAAAGATGGCGTCTCTTCTTCGCTGAATTGAGATTCCACCAAGTTCCAAGCTGGGTCCGTTCGTAGCCTCGTTCTGGCGGTTTAAATAAAAATATTCCCTAAAGAGTTCAACGCTGGGCTCCTCTTGAAGGTATACTTCGCAGAAGATTTGAAAGTTGCAGATATTTGACACGGAATTGGGTCCGATGTCTTGAGGATGGAGATGGAAGAAGTGCAGAACATCTCGGAAAAACTTATAGCTAGGTGGTGAGAAGCCCCGGTTCATGTGATCAGTGAATACAATGATTTCGCCGTCCTTTGGCTGAGGTCTTTCTTCGCCTGGATCAGGAGCACGGTAATGCATAACATTCTTTGCGGGCAAGTACCCGATTTTGACAAAGTCTTTAAGTGAGCCCTCAGTGACGACGGAGGGAACCCAATTGCATGTATAGACTGTCTTTGGCAGCATTCCGAAGAGAGAAAACCTAAAGGAAAGGGAAATTTTACCGGTTCAGATCAATTTGTGAAACCACAAGTTAAACAGCTACAGTGTATATTCAGAATGGCGGCTTAAATGAGGACTAATGATATATGAGTAATTATAAGCCGGTGATGTAAGCCACCATGACAAGTACTGGTATTCGAGGTCTGACAAGAGAAAAATTTACTAATTATTGGGACAAACAGGTCTTGTAGATTAAAGCTATGTGATTGGATCTGCATCTGTTGAGAAAAATGGAATAAAATCTAAACCTAAGGTGGCGGCAGTAGAGAAGTGGGGATGTTTAGATGAGATCTATTGCTATGAGGATATATTCTGATATTGCAAAACAAGTGCTAAAACTGCTATGGCGCAAGGTTTGTACTGTCTTCAGATCAAAATTATGCAAGCTAAGAAAGAAAGGGAAGAACGGTGATGAACACCGACGAACAGAGAAACCCTAACACAGATCTATGAAGAGGAAAAGGGAGGACTTACCGGCGCTGGTTAACAGCGGTGGGGCGCCGCAACGTTCTGGTTCGTTCAGGGTGATGCAGCGGCCGGAAAAAGCAGGGGATGAAGATCGATGATGGCAGAGCTCGGGTGCGCCGGGGCGCTGCAAGGAGGAAGAAGAAGGCGAGAAGGAAAAGAGGGAGAGTGAGAGTGAAAGAAGGTCTCGAGGCCCTATTTATAAGGTTGGAAGGATAAGTGGCATGCGCGGGAATCGAGGAGACAAGAAAATGGATATATAATGGCGCGGACGCCTCGATTTTCGGAGGTTCAGTAAAGGAAAAGATTTATTAAGATTTGGGCCATATATAGAATTAATGACATGTGACGTCACGGCGGGTCACCGTGATTTCAGGAGATGACATCATGACTGATTACAAATAACACAGGAAGATGAAGAGCAGTTTTTTTTAACTATAGAAGATTGACATGAACAAGTTCAAATCAACCTGGGGCCTAATCTTGGGGATATGACTATTAGATATGACCCACCCAGGAGGGGCCGGGTCATCCCAATGGCGGTTCATCTAAATGAAGCCTAAGAGTATATTGAAGATGGCGGTTCATAAGACAGGCTTGTTAAAGGGCCCAAACCCGAAGGCGGCGTAAGGCCCGTAAGTGTAAACCGCCATGTATATGTAAACTTGTATTGTAAGGCATATAAGATAAGTCATCGAGCCGGACACGTTTGTATGAGCCGGCCGGGACTCTGTAGGCCGCAGGGCGTCAACCCATGTATATAAGGGGACGACCCAGCAGCGGCTTAGGAGAGAAAAAAAGACAACAGCTCGAAAGCCAGGCAAAGCGTATTCGCTCCCTGGTAATCAAAACCCTAGCAATACCACCTCAAACTAGATTAGGCCTTTACCTTCACCGCAAGGGGCCGAACCAGTATAAACTCCTCGTGTCCTTTGTCCCGTTTAACCCCTTTAAGCTAACCTCGTCGCCATGGCTCCACAACTAAGTCCTTTCATTAGGACATCTGCCGTGACAATTCCACGACAAGCGGCTAACACCAAGGACCCAGCAGCTCGCCCAGTTTTTTTTTGAGAAGAAGCAGCTCACCCAGTTGTTTTTTAGTTTTAGAGACGGAGCTCAACTGCGTGCTGTGCGGGGGCTGTGGCCCGTCTAGCCCACGCTTACGCTTTTATTTAAGCACATGACGAGCCCAGTTGATATCTTTTTTCTTTTTGAAAATGGCTAGCCCAGTTCTATTTTTTTTTGGAGAATACCCAACCGAGGCCTACTTGCCTTTCTCAGCCCTGCTGGGCTGCAAATCTTTCAAGACGAGGAGCGATGTATTGGACTTCCCCAGAAAATGGGCTATAAGTAGTAAGAAATGGGCTGTAAATTTATAAACAAAAGGCAACCGGCAATTACATTCAAATATCGCTTTTTCCGGATTTCAAGATTTTAAATTTCATTTATTTTTTTGCGAAGAATTTTTTTTATATAATTTTTAAAAAAATTATTTTTAACGTGACTCGAAATTTCGTGATTAAAAGAGTTCGGGCCCCACCGAAATATGCAAAATTTTGTTGAATTTTTTAGCAGTGCCCAGAATATGGTCTGTAATGCTAATAAAAAGAATATGGGCTTCAAAATATCCTTAAGAATTAGCAAATGGGATGTAAATTATTGAAAATAATGGCAAATGGAATGTATGCTGTTTTCCACATATTTGGAGGCTGACTTCTGGGCCTACAAGGTTGACGATGACGCTGTCCTAAAAAAATTTGACGCGTACGCAAGGCTTTGTCAACTTAGTCAACATAGAGCAATGACTGTTGGATGTCCATCCAACGGCCGTTGTGCTTCTTCAATCTCTGATCTTCCTGCTCCAGCCGCCCAAACCAGCGCCGGCGGGACTGCCTACTCCCTCCTCCCGTGGCCGGCTGTGCTGCCGCCAGGCCATCCCTCTACCCACCTGCACATCCTGTTATTTTCCGGTGACGTTAGCCTCACCCCGCAGCCGACCAGTCAGCCCTCGTACTCCCCTTGGCGTGGGCATCCGCTGCTGTGGCTTCGCCGGCTCCGGGTCGTTCCCTTCCTGGGCCTTGCCCTCGTCCACCGCATTTGTGCTCTCGGCGCGGTGTGGTCAACATGGTCAACAAACAACAGCCATTGGAAGAGGGATGTAAGTGGAGAGGCTGACAGTAGGGACCCACACAAGCAAGTGCCTCCTTATTACACACAAAAAAATGATTGCTCCTGCTGACAGCTGGGACCCATCGGCTGTATCTTCGCACGGAAGTTAGTGCCTCCTTGTTATGCGAAAAAAAGTATTCCTCCCGATGACAGCTGGGACCCGGCAGATTTGGTGGCCAACTTGTGGGCCTACCAAGCTGATGCGTACGCAGGGCTTTGTCAACTTAATCAACAAATGATTCTAGCAGCTGGACCATTGGATGTTAATCCAACACCCGTGCTGCTTCTTCAACCTCTGTTCTTGCTCCTGTCTCCCGTGGGTGGCAGTGCTGCCGCGCACCCGAACCAGTCAAGTTTCCCACTCCTCTCCATCTGTGACTCCACTGCCGCGTCTTCCCCATCTCTGGGTCATCCCAGTCTGGGGCCTCGCCATCGTCCACCAGCCTTGGTGCGCTCGGCACGGTGTGGTCAACGTGGTCAACAAACGAGAGTCATCAGAAGATGACCGTACGTGAGAGGCTGACAATGGGTCATGTTCATCGGGAGCCAACCGACTTGGACGGAATAGCCGGAATGGGGTTTGGCGTACCACAAAATGAAGGAAAATGGCCTTCTGTTCGACCGCGTATGGTCGAAACGGGGTCCTGTTCATCGGGAAGGGTCTGGCATACCCCAGAACGGAGGAAACGGCCTACTGTTCGAGTGCCTACGGTCGAAACGGGGTGCTGTTTATCGAGAGGGGTGTGGCCTACCGCAAAACGGAGGAAACGGACTTGTGTCGGAGCGCCTACGGTCGAAACGGGGTCCTGTTCATAGGGAGGGGTGTGGCGTACCGCAAAACGGGACTCCACGGGCTACTGTTCATCCACTGTCTACTGCCTCGCTCCAGCCTCCACGGGCTACTGTTCATCCACCGTCGACTTCCTCCATCCTCCACCTGCTACTGTTCATCCACCATCGACTTCCTCCAGCCTCCACCAGCTACTGTTCATCCACGGGGTTCCTGTTCATCCAGCCTCCACCGACTACTTTTCAACCAGCCCTCCACAGGGTCCTGTTCATCAACCCTCCACTGGCTACTGTTCATGGAGCCTCCACGGGGTCCTGTTCATCCACCCTCCGTCGACACCCTCGATCGGGGTCCTGTTCATCCAGCGGCAACGGCCTACTACTACCACGGGGTCCTGTTCATCCAACCCCCACTGGGAACTGTTCATCCAACCCGCAATAACGGTCACTGTTCATCAAGAGGCAGCAGGTTTGATCGGCTTCAGTTAGCAGCAGTAGCGAAGGAATTGCTCGATCGGGTTCAGTTAACAGCCAGGGATCAATCAATCGCTCGGGTTCAGTAGCGCGTAGCCAGTGCAATCGCTTGGGTTCAGTAAGCGAACGCCTCGCTCGGGTTCAGTTAGAGCCCAATGCCTCGCACCCACACGCGTACGTGTATGAGAGAAACGCGCGCGCAGTGTCTTCGTGCATCGCTCAGCCCCAACCACCGTACCCACCGTAACCGGGAACTCCCCGATATTTTCCTCGCCCTCGCTTCTACCACGATTTTTTCTGTCATGGACGGCCGAAAGAATGTCATGCAGCTGCGTCTCCGGCCCGCCCAGGATGAAAAGCCCATTTTCTGTCATGATTTTTTGTCATAGAAGTAGGAGCCCACCACATCTATGATGATACCCGGTTTTGTCACAATTATCATCATAGAAGTGTCATAAGCATGACAAAAAAAATCGTTCGGCCCAAAATGTCACCGATGTGTCTTTTTTTTGTAGTGATAAGAAAGAACTTATCTGTGTGGCTTGTCGGGGACTGATATGTAGGCTTGCCTTCGTTTCTTCTCTTTGGGACTGGGTAATGGACTATGTGCCTCGCTCAAGTTGGATCCTGAGGCTCGACAACAAGGACCAGCGGCACATCCTCGTTCGCGGGAGCACACGCCTCAACCACGAGGATTGACAGTTTGGCGGGAGGGTGCCGCCCGTCAAGCGAAGTGGAGTTGTTCCCGCCAACCTCTCTGCTGGGGGCTTCTGGAAGCTCTGCCGGGAGAGGTTTTGCCGGAGTCCAGTTTCCTCCTCTTTCTGGCCATTGTTGCCAGGGATACGGAGGGCTGAGCCAGATGGAGAACAAAAGTCCCTGGTTCCATAGGAAGCTTTTGCGCAGCGCACTTTGACAGATGATCAGCAATGCTGTTTTCCGCATGGTGTACGTGCTCTGTTTGCAATCCGTCAAAGCGCTCCTCCACCTTTCTCACTTCCTCTACGTATGCCTCCATCAGTGGACTCTGATAATCCTTGTTCACTTGCCTCACCACAAGTTGTGAGTCTCCACGAATGATTAACTTCTTAATTCCCAGTTCTGTTGCGATCCTGAGCCCGGCAAGGAGTCCTTCATATTCTGCAGTGTTGTTGGTTGCCTCTTCCCGAGGGAAATGCACCTAAACCATGAACTTCAGGTGCTCCCCAGTGGGTGCGATGAGAAGCACGCTAGCTCCTGCACCTTGTAGGGAGAAGGCACCATCAAAGTACATGATCCATTCCTGGGGCGCTTCCTTGCCGGGGATAACTGCCTCCAGCGTTTCTTCATCTGGAGTTGGTGTCCATTCTACAATAAACTCCACCAAAGCCCTGCTCTGAACCAAAGCTTGATAACTCCAGAGCCCATTCCACTATTCTACTAGTGGCCTCAGGGTTCCTCAGTATGTGTTGCAAGGGGAAACGGGTGACAACTGTGATCTCATGGGCTTGGAAGTAGTGGCGCAGTTTCCTTGAGGCCATGATGAGGCCAAAGATCAACTTTTGCATGCCAGAGTACCTCGATCTAGCCCCCTGCAGTAGGGAGCTGACAAAGTACACTGGTCATTGCACCACCTTCTTCCTTGCCGTGATCCTGGGATTGTCTCCGTTGCCCCGCTCCTCTTCATTCTGACTTGCACCTGATCTTGCCGGGATGAGTTCACTTTCCTCTCCAGAGGGGACGGCAGCCATGGTTGCTCCTTCATCTACTTCTTGCTAGGCCACCAGCGCTACGCTAACCACTTGATTGGTGGCCGCTAGGTATAGCAGCAATGGCTCTTGTGGTTTAGGAGCGACTAGGGTGGGAACAGAGGATAAGTAGGTCTTCAAACCTTGCAGCGCAGCGTCCGCCTCCGGGGTTCACTCCACAGGCCCGGCCTTCTTCAGGATTTTGAAGAATGGCAAGGCGTGCTCGGCAGACTTGGAAATGAAGCTGCTCAGTGCAGCAACACATCCAGTCAAACATCTCACATCTTTGACTGTCTTGGGTGCTTGAATCTGCTTGATTGCCTTGATCTTGTCGGGGTTGGCCTCTATCCCCTGGTGGGATACGAAGAAGCCAAGTAGCTTGCCGGAAGGAATGCAAAACACACACTTCTCTGGGTTCAGCTTCAAGTTGATCTTACGCAAATTTGCAAAGGTCTCTTCCATGTCCTGAATGAGAGTTTATTTGTGCTTGGTTTTGACCACTATGTCATCGGTGTAAGCTTCAATATTCCTATGCAGCTGGGGCTCAAAACCGATTTGCACTGCTTTTGCAAAAGTGGATCCAGCGCTCTTCAACCCAAAGGACATCCGTACAAAACAGTACGTGCCGCATGGGGTTATGAACGCGGTCTTCTCTTCGTCTTCCTTGGACATGAAAATCTGGTGGTACCCGGAGTAGGCATCCAAGAAGGAAAGCAGGTCACACCCGGAGGTGGAATCCACAATCTGATCGATGCGCGGCAAGGGGAATGGGTCCTTCGGGCATGCTTTATTAAGATATGTGAAATCTATGCAAAGCCTCCACTTCCCATTCGCCTTGCGCACTACCACTGGATTTGCGAACCATGTCGGATGCAATACCCCTCTGACCAAACCAGCAGCTTCAAGTTTCTTCATCTCGTCGGCAATGAATTGCTGCCGCTCCAAGGCTTGCTTCCGGACCTTCGGCTTCTTGACGAGTTGCTCAACTTGATGACACTCTTGGAGATCATGGCCATTGGTCCGATGGATCTTGCAGTATGGCCTGTCAGCCTTCCCAGCCTTCTCGGCCGCCGCCGCCTCCCGACAGTCATTGCACGCAGCAACTTCCTTGTCGGGAGATTCGGTCTTGGCCTTCTTGCTGGTACCAGGAATGCCAAACCCTTCGACAACCAGAACTGTCTTCTCCTTCTGCTTTTTGTTGGGTTTCTTGTTCTTCTTCTTCTGGTTGGTAGCATCGTCGTCGTCCTCCGAGTCAACGCTGACGCTGTCTTCTTCTCCTGGGAGTCGCCTCCCCTCCTCTATTCGGGCACACTTATCCGCCAAAGTGTAAAGCTCATTCACAGTCTTGGGCAACCAGACGTTCATCTTGGAACGTATCCTGCGGTTGCGTACTTTGGACTGGCACGCAGCTATCACAGCTGCAGGGTGGATGTCCAGAATGTTCCTGTGCACCCGGCTGAATCTCTGCATATACTTCCTCAAACTCTCTCCTTCCTTCTATGGGAGGAGCTGCAAGTCGCTGGGCCACCCTGGTTCTTGATGGCCGCCCGGAAAGGCGCCAACAAACTCATTGCACAGGTCAGCCCAGGTCGATATGGAGTTCTCCGGCAAGTGCATCAGCCATGACCTCATGTTTGGCCTGAGTGCCAAAGGGAAGTAATTGGCGAATACCTTCTCATCTCTTCCTCCGGCGGCTTGAACAGCAATGGTGTAGATGCTCAAGAACTCTGCCGGGTTCAGTCTTCCATCGTACTTTTTTGGTATCTCTGGCTTGAACGTACGGGCAGAAGGCCAACAGACTTGCCGCAGCTCGCGGGTGAAGGCAGGACAGCCGACCTCGAAAGGCAGGTATCCGTACCCACTAGGTGCGGGCTCGTCAACATTGGGACCATTGCGCCTATCCGATTGGCAGTGGATTTCGCGGCGCTGTTCTATGGTGACACGCGCGTCTTCCCCTAACCTGTCTTCCAGGACCCGCCGCTGATCTCGACGGGCTCGAGGACCAGACGAAGCCAATGATACACGGTCGGGTTCTTGATCGCGTGGCTCTGGCCACGGCCCTTGCGCTAGCTACCACGGAGGGGACTGCACCGTAGGAGTGACCCCTTCGGTATGTCCAGTGGCTCGGGCCGTGGTCGCTGCCTGTGGAGGCCGCGACGGGCCTGCCCGCTTTGATCCTCCCGCCTCAGCGAAACCAATCAGGCTCTGAATGGTGGCTGTCCACTCATCCATTTGATCGGCCGCTGGCAGAAATCTCAACAGGAGTTGGGCCCGCACCATGGCTTCTGAAGCAGTGCTTGGCATAGACGATGATGCAGATCGCGATGTCGCCTGACTTCTGATGGTGCCGGAAGTGGCAGTGCCGTGCTCTCGTCGCCGCGAGCCAGTTGCCAGGGTGGCGTGGTGACGAGGCGATGTGCTTGGGGATTGACGACCCCATTCGATGCATCATCTTGGCCAGCTTGCCCCGGGGATGGCACGTGCCCCGCAGCCGCACCCGCAGCGGGAGCAGCTAGAAGGTTGCGATTCGCACCAGAGCGAGCGCCATCGCTGCGGTTGTGTCCTTCAGCGAGGTGGAGAGACGGAGATGGAATATTCTCCCCACCCGCATCTTGTGAAGCATGGCCGCTAGGATGCTGTTGGCACTGTCCTCCCCTGGTGCCTCCCGCTCCCGCTTCGGCCGCTGGGGGAACGATGATGGCGCCGCCTGCGCTGGTCATGTCCCCCGTGGCGCCCATGTGCCCCTGCGCCCCCGTAGCCCCCACAACATCAGTGGTTGCATGCGAGGGGGCCTTTGAGTCAGACGGGTGAGCTGTAGCGCCGGACTTTTTCTTGGGCGCCATGGATGATGAAGCCATCGATGAAGAAGCCGATGATGAAGATGACGCGCTGCTTACACCCTCAGGTTCGCACAAGCGCTCCCCACCTACCTGGCGCGCCAAAGATGTCGTGGTTCAACATGGCCACCTATGGGACCATCGGCCCCTTGTGGTTCAGCAAGGGGGAAGGGCGCGTTGCACAAAGAGCGAAGACCGTAGAGTAGCATGGCAGTGATGACACGGGCAGTTTTACCCAGGTTCGGGCCACTGCGAGGCGTAAAACCCTACTCCTGCTTTTGGTGGATTGATGAAAGGACGGTGGTGGAGACGCAGCGCTCAAGCCCGGCAAGGTTGCCTCGGGACGGGAGCAGCTACGCGCGTATGAGTGTACAAGGGTCCAAATCCTTTCTAAGGTTGCCACGGCCCTCCTTTTATAGGTCAAGGGGTTACCACAATGGCAAAATAGTCATTATGCAGTGATTAGATAGCCAAAGTGCTATCATACCTAACTCTGCAGACAGGACAGGGTGCATTAAATGCACCGCTTAGTGTCACGTCGCTCGGGAGCCCGGCAAGCCTTGCCGTGCTATTCATCCACCTTCTCGCCTGCCTGCGTGACACACCTCTGGACGGGTGTCATTTGGGGGTGATCTTCCTCAGAAATGGCTGCCACGTGCCAAATAACAGCCACTTAATCACTTGGGGGCTCGACACCGCACCGATAGGTGACTTGCATTGCTGTGAGGTGGAGCGGTGGAGCTCTTGGCGGGGTGATCCGCCCTTGGCATCCCCAGCAAGCTTGCCGAGGGAGTCTTGAGACTTGTCTTCGGGGTGACCTCGACCTTGCCAGGCTCGCCTGCCCGGCAAGGGAGGTTTTTCCTTAGTGATATCTTACTTCTTTGGCTTGTCTTGGTCTTCTTGATCTGCCCTTTGATTTCCCAAAGAGCTATATTCTTCTGCTTGGCCTTGACTTGGATGCTGAAACCTTACCCTCGAGTTTGTGTATAGTTCGGGCAACATACACCAGGGTTTGTTGCACCGACAGGTGTCTATATAAACCAAGGGTTTTTAGTCTTTACGGCTAGAGCTACATTCATCACCTCATCGCCTTAGGGTTTAGCTCATATGGATCTCGAGGTAGATCTACTCTGTAAACCACATCATCTATCCAATACAATCAAGCAGGACGTAGGGTATTACCTCTTCAAGAGGGCCTGAACCTGGGTAAACACTGTGTTCGTCGTCCCTTGTTCCCCATCGATTCTAGATCGACAGCTCGGGACCCCCTACCCCGAGGTCTGCTGGTTTTGACTACTTTCATTGAGAGTTCCGCTGTTGGATTGCCAGAAGAATCGATGGCTCAACCAGTCGTTGGAGACCACGCCCACGCCGAGGGCTTCCCCGCCCCCGGTCATCTCTTCGTCTTCGGCGGTGTGTTACTGCGCGCCGATCCCACTAGTCGCCTCGACCAGATCGAAGGCTTCACCCCCGTTGAAGGGCTCATTGGTTCAGGGGCATCGACCCCATGACCAGCAGACTCACAAAAATCTGGTATCTCTCAGAGTCCGGCCCTGAAGCCCGACTCCGACAGACCACCCACAAGATCTCCCGCCGAATCACCGGAGTGTCCGGCACCCCGATGTGGCCAGCCGGCAGACCACTTGTCAAGTCTTTTCCGTGCAATGGGAATCTCTGTTATCAGGCCCACGTCCTACGATCGGATCGGGCTTAAACCCGACGACCGAGAAATCAACACCCCTCCGGTCACACACCTCGTCGCCACGGTCGAAGAGGCCCAGGAGGGGCTACAGCCCTGCAAGCTAAGAATGGTGTACACTCGAATCTCCAGCTCGGAGTCAGACACCAGCTCGGATGTACGTCCGGACACGAGCCCCAATGCTAAATCCGGCTTCGAGCCGATCCAGCCGCACCCTAGTCCGGATCCGAGCCCTGCACGACAAGAATCAGACAGGACTCAACAACCCATCAAGGATAGTCCGGGTCCGCGGCAGGAGGGAATTCTCAAACTTTTCCCACCCACCCATCACATGGAATACTCTCTGGATTCGGGAAACCTAGACATATGGGACCTCATGTACGCCAAACAGCTTCCAAACAAGATAGTCCACCATTATTGGGCTAGATTTATCCTGGTAAAGAACAAGATGGCACCTTGTTGTGACAAAGAAATAATTAAAGCCTTCCAGTTTAAATGCAGGGACAAGGGCTTCTTAAACGCCCTCGCACATTGCCGAATTCAAAGTTTCACTGAACTATCAGACATGGTACACAAATATTGCACCATGGAGAACACGTGGAGGGCGCAACAGATGAACATGGGGCCATAGCCCGCCGCACATCACGGAAAGCCTCACTTTAAATGAGCTTACACAAATCGGTCGCCGGAGCGCGAGCCTAATGAAAAGAAAACTAGGCCCAGATCGGTGTTAGATGAGTTGCTGGATAAACCATGCCCAATACACTCGGTCTTGCTAGACACAAACCCAACCCATAGACTTCGAGCCTGTTGGGTGGTAAGACAAATGGCCAAATATGGCGAGCCAATCTTGGGCCTTACACCCCCAGATAAACAGCTCTCGGCTTCACCACATGACCACAATGTCCTTACGGTTTATGAGACGTTTGCCTCAAACAATAAAAGGAAAAAGGCACACACGATAACTATAGATCTGAACCCTTACTATTTCACATTGTGCCCTTCCGTAGCAGATACCACGCCCTTCTAGGACGTGAGGCATTCTCAAGATTTCAGGCCATACCACATTATGGGTATATGAAACTCAAGATGCCAGGGCCCAACGGGGTGATCTCTCTTAAAAGCGACGCGAGCAAAGCCTTGTGAGCCGAAAACAAAATGGCATCCCTCACCCTAGAGGCACTATCCGAAGCCCTCGCGGCCGAAGAGTTGACAGCACTACGCACTACAGTCGACAGGGATGATGTGGTTCTTAGTAAAAGACAAAAACCCACATCATTCAAGCCAGCGGACGAAATAGTAAAATTTCAAGTGCACCCAACAGATCCCAACAAAACGGCATCCATAGGAGCACAGCTGGACCCCGTAGTCAACAAGGCGCTAAGGACATTCCTGCATGAAAACTGGGAAATATTCGCCTAGCGCCCATCAGATATGCCAGGAATCCCATGAAGGCTAGCAGAACACAACCTCAACATTTTAAAAGGCTTCAAGCTAGTGAAACAAACCCTATGCTGATTTTTCGAACCCAAACGACAGGCCATGGGCGAAGGACTTGCAAAACTGCTAGAGGCTGGATTCATCCGCGAGATCAAGCACCCCGAGTGGTTAGCAAATCTGGTTATGGTACCCAAGAAGGACAAGTCCTGGCGGCTCTGCGTCGACTTTAAAGACCTCAACAAGGCCTGCCCCAAGGACCCATTCCCCCTGCCCAGGATACACCAGATCATCAACGCCACCATTGGACATGACTCGTTATGCTTCCTCGACGCATACTCTGGATACCATCAAATCAAGATGAAGGAGTCTGATCAGGCAACAACCGCATTCATCACCCCTTACGGGCCCTTCTGCTTCAACACCATGCTATTCGGACTAAAAAACGCAGGAGCCACATACCAGCGCATGATTCAAACATGCCTCGAAAACCAAAGTGGCAGAACAGTCGAGTCATACGTGGATGACGTGGTTGTCAAAACCAAACACATCGACCAACTGATAGACGACCTACGCCAAACCTTCGACAACCTGCGGGTCTACGATATACGGCTCAACCTGGAGAAATGCGTCTTCGGGGTCCCTGCCGGAAAGCTACTCGGATTCATAGTTTCCCATAGAGGAATCGAAGCCAATCCGGCCAAAATTAAAGCACTGTCTCAGCTCGCAATACCAACAGACCTTAAGCATGTCCAGAAGCTAGCGGGATGTGTGGCCGCCCTAAGCCGCTTCATATCTCGCCTCGAACAAAAGGCATTGCCACTCTACAAACTGCTCAAAAAGACCAAGAACTTCCAGTGGACAGATGAAGCAACCATGGCACTCCAGGAGATTAAAACACTCCTCGCCGGCAACCCTATCCTGGCCGCATCCGACGTCAGTGAACCCATGCTACTATACATTTCAGCCACCAATCAGGTGGTCAGCGCGGTGCTCGTCGTGGAGCGGGAATCCGAGGGCCACAAGTTCCAAGTCCAGAAGTCGGTCTACTACATGTCCGAGGTGCTTATGCCATGCAAATCACGATACCCGCACTATCAAAAGATAGCCTACACGGTCTTCATGGCATCTCGAAAGCTACGTCATTACTTTCAAGAATGTTCGATCACAGTGGCATCAGAGGTCCCCTTGAATGATATAATCAATAACAGGGATGCCACAGGCCGCATTGTCAAATGGGCCATCGAGCTTCTCCCCTTCGAGATAACATACAAGCCACGCCGAGCCATTAAATCTCAGGTGCTGGCCAATTTAATAGCCGAATGGACCGAGGCCGAACTACCCCGGGAGTACTCTACATACTCTCACTTGACAATGTACTTCGATGGCTCAAAGATGTTAGCTGGACTGGGGGCTGGGGTCATCCTAATCTCCCCCACAGGCGACACTGTTCGGTATGTCCTCCAAATAATGTACATGGACTCCAACAACGCAGCCGAGTACGAAGCACTACTATATGGTCTTCGTATGGCCACAGCAATGGGCGTGCAACGCCTCGAAGTAAGGGGAGATTCAAACTTGGCGATCTCTCAAGTCAACAGCGAAATCGACGCCAAGGACCCCAAGATGGTGGCGTACAGAAACGCGGTCCTTCGGATATCAGCTCGATTTGAAGGCCTAGAATTTCACCATGTCGCTAGAGACAGTAATCAAGCAGCCAACGTCCTTGCCCGCATGGGCTCCAAGCGCGACCCAGTTCCCAAAAACACCTTCCTCGAGCGGCTCTTTAAGCCCTCCGTGGTGTGGCAGGATGACATCACCAGTGCACTATCCAACGAGCCTGCTCACAACGCCTCGCCCGAAAATGAACAAGATGATCACGCCATCGGCGGCTCCGCAGTCGAGGAAACACCTTCCGCACACAAGGTAATGGCTGTAATCTCACCCTGGACAGAACCCCTGCTAGCCTACCTCACACAACATCAGCTTCCGGAGGATCAAACCGAAGCACGACGCGTAGTTCGATGCTCTAAAGCATACAAGGTCCATGAGGGTGAACTCTTTAAGAAGAGTACCACATGAGTTTTATAGAGGTGCATCTCCGAAGAAGAGGGGAAGCAGCTCTTGGCAGAGATACACGTGGGCATGGGTGGACACCACGCGGTAGCTCAGGCTTTGGTCAGCAAAGCTTTCCGCGCAGGTTTTTTCTAGCCTACCGCCCGTGAAGATGCCCGGACATTAGTCCAATGTTGCGTCAGATGCCAGTTGTTCGCAAATCAAAGCCACATGCCCCCGATCGCTCTTCGGACGATACCGATCACATGGCCTTTTGCGGTCTAGGGTCTCGACATGGTCGGGCCACTCAAAGGGGGGACAAACAAAAAGAAGTACCTATTGGTCATGGTCGACAAATTCACCAAGTGGATCGATGCAAGACCCGTCACTTCGGCAGAATCCGGACCAGTCGTTGACTTCTTATCCGATGTCATACACCGTTATGGTGTCCCCCAGAGCATAATTACCAATAATGGTACCAACTTCATCGCTCAGGAAGTTAAAGACTGGTGCGGTAAAATTGGCATTAAGCTCGATTACGCCTCGGTGTACTACCCACAGACCAGGATAGGTCGAACGGGCCAACAGACTCATTATGAGCGGCATTAAGCCTCGCCTAGTTTGATCCCTTGAACAATCAGACTGCCATTGGGTCAAGGAACTCGATTCCATACTATGGGGGCTGCACACTGCTCCTAATCGGTCAACCGGATACACACCATTTTTTATGGTATACAGTGCGGAAGCAGTTCTCCCATGCGATCTTATCCATGTCGTGCCTAGAGTGTGCATGTACGAAGAACAGGAGGCCAAGCTTGATTGGCAGGATGATCTAGATGCTCTGGAAGAAGAACGGGACATAGCTTGAGCTTGGTCCATGTTCTATCAGTAGCAAGCACGACGTTACCACAACCGTGAAGTCCGGGCGAAGACATATAACATGGGGGACCTCGTCCTCCGACTCCCCAAGAAACAGAAGAATAAACTATCACCTAAATGGGAGGGACTGTACATCATCGATGAAGTACTCATAGGAGGAGCATATCGTCTTCACCGCCCGTCCGATGACAGCTTGGAGCCGAATCCATGGAACGCAGCAAGGCTGTGGCGTTTCTATGCCTGAGCCTGAAGTCCATCTCCACCTTTTCTTTCTTTTATTTTCCCTTTTTCTCTCTTT
Organism: Thinopyrum elongatum; assembly: GCA_011799875.1. Taxonomy (NCBI): domain Eukaryota; kingdom Viridiplantae; phylum Streptophyta; class Magnoliopsida; order Poales; family Poaceae; genus Thinopyrum; species Thinopyrum elongatum. Next base: position 588,973,611 of record CM022298.1, read on the forward strand.
TTGACATGCTGCTAGTTCGGCTAAACCAAACCATATCAAGCTCGTTTTATATACATCAACGAATGTAACACCCAGCTGTGCATGGGGGCTCCCTTGGAAGAGCTGAATAAATGTATAAATCGCATTCGTACGGCTTGCATCCTTCTCACACATGTCAAGCCAACATATGCACTTGTTCGACTTAAGATCTTTGCCAAGCTGGGTTGCCTGGCTCCTGTGTTTACCCCTACATTCCCGATTGTTCGGCTAGGGCGTAAAGGGAGCACCTCTGTGATTGTTATGACCGGGTCATCCGGGACCGTACCTCAGACGGGTGAAGCCGAAAGCTAGCGTTCTTACATAATACAACAAGTCGGCCTCAGGGAAGTGAATATAGCCTCGAGCTTACTACCAGGGTTCTTTTTTAAAGCCATTGGTGTCCGTTGACCCTATGTAACCGGACTATAATTTTACCCGACGAAAGGAACTCTTGGAGGAACTATTTTCATCAGAAAATGTTTCTTATGTTAAACAATTATATAACATCACTCTCCGCATATGTTTCGTCTGTTTAAACCAGAGGGCCGGATTGCCTGGTTCCCTAATTGTTGCCTTGTTTACCATGGCACACAGTACGGAACACTCCCCGATCTCTGATCAGAGAGGCAGAAGCCGATGGCCGGTTAAGACAACATTCTTTCAAAAATAACAATAAGAACGCGGATTGATCACGGTCAACGTAAAGTACATAGATACATAGAATTGACAAGATTACTCATTCTCGACATTGTCTATGTGACGCCCCTGACTCAATCGTGCACTAATCATACACGCAAACATGCACGATCAAGCACAGGGACTCACGGGAAGATATCACAACACAACTCTAACACAAATAAACGGAGATCCACGAATATTACAGACCAGGGATCACGAGGATCCGAATACATAAGTCAGTCATACAAATAGTATCTGAGTACGGACATAGTTAGCCAAGGTTTTCCTTAAGAAGGCTAGCACAAACAACGACTCTAGATCGAAAGGCGAAGACCTCCTGCCTAGGGCCTCCGATCGTACTCCTGGTCGGCTGGCTCAATCCAGTAGTACGTGCCGTCTGGGCCCTCCTGGTAGTAAGCTCCTGCGGTGTCATCTGGCTCCTGAGCTCCATCGACTGATGTAACATCAAAAGGGGTATGGGGGGAAAAAGAGTTAGCAAAGCAACCATGAGCACTCATCCAAAGTACTCAGCAAGCAAGGATCTACACTACATATGCACTGTTATCAAAGAGAAAGGGCGGTATAGGTGGACTAGGCTGCAGAAATGCCAGAATAGAGAGAAGGCCTAGTCCTAACAAAGACTAGCATCTTCACGAAGCCACCATCTTGCAGCAATTAGAAGAGTACAGAAAAGCATTTTATTAAGCAAGCATGTTGAGGCAAAGCCTAGAGATCCTTTCTCGACTCCCTGCGAGAAAGCGATCCCGGAGCTTCAATTAATTAAACAAGTATCCAGTTCAAGTAATAGATCGGGATACAAAACTGAGCGTCATGTTACTGTGGACACGACTATTCGAATAGATCACTTCCCTGCAGGGGTGCACAACTGTTACCCAACACGCTCGATCACCTCTGGCCGGACACACTTGCTGGGTAATGCCCGGCCTCGGGAGATCGACACGAAGCAGTGCCCTACCTAGGCTCAGCAAAGAGTTCAACATGCCGGACTAACCTATGCACCCAGGGGTCTTGGGCCATCGCCCCGGGCGCTCCTGCGCATTGCGAGACTGGCCGGGGAGCAGGCGCGACGCTGAACTCGTCAGTGAAGTATCCAGCCCAACCCCAACAATCAGCCCGCACGGTGAACTGTGACGTCTGATGAGCTTTCGGGAGAAACATATGACGTAGAGGGCCCCATAAACCATTATCCTGCGTAGTGGTAGTGCATATAGGGCACGTCGACCCACTCAGATCAAATACCCAAATCCGTTAGGCGTATTTAATAATTTGCGGAGACGATCAGAGTTTCTGATGCTCCGCCATAATATCTCGCTCGGGTGCCCTCCTGGCAAGCCCGACTACATAATTTCCCCGCGGGTACCCCTCAGGGTCGACCCGCCTGCGACAAAGGTCAAAGTAACCATGTGGTCATAACATCAAGGGGGAAACCCCGAGGAATCACCCTCGGTGGATTCCACTCGATGAATTCATCAAGGTGAATGTAGGAGGAATCACCCTCGAGGTTCACACTTGAGGGGTTGCACGACAGAGTCGTATCGGGAGTGGTGAAAGAGGAATCACCCTCGATGACCATGACCGAACAGCTGCACTGCAGAGTTATCATCAAGAGTGCGTTACGAGGTATCACCCTCGGCACTCGATAGTAACTATGCAGAGTCATACAACAAAGGGGGGTGAAGTGAGGTGTCGGTCTCTGGTCGTCGATCACGTTGATCGAGTCATCGATGATGAAGCAGAGGCAACAAGGACAAGGTGGGGGTCACTGATGGATCACTAACCAACCTATACTAAGCAGTTTAGGTTAAGCAGGTTGATATCAATAAGGAGGTTACAAAAAAGCAGGCTATGCATCAGAATAGAAGCAATCAATTACAGTAGCAAAATCTAATGCAAGCATGAGAGAATGGAATGGGCGATATCGGAATGTTCAAGGGAGGGGGGCTTGCCTGGAAGCTCTGCTGAGAGGGGCTGGTCGTTAGAAGGCTGCTCGTTTGGAGCGCAGTCGTACTCTGCTGCGTCGGCGTTGGTCTCGGCGTCTATCGAGAGAGAAGGAGGGGGAAAGAAACAATAAATTCACGGCAAAAATGCAAACAATATGCATGACATGCCTAAATGATATGCAGAGGTGTTCTACTGCCTAACTAGATGATTTAGTTAACTTAGGAATTTGTTTGGATTTATTTTACTAAAGTTGAGCACTATTCATTTATCGAAATCAGTCAAAAAGTTCCATGTTCAGGTAGTTAGGGGCATCTGACAGCAATACGAAGGGCGTATTTGGATTCGTCTCGTTGTTCTGAGCAACTTTCATGTACAAAGTATTTTCATCCGAGCTACGGTTTATTTTATATGATTTTCTAAAGTTTTAATCATTTTCTAGATTTATTTAATTATCTTAAATCAACATTATCCAAAATAGTATGGGATGATGTCATCATGATGTAGAGGTGACATCAGCAGTCAACAGTCCGCTGACCAGAGTCAAACCTGACATGTGGGTCCAGTGGGACCCACATGTCAGTGACTGTGGCCCTAACAGAGGGGTTAGTTTAAACTAGTTAGGTTAATTAGTCGGTGGGCCCCAGTAGTTAGTGAGTGATTAGTATTTTAACTAACTAATTTAATTAATTAACCAATTTCTACTTATTTAAAACCGTTTAAATGAGCTGGACCCACATGTCAGTGACACGGGGCCAGTCTAGTCAGCAGTTGACCCAGTCAACTAGGGCCCGTGGGGCCCGCGGTCAGTCTCACAGGTGGCTGCCACATCGGCGCTAGGTCGGACGCCGGCCGGAGACATGCCGGAGTTGACCCCGGCGAGCCAAACGCGGCGGCGCGCGTCGGGAGGTGTTCGGGTTTCGCGTACAGGGGATTTCCGGGGCCGTGGCTTGGTGCGTTCGACACGACTCGGTGTCGCGCGTCGGATGGCGGTGGCCGGAGCCGCTGGGGCGGTCGGAGGCGAGCACTACGACGGCGCCGGCGGCGAGCCGTTCAGGTGGTGCTCGGGTAACTCGCTTCGGCATGCAAATGGATGAGGTGAAGCGCGGGGGAGGCTCTACGCGGCACGATGAGCGCGATGGTGGCACACACGGGATCATTTGGTCACCGTGGCTACGCCAGCGACAAGGTCAGGCAGTGGCGCGTTCAGGCATCTCCAATGCGACCACTACGGTGACGGTATCGAGCAGAAAAGAGAGGGGGAAGGCGGCGACTGCTCACCGGGCCCTGTAGGTGTGCAATAGCGGGCTCGGGGAGGGGTCGAGGAGGCGAGTAGGCGCCGGAGACGAAGATGACCGTGCGGGAAGAAGAGCTCGGGGAGGTCGATGCAGCGGCGCCGAGCTCCAATGCGCGGCGTCAGGCGACGTAGTCGAGGTCGGCGGTGACGATGGACATGTCGGAGAGGCAATCGGGGCACGGTTGCCGCGGGATCGACGGCGGCGATGGCGGGCACTTTCAGGCACGATGGGTAAAAGAGGGAAGCGAGGCACGTGCGGGCGAGTGAGGGGGAGACTGGGGCTGGCTAGGGTTGCGGGAGGCCCCTGGGGTCCTTATCCACCCCGGGGAGGCGGCGGATAGGCGACGCGTGCGGCCTCGTCGGCGTGTAAGAGCGCGCGACAGCGTGCGATGAGGAGGACGACGCGGCTAGGTGGGCTGGGCTGGCTACTGTGCACTGGAAGCCCAAGTGCACAGTAGGCCTTTGGCCCTTTTCTTCTTTTTCTATTTTCTGTTTTCTTTTCTGTTTTGCTAAATGTTAGGCCACCATTACACTTTTGTAAAATGTGAGACTTGGTCCAAATATTACAGTGCAATATTACCTACCACCAAAAACAAGTTTGGGAAAAATATAATTTCATATTTAATTTAGATTAAATATAAGGTTATTAAATGTTGCTGTTAGACACTGTTTGAGGTTGTTAGGGTCACTTAACTAATCCCATTGATGTTGGTTACAATTTTATAATTGCCTTTGAACTATTTGCTATTTAATGAACATTTTAGTTTCCAATTTGGAACAACTTTTATTTTCACTTTAAATTAATTTGTAGTTTGAATTAGGAGTTTAAAATGCAATATGATGCAAATGATGACTAGGCACTGTTAATCTTGCTGACATTGCATTAACTAAGGGTGATCACTGTGGTTAATTACATGGGGTGTTACAATTCTCCTCCTCTAACAAGAATTCTCGTCCCGAGAATTAAGAAGACTGAAAGAAAGCGGGGTATTCTTCGCGAAGATGATCCTCGCGTTCCCAAGTGGCTTCATCTTCAGAATGATTCGACCACTGAACTTTAAGGAATTTGATTGACTTCTGAAGAGTTCGACGTTCAGCTTGATCAAGAATGCGGATGGGATATTTTGGATAAGACAGATCTTTCCGCAATTCAAGCATTTCATGATCCACAACTCGAAAAGGATCCTTGAACCAGTGACGAAGTTGGGATACATGAAAGACATCATGCACTTGAGAAAGATTTGGCGGCAATTGCAACTGATATGCCACTTTTCCTCGTCGGGCAAGAATACGGAACGGGCCAATGTAGCGAGGAGCTAACTTGCCCTTGATTCCGAACCGATGAGTGCCTTTCAATGGAGTGACGCGAAGGTTAGCTTGCTCGCCAGGCCGATAGACCCTTACCTTGTGCTTTCGGTCATAGTTGCTCTTCTGACGAGACTGAGCAGTTTTTAGCTCGGACGATACGGACTTTTTCTTCAGCTTGCTGAACAATGTTCGGTCCGACGAGTGATCATTCCCTAGTTTCTGACCAATTTAGGGGGGTTTGACACTTACGTCCATATAGAACTTCAAACGGTGCCATCTTCAGACTAGCTTGATAGCTATTGTTGTAAGAGAATTCGGCATATGGGAGAGATTCCTCCCATTTCTTACCGAAGGAGATGACACAAGCTCGCAGCATATCTTCGAGCACTTGATTAATTCGTTTGACTTGACCCTAAGACTGAGGGTGGAAAGCAATGCTGAAGGACAGATGAGTTCCCATTGCTTCTTGGAAACTTTTCCAGAATCTGGAGGTAAAGAGGCTGCCACGATCCAAACTGATCTCCAACGGAACACCGTGGAGTGACACAATTCGGGAAACATACAAGTCTGCTAACTGGCTAGCAGTGATTGTCTCCTTGACTAGCAGAAAGTGAGCAACCTTTGAGAATCGGTCAATGACGACAAAGATAGCATCATGACCCTTCTGAGATCTAGGAAAACCAGTAATGAAATCCATTTGGACCTTGTCCCATTTCCATTCAGGAATATCAAGGGGTTGCAGAGTTCCAGCAGGCCTTTGATGTTCTGCTTTAATGCTGCAGCAAACATCACACTCAGAAACATAACGAGCAATGTCTCGCTTCATATCAGGCCACCAGTATCTCTGACAAATATCTCGGTACATCTTTGTGCTACCAGGATGAATTGACAGAGGAGTGTCATGAGCTTCTTTCATAACGTGTTCTCTCTCATCCTTGAATTTGGGTACGAAGAGACGGCATTGGAAGAATAGGACCCCATCATTATCAAGATGGAATTCCGACGGCTTTCCTTTTTCGAGGTATTGCTTAATCCTTTCAACTTCAGAGTCATACCTTTGCATAATCTTAATGTTGTGCTCAAGATCCGGTTCAACAACTAGGGTATTGAGATAACCCTGTGGAACAATATGGAGGTTCAATTTGCGAATCTCTTCATAAAGAACAGGTTGAGCTTCCTGAACCATAAGGTTGCTGCAATAAGCCTTGTGACTCAAAGCATCGGCCATTATGTTAGCCTTGACAGGGGTGTATGAGATATTCATATCATAATCGGCAATTGTCTCGAGCCATCTTTGTTGACGAAGGTTCAGATCTGTTTGAGCATATAGATACTTCAAACTCTGATGATCCGTGTATATCTCGCAACGGTTACCGAGAAGGTAATGTCGCCATAGCTTCAGAGCATAAATAACCGCAGAAAGTTCGAGATCATGCACTGGATAATTTTCTTCGTGAGGACGCAATTGTCGAGAGCCATAAGCAATCACTTGGCACTCTTGCATTAGGACATAGCCTAATCCTTGACGAGATGCATCACAGTATATCACGAAGTCCTTGCGAGTATCCGGGGGTGCTAGCACTGGGGCAGATGTCAACTTATCTTTTAGCGTCTGAAAGCTTTCTTGGCATTTTTCTGTCCACTCAAACTTAACACCTTTGTGGAGCAGGTCAGTCAGTGGCTTTGCAATCTTGGAAAAGTTCTCAACGAATTGACGGCAATAACTAGCGAGTCCGAGAAAACTCCTGACTTGCTTAACATTCTTCGTGGGATTCCAGTCAACAATGGCCTGAACTCGCTCGGGGTTAACAGCAATGCCATCCTTGGAAATCACATGACCAAGATAGGTCACTTCAGATAACCAGAATTCACACTTAGAGTACTTGGCGTAAAGCTGGTGTTCTCGAAGCTTCTCCAATACAAGCCGAAGATGTTCAGCATGTTCCTCTCCATTCTTGGAATATATAAGGATATCATCCAAATAAACCACGACGAATTTGTCGAGGTAATCCATGAAGATATAGTTCATCAACCGGGAGAAGGTTGCTGGAGCATTGGTTAATCCGAAAGACATAACGGTGTACTCGTATGAGCCATAGCGAGTCACAAAAGCGGTCTTCAGAATATCCTCCTTACGAACTCGGATCTAATGATAACCCAACCTCAAGTCGAGTTTCGAGAACACAGGGGATCCAGCAAGCTGATCATAAAGATCGTTGATCCAGGGCAGTGGGTATTTGTTCTGGATTGTGGCTTGGTTAATCGGTCGATAATCCTGAACCAATCGGTTAGTTCCATCCTTCTTCTTAACGAAGAGTGAAGGTGCTCCCCAAGCAGAGGAACTGGGGCGGATGAAACCCTTCTTAAGTGACTTGTCGATTTCTTCCTTAAGCTCGAGAAGGTGGTGTAGAGGCATCTTATAAGGACGCTTCGCAATAGGGGTAGTGCCACGCTTCAAGTCAATGACAAACTCGATAGCTCTAACCGGGGGTATTCCTGGAAGTTCTTCTAGAAAGACATCCGAAAAATCTCGAATGATAGGAACGTTCTCGATTCCCTCCAGAGGTGAGGCGTTCAAAGCATTCAGAACATATTTCTGAGCTTCGGCATCCCGTGTAATGCGGGCGGTATAGTTCACTATCTCATCGGAGGGGTGAAGAAGTTGGACAACTTTTGTGGCACAATTGATCGAAGCTATATGAGCTTTCAACCAATCCATTCCGAGGATGAGATCTATGGTGGAAGATTTCAAGATGATGGGTGAGGCAAGGAATTCCAATCCTTTAATTTCGACGGTAACGTTAGGTGCCATCACGTCAGAATGACAATGACCTCCGGGAGTTTTAACGACTAACGGAGTATGCATCTTCTCATAATTAATGCCATGCATGAATGCAAATTTTCCAGAGATGAATCAATGTGATGCTCCTGAATCAAATAAAATAGAAGCAGGTACTGAGTTAACGAGAAGGGTACCCATCACGGTAGCAGGCTGATCCTGGACTTCTTTGATATCAATGTTGTAAGCGTATCCACGACCATGAGCAGCAGACCCAGTATTATAGTTGCGCGCCTGATTGTTGCCACGACCATTGCCACGGCCAGTACGAGGGAAAGCCAACTGATTCTGAGTCTGGCGGCAGTCCTTAGCAAGGTGACCTGGTTTGCGGCACTTGAAGCATAGACCATCTTCAGGACGAAGAGGAGCATTGGGTGGAACAGCTTGAGCTCTTGGCTGCCTCAATGGTGGAGGAGGCAGACGTGGTGTAGCATAGTTGTTCCTTGGCGCAGGGGCAGCTAGACGGTGCACGTTGTTGGGAATCCAGACTCAACGCTTCTGTGTTGAGCCCGAAGATGAGCCAACATCACGATAGCGCTTCTGCGACTCCTTATGCTTCATTTGAGCAGTCTCAACCAGAATAGCCTTGTTCACAAGAGTAGCAAAGTCGGTGAAGTCTTGAGCAGCAAGTCCAAGCTCGATGTCTCGGTGGAGTCCATTACGGAACTTCTCTTGTCTACGAGCATCCGTGGCGATGTCTTCTTCAGCACAGCGGGATAGTTCAAGGAATTCCTGCTAATAAGCTTCGATAGTCTTGTTGCCCTGAGTGAGGTTGCGGAACTGGGTTTTCATCTGGTCCATGATTCCCTGAGGAATATATCGGGCACGAAAAGCAGCCTGGAACTCAGGCCAAGTAATGGCTGTTCCAGCAGGCAGTGTACGCTTGTGTGTGTCCCACCATTGAGCAGCGGGACCCTTTAAGAAAAAGGACGCGAAGGTGACAAAGTTGGCAGGGGAGACATTTGCAGACTCCATCTCATGAGTGATGTTGCAAATCCAGTCATCAGCATCCAGTGGCTTCTCAGAGTTGCAGAACTGAGTGGGGTTCAGACGCATAAATTTCAACAGAGTTATGGAAGGAGGGTTCTGGTTCTGGTTGTTCAGATGCGGGAACTGAGCCATAATCCCAGTCATGAACTGGCGGTTGAGCTCGAATTGTTGCATCATAGCTGCCATATAATCTGGCGATGGTGGGTGTCCAGGGGCACGGCCACGACCACGACCACCTGGTCTAACCATCCTGCTAAGTTTCAATAGGGGTAGTTTAGTAAAAGCAATTGCGAGTGTTTAGCGACAAGCATGATGTAACACGACAATAATTAAGCAGTGTAATAGATACTTAACAGTAGTCAATTAAGACGTACAGATCCATACACAGAGTCAGGTACATGCGGACAGCATAACGACGCAAATTTAAAAACTAGACATGCTAGGCGGCGCGCAGGCACGCGGTAAGGAAGTACACAACGAGACATAGCAAAGGCTACATCAGCGTCGGGGAAAACCACTGAAATGGGGTAACTGCAAGTGCGGACGACGGATGTTCGTCGCAGGAAAATCCTGCTCTCCATGTGCACTCTGATGCAGAATCCGGTCTCGAGCTGAAAGAAGAGGTCCACGTGCAGGTGTGTGACCTCCAACAGCAGGCCAATCAATACCAGCATACATCTGAGTCCTGCGCGGGTAAAGGATGTACTCTGGATGTATCCCTCCACGAACAGCTGGTAGCAACTGTGTCATAGCATCGTAGAGACGTGCTCGAGTGGCAAAATAACCAAAGTAATAGATCGGGATACCAAACTGAGCGTCATGTTACCGTGGACACGGCTATTCGAATAGATCACTTCCCTGCAGGGGTGCACTACTATTACCCAACACGCTCGATCACCTCTGGCCGGACACACTTGCTGGGTAATGCCCGGCCTCGGGAGATCAACACGAAGCAGCGCCCTACCTAGGATCAGCAGAGAGGTCAACACGCCGGACTAACCTATGCACCCAGGGGTCTTGGGCCATCGCCCCGGGCGCTCCTATGCGTTGCGAGACTGGCCGGGGAGCAGGCGCGACACTGAACTCGTCAGTGAAGTATCCAGTCCAACCCCAATAATCAGCCCGCACGGTGAACTGTGATGTCTGATGAGCTTTCGGGAGAAACGTTTGACGTAGAGGGCCCCATAAACCATTATCCCGCGTGGTGGTAGTGCGTATAGGGCACGTCGACCCACTCAGATCAAATACTCAAATCCGTTAGGCGTATTTAATAATTTGTGGAGACGATCAGAGTTTCTGATGCTCCGCCATAATATCTCGCTTGGGTGCCCTCCTGGCAAGCCCGACTGCATAATTTCCCCGCGGGTACCACTCAGGGTTGACCCGCCTGCGACAAAGGTCAAAGTAACCATGTGGTCATAACATCAAGGGGGAAACCCCGAGGAATCACCCTCGATGGATTCCACTCGATGAAATCATCAAGGTGAATGTAGGAGGAATCACCCTCGAGGTTCACACTTGAGGGGTTGCATGACAGAGTCGTATCGGGAGTGGTGAAAGAGGAATCACCCTCGATGACCATGACCGAACAGCTACACTGCAGAGTTATCATCAGGAATGCGTTACGAGGTATCACCCTCGGCACTCGATAGTAACTATGCAGAGTCATACAACAAAGGGGGGGTGAAGTGAGGTGTCGGTCTCTGGTCGTCGATCATGTTGATCGAGTCGTCGATGATGAAGCAGAGGCAACGAGGACAAGGTGGGGGTCACTGATGGATCACTAACCAACCTATACTAAGTAGTTTAGGTTAAGCAGGTTACAAAAAAGCAGGCTATGCATCAGAATAGGAGCAATCAATTACAGTAGCAAAATCTAATGCAAGCATGAGAGAATGGAATGGGCGATATCGAAATGTTCAAGGGAGCGGGGGCTTGCCTGGAAGCTCTGCTGAGAGGGGCTGGTCGTCAGAAGGCTGCTTGTCCAGAGCATAGTCGTACTCTGCTGCGTCGGCGTCGGTCTCGGCGTCTATCGAGAGAGAAGGAGGGCGAAGAAACAACAAATTCACGGTAAAAATGCAAACAATATGCATGACATGCCTAAATGAAATGCAGAGGTGTTCTACTGCCTAACTAGATGATTTAGTTAACTGAGGAATTTGTTTGGATTTATTTTATTAAAGTTGAGCACTATTCATTTATCAAAATCAGTCAAAAAGTTCCATGTTCAGGTAGTTAGGGGCATCTGACAGCAATACGAAGGGCGTATTCGGATTCGTCTCGTCGTTCTGATCAACATTCATGTACAAAGTATTTTTCATCTGAGCTACGGTTTATTTTATATGATTTTCTAAAGTTTTAATCATTTTCTGGATTTATTTAATTATCTTAAATCAACATTATCCAAAACAGTATGGGATGATGTCATCATGACATAGAGGTGATGTCAGCGGTCAACAGTCCGCTGACCAGAGTCAAACCTGACATGTGGGTCCAGTGGGACCCACATGTCAGTGACTGTGGCACTAACAGAGGGGTTAGTTTAAACTAGTTAGGTTAATTAGTCGGTGGGCCCGGTAGTCAGTGAGTGATTAGTGTTTTAATTAACTGATTTCTATTTATTTAAAACCGTTTAAATGGGCGGGACCCACATGTCAGTGACACGGGGCCAGCCCAGTCAGCAGTTGACCCAGTCAACTGGGTCAACTGGGGCCCGTGGGGCCCGCGGTCAGTCTCACAGGAGGCTGCCACGTCGGCGCCAGGTCGGACGCCGGCCGGAGATGCATCGGAGTTGACCCCGGCGAGCCAAATGCGGCGGAGCGCGTCGGGAGGGGTTCGGGTTTCGCGTACAGGGGGTTTCCTGGGCCATGGCTTGGTGCGTTCGACGCGGCTCGGTGTCGCGCGTCGAATGGCGGTGGCCGGAGCGGCTGGGGCGGTCGGAGGCGAGTGCTACGACGACGCCGGCGGTGAGCCGTTCGGGTGGTGCTCGGGTAACTCGCTTCGGCGTGCAAATGGACGAGGCGAAGCGCTGGGGAGGCTCTACGCGGCACGGTGAGCGCAATGGTGGCACGCACGGGACCATTTGGTCACCGTGGCTACGCCGGCGACGAGGTCAGGCGGCGATGCATTTGGGCATCTCTAATGCGACCACTACGGCGACGATATCGAGCAGAAAAGAGAGGGGGAAGGCGGCGACTGCTCACCGGGCCATGTAGGTGTGCAATAGCGGGCTCGGGGAGGGCTCGAGGCGGCGAATCGGCGCCAGAGACGAAGACGACCGTGCGGGGAAGAAGAGCTTGGAGAGGTCGATGCAGCGGCGCCGAGCTCCAATGCGCGGCGTCAGGCGACGTAGTCGAGGTCGGCAGTGACGATGGACATGTCGGAGAGGCAATCGGGGCACGGTGTCCGCGGGATCGACGGCGGCGATGGCGGGCACTTTTGGGCGTGATGGGGAAAAGAGGGAGGCGAGGCGCGTGTGAGCGAGTGAGGGGGAGACTGGGGCTGGCTAGGGTTGCGGGAGGCCCCTGGGGTCCTTATCCACCCCGGGGAGGCGGCGGATGGGCGACGCGTGCGGCCTCGTCGGCGTGTAAGAGCGCGCGACAGCGTGCGATGAGGAGGACGACGCGGCTAGGTGGGCTGGGCTGGCTACTGTGCACTGGAAGCCCAAGTGCACAGTAGGCCTTTGCCCCTTTTCTTCTTTTTCTATTTTCTGTTTTGTTTTGTGTTTTCTTTTCTGTTTTGCTAAATGTTAGGCCACCATTACACTTTTGTAAAATGTGAGACTTGGTCCAAATATTACAGTGCAATATTACCTACCATCAAAAACAAGTTTGGGAAAAATATAATTTCATATTTAATTTATATTAAATAAAAGGTTATTAAATGTTGCTGTTAGACACTGTTTGAGGTTGTTAGGGTCACTTAACTAATCCCATTGATGTTGGTTACAATTTTATAATTGCCTCTGAACTATTTGCTATTTAATGAACATTTTAGCTTCCAATTTGGAACAACTTTTATTTTCACTTTAAATTAATTTGAAGTTTGAATTAGAAGTTTAAAATGCAATATCATGCAAATGATGACTAGGCACTGTTAATCTTGCTGACATGGCATTAACTAAGGGTGATCACTGTGGTTAATTACATGGGGTGTTACAGTTTATCAATTGTTCTAAAGCACAATCCTTTTGAGAATAGCGAGCGGCTGGGATCACCTCATCATACACCAAGCTCAGTGGTATCTCTTGGCCATTAGGACCCACGGGACCAACCCGGGTCATATGCACCGGGTCTAGCTTGGTGAAACGGGTCTTTACCATAGCCCACGCCTCGCGTGCTCCTTCTCGACAGGCCGAGATCTTCCATAATTCGAACCTTCGCCGAGCCCCTTTAAAGCGACTGGCCAGTTCAGCCATACTCTCTGGCGGCGCATCTGACGGCCATAATGCCTTCGCCATGCTCTTCATGGCCTTCTGGGCCCTTTCATAGGTCTTCGACAGCTCCTTCAAAAGGTTCCCATCATAGGCGCGGACTTCTTCCTCGGGCCACCCAGTGAGGAGACCTATCAAGTAGGTGTTGCATATCGTCATTAAACGCCAACAACACTGGACTACCATACCGGTCTGAGTAGTACTTACCAAATATGCCACCTTTTAGCTTCTGGTTCTCCTCCAAGGCTTGCGCCAGCTGGGTTCTTAAGCTTTCAATTTCCTCGGTTTTTTGCCGGTTCTCTTCCTTGAGCTCATTTTTCTCCTCCTGACTTTGCATTAGCACTCATTTGCCAGCCTCTAGCTCCCTCCGCAGCTTGCTTGCAGCTCCCGCGGCTATACGGAGAAAGCGGTGTTAATGCATAAAATACAACATATAACTACGCAACAAGTCTTTTCTACTTACCGGACAATTCACTGTTGGCTTTTCGAGCCGCATCTAGTTCGGCCTTGGTTTCGGCCAACTATGTCCGACTCACTTTAAGATCATCGGACAACTTTTTGTTCTGCTCTCTTGCGGCCTACAAAAATAATATCATTAGAGACCCTTAACTTGGCCGTCCCGCCCAAATTAAGGCTTGGGGGCTAGGTGGTTAGGGAACATGATCTGCTTTCAAGCTATATACCTGCACCTTGGCGGCAAAAAGACCGGCGATCCCTTCAAGACCTGTCCGAGCCACTCCAAGGTACGCATCCATCGAATTAAAAGCACTAAATTCCTGTTCGGCAAAGGCAGTATGACGTAACGTCTCCCTCTGGCGGCGATGATTCATTACACTCTCGACTTTGGAGCTGGTAACTAAAACATCATCGGAGTCCGCTGGAGGCGCGCCGGCCGCCTTGTGTTCGGGGGAGGCTCGAACTTGTGCCGAAGTCTTGGGACCGAAGCTGCGATTCGGCGCACCCGGGGAATCTTCGGATTGGTGCAGAGGCATACGCCTTCTGCAAAAGTTAAGCAAGTTTTAGTAAAAGAGTGCTAAAATCAACCCTCGCTGCAATTCCGAAATACGTTACCGCTGGGCCGAGGGGGCAGGTGCTTCCGCTTTGGCGGAGGCTTTCCGCTCTGATCTCCCGTTAGGGGCCGAAGTTGGCGCGGTCCGCACTCCTCCCAAAACGGTCTTACGCGTAGTGTGGTGAACCTTGGGAGTAGAAGTCAGCACGTGGGGAATAGCGCGAGATGAGCGCCCTGTTCGGGTAAGGGTCTTCTTTTCACTTACTGTGGAAGAGGGAAGAGCCCCGGGGTGGTCGGCTGCCACAGCAACTTTGACGCCGTCAAGGCTCTCCTGATAGAAAACCCCGTCTTCAAAATCGATCGACGTCTCTGGGTCATCATGATACCCCGGATCGTCATCACGGGAATGATTCTCCGGTTGAGGAGGAGGGCAATTAATGGACGCAACCTGACGCCTCCAGCCATGTTAAAATACAACCAGTTAGAGTTCGGGTGTAATCCGTGAGCTCAAGACAGTGGATTGTGGCTTACCCAGTCGGCCGGATAGTATCCGGAGCAGCCCTCCCGAATGCTCATGTGAGCGAACTCTGCCTCCTCTCCCTTGAAGAGATCGGCCAATATTTTGGCCAAAGCCGCCTTGTTGTCTGGCCCTTGTCGTTGGTAACGGGTTACGTCGTTGGTCCCGTTATAGCACCATAAAGGATGACCCCGCTGTTGGAGGGGTTGCACGCATCGGGTTATGGCGATGGCCATTACTTCGACTATGGTCAGTTTGCTGCTAGCTAGCAGCCTGATCTTGGCCGACAGCGCTCGCACCTCTTCACTCTCATGATGGGAAGGACCTCTGGGCCGCTAGTTGTACCGCTTTATAGGCGGGTCGTTTGAATATTTGGGTAACCCTTGCCGAATTTGATCGGTGAGGGGAACGTCTTCAATATAGAACCACTCTGAAGTCCATCCTTCGGGATCTTTCTGTGGGGTCCCGACTGGGTAACCTATCCCAGCTATTCGCCATACTTCGGCGCCGCCTACCTCAAATATGGATCCCTCCCGGAGGCGAGGGACAAGACAGAAATACTTCCTCCACAAGTCAAAGTGGGGCTCGCAACTCAGAAATATCTCGCACAAGGCTACAAAGCCAGAAATATGCAATATGGACCCCGGGGTGTGGTTGTGGAGCTGGATCCCGTAGAACTCCAACAGGCCCCGTAGAAAGGGGTGAATAGGAAAACCCAAACCTCTTAAAAGGAAGGGCACGAGACATACCCTCTCCTCCTTGCTTGGGGCGGGGGAGTTCTCGGCAAGGACGCAGCCATCAACGAAAATGAGACCGGCGCGAACTGGAACCAAATCAGCCCGAGGGAGGAAGCACTGCGTCTGCAAGTGACTCAATTGGAGGTGCAAGACTGAACAGCTCAACCAATCGCCTGGGAGCGGGCCGTGAGGGCGCGAGGATGAACTTGGGAGGCCGGCCATGGCGTTGGAGAATTTCTTTTGTGTCGTTCTTGGCGAAGGGGGGGAGGTAACTGTTCTCAGCACCTTTTGGATCTATAAATAAGCGTCTTATCGTGAAGCCGAAAGGACGGGTGCGTGAAAGGACGTGTGCGAAGCCCTTGCCCCGAGGAACGGCATTAAACTCTGGAGGTCCAACCTCGATCTTGAGATGTCTTCGGATCCTAGAATCTTGCAACTGTCTGGACCCGAGTATATTAGAGCGAGTTCCGGATAGTGTTCGATGAAATTGATATGGCTTTAAACAGAATGAAGGAGTATAATAACTCATCTCGCAAGCCGATGATGTGAAGATTCCAGAGGACAATCCCTGGCTTTGGAGGCAAGTTCGGGGGCTACTGAGGGAGTCATGGACTAGGGGGTCCTCAGGGAAATGGCCCATTGGACTTGGGCCGGACTGGTGGAGTCGTACAATGACAGGAGATCTATGAAGCCGTGGTGTGCCCTCCAAGTCAAGAAGGCGCAGGATCTGTTTAAACCCTTATTGTAATCTATCTTCGGTAACCCTAACCCTACCGGTGTCTATATAAACCGAGGGTTTTTAGTCTTTAGGACTGGAGCTACATTCATCACCTCATCGCCTTAGGGTTTAGCTCATACGGATCTCGAGGTAGATCTACTCTGTAAACCACATCATACATCCAATACAATCAAGCATGACGTAGGGTATTACCTCTTCGAGAGGGCCTGAACCTGGGTAAACACTGTGTTTGTCGTCCCTTGTTCCCCATCGATCCTAGATCCATAGCTCGGGACCCCCTACCCCAAGGTCTGCCGGTTTTGACATCGACAATTTCCATAAAGGATCCACCTACAACAGAGTCTAGAAGTTTTCTAGAAACAAAGTTTAGTCCCACATAGAAATTTTGTATAATCACCCATAAACTTAAACCATGACTGGGACAATTTATTATCATTAATTTCATTCTCTCCTAAGATTGTGCAACATGTTCATGCTCAAGTCGCTTAAAATTCATAATTGATTTCTAAGAGAAATAAATTTAGCGGGAGGAAAATACTTGGGAATAAAAGCATCCTTACACTTATCCCAAGAATCAATACTCTTTCAAGGCAAAGATGAAAACCAAGTTTTTGCACGGTCTCGTAGTGAGAGTGGAAATAATTTTATTTTAACAATATCATTATCCACATTTTTTTTCTTTTGCAAATCGCATAATTCAATGAAAGTATGAAGATGGGATGCAGCTTCTTCATTAGGACTACCAGAAAATTGTTCTTTTATAACAAGATTTAGCAAAGCAGCATTAATATCACATGACTCCGCACTAGTGACAGGAGGAGCAATTGGAGTACTAATAATATCACATGACTCCGCACTAGTGGCATGATTGTTATTAGTACTTGAAAAATCACACAACTAGCGACAAAGCAAGAAAACGAGCAAACAAAAACATTTTTGTGTTTTTCTAAAAAAAATACAAGAGGGGGAGATGAAAACGAGAGGCAAAGGTAAATAAAAGTAAGAGCAAGTAGATGATAGTTTGTGCGAAGGTACTTGATATGTTTTGATGATGTCTCTCCGACAATGGTGCCATACATTCTTCCTGCTACTTGTGATCTGCGTTGGGATTTCCTTGAAGAGTAGAGGATGATGCAGTATAGTAGAGATAAGTATTTCCCTCAGTTAAGAACCAAGGTTATCAATCCAGTAGGAGAATCACACAAAGTCTCATTAATAGCACATGCACACACAAAAGAAAATACTTGCACCCAACGCAAACAAGAGGGTTGTCAATCCCGTTGGAGGTTACTTGCAAGGATTAAATCTCGTAGTGGTAGATAGATGAATTGCAAAGATAAAATAAAATAGAATAGAAAATTACAGCAAGGTATTTTTGTGTTTTATATATGATAAAAGTAGACCCGGGCGCAATAGTTTTCACTAGAGGCTTCTCTCTCGAGCACATAGCATACGGTGGGTGAACAAATTACTGTTGGGTAATTGATAGAAAAGTGCATAGTTTTGATGATATTCAAGGCAATGATCATTTATATAGGCATCATGTCCGTGACAAGTAGACCAACTCCTGCATGCATCTACTACTATTACTCCACCCATCGACCGCTATCCAGCATGCATCTAGGGTATTAAGTATAAAACAGACTAACGCCTTAAGCAAGATGACATGATTTAGACAAAGTAAACCCAATCAATATGACTAAACCTCGTTATTTTATCCTTAATGGCAACAATACAAATATCTGTCGTGTCCCCTACTTTATCACTGGGATATAGAGCACCGCAAGATTGAACCCATTACAAAGCACCTCTCCCACTAAAGATAAATCAATCTAGTTGGCCAAACCAAACAGATAGATCGGAGAGAAATACAAAGCTATAACAATCATGCATAATAAAGTTCAAAAAATACTTCATTAATATTCATGAATAATCTGGTCATAAACCCACGACTCATCAGATTCCAACAAACACACCACAAAAGAAGATTACATCGGATATAACTCCAAGAACATCGATGAGAACATTGTATTGAAGATCAAAGAGAGAGAACAAGCCATCTAGCTACTAGCTATGGACCCGTAGGTTTGTGGTGAACTACTCACGCATCATCGGATGGCAGCAAGGATGATGTAGAGCCCTCCATTATCGATTCCCCCTCTAGCGGAGTATCGGAAAAGGCCTTCAGATGGGATCACAAAAGAACAGAGACTTGCGGCGGTGGAAAAAGTATTTTGGGTGGCTCTCTATTGGTTTCCCGATTTTAGATAATTTATAGAGGTAGAATTAGGTCAAACGGAGCCACGAGGGGCCCACAAGGCATCACGGCGTGCCTACCCCCTGGGCACGCCCTGTTGCCTTGCCGTCTCCTTGTTTGCATTCTAGTCTCCTCCCGAAGCTTCTAGGGTCTCTCTTGTCTAGAAAAAATCGTCAAAAAAGTTTCGTAGTGTTTGGACTCCGTTTGGTACCAATTTCCTGGAAAACCAAAAACAGGCAACAAACAGCAACTGGCACTAGGCACCGGGTTAATAGGTTAGTCCGAGAAAATGATATAAAATAGCGTATAATTGCATATAAAACATCCAAGATTGATATTATACTAGCATGGAACAATCCAAAATTATAGATACGTTGGAGATGTATCACTTCCTCCTACATAAAATTGGTTTTAACTACATTCAAAATCATTGAATTTTTGTGATTTCGGTTATCATTTTGGTCATGGTACCAAATTTCCCATTTGAATTTTATTCAGATCTAACCAAATAATTTGTGTGTGCTACCGCAATTGCTGAAATATTTTGAGAGAAATGCAATAGTCATTCATTGAAGATTATTTCATTCAATTAAACTTGCATGATTTTTTTTGCGGAAACAACTTGCCTTCACGCTCAGATTGGATGGTTCTTGGTACGGAATCAGAAATATTCTCCCTCTGATTCAAAATAAGTAAAACAGTTATGAACTAACTTTGAGAGAGTATTTATTTTCTAGTTGCGTTAGAAATAGTGAAACCATTTCATAAGAAAACATTTGACATTGTTAAAAAGAAACTCCTTTGCAGATACTTTGAGATTATCTCTTTGCACAAAATTTGGACTCCAGACTCACTGTATGTTTATCTTTTTCTTTCTTACGTATTATAGCCATTAAAAATTTCATGTGAAAGAGGTTGGATTAACCTGAAAAAGTGATCCAAAAATGGATCTGGCCTAAAGTTTCAGTATAGGTCCCATCCAAGATTTTACCCACCCAATAGTAAAATCCTATAATTAAATGAAAACCAGCTTCCATAAAAATACATAATGGAAATGTGCATGTATTGTCCACACTAATGTTGTGGGTGGTTTCTTTCATGAAAATCGGTGAGAATGTTCGTTGCTTCAAAAAAAATTGACACTGGTGGCCAAGATCGAGGCATGCACACCTATAGCGCATCCTGAGTAATCCACAACACTCGACAGCCTTGTACACGGAAGCCACGAGGACAACACCACACAAAGGAGGTAGATATAGCCTCCGGCATCACCCTATCGAAGGAGTAGACACATGCTAAGAATACTATGAAATATGGTACCAACTGGATAATCATTAATGTACTTATGGAAACATGGAGGGCGGGGCCCAAGGAGAGAGGCGCAACTGTGGCGCATGGGCACATTCTTGGAGGGATGATAGACTGTGGGAGCAATCATCAAGATTTGGGCTGATTTTCACTAGTTATACATGCCATCCATTAAAGGTAGTCAAAAAATCTCCTAGGACTAGGGCGGCCTCCCAGATTGGGCCTCGCTAAGCAGTAAGAGTAACTCTAGCGGATACTCCATATGTGGTCGATCGCTATAATAACCGGTTGTACATCGATCATCACACAAAATGGCACTCTAGAAAGTCATCATGTGTGTTGTGATAGCCATAAGTTATGGACCTCGCTCCAAAAACGACTGAGGGAGTCATGGACTAAGGGGTCCTCGGGGCGACGACCCATTGTACATGGGACGGACTGGTGGAGCCGTACAATGACAGGAGATCTATGAAGCCGTGGTGTGCCCTCCAAGTCAAGAAGGTGCAGGATCTCTTTAAACCCTTATTCTAATCTATCTTCGGTAACCCTAACCCTATCGGTATCTATATAAACCAAGGGTTTTTAGTCTTTAGGGCTAGAGCTACATTCACCACCTCATCGCTTTAGGGTTTAGCTCATACAGATCTCGAGGTAGATCTACTCTGTAAACCACATCATACATCCAATACAATCAAGTAGGACGTAGGGTATTACCTCTTCGAGAGGGCCTGAACCTGGGTAAACACTGTGTTCGTTGTCCCTTGTTCTCCATCGATCCTAGATCCACAGCTCGGGACCCCCTACCCCGAGGTCTGCCGGTTTTGACACCGACATTGGTGCTTTCATTGAGAGTTCCATTGTGGGGTTGCCAGAAGGATAGATGGCTCGCCTGACCATAGGAGAAGGCATCGGATCCGGGGACTTCTTCATCCCCGGGCAACTCTTCGCGTTTGGCAGCATCGTGCTACACGCCGACCCAACTGGTCGTCTAAATCAGATCAACGCCTTCGCCCCCGGACACCGAACGCGATTCGGTGGTCTAGAATATGTTGCGGACACACGGGGCGATCTGGTTTTCACCGGATTCACTTCCCCCTCCAGCACATTCGACACGCCCACTCCGGAGTCCCTTTTCGATCTGATCTACTGATCGGCCTCAACAGCTTCGAGCTAGGAGAGCTCCGCTTCGAGTGGGGGCTAGACTCCGACTCCGTCCGGACACATCATGACTGCGGAGGTTCTATCCTCGACCTCCGAGGTAGAATCAGGAGGCAGAAGCCAAGAGTCAATCTCGGCCAAACCTCCCTTTCACAACGCTCGCCTGGCCTTGAGCCATTACGACAAAGAGGCAGCCAACGGCCAGGGGTCACCCCCAGCCCAAAGTAGCTCGATCTCGAACCCCGACGGGGAAACCACAAGCAAGGACCAAAGCCCGTCCCTGACCTCTAGTGATGGCCTGGACCCCTTCAAGGATCCGGCTCCGCATACCGAGCTCAGCACGGCTAGCGGAAACCAAGGACCGGCAAGGGCATTGATCGCCCCCCAATCCGTTATGCCAGAATCTGGCCCAAAACCCTCGAGTTCGGCGACCCTCGCAATGATAAATGAGGCACTGGATCGAATCCAGAATATGACCATCCAGGAGGACCTGCCCTCCGCCTTCAATCATCAACCCTTCGAGGCGTACCATAGGGAATTTTGCGTCCCACCCACCACCCACTTGGTAGCCACTATCGATGACTTAACCGATATGCTAGACTATAATTCTGAGAACACCGAATACATGGACGAGGAGGACGGAGCCACAGACAATGCCAATGTTGCCCCCCCCCCCGGCACCGGCCGCTGGTCAGCCACATCCACCTACGACATTTACATGGTGGACACCCCCAAGGACGGTGATGGCACTCCTATTCAGGACCGAGGCAAGCCCAGAGATGAGCCGCACAAACGCCGAAAACAGCGCCGTCGATCAAAGCCACGTCGAAGCCATGCAAGCAACGTGGACTCTGCGGAGAACGGCACCGTAAATAATACGGATGACCTTGCCGGAGATGCAGCCTTCGAACATCACCAAGATGACCCCATGGGGCAGGAGGACCCGCTCAATTCAGAAAACCCCAATGACTCCGAGGATAGCAACTACCTCCCACTCTCTGAAGAGGAGGCTAGTCTTGGTGAGGATGATTTCATCGTCCCCGAAGACCCTTTGGAGCAGGAACGGTTCAAGTGGAGGCTTTTAGCCACCGCCCGCAGCCTAAAGAAACAAAAACGCAAAATCAAAGCCGAACAGGACACCCTCAATAACCGATGGACTAAAGTCCTAGCTGTCGAAGAGGGGTATGGCAGCGAACAGCCAGCCAGGAGTTATCCCAAGCAAAGGCTATTGCCCCAGTTCGACGACGAGGCCGTAGAGCCAACACGTCCGACATATACAAATGCCGAACAGCCGGACCGCCCCCCTAGAGGGCGGGACAGGGAAGATGATGAGGCCGAACATCCAGCCGCCCCACCTCGCCGTCACGACAAGGATTAAGTGCGGCCCACTTACGAGTACGACCTCCGCCATGACCTAGACGCTTGAGGAGGCCGTACCAGGTCCATCTACGGACCCAGAGAAGACCCGCCCGCTTACTGGGAAGGATACTACGATCGGCTAAACCGAAATGATAGAATCAAGGAGCAGCAGAAGGCTCGGAGGGCCGAAGATCTCCGACGCGATGTAGCCCAAATTCGGGGCACCACACACCCCCTGTGCTTTACAGAGAGGGTAACGCAACACCAATTCCCATAAGGCTTCAAGCCTGTGAACATCGAATCATACGACGGAACCACAGATCCAGCCGTATGGATAGAAGATTTCCTCCTCCACATCCACATGGCGCGAGGAGATAACCTCCATGCCATTAAATATCTGCCGCTAAAGCTTAAAGGTCCAGCTCGACACTAGTTAAACAGCCTTCCTGAAGATTCTATAGGCTACTAGGAAGAGCTTGAGGACGCTTTTCGAGCAAACTTTCAGGGCACCTATGTCCGGCCTCCGGATGCTGACGACCTAAATTGCATCACACAACAACCCGGAGAGTCTGCCCGACAATTTTGGAATCGATTCTAGACCAAGAAAAACCAGATTGTCGACTGTCTGGATGCCGAAGCCTTGGCCGCCTTCAAACATAGTGTCAAGGATGAATGGCTCGTACGGCAGCTTGGCCAGGACAAACCAAGAACTATGGCAGCCCTCACCTCTCTCATGACCCGCTTTTGTGCAGGCGAGGACAGTTGGCTTGCTCGCAAAAACACCAACCCAGACACACCCGGTACCTCCAAGGTTCGGGACGGAAATGGAAAGCCCCGATGCAGCAAGAATAAACATCGCCACAATGACAGCGAGGGCAAGGATACGGCAGCAAATGCTGGATTCCGAAACCAGAAGTCCGGACCCAGAAAGAAAGCCCCTAAAGGCAACAATGATGGCCCATCCAGACTAGACACAATTCTGGACATGCCTTGTCAGATTCATGGCACTTCAGAGAAGTCCGCCAACCACTCCAATCGAAATTGTTGGGTGATCAAACAGGCCGGCAAACTCACAGCCGAAGACTCGGGCAAAAGCCCACGAAGTGAGGACAATGATGAGCCCCACAGGCCGAATAGTGGAGGCCAGAAACCCTTCCCTTCCGAGGTCAAGATGGTAAACATGATTTACGCAACCCACATACCGAAGAAGGAGAGGAAGCGAGCACTATGAGACATATACTCCGTCAAGCCAGTAGCGCCGAAGTTCAATCCATGGTCAGCTTGCCCGATCACGTTCGATCGTAGGGACCATCCCACCAGCATACGCCATGGAGGATCCGCAGCCCTAGTGCTAGACCCCATCATCGATGGATTCCACCTCACTAGAGTCCTAATGGATGGAGGTAGCAGCCTCAATCTGATATACGAAGATACAGTGAGGAAAATGGGGATCGATCCATCTAGGATTAAACCAAGTAACACCACCTTTAAGGGGGTCATTCCGGGAGTGGAGGTCCGCTGCACGGGCACCGTGACGCTTGAAGTAGTGTTCGGATCTCCGGATAATTTTCGAAGCGAGGACTTGATCTTCGATGTTGCACCTTTTCGCAGTGGCTATCACGCCCTCCTCGGCCGAATAGTGTTGGCCAAATTCAATGTCGTTCCGCATTACGCGTACCTCCAGTTGAAGATGCCTGGTCCCTCGGGCGTCATAACTATCAACGGCAACACAAAATGCTCACTTCGAACCGTAGAGCACACTGCGGCCCTAGCGGCCGAAGACCACATCGGCCCATATAGGCCTGGATGCCGACCCGCCGTAAAGGCCGGCGACAATAGTAAACGGGTTCAAACCCGTTCCCCGCCATGGGAACCTGCATGCATTCGCCGCAAATAGGGCTACACGCCCCATGGCACGCCCACATTCTTCACGCTCCACGTGCCTCGTCAGCACAACTTCGCACTCAAATACCATGGGCAGCCGTGAGGCATATATTAATAAATCCGAAGTGCATGTTCGGTTAAACCAAACTTCGGAATTACTTCGTCTTCGGATGACCCAGGGACCAATTTCAGATACCCCCAAGCATAAAGCTCCATCAGCAGGGTCGTTGCCCATCAAGGTCTCATCGAAGGTCTCAACCCCCACCTATCAGAAGAAAAGGTGCACACGTGCAGCAGGGCACAATGAAGGCTTCAACTCACGCATCAAGGCCCTGCGTCAACCTTTACCCTGTAAACTTTCTTTTTCTTTCACAAGTACTGCCTTCACAGTTTGAATTGTACGGATAGACATACCGAGCTTACGAGAAATAATAAAAATACCCTTTATGGTGTTCGGATATCCGCATTCTGCGACTTGTCTATTCCCTTTCCGATTCTCTCATCGCTCTTCGAACAGCCCGGCATGAAAATATATTAGTCAAGAGTTCGATTTATATATCAGCTCAATATCTTCAAGTCCGGCACCGCTTTCCGCTAGGTGTTCGACGTCTCGGATATTGCACTATATGCATCTGTTCCGAACTATGTCTTGGGTCAATAGTTGGGTTGCCCGGCTCCTGTGCTTGCCTCTTTTGTTCCGCATGTTCGGCGAAGAGGGCAAAGGGAGAACCCCTGTGATTGTACTTCTGGTTTGCCCGGTCAAGTACCTCAGGAGGAAATAGCCGAAAACTGACCGTCATAGTAAGCGCGAACGGGTCCGCGATCCGATGACGAGGTTTGACTCTAAAAATCGTTGGCGATTTCGCCGAGTCACACGAAGGGTTCGTCTTAACACAAACCATGTGATCGGAAAGGGCAGGTTTTGATCCCCAAGTACATCACAATACACTGGGGGCTAGTCCCTAGTCCCCACCATCAAGCTCCTACGGCTAAGTGAAAGCAATAAAACCGAATAGCCCGATCGCCTGGTTTCGCTCCCTCACTACCGCCTCCGGGCACCAAGACGTTGGCTAAGGGTAACAGTGCAGAGACGAAACACCCCTCGTGATATTCACTTGGGGGCTGAAGCCGACGACTGGTAGCTTTCAGAATAAACATACGGCCACACAAGAGTCAAAATTAAATCATGACAATATAAAACAAGTCAGACAGATGCATAATAAAGCATAAGGTCCACTTGGTACACACTTAGTACAATCACTCAAGCATTACATCTTTCGAATAATGGCCCTCTATCGCCCGCGCACCGGTCATCACCTGCGCGAAATACTGCTCGGGGTGGCGATGCTCCTTCCCCTTGGGCAGAGGACCAGTGGCCATCTCCATTGGACTAATCTTCGGCCAATGCACCATGGTCTTCGCAAATGCAAGCCTCGCCCCCTCAAGGCACGCTGACCGCTTTACGGCGTCAATCCGGAGCGGCGCCTCCCGCAGCTTCTGCACAAGGCCGAAGTAGGTGTCCGGAATGGGCTCAGCTGGCCACAGGCTGGCACAAAGATCCTTCACGGCCAGCTCCGACATCCGATGCATCTCCATCAGCTGCTTCGTTTGGTCGCTTAGAAGGGGAGGGGCGCTCGGAGTCCGAAAACTGTGACCAGAAGAGCCATTGCGTGGAGTCCTCCTCGAGGGTGGTACAGTGCCTCGCTGCGGCCACCGCATTCTTCGGAAGTTCGGTGAAGACGCCTGCAGAGCGGCAGACCCACGTCAGCAGGGCGAACCTGTTGCCTCCGAACACACTCTGCAGTAAGTATTTCTTACCATTTGCAATTTGGGCGGCTTGGCGGAGCTCCTCCCGGACACCTCGCGCGTTAGTCCTCGCCTCCTGGAGCTCCTTCTCTGCCTTGGATAGCCTGGAGGATTCTTTTCCTGCCCCTTCTCAAGGGCCTCCAACTTCCAGGCGGCATCCTGGAGCTCCACTTGGACTTCGGTCACTCGAGCCTCGTGCTGCTCAGCAGCAAGCTTGTCCTTTTCAAGCTCGACCGCCGCCTTCTTAGCGGCCGTCTTCTTCTCGGCCGCCTCGGCCTCGGCTTTCTTCAGGGCCTCCTTCAAGCCCTCGACCTCGGCGGCAGCAGCTGCAGGATCATCAAGATAAAGGATTAGCATACAGTCTGGATCATCCATATCTGGCGTCAAGCAAAGTACACATCTTCTCATAGGGCTTACCTTGCGCCTCGTCAAGCCGTTTGTTGACAAGGTCAAGCTCTTTATCGGAAAGCTTGAGCTTCCGATCCATCTCCTCCAGTGCCGTGGCATTAGCAGCCACAGCCATGGAAGATGCCTGCATTAGCAAAAGAAATGTTGACATCATTAATCGGCCTACCGAATTTGATCCTCTGCAGTTTTCTTCGAAGCCCTTGCAGAGTCTCGGGGGCTGTTATGTATATGGCCTACCCGGACTATAAATTACAACCGCATTATGAGGAAAGAGCATTACTTGACTTACCTCAAAGCCTGTTAGAAGGCCTTGGACAGCATCGTTCAGTCCGGACTGGACGGACCGAACACCTTGCATGACCGCCCTCATAAGAGTGCGGTGCCCATCAACGATGACGGAGTTGTTCACCAACTCCTCCAGCACATCTAGCCAGCCAGCCACCGCCCGTGTGGAGGTGTTCGGCGCTGGCATTGGCTCCCCGACCCCTTCGCTACCGGAAGGGGGAGCATGTGCCGTCGAGGGCCTTGGGGGCTCAGGAGCAAGCGGCTGAGGGGGTCCGGATGGTCCGGACTCCCTCCCCGTGTTGGCCAGGGGGGAATCATCCCCCTGGTCTTCAATGACCGAGGCGTCGGCCTCGGCCATGGTAGCATCGACCTCCTCCCTCATGTTCGGGGGAGGAGGGGTCTTCCGTGACACCATCTCCCCAACTTCTTCGGGGATTGGAGGGGGTGCCGAGCATGAGCCACTGTCCGCCAGCTCGGCGGGAAGAGATGTCCTCGAAGAGGTCTCCTCGGCGGGGTCGCCATGCGGAGGGCTGCACCATTAGAAAAACAATCAATCTACGCTCTATCAGGGACTACTGAAAGCATAAAGCAATTGAAAACATCGCGGTGCGTACCTGGCCGCTAGGGGCTTGACCCTGGGATCCTTCTCCGGAACCTTCTCAAACACTTCGGACTCCTTGTCGGAGTCCGAACTATTGGACAGAACCATCTTGGGCCGGCACCGTCTCTTCCGGGCTTGAGGAGGTTGAACCTCCTCGACGTTGCTGGACGTCACCCTCTTCTTCAAGTGCGAGGAGGCGCTTTCCTCCTCGTCCTCATCCCCCTCCTGCACGGATGAGGTTGCAGCGTCTCCGGACCGTTTGCCCGGACGAACCTTGCGCCGGCAGCGCTCCCTGGCCTCCGGCACTTCATTCTTGCCCTTCTTGATGGGCGCCTTATAAGGCACTACGACCAGCAGCTTTTCCAGCTGCTCTGATCGGGGCTCTTCCGACAGTGGCGCCGAGCCGCTGATCTTGGCCTTGGCTAGCCAGCCCTGCAAAATCCGCATAAAAAGGTCAGGCCGAACCAAACGCGGTATGAATGTCCGGACACTCCTCGTAGAAGAGTGTCACTCACCTGCTTTGGGGGGTTCGCGGCGTCGAGGCCGATGTCCTTCCCCTCGACCGGCCACTCCTTCTGGGGCTGGAATAGTTGGCCCCATATTTTGTCAGGACTCGTGCAGAAGAGGTGTCGCACGGTGGCCGGATCGTCAGGTTCATGCTCCCACATAGGCTTGGCCCTCTCCTGGCAAGGGAGGAGCCGGCGGTGGAGCATGATCTGGACCACGCCAACCAGCTTCTCACCGGTCTCTAGTATGTTGTCGATGCATTTCTGCAACGCCTTCGTGTGAGCGACACACCCCCAGTCCGGGCTCTTGGTTGTCCATGAGGCCAATCTGGTAGGGGTCCGGACCTGAATGCGGGGCCGCTCCCCATGCGGCCTCCCTCGGCTCGGTGATGTAAAACCACTGCTTTTGCCACATCCGGACGGTGTCGACAAAGTGGCCGTTCGGCCACTGGACCCGCGTCAGTTTACTAATCATGGCCCCTCCACAGTCCGCATGCTCGCCGCAAACCACCTTGGGCTTGACGTTGAACACCTTCAGCCATAAACTGAAGTGTGGCTGAACTCGAAGGAGCGCTTCACAAAAGACGATGAAGGTCGAGATGTGGAGGAGCGAGTTGGGGGCTAGATCGTGAAAATCTAGCTCGTAAGAGAACATCAACCCCCTTATGAAGGGGTGCAGAGGAAATCCGAGCCCCCTAAGAAAATGGGGAAGAAACACGACCCTCTCGCTCGGCTGGGGCGTGGGGATGATCTGGCCCTCTTCGGGGGCCCGATGAGCAACATTGGCCGGCAAATAGTCAGCCTCCTTCAGCTTCAAGATGTCCCCCTCGGTGACACTGGAGGCCTCTCACTTCCCATTGGCTCCGGATCCAGCCATGGTCGAAGGAGGCAAAGAGGGATTCACTGTGGAAGCAGAGAGAAAGGGCGCTGGAGCTCTGAAGGTCTGCGTAAGCGGGAGGTGGAAGAGGGCGTGGGATGCAGACTATAGCAGCCCCCCCTTTATAGGCCGATGACAGGCCTGGGATTTCCTTTTTGTTGGGGAACGTAGTAATAATTCAAAATTTTCCTACGTGTCACCAAGATAAATCTAGGAGATGCTAGCAACAAGTAAGAGGGAGTGCATCTTCATACCCTTGAAGATCGCTAAGCGAAAGCGTTACAAGAACGCGGTTGATGGAGTCGTACTCGCGGCGATTCAAATCGCGGAAGATCCAATCCAAGCGCCGAACGGACGGCGCCTCCGCGTTCAACACACGTACAGCCCGGGGACGTCTCCTCCTTCTTGATCCAGCAAGGGGAGAAGAGAAGTTGAGGGAGAACTCTGACAGCACGACGGCGTGGTGGTGGAGCTTGCGGTTCTCCGGCAGGGCTTCGCCAAGCACTACGGAGGAGGAGGAGGAGTTGGAGGGGGGGAGGGTTGCGCCAGGGGAAGGGTTGCAGCTCCCATGCACCTCCCCACTATATATAGGGGTGGAGGGGGCTGGTTTCTTGCCCTCCAAGTCCATTGGGGCGTTGGCAAAGGTGGGAGGAAAGAAATCCCATCCTTTCCCTTCCCCACCGATTGTTATCCCCCCTTTTTAGGGATCTTGATCTTATCCCTTCGGGATATGATCTTATTCCTTCTAAGGGGGATCTTGGTGTGCCTTGACCAGGGGTGTGGGGCTTTGCCCCCACTACCCAAGTTCATGTGGGTCCCCCCATGCAGGTGGGCCCCACTCCGGAACCTTCTAGAACCTTCTCGGTACAATACCAAAAAATCCCGAACATTTTCCGGTGGCCAAAATAGGACTTCCCATATATAAATCTTTACCTCCGGACCATTCCGGAACTCCTCGTGACGTCCGGGATCTCAACCAAGACTCCGAACAACTTTCGGTACCACATACAATTTCCCATCACAACTCTAGTGTCACGGAACCTTAAGTGTGTAGACCCTACGGGTTCGGGAACCATGTAGACATGACCGAGACACCTCTCTGGCCAATAACCAATAGCGGGATCTGGATACCCATATTGGCTCCCACATGTTCCACGATGATCTCATCGGATGAACCACGATGTCAGGGATTCAATCAATCCCGTATACAATTCCCTTTGTCCATTGGTATGTTACTTGCCAGAGATTCGATCGTCGGTATCCCTATACCTTGTTCAATCTCGTTACCGGCAAGTCTCTTTACTCGTTCCGTAACGCATGATCCCGTGGCTAACTCCTTAGTCACATTGAGCTCGTTATGATGATGCATTACCGAGTGGGCCCAGAGATACCTCTCCGTCATACGGAGTGACAAATCCCAGTCTCGATTTGTGCCAACCCAACAGACACTTTCGGAGATACCTGTAGTGCACCATTATGGTCACCCAGTTACGTTGTGACGTTTGATACACCCAAAGCATTCCTATGGTATCCGAGAGTTGCACAATCTCATGGTCTTAGGAAATGATACTTGACATTAGAAAAGCTCTAGCAAACAAACTACACGATCTTGTGCTATGCTTAGGATTGGGTCTTGTCCATCACATCATTCTCCTAATGATGTGATCCCTTTATCAACGACATCCAATGTCCATGGTCAGGAAACCACAACCATCTATTGATCAACGATCTAGTCAACTAGAGGCTCACTAGGGACATGCTGTGGTCTATGTATTCACACATGTATTACAGTTTCCAGTTAATACAATTTTAGCATGAACAATAGACAATTATCATGAACAAGGAAATATAATAATAACCATTTTATTATTGCCTCTAGGGCATATTTCCAACAGTCTCCCACTTGCACTAGAGTCAATAATCTAGTTCACATCACCATGTGATTTACATTGTTATGAATCTAACACCCAGTGAGTTCTGGGGTTCGATCATGCTTTGCATGTGAGAGAGGTCTTTAGTCAACGGGTCTGCGACATTCAGATCCGTGTGTACTTTGCAAATCTCTATGTCATACTGTAGACACTGCTACCACACTCCACTTGGAGCTATTCCAAATGGCTGCTCCACTATACATATCCGGATTGCTACTCAGAGTCATCCGGATTGGTGTTAAAGCTTGCATCGACGTAACCCTTTACGACGAACTCTTTATCACCTCCATAAACGAGAAATATTTCCTTAGTCCTCTAGTTACTAAGGATAATCTTGACCATTGTCCAGTGATCCATTCCTGGATCACTCTCGTACCCCTTGACAGACTCATGGCATATTATACAGAGCCTATGGATAAAGCATAGGGGACGACCTTCGTCCTATCCCTTTGATCCACCGCGGTCGAGCTTTGAGTCTCACTCAACTCCACACCTTACAAATTAGGTAAGAACTCCTTCTTTGACTGATCAATTTTGAACTCTTTCAAAATCTTGTCTAGGTATGTACTCATTGAAAGTCTCATCAAGCATCTTGATCTATCTCTATAGATCTTGATGCCCAACAATTAGGTAGCTTTATCCAGGTCTTCCTTTGAAAAACTCTTTTCAAACAACCGTTTATGCTTTCCAGAAATTCTACATCATTTCCGATCAACAATATGTCATCCACATATACTCATCAGAAAATCTATAGTGCTCCCACTCACTTTCTTGTAAATACGAGTTTCTCATAAACTTTGTATAAACTCAAAAACTTTGATCACCTCATCAAAGCATATATTCCAACTCCGAGATGCTTGCTCCTGTCCATCGAAGGATTGATGGAGCTTGCATACTTTTTAGCATCCTTAGGATCGACAAAACCTTCTGGTTGTATCACATACAACCTTTCCTCAAGGGAAAGATGTTTTGAAATCCATCTGCCAGATTTAATAATTGAAAAATGCAGCAACTGCTAACATAATTCCAACAGACTTTAGCATCGCTACCGGTGAGAAAGTCTCATCGTAGTCAACTCCTTGAACTTGTCAGAAACTTGTTTGCGGCAAGTCGAGCTTTATAAATGGTAACATTTACCATCAGTGTCTGTCTTCTTCTTAAAGGTCCATTTGTACTCAACGACCTGCCATTCAACGGGCAAGTCTACCAAAGTCCATACTTGGTTTTCATACATGGATCCTTTCTCGGATTTCATGGCCTCTAACCATTTGTTGGAATCCGGGCCCATCATCACTTCTCCATAGTTTGTAGGTTCATTGTTGTCCAACAACATGACCTCCAAGACAGGGTTGCCGTACCACTCAGGAGCAGTACGCGTCTTTATCGACCTACAAAGTTCGATAGTAACTTGATCCGAAGCTTCATGATCATCACCATTAACTTCCTCTTCAACTGACGTAGGCTCCACAGAAACATCTTTCTGTGATGCGTTACTCTTTAGTTGAAACAAAGGTTCAACAACCTCATCAAGTTCTATCTTCCTCCCACTCAATTCTTTCGAGAGAAACCTTTTCTCGAGAAAGGACCCGTTTTTAGCAACAAATACTTTGCCCTCGGATCTGAGATAGAAGGCATACCCAAATGTTTCCTTAGGGTATTCTATGAAGATGCACATTTCCGCTTTGGGTTCGAGCTTATCAGACATAAGTGTCGTATTCCCAAACTCTGAGAAATGACAGCTTAGGTTTCTGCCAAACCATACGGTGTCATCTCAACGGAATTAGATGGTGCCCTATTTAAAGTGAATGTAGTTGTCTCTAATGCTTTACCCCAAAACGATAGTGGCAAATCGATAAGAGACATCATAGTACACACCATATCCAATAGAGTACGACTACGACGTTCGGACACACCATCACACTATGGTGTTCTAGGTGGCGTGAGTTGTGAAACAACTTTCACATTGTCTTAAGTTGTATACAAAACTTGTAACTCAGATATTCACCTCCACGATCATATCGTAGACATTTTTATCTTCTTGTCACGATGATCTTAGACTTCACTCTGAATTTGTTTGAACTTTTCAAACGTTTTAGACTTGTGTTTCATTAAGTAAATATACTCATATCCACTCAAATCATCAGTGAAGGTGAGAAAATAACGATATCCACTGCATGCTACAACACTCATTGGACCGCATACATCAACATGTATTATCTCCAATAAGTTACTAGCCCACTCCATCATACCAGAAACGGGGTCTCAGTCATCTTGCCTAAGAGGCATGGTACGCATGTCGCAACTGATTCGAAATCGAGTGAGTCCAAAGATCCATCAGCATGGAGTTTCTTCATGCGCTTTACACCAATATGACCTTTAGCAGCAGTGCCACAAGTATGTAGTACTATCATTATTAATTTTGCATCTTTTATGAACATGTGTATTACTACGATCGAGATTCAATAAACCATTCACATTGGGTGCATGACCATTGAAGGTATTATTCATGTAAACAGAATAACCATTATTCTCTATCTTAAATGAATAACCGTATTGCAATAAACACGATCTAATCACGTTCATGCTCAACACAAACACCAAATAACATTTATTTAGGTTCATCCCTAATCCCGAGAGAGAGTGTGATGGTGATCACATCAACCTTGGAAACACTTCCAACACACATCGTCACCTCACCCTTAGCTAGCCTCCGTTTATTCCATAGCTTTTATTTAGAGTTACTAACATTCAGCAACCGAACCGGTATCCAATACCCAGGTGCTACTAGGAGTACTAGCAAGGTACACATCAATAACACGTATATCAAATATACTTCTGTCGACGTTGCCAGCTTTCTTATCTACCAAGTATCTAGGGTTGTTCCACTTCAGCGACCGTTCTTCTCATAACAGAAGCACCTAGTCTCAGGTTTGGGTTCAACCTTGGGTTTCTTCACTGGAGCAGCAACTGACTTGCCATCCATGAAGTTTCCCTTCTTGCCCTTGCCCTTTGTGAAACTAGTGGTTTTACTAACCATCAACACTTGATGCTCCTTCTTGATTTCTACCTTCGCGGTGTTAAACATCGCGAACAGCTCAGGGATCATCTTATCCATCCCTGGCATGTTATAGTTCATCATGAAGCTCTAGTAGCTAGGTGGCAGTGACTTGGAGAACTATATTAATCACTATCTTATCTGGAAGATTAACTCCCACTCGATTCAAGTGATCGTAGTACCCAGACAATCTGAGCACATGCTCACTGATTGAGCTATTCTCCTTCATCTTGCAGGCAAAGAATCTTGTTGGAGGTCTCATACCTCTCAACGCGGGCATGAGCCTGAAATCCCAATTTCAGCTCTTAGAACATCTCATATGTTCCGTGACGTTCAAAACGTTTTGGAGCCTCCATTCTAAGCCGTAATGCATGACGCACTGAACTATCAAGTAGTCATCAGAACATGCCTGTCAGATGTTCAAAACATCTACAGACGACGCTTGAGGGGGTGGCGCATCGAGCGGTGCATTAAGGACATAAGCCTTCTATGCAGTAATGAGTACAATCCTTAGATCACGGACCCAGTCCGCATTATTGCTACCATCATCTTTCAACTTACTTTTCTCTAGGAACGTATCAATAAAACAGGGGAGCTACAACGTGAGCTATCTACAACATAATTTGCAAAGACACTTTGACTATGTTCATGATAATGAAGTTCATCTGATGAACTCCCACTCAGATAGACATCCCTCTAGTTATCTAAGTGATACATGATCCGAATCGACTAGGCCGTGTCCGGTCATCACGTGAGACGGACTAGTCATCAACAGTGAACATCTCCATGTTGATCGCATCTACTATACGACTCATGTTCGACCTTTCGGTCTCTCGTGTTCCGAGGCCATGTCTGTACATGCTAGGCTCGTCAAGTCAACCTAAGTGTTTCACATGTGTAAATCTGGCTTACACCCGTTGTATGCGAACGTTAGAATCTATCACACCCGATCATCACGTGGTGCTTTGAAACAACGAACCTTCGAAACGGTGCACAGTTAGGAGGAACACATTTCTTGAAATTTAAGTGAGGGATCATCTTATTTATGCTACCGTCGTTCTAAGCAAATAAGATGTAAACATGATAAACATCACATGCAAATCATAAAGTGACATGATATGGCCAATACCATCTTGCGCTTTTGATCTCCATCTTCGAGGCGCGGCATGGTCACCATCGTCACCGGCATGACACCATGATCTTCATCATCGTGTCTTCATGAAGTTGTCTCACCAACTATTACTTCTACTACTATGGCTAACGGTTAGCAATAAAGTAAAGTAATTACATGGCCTTTTACATTGACTCGCAGGTCATACAATAAATTGAGACAACTCCTATGGCTCCTGCCGGTTGTCATATTCATCGACATGCAAGTCGTGATTCCTATTACAAGAACATGATCAATCTCATACATCACATATATAATCCATCACATCCTTTTTGGCCATATCACATCACATAGCATACCCTGCAAAAACAAGTTAGACGTCCTCTAATTGTTGTTGCATGTTTTACGTGGCTGCTATGGGTTTCTAGCAAGAACGTTTCTTACCTACGCAAAAGCCACAACAGTGATATGCCAATTGCTATTTACCCTTCATAAGGACCCTCTTCATCGAATCCGATCCGACTAAAGTGGGAGAGAAAGACACCCGCTAGCCACCTTATGCAACAAGTGCATGTCAGTCGGTGGAACCTGTCTCACGTAAGCGTACGTGTAAGGTCGGTCCGGGCCGCTTCATCCCACAATGCCGCCGAATCAAGATAGGACTAGTAACGGTAAGCAAATTGAACAAATAATCGCCCACAACTACTTGTGTTCTACTCGTGCATAGAATCTATGCATAGACCTAGCTCATGATGCCACTGTTGGGGAACGTAGTAATAATTCAAAATTTTCCTACGTGTCACCAAGATCAATCTAGGAGATGCTAGCAACAAGTAAGAGGGAGTGCATCTTCATACCCTTGAAGATCGCTAAGCGGAAGCGTTACAAGAACGCGGTTGATGGAGTCGTACTCGCGGCGATTCAAATCGCGGAAGATCCGATCCAAGCGCCGAACGGACGGCGCCTCCGCGTTCAACACACGTACAGCCCGGGGACGTCTCCTCCTTCTTGATCCAGCAAGGGGATAGGAGAAGTTGAGGGAGAACTCCGACAGCATGACGGCGTGGTGGTGGAGCTTGCGGTTCTCCGGCAGGGCTTCACCAAGCACTACGGAGGAGGAGGAGGAGTTGGAGGGGGGAAGGGCTGCGCCAGGGGAAGGGTTGCAGCTCCCATGCACCTCCCCACTATATATAGGGGTGGAGGGGGCTGGTTTCTAGCCCTTCAAGTCCATTGGGGCATTGGCAAAGGTGGGAGGAAAGAAATCCCATCCTTTCCCTTCCCCACCAATTGTTATCCCCCCTTTTTAGGGATCTTGATCTTATCCCTTCAGGATATGATCTTATTCCTTCTAAGGGGGATCTTGGTGCGCCTTGACCATGGGTGTGGGGCTTTGCCCCCACTACCCACGTTCATGTGGGTCCCCCCATGCAGGTGGGCCCCACTCCGGAACCTTCTAGAACCTTCTCGGTACAATACCGAAAAATCCCGAACATTTTTCGGTGGCCAAAATAGGACTTCCCATATATAAATCTTTACCTCCGGACCATTCCGGAACTCCTCGTGACGTCCAGGATCTCATTCGAGACTCCGAACAACTTTTGGTAACCACATACAATTTCCCATAACAACTCTAGCGTCACGGAACCTTAAGTGTGTAGACCCTATGGGTTCGGGAACCATGCAGACATGACCGAGACACCTCTCCGGCCAATAACCAATAGCGGGATCTGGATACCCATATTGGCTCCCACATGTTCCATGATGATCTCATCGGATGAACCACGATGTCGGGGATTCAATCAATCCCGTATACAATTCCCTTTGTCCATCGGTATGTTACTTGCCCGAGATTCGATCGTCGGTATCCCTATACCTTGTTCAATCTCGTTACCGGCAAGTCTCTTTACTCGTTCCGTAACGCAAGATCCCGTGGCTAACTCCTTAGTCACATTGAGCTCGTTATGATGATGCATTACCGAGTGGGCCCAGAGATACCTCTCCGTCATAGGGAGTGACAAATCCCAGTCTTGATTTGTGCCAACCCAACAGACACTTTCGGAGATACATGTAGTGCACCTTTATGGTCACCCAGTTACGTTGTGACGTTTGATACACCCAAAGCATTCCTACGGTATCCGGGAGTTGCACAATCTCATGGTCTTAGGAAATGATACTTGACATTAGAAAAGCTCTAGCAAACGAACTACACGATCTTGTGCTATGCTTAGGATTGGGTCTTGTCCATCACATCATTCTCCTAATGATGTGATCCCGTTATCAACGACATCCAATGTCCATGGTCAGGAAACAACAACCATCTATTGATCAACGAGCTAGTCAACTAGAGGCTCACTAGGGACATGCTGTGGTCTATGTATTCACACATGTATTACGGTTTCCGGTTAATACAATTTTAGCATGAACAATAGACAATTATCATGAACAAGGAAATATAATAATAACCATTTTATTATTGCCTCTAGGGCATATTTCCAACACTTTTTCCACGTCGTTGGCTTCTCCACTTCCCGATATGCCCGCGACGTTATGAGCGGGGAGAGGGATTGAAATCATTAACCATATCCCCCGAAAAGTGGGACACGATCTCCACCTCGATGGGACGTGTCAAACGTGGTGTCGGCCTCGAGCCGCGCTTCGAGAAATAGTAACTGCTCGGCGTTATGGCCGGAAGCGACTCTTCGTTGAAAGAGAAAGAGTTGTCAGATGGAGGCATCATTTGCGCTTGAGCATTATTTTTTATTATTACCTTCGGTGTTAAGCAAAACTGCCGTTTTAGATTCCGGACATCGTTTGGTTCCGAACATGGGAGAGACATGCTGAAGAACTCGCCCCGCAAGCCGAATACTGGTCGGATGAATGGATACCGGATACAAGTCTTGGCGTTGGAGGCAAGTTCGGGGGCTACTGAGGGAGTCATGGACTAAGGGGTCCTTGGGGCGACGGCCCATTGTACATGGGCTGGACTGGTGGAGCCGTACAATGACAGGAGATCTATGAAGCCGTGGTGTGCCCTCCAAGTCAAGAAGGCGCAGGATCTCTTTAAACCCTTATTGTAATCTATCTTCGGCAACCCTAACCCTACCGGTGTCTATATAAACCGAGGGTTTTTAGTCTTTAGGGTTAGAGCTACATTCACCACCTCATCGCTTTAGGGTTTAGCTCATACAGATCTCGAGGTAGATCTACTCTGTAAACCACATCATACATCCAATACAATCAATCAGGACGTAGGGTATTACCTCTTCGAGAGGGCCTGAACCTGGGTAAACACTGTGTTCGTCGTCCCTTATTCCCTATCGATCCTAGATCCACAGCTTGGGACCCCCTACCCCAAGGTCTGCCGGTTTTGACACCGACAACGACCACATAGCCTCCAAATATGGAGGTTGTGGAAGCCACGTTTGCAACTCGCCCCAAACCCAACTGCCGGGACGAGAGGGAAGTTTCATTTTCTTTCCTCACGCTATATATATGCAGGATTAGAAGCAACATGACCAACCATGCACCACTATTGCCGGGAGGGGGGTGACCGTCAACCACATGGCAAATAAATGACGCGACTGCTTTCTCAGATTCCCGTGGAAGCCTGTCAGATGGCCACCAAGCATCACCATCTCCTAGCTTGTTTGTGAGGATAGGAGGCGTGTGAGCAGGCCAACAACCGCATATCACTGGGAAAACACCCCTTGATGGCCACCTGCCGCCTCCCCAACTGCTCATTTAATAGAGCCAACGGGTGTCCTATACCGGTGCCTCCTCACTCTCCCTTATCCATTCGTCCCTCGAGTGCCTCCCAATCCCGCCCCGCCAACTTCCAATCCACCACTGCATCGTCCATGGCGTAGTGGAAGGAGCTCCCCGTCATCTTCAGTTTTGGGGACGAGCAAGAGAAGCAGCCGGACCCTTTGGTCCCCTTTTTCGGACATGTATGATGATGGTGGTGAAGGAGGGTCGGAATGGGGATGCAGAAAGGGAGCGGCAGATTTGGGACCGCGCGACCGCCCCCATCACCGATGCATGGTCGTCATGGGATGAGCGCCTGAGGTCCTTCCGAGCCATCGAGGCCCACAAATGCCTCCGCCGATGCATGGACGTCCTTGGACGAGCCGCCGAGGCGAGTTTCCATGCCATCGAGGCCCGGATCGCTTGGATTGCTGCATTCCCCACCCTTGGCAGGGAACCGAGAACGGCCGTTGTGGCCGTGGCCGCGAGTAGCTTAGTGCTAGGGTACTTTTTTAGTTTAATTAATTAGTTGTTCTATGAACCTAAGCCGTGACGTGACTAATTTTCCGCCCCTATTATAGGAATGAGATCGGTGCTTTTGAATGTGTTCTATGAACCGAGTGTGTTGTTTTGAACTTGGAATAATTGAGGAAGAATCTGTGATCCAATGCAGATGCATCCTATTTGAAAGGAATTTATGTAGATTGGTATTTGATGATTCTAAATTTGCACATTGTCTCGACAACCTCTACATTATTATGCAATGCGCTCTATACATGTTACAAAGGCTGCCAATATAACGTCTCTACTAGAATTGCTTTAAGGTCTACCACAAAAACGTCGCAGCTCCACGGTTGCGGAAGCACGGCAAGTATCCCAAGGCCGATACACAAGGCGGGTTGCTTGAGAGTTGAGGCGCGTGTTCTTGGCGTGGGGGGCTTGGTGGTGACGCCTGGGCGAAGAACCTAGAGGGGGGTAACTGCAAACTTTTGGCCAATTGAATGGTTGCACTCGCGCCCATTTGGTATTTGGCACAGAAATGTTGTGTCACATCCTTTCAAACAACAGGGCGTGCACGGAGAGGAATTAAAATCACTTGGTACTATAGTACCGAGTTTAAACGTTTTTATCTGCCGTTTGATTACTATTACATGGAAGAAAATAAGTCAGCCGTAGGTACAACAAGTACGGTGGCTAGTACTGGGCACTCTTTTTTTTTTTTGCATCGCTAGTACTGGGTACTTTGTTCCGGGAAGAGTGTGGACGATGCCCGCGGCCGCACATGGCGTACGTACGCAAGGACGGCGACGAAGACCATGTCAGTTTATCATACGCCGCTGGCTCGGAAGAGCCTCATGAACCCAAAGGTGACGGCCATGGCAGCCAGTCCGCCCACCACCACCCGCGCGCACGACCTCGCCACGGGGGCCCGCCCAAGCACGGCCCCCACGTACCCGAACGCGGCCAGCGCCAACGTAGCAACGACGACCACCACGGCCACCCGCAGGTTGTAGCCCGGGATGAACCCGGCGGCCAGCAGAGGCAGGAGCGCCCCGACGGAGAAAGCCAGCGCGGAGGCGGCCGCGGCCTGGGCCGGGCTGGGCAGGGCCTTCTCCTCGTCGCCGCCGCGCTTGCCGTCGTGGTCCAGCTGTGCGATCTCCACGTCGCGCTGGGAGCAGACGGACACGTACTCCTCGATGGCCATGCTGCACGCCCCCGCCAGGAGGCCCGCGAACCCGGACACGACCATGGCGCGCGCGTCGGGCTTGACGGCGCTGACGCCGAGCATGAGGGACGCTGTGGAGACCAGCCCGTCGTTGGCGCCCAGCACCGCCGCGCGCAGCCAATTTGCGCGCCCCGCGAAGTCGATGGACGACTCGGAGTGGTACACGTCGCCGCACACAACAGCCGGGTTTTCGGCGTCAGCCACGGCGGCCAGCTTGGTGTTGTTCACGGCCATGGCCACTCGGAGCTAGAGATGGATGGAGATGGTTGGGTTCGGGGTGGTAGTGGTGGTATGCAATGGCAGGCAGCGGTAGTGTGGCGAACACACGCTCCCCTGGCGTGTTTTTATAGGAAATTGAGGAGCCATGAGGGTTGTGTCTTGTGTGCTTGTGTTGCTGTGGGCATTGCTGGTCTTCTTTTTCTCCCCCGGTGTTGGAATTT
The DNA here is from genome assembly GCA_011799875.1 of Thinopyrum elongatum. Taxonomy (NCBI): domain Eukaryota; kingdom Viridiplantae; phylum Streptophyta; class Magnoliopsida; order Poales; family Poaceae; genus Thinopyrum; species Thinopyrum elongatum. The sequence continues at coordinate 589,014,590 of CM022298.1, forward strand.
CCAGCTTTCATGCCGCTATGGCTAGCGCGTACATGCAGCCACATCTTTTTCCTTCGGTATTGCGCGCCCGCGGCCACCACGAGCGCACACCTACATTAATCCATCCATCGTGCCTGCTGAGTGTACATGAAATTCATATAGAATGAGTCTACAACGACAAGCTGGCTGGATAATTTGGTCGCTTGTTTTCTAATAAGTACAAATGGTTTTAAATTTCAGTTTCAAAAATATTTCGGCTACGCCGACGCGCCCGCCTCAACCCCCCCCGTACCCCCCCCGCCGCCCCTCGCCTTCGTCCCCCGCCTTTCGCACTCCCACCCTGGCGACCTGGGACCCTGCCATGTGTGTCGGCTTCTTGCCTCTTTCGCAGTTTCTCGCTTTCCTGCTCGTGTTCTCGTCTTTTACCCTACTGTGTTCGTTAAGAATTATGAGCTCCCTTCTTATCTACTTCTCTTTTCGCTCTCTCGTCGTGGACTCTCTGTCATTCCCGTGTGTCTTTTTTATTTCTTCGTTTGCTCTACCATGATTTTGGCTTCTTTGGTCGTCGTTGTGTGCCTTCCGGTCGGTTGTTTGTCTACCGTCCTCTAGCTATCTGAGCCGAAGTGTCTATTTCTTCGCATCCTCCTTTTGCCTTTGTTTGGGGGGGTGGGGGAGACCTTACTTTCGGGGACGTATGTAGAGCACGCGATTTCGGATCCGGTGTCTTGCTTCCGAATGTGCGTTTATCCCCGCCCTTTGCCTTCCGTCTTTTTTAGACACTCCTCTTGCGCGATCCTCTCTCAATCCTGCCTCCCCTTATCTCCGACTCCCCTTTTCCCTTCGCACTCTTTTTCTCCTCCCCCATATCCTCATCGTATCACTGTTGTGCTCCTTACGCTTCTCCTTCGTGGCTTCCAGCTCTCTTTGGCTGGTCTCTACCTTCGTCGTCGTCCTCTATTTCCTGTCTGAGTCCCTGTCGTTCTTCTCCTTCCAGTTCTTTTCTCTTCGTCCTGCGCCTAATCGCTTCCGTCTCCTCTCTCCTTTTCCCATTCTCCTCGGACACCCGCGTCGGGCCCGTGACATCATCTCCTGGGTCGGCGACACTGTTCGGTACCCGTGTCCTTCCTATGGCCGCGTTTGGTTCTACGGATTTTGCTTACTTAGCCTCGCTCACCCTACGGGTCGTCTGGACCGTCGTCCATTTATCTCCCAAAAAAAGCGTCGGAAAGTCCTTTCCGCCCACCACCGCTACACCGCCCCTGGAGGGCCGGCCGGCCGCGCCTCGGAATGTTGGCGTCCTGGGCGTAGCCATGGCCGCCCTTCCCAGCAGCCATCCCTTCCCCCGCTGGCAACGTAGCCCAGGCTGCTGCTACTGCTTGCCGTGGTCAGGCGCGGGTGCTACGGCTGGTTGCGGAGAGCGCATGCGCCCCCCCTTGCGACCCTTCCTCCACCTCGAGTCGCGGTGACGGTTCTTGCCCGGCGATGATGAGGAAACAACGGTAGTGGCAGGCGCGCGACGCCTCGCGATGGGTACTTGCTGGCGCTGCTCTGGCCCCGGCGGCCTCGGACCCACGTTCTCCGGTGTCCCTGGTTGCTGGCGTCCTCTGCTGGGCGGCTTCGGCATCGGCAACCAGCAGTTGTGTTCCTTCTAGCTCGCCTGGTTCGCTGATGACCCGACGGCTACGGCCACGGCAGTTCGGATCTGCATCCCTCTAGTCCTAGCTTGTCGGTGTTGCAGGTCGCCTCCCCCTCGTGGTGGTCTTCGCTTCACCGCTGGCCCTACCCAGTATACCTCAAAGCCTCCTCGTTTGCCCATCCAATGCTCGTGGGTCTGGCGGCGGTGCCACCCCCCCCCCCCCCCTAGCGGCAGGTGCAACCAAACCAACCCCCTTCCGACTGTTGGAAATATGCCCTAGAGGCAATAATAAAGTGGTTATTATTATATTTCCTTGTTCATGATAATTGTCTATTGTTCATGCTATAATTGTGTATCCGGAAATCATAAAATGTGTGAATACATAGACACAACATGTCCCTAGTGAGCCTCTAGTTGACTAGCTGTTGATCATAGATGGTTACGGTTTCCTGACCATGGACATTGGATGTCGTTGAAACGGGATCACATCATTAGGAGAATGATGTGATGGACAAGACCCAATCCTATAAGCCTAGCAGTCTAGATCGTGTAGTTCGTCTGCTAAAGCTTTTCTAATGTCAAGTATCATTTCCTTAGACCATGAGATTGTGCAACTCCCGGATACCGTAGGAATGCTTTGGGTGTATCAAACGTCACAACGTAACTGGGTGACCATAAAGGTGCACTACAGGTATCTCCGAAAGTGTCTGTTGGGTTGGCACGAATCGAGACTGGGATTTGTCACTCCGTATGACGGAGAGGTATCTCTGGGCCCACTCGATAATGCATCATCATAATGAGCTCAATGTGACTAAAGAGTTAGCCACGGGATCATGCATTACGGAACGAGTAAAGAGACTTGCCGGTAACGAGATTGAATGAGGTATGCAGATACCGACGATCGAATCTCGGGCAAGTAACATACCGATAGACAAAGGGAATTGTATAAAGATTGATTGAATCCTCGACATCGTGGTTCATCCGATGAGATCATCGTGGAACATGCGGGAGCCAACATGGGTATCTAGATCCCGCTGTTGGTTATTGGCCGGAGAGATGTCTCGGTCATGTCTGCATAGTTCCCGAACCCGTAGGGTCTACACACTTAAGGTTCCGTGACGCTAGAGTTGTTATGGGAAATAGTATGTGGTTACCGAATGTTGTTCGGAGTCCCGGATGAGATCCCGGACGTCACGAGGAGTTCCGGAATGGTCCGGAGGTGAAGATTTATATATGGGAAGTCATCATACGGTCACCGGAAGTGTTCGGGGGTTTTCCGGTATTGTACGAGGACCACCGAAGGGGTTCCGGGGGTCCACCGGGAGGGTCCACCTGCCCCGGAGGGCCCTATGGGCTGTATGGGGGAGGGAACCAGCCCCTAAGTGGGCTGGGCGCCATCCCCCCCTAGGGCCCATGCGCCTAGGGTTGGGGGAAACCCTAAAGGGGGGCGCCCACCCTTGGCTTGGGGGGCAAGCCCCCATTGCCGCGACCCCGGTAAGCAAGCTACCGGGAAGAAGCCAAGAATGGACCCAAGCCTGAGATCGAATGCTTTTATTGCAAGGGAAACGGTCACTGGAAGCGGAACTTGCCCCAAGTACTTAGCGGATAAGAAGGCCGGCAATACCAAAGGTATATGTGATATATCATGTTATTGATGGTTACCTTGCCAGTGCTCGTAGGTAGCTCTGGTTATTGATACCGGTGCGGTTGCTCATATTTGTAACTCAAAACAGGAGCTGTGGAATAACGGAGACTGGCGAAGGCGACGGTGACGATGCGCGTCGGGAATGGTTCCAGGTCGATGGATCGCCGTCTGCACGCTACCTCTACCTCTACCTTCGGGATTAGTTTTAAACCTCAATAATGTTATTTAGTACCAGCTTTAAGCATGAATATTGTATCAGGATCTCGTTTGATGCGAGATGGCTACTCATTTAAATCGAGAATAATGGTTGTTCTATTTATGAGAGATATGTTTTGGTCATGCCCCGCTGGTCAATGGTTTTTCTTATTGAATCTCGAACGTGATGTACACAATTCATAGTGTGAATGCCAAAAGATGTAAGGTTGATAATGATAGTCCCACATACTTGTGGCCACTGCCGCCTTGGTCACATTGGTGTCAAACGCATGAAGAAACTCCATGCAGATGGACTTTTGGAGTCTCTTGATTATGAATTATTTGACACGTGCGAACCATGCCTATGGGCAGATGACCAAGACTCCGTTCTACGGAACAATGGACGCGAGCAACCAACTTATTGGAAATCATACATATGATGTGTGCGGTCCAATGAGCATTGAGGCTCGCGTGGTGGTTATCGTTATGTTCTCACCCACTGATGACTTAAGTAGATATGGGTATGTCTACTTAAGAAACACAAGTCTGAGACCTTTGAAAAGTTCAAGGATTTCAAAGTGAGGTTGAGAATCAACGTGACAGGAAAATAAAGTTCTTACGATCAGATCGTGGAGGGAATATTGATTGAGTCACGAGTTGGCACGCCTTAAGGAAATATGGAATTGTTTCACAACTCACGCCGCCTGGAACACCTCAGCGAATGGTGTGTCCGAACGTCGTAATCACACTCTATTAGATATGGTGCGATCTATGATGTTCTCTACCGATCTACCGCTATCATTTTGGGGGTATGCTTTAGAGAATGCCGCATTCACTAAATAGGGCTCGTCGAAATCCGTTGAGACGACGCCGTAAGAATTATGGTTTGGGAAGAAACCTAAGCTGTGTTTCTGAAAGTTTGGGGAGCGATGCTTATGTCAAGAAACTTCAACCTGAAAAGCAGAACCCAAATCGGAAAAAATGGTCTTCATGGATACCTAAGGAAACTATTGGGTATACCTACCTTGTCCGAAGGCAAGATCTTTGTTGCCAGATGGACCTTTCTGGAGAAAGGTTTCTCTCGAAGAAGTAAGTGGGAGAGGAAAGTAGAACTTGATGAGGTACCCCTCTTGAACCAGAGAGTAGCGCAGCTCAGGAAGATGTTTCTGTGGTCCTGCACCCGACTAGAGAGAGTAGGAAGTTATATGATGATCATTAAACTAACTCGCGATAAGTTTCTTACTGAACTTCGTAGGTCCACGAGCACACGTTCCGCCACCAGAGTGTACGGCAACCCTGTCCTGGAAGTCATGTTGTTAGAACACGGTGAACCTTCGAACTATGAAGAAGCGATGGCCGCGGCCGGATTCCAACAAATGGCTTGAAGCCATGAAACCGCGATAGGATCCATGTATGAAAACAAAGTATGGACTTTGACAGACTTGCCCGATGATCGGCAAGCCATAGAAACAAATGGATCTTTAAGAAGAAGACCGACGCGGATGAAGTGACCATCTATAAGGCTCGACTTGTCGCTAAGGGTTATCGACAAGTTCAAGGGGTTGACTACGATGAGCCTTCTCACCCGTAGCGAAGCTGAAGTCTGTCCAAATCATGTTAGCAATTGCCGCATTCTATGATTATGAGATATGGCAAATGGACGTCAAAATGGCATTCCTTAATGGTTTCCTTAAGGAAGAGTTGTATATGATGCAGCCGGAAGGTTTTGTCGATCCTAATAATGCTGACAAGGTATGCAAGCTCAGCGCTCAATCTATGGGCTGGTGCAAGCATCTCGGAGTTGGAACATTCGCTTTGATGAGATGATCAAAGCGTTTGGGTTTACACCGACTTATGGAGAGAAGCATGTGTTACAAGAAAGTGAGTGGGAGCTCTGTAGCATTTCTCATATTAATGTGGATGAATACTAATTAATGGGAAATGATAGAATCTGGAAAGCATTAAAGGCCTACTTGAATAAGGTTTTTCAATGAGGACCTTGGAGAGAAGTTGCTTACATATAGGGATCAAGATCTATAGAGATAGATCGAGACGCCTCTGGTCTTTCGCAAAGCACATACCTGACAAGATATGAAGAAGTTCAATATGGATCAGTCCAAGAAGGGGATCTTGCCCTGTTATTGCCAAGGGTGTGAGATTGAGCACGGCTCAATGCCCGACCTCGCCAGAGATAGAGAAAAGATGAGTGTCATCCCCTATGCCTTAGCCATAGGGTCTATTATGTATGCCATGCTGTACAAAGACCTGATGTGAACCTCGCTGTAAATTTGGTAGGAGGTAACAAAAGTAATCCGGCATGGAACACTGGACCGCGGTCAAGAACATCTTGAAGTACCTGAAAAGGGACTAAGGATATGTTTTCTCTTAGGAGGTGACGAAGGCTTGTCGTAAGAGTTACGTCGATGCTAGCTTCGACACACAGATCTGGATGACTCCAAGTCACAAACCGGATAGTGGATATTTTGAATGGTGGGCGCAGTCAGCTGGTGCAGTTGCAAGCAAAGCGTCGTGACGGGATCTACATGTGAGCGGAGTACATAGCAGCCTCGGAGGCAGCACAGGAAGCAGTCTGGATGAAGGAGTTCATCACCGACCTAGGAGTTATTCCCAATGTGGCGGGCCCACCCAATGACTCTCTTCTGTGACAACACTGGAGCTATTGCCCTTGCCAGGAGCCCAGATTTCACAAGAAGACCAGGCATATCAAGCGTTGCTTTAACTCCCATTCGTGAACAGTTCAAGATGGAGACATAGAATTTGTAAAATGCATACGGATCTGAATGTCGCAGACCGTTGACTAAACCTCTTCCACGAGCAAAACATGATCAACACCAGAACTCTATGGGTGTTTCGATTCATCACAATGTAACTAGATTATTGAACTCTAGTGCAAGTGGGGAGACTGTTGGAAATATGCCCTAGAGACATAATAAAGTGGTTATATATTATATTTCCTTGTTCATGATAATTGTCTATTGTTCATGCCTATAATTTGTGTTATCCGGAAATCGTAATACATGTGTGAATACATAGACGCAACATGTCCCTAGTGAGCCTCTAGTTGACTAGCTCGTTGATCAATAGATGGTTACGGTTTCCTGACCATGGCATTGGATGTCATTGATAACGGGATCACAATCATAGGAGAATGATGTGATGGACAAGACCCAATCCTAAGATAGCACTAGATCGGGTTCTAGATCTGATCTAGAGGGGCCGGCCCCCTTCCCCCTTGGCCCTATAAATAGAGGGGAGGAGGGAGGGCAGCAGCACCTCATCCAAGGCGTAGCCCTTCCCCTCTCCAACACCCCCTCCTCCTTCGTTGAGCTTGGCAAAGCCCTGCCGGAGAACTGCCAACTCCACCACCACGCCGTCGTGCTGCCGGAGTTGTCTTCCCCAACCTCTCCCTCCTCCTTACTGGATCAAGGCGCGGGAGACGTCACCGGGCTGCACGTGTGTTGAACGCGGAGGCGCCGTTGTTCGGTGCTTAGATCGGAATCGACCGCGATCTGAATCGCTACGTGTACGACTCCTCCAACCACGTTCTTGCAACGCTTCCGCATCGCGATCTTCAAGGATATGAAGATGCACTCCTCTCTCTCTCGTTGCTAGTCTCTCCATAGATTGATCTTGGTGATGCGTAGGAAATTTTTTTGATTTACTACTACGTTCCCCAACAGTGGTATCAGAGCTAGGTCTATGCGTAGTTTCTATGCACGAGTAGAACACAAGTTGTTGTGGGCGTCGATTTTGTCAATTTACTTGCCGTTACTAGTCTTATCTTGATTCGGCGGCATCGTGGGATGAAGCGGCCCGGACCGACCTTACACGTACGCTTACGTGAGACAGGTTCCACCGACTGACATGCACTAGTTGCATAAGGTGGCTAGCGGGTGTCTGTCTCTCCCACTTTAGTCGGATCGGATTCGATGAAAATGGTCCTTATGAAGGGTAAATAGAAATTGGCATATCACGTTGTGGTTTTGGCGTAGGTAACAAACGTTCTTGCTAGAAACCTATAGCAGCCACGTAAAAATTTGCAACAATAATTAGAAGACGTCTAACTTGTTCTTGCAGCATATGCCATGTGATGTGATATGGCCAAAAGGATGTGATGAATAATATATGTGATGTATGAGATTGATCATGTTCTTGTAATAGGAATCACGACTTGCATGTCGATGAGTATGACAACTGGCAGGAGCCATAGGAGTTGTCTTAATTTATTGTATGACCTGCGTGTCACTGAAAACGCCATGTAATTACTTTACTTTATTGCTAACCGTTAGCCATAGTAGTAGAAGTAATAGTTGGCGAGACAACTTCATGAAGACACGATGATGGAGATCATGGTGTCATGCCGGTGACGATGATGATCATGGTGCCCCGAAGATGGAGATCAAAAGGAGCAAAATGATATTGGCCATATCATGTCACTATTTGATTGCATGTGATGTTTATCATCTTTTTACATCTTATTTGCTTAGAACGACGGTAGCATAAATAAGATGATCCCTCGCTAAAATTTCAAGAAAAGTGTTTCCCCTAACTATGCACCGTTGCGAAGGTTCGTTGTTTCGAAGCACCACGTGATGATCGGGTGTGATAGATTCTAATTCTCGAATACAACGGGTGTAAGCCAGATTTACACATGCAAAACACTTAGGTTGACTTGACGAGCCTGGCATGTACAGACATGGCCTCGGAACACGGAAGACCGAAAGGTCGAACATGAGTCGTATAGAAGATACGATCAACATAGAGATGTTCACCGTTGATGACTAGTCCGTCTCACGTGATGATCGGACACGGCCTAGTTGATTCGGATCATGTATCACTTAGATGACTAGAGGGATGTCTATCTGAGTGGGAGTTCATAGAATAATTTGATTAGATGAACTTAATTATCATGAACTTGGTCTAAAATCTTTACAATATGTCTTGTAGATCAAATGGCCCACGCTAATGTTGCCCTCAACTTCAACGCGTTCCTAGAGAAAACCAAGCTGAAAGACGATGGTAGCAACTACACGGACTGGGTCCGTAACCTAAGGATCATCCTCATAGCTACCAAGAAAGCTTATGTCCATGAAGCACCGCTGGGTGACGCACCTGTTTTCCCGGCAACTCAAGACGTTATGAACGCCTGGCAGTCGCGTATTGATGATTACTCCCTGGTTCAGTGTGGCATGCTTTACAGCTTAGAACCGGGGCTCCAAAAGCGTTTTGAGCAACACGGAGCATATGAGATGTTCCAAGAGCTGAAAATGGTTTTCCAAGCTCATGCCCGGGTCGAGAGATATGAAGTCTCTGACAAGTTCTACAGTTGTAAGATGGAGGAGAATAGTTCTGTCAGCGAGCATATACTCAAAATGTCTGGGTTGCACAACCGCTTGTCTCAGCTGGGAGTTAATCTCCCGGATGACGCGGTCGTTGACAGAATCCTTCAGTCGCTTTCACCTAGCTACAAGAGCTTTGTGATGAACTTCAATATGCAGGGGATGGAAAAAACCATTCCTGAGGTATATTCAATGCTGAAATCAGTGGAGGTGGAGATCAAAAAGGAACATCAAGTGTTGATGGTGAATAAAACCACTAAGTTCAAGAAAGGCAAGGGTAAAAAGAACTTCAAGAAGGACGGCAAGGGATTTGCCGCGCCCGGTAAGCAAGCTACCGGGAAGAAGCCAAAGAATGGACCCAAGCCTGAGACTGAATGCTTTTATTGCAAGGGAAACGGTCACTGGAAGCGGAACTGCCCCAAGTACTTAGCGGATAAGAAGGCCGGCAATACCAAAGGTATATGTGATATACATGTTATTGATGTGTACCTTGCCAGTGCTCGTAGTAGCTCCTGGTTATTTGATACCGGTGCGGTTGCTCATATTTGTAACTCAAAACAGGAGCTGTGGAATAAGCGGAGACTGGCGAAGGACGAGGTGACGATGCGCGTCGGGAATGGTTCCAAGGTCGATGTGATCGCCGTCTGCACGCTACCTCTACCTCTACCTTCGGGATTAGTTTTAAACCTCAATAATTGTTATTTAGTACCAGCTTTAAGCATGAATATTGTATCAGGATCTCGTTTGATGCGAGATGGCTACTCATTTAAATCCGAGAATAATGGTTGTTCTATTTATATGAGAGATATGTTTTATGGTCATGCCCCGCTGGTCAATGGTTTATTCTTATTGAATCTCGAACGTGATGTTACACATATTCATAGTGTGAATGCCAAAAGATGTAAGGTTGATAATGATAGTCCCACATACTTGTGGCACTGCCGCCTTGGTCACATTGGTGTCAAACGCATGAAGAAACTCCATGCAGATGGACTTTTGGAGTCTCTTGATTATGAATTATTTGACACGTGCGAACCATGCCTCATGGGCAAGATGACCAAGACTCCGTTCTACGGAACAATGGAGCGAGCAACCAACTTATTGGAAATCATACATACTGATGTGTGCGGTCCAATGAGCATTGAGGCTCGCGGTGGTTATCGTTATGTTCTCACCCTCACTGATGACTTAAGTAGATATGGGTATGTCTACTTAATGAAACACAAGTCTGAGACCTTTGAAAAGTTCAAGGAATTTCAAAGTGAGGTTGAGAATCAACGTGACAGGAAAATAAAGTTCTTACGATCAGATCGTGGAGGGGAATATTTGAGTCACGAGTTTGGCACGCACTTAAGGAAATATGGAATTGTTTCACAACTCACGCCGCCTGGAACACCTCAGCGTAATGGTGTGTCCGAACGTCGTAATCACACTCTATTAGATATGGTGCGATCTATGATGTTTCTTACCGATCTACCGCTATCATTTTGGGGTTATGCTTTAGAGACTGCCGCATTCACTTTAAATAGGGCTCCGTCGAAATCCGTTGAGACGACGCCGTATGAATTATGGTTTGGGAAGAAACCTAAGCTGTCGTTTCTGAAAGTTTGGGGATGCGATGCTTATGTCAAGAAACTTCAACCTGAAAAGCTCGAACCCAAATCGGAAAAATGCGTCTTCATAGGATACCCTAAGGAAACTATTGGGTATACCTTCTACCTTAGATCCGAAGGCAAGATCTTTGTTGCCAAGAATGGATCCTTTCTGGAGAAAGAGTTTCTCTCGAAAGAAGTAAGTGGGAGGAAAGTAGAACTTGATGAGGTACCCCCTCTTGAACCAGAGAGTAGCGCAGCTCAGGAAGATGTTTCTGTGGTGCCTGCACCGACTAGAGAGGAAGTTAATGATGATGATCATGAAACTTCGGATCAAGTTTCTACTGAACTTCGTAGGTCCACGAGCACACGTTCCGCACCAGAGTGGTACGGCAACCCTGTCCTGGAAGTCATGTTGTTAGACAACGGTGAACCTTCGAACTATGAAGAAGCGATGGCGGGCCCGGATTCCAACAAATGGCTTGAAGCCATGAAATCCGAGATAGGATCCATGTATGAAAACAAAGTATGGACTTTGACAGACTTGCCCGATGATCGGCAAGCCATAGAGAACAAATGGATCTTTAAGAAGAAGACAGACGCGGATGGTAATGTGACCATCTATAAGGCTCGACTTGTCGCTAAGGGTTATCGACAAGTTCAAGGGGTTGACTACGATGAGACCTTCTCACCCGTAGCGAAGCTGAAGTCTGTCCAAATCATGTTAGCAATTGCCGCATTCTATGATTATGAGATATGGCAAATGGACGTCAAAATGGCATTCCTTAATGGTTTCCTTAAGGAAGAGTTGTATATGATGCAGCCGGAAGGTTTTGTCGATCCTAATAATGCTGACAAGGTATGCAAGCTCCAGCGCTCAATCTATGGGCTGGTGCAAGCATCTCGGAGTTGGAACATTCGCTTTGATGAGATGATCAAAGCGTTTGGGTTTACACAGACTTATGGAGAAGCATGTGTTTACAAGAAAGTGAGTGGGAGCTCTGTAGCATTTCTCATATTATATGTGGATGACATACTATTAATGGGAAATGATATAGAATTCTTGGAAAGCATAAAGGCCTACTTGAATAAGTGTTTTTCAATGAAGGACCTTGGAGAAGTTGCTTACATATTAGGCATCAAGATCTATAGAGATAGATCGAGACGCCTCATTGGTCTTTCGCAAAGCACATACCTTGACAAGATATTGAAGAAGTTCAATATGGATCAGTCCAAGAAGGGGATCTTGCCTGTATTGCAAGGTGTGAGATTGAGCACGGCTCAATGCCCGACCTCGGCAGAAGATAGAGAAAAGATGAGTGTCATCCCCTATGCCTTAGCCATAGGGTCTATTATGTATGCCATGCTGTGTACCAGACCTGATGTGAACCTCGCTGTAAATTTGGTAGGGAGGTACCAAAGTAATCCCGGCATGGAACACTGGACAGCGGTCAAGAACATCTTGAAGTACCTGAAAAGGACTAAGGATATGTTTCTCGTTTATGGAGGTGACGAAGAGCTTGTCGTAAAGAGTTACGTCGATGCTAGCTTCGACACAGATCTGGATGACTCCAAGTCACAAACCGGATACGTGTATATTTTGAATGGTGGGGCAGTCAGCTGGTGCAGTTGCAAGCAAAGCGTCGTGACGGGATCTACATGTGAAGCGGAGTACATAGCAGCCTCGGAGGCAGCACAGGAAGCAGTCTGGATGAAGGAGTTCATCACCGACCTAGGAGTTATTCCCAATGTGTCGGGCCCAATGACTCTCTTCTGTGACAACACTGGAGCTATTGCCCTTGCCAAGGAGCCCAGATTTCACAAGAAGACCAGGCATATCAAGCGTTGCTTTAACTCCATTCGTGAACATGTTCAAGATGGAGACATAGATATTTGTAAAATGCATACGGATCTGAATGTCGCAGATCCGTTGACTAAACCTCTTCCACGAGCAAAACATGATCAACACCAGAACTCTATGGGTGTTCGATTCATCACAATGTAACTAGATTATTGACTCTAGTGCAAGTGGGAGACTGTTGGAAATATGCCCTAGAGACAATAATAAAGTGGTTATTATTATATTTCCTTGTTCATGATAATTGTCTATTGTTCATGCTATAATTGTGTTATCCGGAAATCGTAATACATGTGTGAATACATAGACGACAACATGTCCCTAGTGAGCCTCTAGTTGACTAGCTCGTTGATCAATAGATGGTTACGGTTTCCTGACCATGGACATTGGATGTCATTGATAACGGGATCACATCATTAGGAGAATGATGTGATGGACAAGACCCAATCCTAAGCATAGCACTAGATCGTGTAGTTCGTCTGCTAAAGCTTTTCTAATGTCAAGTATCATTTCCTTAGACCATGAGATTGTGCAACTCCCGGATACCGTAGGAATGCTTTGGGTGTATCAAACGTCACAACATAACTGGGTGACCATAAAGGTGCACTACAGGTATCTCCGAAAGTGTCTGTTGGGTTGGCACGAATCGAGACTGGGATTTGTCACTCCGTATGACGGAGAGGTATCTCTGGGCCCACTCGGTAATGCATCATCATAATGAGCTCAATGTGACTAAAGAGTTAGCCACGGGATCATGCGTTACGGAACGAGTAAAGAGACTTGCCGGTAACGAGATTGAACGAGGTATGGGGATACCGACGATCGAATCTTGGGCAAGTAACATACCGATAGACAAAGGGAATTGTATACGGGATTGATTGAATCCTCGACATCGTGGTTCATCCGATGAGATCATCATGGAACATGCGGGAGCCAACATGGGTATCCAGATCCCGCTGTTGGTTATTGGCCGGAGAGATGTCTCGGTCATGTCTGCATAGTTCCCGAACCCATAGGGTCTACACACTTAAGGTTCGGTGACGCTAGAGTTGTTATGGGAAATAGTATGTGGTTACCGAATGTTGTTCGGAGTCCCGGATGAGATCCCGGACGTCACGAGGAGTTCCGGAATGGTCCGGAGGTGAAGATTTATATATGGGAAGTCATTATACGGTCACCGGAAGTGTTCGGGGGTTTTCCGGTATTGTACGGGGACCACCGAAGGGGTTCCGGGGGTCCACCGGGAGGGTCCACCTGCCCCGGAGGGCCCTATGGGCTGTATGGGGGAGGGAACCGGCCCCTAAGTGGGCAGGGCGCCATCCCCCCCTAGGGCCCATGCGCCTAGGGTTGGGGCAAACCCTAAAGGGGGGCGCCCCCCCTTGGCTTGGGGGGCAAGCCCCCTCCCCCTGGCCGCCGCCCCCCCTCTCGATCTGATCTAGAGGGGCCGGCCCCCTTCCCCCTTGGCCCTATAAATAGAGGGGAGGAGAGAGGGCAGCAGCACCTCATCCAAGGCGCAACCCTTCCCCTCTCCAACACCTTCTCCTCCTCCGTTGAGCTTGGCGAAGCCCTGCCGGAGAACTGCCAACTCCACCACCACGCCGTCGTGCTGCCGGAGTTGTCTTCCCCAACCTCTCCCTCCTCCTTGCTGGATCAAGGCGCGGGAGACGTCACCGGGCTGCACGTGTGTTGAACGCGGAGGCGCCGTTGTTCGGTGCTTAGATCGGAATCGACCGCGATCTGAATCGCTATGTGTACGACTCCTCCAACCGCGTTCTTGCAACGCTTCCGCATCGCGATCTTCAAGGGTATGAAGATGCACTCCTCTTTCTCTCGTTGCTAGTCTCTTCATTGATTGATCTTGGTGATGCGTAGGAAATTTTTTTGATTTACTACTACGTTCCCCAACACCGACGTGGCGGTTCCGACCAGCGTTGCTTCCTCATCATCGATTCTACATTCAGCGGCTAGGAAATTGCTCAAACTCAGGCCAGGGAGAAACGCCTGCTCGGATTGCCAATACTGGCAACGGCGACGCCCGCGGGTGTCGTTTTCCTTCTTGGAGGCGCTGCCATGGCCTTCAGTTGCGCCCATCTTCGAGCTCAGGGGAAACCCTATGTCCGGATCCTCCAGACCCGATGGCGACGGCGCCTCGGCATTGTCTTCCTTCTTGAAGGTGCTATCTTGCTCGCTCGCGGTGTCCCAAGAATTGGCTTTGACGATGTTGGACTTATTGCTGATTTGGTTTTGCCACTCTTGGTTCGGGTTGTATCCTCAGTTCACGCCAAGCATCCCTTGTCTCTATGCTCCGGGCACCATATTCACGCATGTCTGCGTTCGTGTCATGTGTTGTACCCCTCGCGGTACTCATTCTATCAATGAAATGATATGCAAGCTTAGTGTATTTGCGAAATCACTGAATTTTATTGGAATCTAACCAAATAATTTGTGTGTACTACCGCAATTGTTGAAATGTTTTGAGCGAAACGCAATAGTCATTTAATGAAGAATAATTCATTCATTTAAACTTGCATGAATCTTATCACTCGGATTGAAGATTCCTAGTACGGACTCAGAAATATTTATTTTCAAGTTGTGTGAGAAGTAGCGAAATTATTTTCTAAGAAAACAATTGACAATGTTAAGAAGAAACTATGCCGTACACTAATACAGGCACATCACTGACCCGCCAAATCATATTGATCATCATAGGCGGGTCAACTGGCCGGCCAATGACGAGTAACAACACTGATCATCTGGCTGATTAGTTATAACTATCAACATGGCGCCAAGAAGAGGTATACCCTTGACTGGCGAGAGTAAAGTGGTCAGTCAGTGATGTTATGTACTGACTGGCAGCTTAGAGTAGTATACAAGTAATGTTCGCACTACAACACAACGCATTACATAGGCGAGACACAAGAAGCATGTATAAACATTGCATTTTTCATCAGTACATATACTAAAGCGGGAAGGATTCTCTTTTTCTTTTTTTTTTGACTTTCTTTTAAGGATTACTGTTTATTTTCACAACCATGACACTGATGAACAGTAACTCTCGTTTGAACAGTGCTCCAAAGAATCTGATTTTTTTCGTACATTTTTTTTTAGCTTTCACCGAAGAAAAAATATGCATGTTTTAAAAAAAACTAGCATATTTTTTACACCTAATTTCTCTCCCCTCCTCCACCCTTATATAGAGTTAGGATTTAGAATTTTTTATACATCATTTCTCAACACCGCCGTACCGATGCACAGCCGCCTCAATCGTCTCCTGACAAAAACAGTAGGCCCGGAACTGCATATTTCCATGAACAGTAATCCATTGAAAAAATAAGTTCTTAATTGATTACTGCCCAATTTTACAACACAACAACAATTAAAAGTGCACTGACAAATACCCGGCCAAAAATCAGAACATTATCCGAATAAACTCAGGACTACTAACCGAACAATAGCCCAAATAAACCGAAACAACAACCCCGAATAATCCGAAGCAGTAAAACCAGTAAAGCGGAACAACACCTAAATAAAACGAAAATATTAACCCACACGAACCATAAAACCAAAACAGTAACCGAATTTTAAACCAAAACAATACACCCGAATAAGCCGAAACAACTAATAAAGTAAAACAACACTATGCATTCACGTGAACAATAATAAAGAAGAAATATAAAAAAATCCAAAAAAAATGTGACTCCTCCTCCCTAAACCCGGAACAGTAAACCAGTGAAACGAAACAATAATAAAATAAACCGAAAATATTAACCCACCCAAATCATAAACCGAAACAGTACCTGAACTGTAATCCAGAACAATACACCCGAATAAACCGGAAAAATAAAAACAGTAAACCAGCATTATGCATTCACTTGAATAGTAATCCAAAAGAAATAAAAATATATGTTGTTTTCTTGCTTATTTCGATAAAACATAGACGAAATCGGTCACGGGCGCGGCGTGCCCCTCGCTTCTTCAGCGCTAGTATGTCATTATTAACACATGGATAAGCACATGTTAATGTAAAGGAGTATATGACCTCTATCCTTTAGAGGACTATATTTGCTCTGCAAAATAAAAATGGTTCCTAGCAGACCCCCTAAACATAACTCCCAAAAACGCACACTTGGCTCATGCATTTCGTCTAATACTTGCTATGCGCGACAAGGAGAAAACACGTGTCGCACACGAACCTACAAAGCTCAATGGTACCGCCTCTGCTGCGAGCAGCAACGAGGGTGACCACTTCGATGACAACCGTGGACACGAACAGCGCGCCACCGGCCACACTGTTGAGCCCCACTTTCTCGCCTCCCTACCATTGGAAGTAAACGCCACATCCGAGCACGTCACAGATCATCTCCGTCATCCCATGTCCCAAGGTCCCGATCACCGGCAGTGTCGATGACCCCGGTGACGATATTGGTGGCGCTGTGGGACACCTTGAGCAATGCTGAGGATGGTGAGAGGCCGAAGAAGAATGGTTTCATGGTGGTTTGCAGTTGTTGCATCACGTCGGGCACAACAACGAGGACGTGAGGCACGAGCCTGGCGACCCATGAGGAGAGCGGCGAAGCCAGTGGCCGCCTGCGCCTAGGAGTAGAGCACCCTCGGCGCCCGGCTGTACATCTCGACGGGGAGTTGGTCGCGCAAGAACGCACCATACGCCAGTGGCCTGCGTGGCCAGCAGGCCGTGGTGCGATAGTCGTGGCACGGAAGTTGTGGCGCGTGCGCGCCTGCCACGTGCACGATGTAGCAGGACTAGGCCTCCATCGTCTCATCCTCCACCTCTGTTGCTGCCACGGCAAAGGTGACGACGAAGTCAAGCAGGAAACATGGCTATGAATGGTCTGAGAAACTCGATTGTCACTGCAAGAGATGTATGCGGTCAGCGATGAGGTGGCAACAGGGACGACAAGCACAAATATGTAGGCAACAGCGACAGTATGGGGATGGGCCGCAGCGGTGCGGGCGTATCTTCGGAGTGAACGGAAGGCAGTCGAAGGCTGGGCCGCGGCGGCGCAGACAAAACAGGAGGTGCATGCGTGCCTTCGGCGCGAGTGAAATGTTAACTCCATCGGCTGGCATAGACGGAACAGGAGGGAGTCCGGCCGGCTACAGCCAAGTATATTTAAGGAATCGAGAGGCGCCTGGAGCAAGAGCATCTCTAGCAGACCCGCAAATATGTGGCCCACAAAAAGCATTTAAGAGCTCCCGCAAATTGTTTTTACGGTGCGGCGAGCGCTCCGGCCAAATAGATCGCTTTGTGGGATGCGTTTGCGGGATCTGTTCGGCCGAAGCGCTCGCTGCACCATAAAAACAATCATAAAACATCAAACAAAATGCACATTCGAACATCAAACCATCAAAATAATGTCCACCGAATGGAAACTAAAATAAATTCAACATACGAATATATAAATAGTCAAGCAACTCACAATACAACAGCAATCATCATTACAACAAATGTTCGAATTCAAATAATTATTACAACATCAAATTATTCAAATCTCACAATGATAAAATGGATACAAATGGGGATCTATCTCCTCCCATAGAGCTGCCACCGAAGCTCAATAAGATCATGCTGAAGCTGGTTGTGTGAATCACGGTCCTCGATCTTCTGGTAGGTCTCAAGAAATGCATTGATCTCATCTGCATCCCTGGCCGGCTTCGCACGGCTACCAACATTTTCATAGTTGTACTCCAAGTCCAAATCCCTCTCATCCTCGATGATCATGTTGTGTAAAATTACACAAGCAGTCATGATGTTTCGAAGGGATTTTATCCCAGAAATGAGCAGGACCTCAAACAATGGCAAACCGAGCTTGCAACATGCTACTTCTTGAGCTTGCGCTGGTTTTTTCCTTGAAGAGGAAAGGGTGATGCAGCAAAGTAGAGTAAGTATTTCCCTCAGTTTTGAGAACCAAGGTATCAATCCAGTAGGAGACAATGAACAAGTCATCGAATACCTGCACAAACAAACATCAACTTGCACCCAACGCGATAAAGGGGTTGTCAATCCCTTCACGGTTATTTGCAAAGTGAGATCTGATGGAGATGGATAAACGGTAAAGTAATATTTTTGGTATTTTTGGTTTATGGAACGGATAATAAATGATTGCAAAGGAAGTAAATAAGAAACTAAGATTGTAGATCGGAAACTTATATGATGGAAAGTAGACCCGGGGCCATAGGTTTCACTAGAGGCTTCTCTCAAGATAGAAAATATTACGGTGGGTGAACAAATTACTGCCGAGCAATTGATAGAAAAGCGCAAAGTTATGACGATATCTAAGGCAATAATCATGAATATAGGCATCACGTCCGTATCAAGTAGACCGACTCCTGCTTGCATCTACTACTATTGCTCCACACATCGACCGACTCCTGCCTGCATCTAGAGTATTAAGTTCATGAAGAACAGAGTAACGCATTAAGTAAGATGACATGATGTAGAGGAATAAACTCAAGCAATATGATGTAAACCCCATCTTTTTATCCTCGATGGCAACAATACAATACGTGCCTTGCTGCCCCTACTGTCACTGGGTAAGGACACCGCAAGATTGAACCCAAAGCTAAGCACTTCTCCCATTGCAAGAAAAACCAATCTAGTTGGCCAAACCAAATCGATAGTTCGAAGAGACTTGCAAAGATATCAAATCATGCATATAAGAATTCAGAGGAGATTCAAATAATATTCATAGATAAGCTGATCATAAATCCACAATTCATCGGATCTCGGCAAACACACCGCAAAAAAGTATTACATCGAATAGATCTCCAAGAACATCGAGGAGAACATGGTA
Source organism: Thinopyrum elongatum (assembly GCA_011799875.1). NCBI lineage: Eukaryota > Viridiplantae > Streptophyta > Magnoliopsida > Poales > Poaceae > Thinopyrum > Thinopyrum elongatum. Next base: position 589,033,667 of record CM022298.1, read on the forward strand.
TTGAGAATCAAAGAGAGAGAATAAGCCATCTAGCTACTAGCTATGGACCCGTAGGTCTGTGGTAAACTACTCACGCTTCATCGGAAGGGCAATGGTGTTGATGTAGAAGCCCTCCGTGATCGAATCCCCCTCCGGCAGGACGCCGGAAAAGGCCCCTAGATGGGATCTCACGGGTACAGAAGGTTGCGGCGGTGGAAAAGTGTTTTCGTGGCTCTCCCGGTAGGTTTTGGGATATTTGAGAATATATAGGAGGAAGAAATAGGTCGGTGGAGTCACGAGGGCCCCACAAGGGTGGGGGCGCGCCCTCCAACCTTGTGGCCGCCTCATGGCTTTCCTGACATGCACTCCAAGTCCTCTGGATGTCTTCTGGTCCAAGAAAAATCATCACGAAAGTTTCATTCCATTTGGATTCCGTTTGATATCCCTTTTCTGCAAAACTCAAAAACAAGGAAAAAACAGGAACTGACACTGGGCTCTAGGTTAATAGGTTAGTCCCAAAAATAATATAAAATAGCATATTAATGCATATAAAACATCCAAAACAGATAATATAATAGCATGGAACAATCAAAAATTATAGATACGTTGGAGACATATCTCAACACACCAAATGCCCTCTCAATATCCTTTCGGCAAGCTTCTTGTGCTTCGGCAAAACAATTGTGCTTCTTGATTTTGGGGTCACTAATGGTCTTAACAAATGTAGACCATGATGGATAAATACCGTCGGCAAGGTAGTACCCCATGGTATAGTCATGGCCGTTAACGCTATAGTTGCAAGCCGGAGCTTTGCCACTAGCTAGCTGAGCAAATAAATGAGACCATTGCAAAACATTGATATCATTCAGAGACCCCGGCAAACCAAAGAAGCATTGAGAAATCCACAGATCATGTGAGGCCACAGCTTCAAGCACAATGGTGGGTTTGCATTTGTGGCCAGTGTATTGCCCTACCCAAGCCACCGGGCAGTTCTTCCACCTCCAATGCGTGCGATCTATACTACCTAGCACGCCCAGCCATCCCCTTGCTTCGTTCATTGCCATGACCTTCTTTACATCATCTTCGTTTGGAGCCCGAAGATACGCCGGGCCAAAAACTCATATTATTGTCTTCACAAAGACACGGACACTTATGACGGGGGTATCCTCGCTAAATGTGAAGATATTCATCAGTATAGTCGGCCAGAACACCATACGGGGTCACTCTCATCGCCGCCAATTTTTTTATATGCACTAAAACCAATCAACCCGGCAGCATTCCTTCACCGGGTGAAGAAACAACAATTTTGCTCGCAAGCCTCGATGATGCGGATGAAAAGTGACTGATAACACACAAGTATAGGGGATCAATTGTAGTCTTTCTTGATAAGTAAGAGTGTTGAACCCAACGAGGAGCTAAAGGTAGAAGTTATATTCTATTCAGGTTCTATCGACCACCAGTACAACTCTATGCACACTTAATGTTCGCTTTACCTAGAACAAGAATAAAAATACTTTGTAGGTGTAAGGATAAGTTTGCAAGGATAAAACTAGATGTACTTAGCGAGAATAAAACTACGAGTAATTTGCAAGATAATAAAAGTTAGTTGTTTAGTAGAAAGCTTTTGTAACACAAGAGAAGGATTTGTCCCTAGGCAATTGATAACTAGACTGGTAATCATTATTGCAATTTTATATGAGGGATAGGCATGAGCTAACATACTTTCCGTACTTGGATCATATGCACTCATGATTGGAACTCTAGGAAACATCCACAACTACTAAAGTTCACTAAGGTAAAACCCAACCATAGCATTAAGTATCAAGTCCTCTTTACTCCCATACGCAACAACCCATTTACTCGGGTATAAGCTTCTGCCACTCTCGCCACCCACTATAAACGAATTATGAACATATTGCAACACCCTACAACAGTAATCCCACACACTTGTGCGACACGGAGGACACCATAGGACAGCACCAAAATAAAACATACAACTCAAACCAATCACAATCATCAATCAACCCATAGGACAAAACGAATCTACTCAAACATCATAGGATGGCCATACATCATTGGATAATAATATATAGCATTAAGCACCATGTTTAACTAGAGATTACAGTGGGTAGAAGAGGTTCTACACTGCTGCATAGAGGGGGAGAGAGTTGGTGTTGACGGCGGCGAAGTTGTTGGTGTAGATTGCCGTCACGATGGTTCCCCCGGCGGCGTTCCGACACCACCGGGAGAGAGGGAGAGAGATTCCTCCTCCTTATACTTCTTCCTTATCCTCCCCCCTAGATGGGAGGAGAGTTTCCCCTCTGGTCCATGGTTTCCATGGCTCCTGGAGGGCAGGAGCCCCTCCAAGATTGGATCTCTCTCTCTGTTTCACTTCTGTTTTCGTGTCTATTTTCGGACCCCTTCACCATTTTTTATATTCCCGGAGATCTGTAACTCCGATTGGGCTGAAATTTTGAGGGGATTTTTATCCGGAAATTATCTTTCTTACGGCAAAAGAAGGGCTGCAACCGCCTTACGAGCGAGTCACAAGGCAACACGGTGCGGCCACCCCCTGGCCGCGCCCTGTTGCCTTTTGGCCACCTCGGGTACCATCTTGAGTTGATTCTTCTTCCCAAAAATCGCATATATTCAAAAATAAATCTCCATAAAATTTTATGGCGTTTGGACTTTGTTTGATAAGGATATTCTACAAAACAAAAAACATGCAACAACAGGAACTAGCACTGGGCACTGAATCAATATGTTAGTCCCAAAAATAAAATAAAATATTGCCAAAAGTATATGAAAGTTGTAGAATATTGGCATGAAACAATAAAAAATTATAGATACGAAGAAGATGTATCAACATCCCCAAGCTTAACTCCTGCTCGTCCTCAAGTAGGTAAATCATACAAAGATAAATTTTTATATGGAATGCTATACCTAGCATAATCTTGAACATATAATCTAATCATGGCATGAATATTAAGATATGAGTGATTCAAAGCAATAGTCTATAATTTGATATAAAGACATCAATACTCATGCATACCAACAAACAATCATGCCTTTCAGAATAAAAATGCTAAAGAACGCTATCCCTACAAAATCATATAGTCTTTTCATGCTCCATCTTCTTAACACAAAGTATTTGTCATGTACAACCCCAATGACAAGCCGAGCAATTGGTTCATACTTTCAACACGCTTCAGCTTTTTCAACCCCCACGCAATACATGAGCGCAAGACATGGACATAGCACTATGGGTAGAATAGAATGCGGTGATAGAGATCAATAAGGGGACAAAAAAAGAAGATGGTCTCACATCAATGCGGCTAATCATCGGGCTATGGAGATGCCCATCAATTGATGTCAATGCGAGGAGTAAGGATTGCCATGCAACAGATGCACTAAAAGCTATAAGTGTATGAAAGCTCAACATGGAAACTAAGTGGGTGTGCATCCAACTTGCTTGCTCATGAAGACCTCGAGCATTTGAGGAAGCCCATCATCGTGTACAAGCCAAGTTCTATAATGAAAAATTCCCACTAATATATGAAAGTGACTACCTATGATACTCTCTATATGAATAACATGGTGCTACTTTGAAGCACAAGTGTGGAAAAGGATAGTAACATTGGCCCTTCTCTCTTTTTCTCTCATTTTTATTGTTTTCTCTTTTTTTCTTTTTTTGTTGGTATCTTTTGGCCTCTCTTTTTTTCTTTTTTTTGGGATCTTTTTGGCCTCTTTTTTTTATTTCCTCACTGGATCAATGCTCCAATAATGAAGATCATCACACTTCTATTTACTTACAACTCAATATTACAACTCAATAAAACTGAAACATATGACTCTATATGAATGCCTCTGGGAGTGTACCAGAAGTGCAATGATCTAGTGTAACATGTATAAAAAATGATGAACAGTGGTTGAGCCACAAATACTATGTCAGCTATTGATACATCTCCACCGTACCTATACTTTTTTATTGTTCCATGCTATTATAGTATCAATCTTGGATGTTTTATATGCAATTATATATCATTTTTTAGGGCTAACCTATTAACTTAGTGCCAAGTGTCAGTTGATGTTTTTTTGCTTGTTTTTGGTATTCTAGAATATCAATACCAAACGAACTCCAATTGCCACGAAACTTTTTGACAATTTTTTTTGGACAAAAGAGACCCTAGAAGTTTCAGGAGAGGGCCAGAAGATGAAGGGGTAGCCCACAAGGCACTAGGGTGTGCCCAGGAGGGTAGGCGCGCCCTAGTGTCTTGTGGGGCCCATGTTCAGCTAGTTGACCTAATTCCAGCTCTATAAATTCTCTAAAATTGGGAAACCAACAGAGAGCCACCTGAAACCCTTTTCCGTCGCCGCAAGCTTCTGTTCTTGAGAGATCCCATCTTGGGCCTTTTCTGGCACTCTGCCGGAGGGGGAATCAACCACGGAGGGGTTCTACATCAACCTTGCTGCCCCTCTGATGATGTGTGAGTAGTTTACCACAGACCTATGGGTCCATAGTTAGTAGCTAGATGGCTTATTCTCTCTCTTTGATCTTCAATACAATGTTCTTGATGTTCTTGGAGATCTATTCGATGTAATCACTTTTTGCGGTGTGTTTGTTGGTATCCGATGAATTGTGATTTTATGATCAGATTATCTATGAATATTATTTGAGTCTTCTCTGAACTCTTTCATGCATGATTATTATAGCTTTGTATTTCTCTCCGATCTATTGATTTGGTTTGGCCAACTAGATTCATTTTTCCTGCAATGGGAGAGGTGCTTTGTGATGGGTTCGATCTTGCGGTGCTCAATCCCAATGACAGAAAGGGACATGACACGTATTTGTATCATTTACATTAAGGATAAAAAGATGGGGTTTATTCATATTGATTCAGTTTACCTTGTCTACATCATGTCATCTTGCTTAAGGCGTTACTCCGTTCAGTAGTTTAGGGGATGGGGGTTTTGTTTTTTGTTTTTGAAGGGGGGGGGGGGGGGTTGGGGGTTTTGGGGGTTTTGTAGGGTTAATTTAGGGGTTTCATATATTGTGTTAGCTAGCTAATAGAGAGAAGTGTCCTCTCTTATCTTCGTGCTTGGTCGACGCTATGTACTATACGTATAGAGAGGACTCGACACGCTAGCTAGTAAGCAAATGAAGGAAACCATTAAGTACACAAGATCGTCATGAACATATACAGAGAGAAGTGATCGACCTCTCCTTCTCCGAGAGATTGGTCGAACAACAAGTTTTCGTATATCTATCCGACGCTACTCGCTACATATATACAATATAAGATCTCTTACAATTCCCTAACATCTAATGTCAAATTCCACATGGTATTCTCCGGCTTTATTTATGACGTGGTCAAGAAAGAATCCCGCCAATTCCTCTTGAATTGCTCGTATGCAATCTTGTGGTAGGAGTTCATCCCGCATCTGCCACATCTAATTTGAAGAAGGGGGTCAATACATATATATGAATGAAACTCAACACAAATGATGGTAATAAAATAAAATTGTGAATATTATTGCTTACGCACTTCATATTGTTTTTTAGAGTAGCCCCGCTCACAGGTCGTGTGGCGGATGAACTGGCAAACGTAGTATCCACAAAAATCATTCCCGCCTTCCTGCCACAATCACTTTACAAGAAATAGAGGTCAATCAAACTGATAAGCAAGCATGCTAAATGGTATTGATGAAACTAGCTAGAATCAATGGGAGATGCGCGGAACTAGCTAGTAGTACTTACTTTCGGGTGTGTAAATCGCAGCTCCCCCGGTAGTCCCGGAGCTTCTGCGTGAACTCTTTCCAAACCCTGCCAGACAAAGAAAACAATTACTTGATATCAGGAAATGAACAAAGTTGCCGATATGGTGCGATAATGATCGACCGAACTTACTTCTCGAGCATTTTAGTCATGGCCGCATACTCCTCGGGATCTTTTTGTCTCGAGCCTAAGACGGTTACTAGTCCCTGCTCAAGCTTAATCTCTAGGAGAATAAAGTGGAAGCTGCGCACTCATGCATAACTCATCAATTACATTACTATAACCTCAAGTAATAAGGGAAACTGAATATGCACAAGACAGTAAAACTCACTTGAAGTTTTAAGGAAAGAGTATTTTATCTTTGTTTTGATTTTGAAGCAACGATTGTAGCAAGTTGGCCTCGGCTTCTTTGGCATTATATTTAACCATCCATTCATCTATGAGATTTGTGTTAATGAACCCAATATCATAGATTTGTGCTTTTCTGCATTCGACGATCTTCAATCTGCATAATATAGTGAGGATAATTATATATACATGCAATGAAAGAGCTGAGCTATATATAGAGACTTAATTACAGAAGTAGTACTTACAGACAGTAGCAAGTGACGATTATTTTATCGAGGGCCTTTTGATTGAAAAACTGGAAGAACTCCTCAAATGGAACAGACAACAGATTAATTCCAACGAGGTCGTGCTCCTATTTAACTCTCAGTGTCAAAGTATCCTTCCCAGACTCGCTGCAGGTGTCCATGTACCACTCATGGAATCTTCGCATCATCGTTGTTAGAGGAGGATGACCAGGTTTGACGAGAGGCTTCCCATACCGGTATTTGTGTTCGTCCACCTCCATTATATCAAAATGTGCATCGTCGGGCAGGTAATCTGCAGGATTGGTACCGGGCACCATCCCCGGATGATTAGCGATGATATCGCTAGACACCTTGAGTGGGGGGCACGATTGGTTCGCTTGTTCGCCGAGCTGGGGAATTTTTTTCCCACTTCTTCGTTCTGCTAACCTTCGATCACTGCAAGTACTTCTCAACCGTTCCGCTTCCTAATATTTCCTTTTAATAATGCGCTCATAGTTGGTTTGCGGAAGAGACGGTGGTGGTCACTTCAGGGCATCGAGAGTGCGCTTCGCTTTCATCGGATCTATCGTCTCCTTCGGAGGTGGAGGTTTCTTTGCAAAAAAGTCCCTCACTTGGGCATGAGAGATGTCCGCGTTTTCCTTGTCGGTCCTCTCATATGGTAACTTTTCCAGAGGCTTGAGAGATGGACCGTATCTGAATTGCCTCCCGCCTCTGCTTGTACTGCTAGCCGCCGGAGCGGCGGCGTCTCTCTTCCGCCGTTGCTTACGAGGCGGAGAAGGAGGCGGAGTGCTCCGACGCGCCGGAGGAGCCGGAGCAGCGGCGTCTTTCTTCCGCCGTTAGTGACGAGGCGGAGAAGGAGGCGGACTGCTCGGACGCGCCGAAGGAGGCGAAGGAGGAGGCGGAGTGGCCTCACACGCCGGAGCAGCCGAAGAAGGAGGCAGAGTGCCCTGATCACTCACCGGAGGAGGAGGAGGAGGAGGCGGAGTGCCCTGACTTGCCAGAGGAGGAGGAGGAGGCGGAGGCGCCCAGTTCAAAAACTTGATGAGCTCCTTCCGCCATAGACATGGAGTCTTCAGAGCAAGACATAGCTGAGTCTCCCCTTCACCGGTAGGGTGGTCAAGCTCGAGCTCCTCAAATCCCTCCGTTATTTCATCCACCATCACAACAGCATAGCCTTGTGGAATCGGACGGCAGTGAAAAGTTGCGTCAGGTTGAGGAGGTGCAACAGAGCCGACAGCCGCCTTGACTTTGAGGTTCTGCCATTGCGTCATAAGGTGGCAATGTTGAGCCTCCGTGATAGCATCCACAGGGTAGCTAGGAGCCGTGAAGTCAGGCTGCTGAAGGAGCTCGGTGGAAGCCACGCTGCTTCTCCGCTGAGATGGCGGGGTAGCTCCGGCAGGTCGCTGGCTGTCAACTGCTTCTTCCTCTAGCTTTCGTACCCTTTCATTCAGCTTCTGCAGTTCGCTCAGCTCCTGTTTCCTCTTCCTCTCCCGGGTTTTGTAACCGCCTGCGCCGGGAAACCCAACCTTCCACGCAATGGAGCCTGCCGTGCCTCGTGTTCGTCCTGGGTGCTCAGGATTCCCGAGGGCTTGTGTGAGCTCGTCGTTCTCTCTGTCGGGAACGAACGTCCCTTGCTGCGCTGCGGCGATATACTTCTGAAGCTTCTTGACCGGTATTTCAAGTTGCTCGTCCGTCCAAACGCACTTCCCTATTTCAGGGTCCAAGGTTCCCCCAACCCCGAAGAACCAAGTCCTTGAACGGTCTGGCCAGTGCAATGTCTCTGGTTCGACCCCTTTATCAAGCAGGTCATTCTCAGCCGTGTCCCACAACGGCCAGGCTTTGAGGTAGCCACCTGACCCCGTGCGATGGTGATGCTCCTTCTTTGCAGCATTTAACTTGTTTGTCGCTGACATCTTCTTACTCTTCTCCGATGTCTTGTAGGCCACAAATGCGGGCCAGTGATCTCTTATCTTCTCAAATCGGTCGGTGAATTCTGGAGTCTTCCCTTTGTCGACAAACATTGATTTCAACTCATTCTTCCACCTCCTGAATAGATCTGCCATCTTCTTAAGAGCATGAGCCTTGACCAATGGCTCTATAACTGGCTTATCCGGGTCCTCCTCTGGCGGTAGGGTGAAATTTGCCTTCAGCACAGTCCAAAGATCATCTTTCTGTCTATCGTTGACATAAGACACTTGAGGGTCTTCCTTCTTAGGCTGATTCCATTGGTGGATGCTGATCGGGATCATGTCCCTAACAAGAACCCCGCACTAAGCAGAAAATGCTTCCTTGGTCCGGCTGGGTTCAATTGGTTGGCCATCGCCCTTGATTGCTGTGATCGTGAACCTTTCATCCTGGCGCAACCGTTTCTTCGGGCCTCGTCTCGTTACCGAAGTTTGGCTCGATCCGGAGGGCTAGAAAAGAAGAAAGAAGAGAGTTAATATGTGTACATACCAAAACAATTAATGCATCAATTAGCTAGTCAGCACAGGCTTAATTAATATATATACCTCACCGGACTTTGCAACAACTCCTTCCTCCGTTCGGTCATCGGAGCCGTCATCACGGTCTCCTTCTTCCACCGACATTCGGTCACCGGAGCCATCATGATCATGTCCTTCCACCTCCATTGTTCGATCACCGGAGCCTGCTTCACCCTCACCTTCCAGCCCATCGGTGTCGTTGAGATACGACATGACATCACCTCCTCCGCGGATGATGTCCCCCAACAACTCTTCTTCTTCGAAGTCTCTTTGATGATCCATAGTTTCTGCAAATATTACAACATGGCAATTAATATACAAACATGAGAGATGGATATATTAGTGGCAAACGTAGACCTAGCTAGCTCGACGCTTATACGGTTTGGGGTGGCCCTCGACAACGCTTCCAGGGTTTGGGCCGGACCGCCCCTCTCATGAATGTCCGACGTCCGGACCGACAAGGGATTTAACAAAATGACGCCATTCTGGATGTGCAGAAAATGGTCCCTATTTTTCCTGATCTCATCTACCCTTCTATATGTCACGTTGTCTAGTGTAAAAGGATTCAAGAATACCATGGCTTCATCATTAGCCGGAAGTAACAGGCGCATGATGGTATGAAGCTCTCCAAAATTATTTTGGAATGGAGTCCTGATAGTATAATTCGCTTTTTGGTACGAAGTTCAGCAAGAGCCTTTCGAATATCGCTATTTGGATGGCCTTTGCTGAACTTCGTACTAAAAGGCGAATTATCCTATCAGGACTCCGTTCCAAAACAATTTTGGAGAGCTTCATACGATCATGCGCCTGTTACTTCCGGCCAATTATGAAACCATGGATTTCTTCAATACTTTGACACAAGAGAACGTGCAAATATAGAATGGTAGATGAGATCAGGAAAAATATGGATCAACTTAATTATGCACATCCATAATGGGGGCATTCTTGATAAATCTCTTATAAATCTCGAGAGAGTTTGTCGGGTAGGGGCGGGAGGGGGTAGGAGACCGACATCGTTTTTTTTCTAGGGTTTGGGTGTCCTCGAGAGTTGGTCGAGTGAGAGGGGGGGTGCTCCCGTGGTCTAAAATCGGTCTATGCACGATAGGAACATTTTACCTTAGTAACTTAGAAAAAAAAATGTTATCGGGGAGGGGGTATATCGACCCCCCCCCCCTCATGTCGAAGTTATCGGGGAGGGGGTATATCGACAACGATGACATACTCATGGAAAAAATGTTATCGGGGAGGGGGTATATCGACCCCCCCCCCCTCATGTTAAGTTATCGTGGAGGGGTATATCGACCCCCCCCCCCTCATGTTCGAAGTTATCGGGGAGGGGGTATATCGACAACGACATACCCGAGAAAAAATAAGAGAGGAAAGAAGAAAAAATGAGAGAAGAAAAAGGAATAGAGGAGAAGATCGAAGAAAAAGAAGAAAAAAAATAGGAGAAGAAAAAAAATAGAATAATATATTATTCTATTTTTTTTCTTCTCCTCTATTTTTCTTCTCTCTCTTTTTTTTTTCTCTTTTTCATCTTCTTATTTATTTCTCTCTTCTTCCTCTCCTCTTCTTCTCCTTCTTCTTCTCCTTCTTCCTCTTCTATTATTTTCCTTTTTCCTCTCCTTCTTTTTCTTCTAAATATGACATATACATAAATGACTTTGATCATACACAATTTTCCTATACATACACAATATGAACATATACATAAATTGACAAAGAAAATTCTATGAACAAAAAAAATCATAAAAATTCTATGAACAAAATTACAACACAAAAATCATAAAAATTCTATGAACAAATTCTATGAACAAAATCATCCTATATCATCATATCATCATCATCATCTACTACAAAAAAAATTGACATATTCTTTGCATATGAACATACAAACATTTGCATATTCTACAATAATATCACCAAAAAAAATCTATGAACATAAAAAATTCTAACTTTTGCATATTCTTTGCATATGAACATACATACATCATCATCATATCATCGTCATCATCTACTACAAATTAAAAAAATATGAAAACAGGGCCGTCATCGGCGTCGGGGAGGGCGGCGGCGTTGGGGCGCGGGGGAGGGGAGGAGGAGAGGAGGGGGAACGGCGAGGTGCGGCTCACAGTGTACGTTGCAGGGGAGCCGCGGCGAGGTCGGGGCAGGGCGCGGCGAGGTCGGGGCAGGGTGCGGCGAGGCCTGGGCAGGGGCGACGGCGATGATGGAGATGGCGTACGGGGGCGGGGCAGCCTGGCGGCGTCAATGACCTCGGCGTCGTCGGGCACAAACTGGCGACGAAATCTGAAAAAAAGCTAAGTGTTTGCTTATATAGCAAAGCCATTGGTCCCGGTTCGTGGCACAAACCGGGACCAATGCCCCCCTTTGGTCCCGGTTCGTGCCACAAACCGGGACCAAAGGTCTCTTTTTAGCAGCCCAAAGGGCGGGAAGCAGAGGCCTTTGGTCCCGGTTGGTAGCACCAACCGGGACTAAAGGGAGGCATTGATCCCGGTAGGTGCCACGAACCGGGACCAAAGGCCTCTGCTTCCCGCCCTTTGGGCTGCTGAGAAGAGACCTTTGGTCCCGGTTTGTGGCACGAACCGGGACCAAAGGGGGGCATTGGTCCCGGTTCGTGGCACCAACCGGCACCAAAGGCCTGCGCCTGCTAAAGCCGCGGTGCGGTGGGATGTTTAGTCCCACCTCGCTAGCTGAGGAGCGGCCGCACCTGTTTATAAGCGCTGCCCCGCCCTCTCTCTCGAACTCTTCTAAACTGCAGGCCTATGGGCCTAATCTGACACTGCTATGCCTATGCTCCTGCTGGGCCTTCTGCGGGCCTGAATCTTGGCCCAAGTAGCTGGGTTTCTAGTCGTATTCAGGCCGTGGTGGCCCAGTAGGTGGCATTTTTTTTCTGTTTTTTGTTTTCTTTTTTTGCTTTTTTTTTCAGTTTTCCAGTGATTCTTTTTGCTGTTAGGTCACAAAAATTATAGACTTTCTGTTAGTGCCATTAATTTTCAAATTTGAATAGTTTAAATTTGAATTCTTTTAAATTTGTGTGAATCACTAGTTTGTGAATAACTTTACTATAAAAATAGATTTTTGAGTGATTCTTTTTCCTGCTATTTAATATTATTGTGTTTTATCATTATATTAAATTTGGTATTTTTCATTTTTTCTATAACTTTACTATAAAATTTCAGTGTCATTTCATTTTTTTGAACTTCTTTGAACTCCAGACTTTTTGTGTGTTCAAAATGCACCATTCAAAGCCACATCATCAATTTTCAACCCTTTCTGACTTCATCTGGTATTTTTCATGCATTTACTGATTTTTGTAAGCTAAATGACACTGAAATTGAAAAGCACTACAAATGAACTCTGAAGAGGTTGAAAATTGGCAGGGTATCATCATTTCACCCACATAGCATGTGCTAAAAAGTTGAGAGGGTTACGACAAAAACTTGATGCACTTCATGTACAAAACGGACAATCTCTTTTGAAGTATCAGGGTTTCATACGGAAACTCGTCTGTTACAAAAGGCATTTCATCTTTTCACATGTAACTGCAGTGATATTCTAGATCAAAGGCATCATCATAATAGTTGTCGAGAGAAAGTCTTCACTTTTTCTTCGCTTGTGTCCTTTGCTTATTGTGCCGTAACCATGGATATTCTTCATCGTTTAACAGGGTGCTTGGGTTAGCCTTGACTTTGAAGGGAGTAATTTCATGAAACTTTTCATAATCTTCAGACATGTCTGTCTTGCCCTCCAATCCCACGATGTCTCTTTTTCCTGAAAGAACTATGTGGCGCTTTGGCTCATCGTATGATGTATTCGCTTCCTTATCTTTTCTTTTTCTCGGTTTGGTAGACATGTCCTTCACATAAAAAACCTGCGCCACATCATTGGCTAGGACGAATGGTTCGTCTGTGTACCCAAGATTGTTCAGATCCACTGTTGTCATTCCGTACTGTGGGTCTACCTGTACCCCGCCTCCTGGCAGATTGACCCATTTGCACTGAAACAAAGGGACCTTAAAATCATGTCCGTAGTCAAGTTCCCATATGTCCACTATGTAACCATAATATGTGTCATTTCCCCTCTTGGTTGCTGCATCAAAGCGGACACCGCTGTTTTGGTTCATGCTCTTTTGATCTTGGGCGATCGTGTAAAATGTATTAGCATTTATCTCGTATCCTTTGTAAGTCAATACAGACGAAGATGATCCCCTGGACAACGAGTACAGCTCATCAAAAATAGTGTTGTCACCTCTGAGACGTGTTTCCAACCAACTGCCGAAAGTCCTGATGTGTTCACATGTAATCCAGTTGTCACACTGCTCCGGGTGTTTGGAGCGCAGAATGTTCTTGTGTTCATCGACATACGGGGTCACCAAGGTAGAGTTCTGTAGAACTGTGTAGTGTGCTTGAGACCAAGAATGCCCGTCCCTACATATTATTGAGTCCCCTCCTAGCGTGCCTTTTCCAGTCAGTCTCCCCTCATACCGCGATTGAGGGAGACCAATCTTCTTAAGGCCAGGAATGAAGTCAACACAAAACCCAATGACATCCTCTGTTTGATGGCCCATGGAGATGCTTCCTTCTGGCCTAGCGCGGTTATGGACATATTTCTTTAGGACTCCCATGAACCTCTCAAAGGGGAACATATTGTGCAGAAATACGGGGCCCAGAATGACAATCTCGTTGACTAGATGAACTAGGACGTGCGTCATGATATTGAAGAAGGATGGTGGGAACACCAGCTCGAAACTGACAAGACATTGCGCCACATCACTCCTTAACCTTGGTAGGATTTCTGGATCGATCACCTTCTGAGAGATTGCATTGAGGAATGCACATAGCTTCACAATGGCTAATCGAACATTTTCCGGTAGAAGCCCCCTCAATGCAACCGGAAGCAGTTGCGTCATAATCATGTGGCAGTCATGACACTTTAGGTTCTGGAACTTTTTCTCTGCCATATTTATTATTCCCTTTATATTCGACGAGAAGCCAGACGGGACCTTCATACTGAGTAGGCATTCAAAGAAGATTTCCTTCTCTTCTTTGGTAAGAGCGTAGCTGGCAGGACCTTCATACTGCTTTGGAGGCATGCCGTCTTTTTCGTGCAAATGTTGCAGGTCCTCCCGTGCCTCCGGTGTATCTTTTGTCTTCCCATACATGCCCAAGAGGCCTAGCAGGTTCACGCAAAGGTTCTTCATCACGTGCATCACATTGATTGAAGAGCGGACCTCTAGGTCTTTCCAGTAGGGTAGGTCCCAAAATATAGATTTCTTCTTCCACATGGGTGCGCGTCCCTCAACGTCATTCGGAACAGATAGTCCGCTGGGACCCTTTCCAAAGATTATGTGTAAACCATTGACCATAGCAAGTACGTGATCACCAGTACGCATGGCGGGCTTCTTCCCGTGATCTGCCTCGCCTTTGAAATGCTTGCCTTTCTTTTGACGTTGATGGTTGGTCGGAAGAAATCGACGATGCCCCAGGTACACATTCTTCCTGCATTTGTCCAGGTATATACTTTCGGTGTCAGCTAAACAGTGCGTGCATGCGTGGTATCCCTTGTTTATCTGTCCTGAAAGGTTACTGAGAGCAGGTCAATCATTGATGGTTACAAACAGCAATGCATGCAGGTCAAATTCCTCCTGTCTGTGCTCATCCCACACACGTACACCATTTCCAATCCACAACTGTAAAAGTTCTTCAACTAATGGCCTTAGGTACACATCAATGTCGTTTCCGGGTTGCTTAGGGCCTTGGATGAGTACTGGCATCATAATGAACTTCCGCTTCATGCACAGCCAAGAAGGAAGGTTATAGATACATAGAGTCACGGGCCAGGTGCTATGATTGCTGCTCTGCTCCCCAAAAGGATTAATGCCATCCGCGCTTAAACCAAACCATATGTTCCTTGTGTCACCTGCAAACTCCTCCCAGTACTTTCTCTCGATTTTTCTCCACTGCGACCCGTCAGCGGGTGCTCTCAACTTCCCGTCTTTCTTACGGTCCTCTCTATGCCATCGCATCAACTTGGCATGCTCTTTGTTCACATACCTCCTAGATAAAAAAATCTGTCACGTTGGTCGGCATAATTGTCATAAACAATAAAAAAACCAAATAGTTATAAAATATAATATATACTACATCCGAATCATAGACAGGACGAGGGCCGACGGGGGCGGATACCAAAACCATCGCACTATATAATAACAAACAATAATAAAATTAAAAAAATTATACAAGTATCTATCTAGATCATACAAGTAAGAATTTTTTGCTTTTAGAAAGAAGATAAGAACAAGAGGCTCACCACGGTGGTGCCGGCGACGAGATCGGCGCGGGCGATCGACGGCGGTGAAGACGGGGACGGGACATGACGGACCGCTAAACCTAGACAAATCTTGAGGAAAATGGAGCTTGGAGGTCGAGCTTGGAGAGAAGAAAGCTTAAGTAGTGTGGCTCGGGCATTTCATCGAACACCTCATGTGCATAGAAGGTGAGCTAGAGCACCACAAAGCCCTCCCCTAGCCGGTCAGAAAAAACAGAGCACTGGAGTGCTCTGCTTGCGGGCGAGGGGGTATATATAGGCACCTCATTGGTCCCGGTTGGTGGCTGGAACCGGGACTAAAGGACCTCCTTTGGTCCCGATTCCAGCCATGAACCGGGACCAATGGATGTGGGCCAGGAGCGAGGCCCATTAGTCCCGGTTCGTGTCTGGAACCGGGACCAAAGGGTCCAGACGAACCGGGACCAATGCCCCATGAGGCCCGGCCGGCCCCCTGGGCGCACGAACCGGGACGTATGCCCCCATGGGTCCCGGTTCGTTACTGAACCGGGACTAATGGGCTGGCCAGGCCTGGACCAAAGCCCTGTTTTCTACTAGTGTTGGTTTCTAACTGAGGGAAATCTTATCTCTACTGTACTGCATCATCCCCTCCTCTTCGGAAAAATCCCAACGCAGCTCACAAGTAGCAGGAAGAATTTCTGGCATCATTGCCAGGGAGACATCATCAACATTTATCAAGTACCTATGCATAAACTTTCATCTCCTTGCATTTACATTATTTGCCATTTGCCTCTCGTTTTCATCTCCCACACTTGTAAAAAGTTTTCTCAAAAATACAAAAATATTTTCTGTTTGCCTTTTTCGTGTTTTCTTGTTTGCTTGCTTGCTTACTTATTTGCCTAGTCGCGATGTCTCAAGAAATTTATCATAATACCTCTTATCGTAAAAGGTTGTCTAACATCAAAAAAATATCAACGACTTCATGTTTCCACAATTTGAGCACAGTAAGTGTTTTTCTAAAGAGCTTAGCAAACACTCTACTTTATTAGACATTATCGGTAAACAACTTGATGATGTCAATCTAGAAGTTTCCAATCTTCAATCTCAGTTTGCCCTTACTGAAAATTTGTTAGGGAAAATTCTTATGCACAAACTATGCTAGTAAATGAAATGGCGGCCAAGCCGGAATCTTTTGCACCTAATCAAGATGAAGATATTAAAATGATCCATGTTTCATCCATTGAATCTTTGTTTAGTAATATAAAACTTAATGATAAGGGGACTGAAGAAGAGTCAACTTTAGCTAGAAGGCGTCTCCAGAGTTCGGAGGGTGAAAATCTTGATGAAAAAATTGATAAAAGTGGGTTTGGAGAGGTCAAAACTTTAAATAGTGATGTGCCCACTATTTTGGAATTCAAGGACTTTAATTATGATAGTTGTTCTTTAATTGAGTGCATTTCCTTGTTGCAATCCATGCTTAATTCACCCAATGCTTACGAACAAAATAAGGCTTTTACTAAACATGTCGTAGAAGTAATGATGAAAGCTTTAGAAGAAAAGCTAGAATTAGAAGTTTCAATACCTAGGAAATTATATGATGCGTGGGAACCTACCATTAAAGTTAAAATTAAAAATTGTGAGTGCAACTCTTTATGTGATTTGGGTGCTAGCGTTTCCACAATACGAAAATCTCTATGTGATGTGCTAGGTTTTACCAATATAGATGAATGTTCTCTTAATTTGCACTTAGCGGATTCCACCATTAAGAAACCTTTGGGTAGAATAAATGATGGTCTCATTCTTGCAAATAGGAATTATGTACCCGTTGATTTCATTGTTCTTGATATTGATTACAATCCGTCATGTCCCATAATACTTGGTACGCCATTTTTACGAACTATAGGTGCGATTATTGATATGAAAGAAGGGAATATAAAATTTCAATTTCCATTAAAGAAGGGTATTGAACACTTCCCTATAAAGAAAATTAAGCTAGCATATGAATCCATTATGAGGGCCACCTAGGGAATCAACTTGAAAGACAACAACACTTGAAACTATGCATTACGCCTAGCTAGGGGCGTAAAACAATAGCGCTAGCGAGTTGGGAGGCAACCCAATAGTTATCTTTATTTTTCTTGTTATTTTTATGTTTTTGAGTGTGCACACAATTATTCTACTATTATGGTTGTGTTTTTGTGTTTTAATTAGTTTTTGAGCCAAGTAAAGCCTTTGGCATGACTTGGATGATAGTTGATTTGATTCAGTGAAAAAACAGAAACTTTTGCACCCAGTACTGGAATTCTATAAATTCACCGGAACGTGGATAAATTCTTAATGTTTTACACATGATTTATACGAAAATTAGCCACGTTGTCCTAATTTTTTAGAATTTTTGTAGTTGCAGAAGTATAGTCAATATTCAGATTGCTACAGACTGTTCTGTTTTTGACAGATTCTGTTTTTGTTGCATTGTTTGCTTGTTTTAATGAATCTATGGATTGTATCAGGGGGTATAAGCTATGGAGAAGTTGGAGTACATTAGGTATAATGCAATAATAAAATATGAATGGGTTGACAACAGTACCTAAAGTTTGTGATTTGGTTGTTATACTAATGGATCTCACGAAGGTTTTGTTGAGTTTTGTGTGGTAAAGTTTCAAGTTTTGAGTGAGATCACGATGGATGAAGGAATAAGAAGCGGCAAGAGCCTAAGCTTGGGGATGCCCAAGGCACCCCAATGTAATATTCAAGGACTCCCAAGCATATAAGCTTGGTGAAAGATCGAGGATGTCGCCTAGAGGGGGGGGTCAAGCAATTTCTACAAGATATGCAGGGACTATCAACACAAGCATGTGAAACATTTAGAGAGCTCAAAGTGTTGAAGTCCAAAGATGGAGCATTGCAATAAGATAGTGACACGGGATCATCAACAAAAAGCCCACTATCATCATTGCAATGACCAACTCTACTCACCATATTATTACCTTGTGGCAATCCATATGTAGGTGAAGTAGAAGAAGTTGAGAACACAATACGACCGGAGGTGGAGGGAGAACAATCATCCCCACAAATCTTGGACACACCATATTTATCTTTAAGCTTTGTCCACAACTCATGAGCATCCCGGAACGGCATGAGTTGAAAAATAACTACATTGCTCAAAGCATCGAAAAGCACATTAGTAGCTTGAGCATTGAGATAAGAGTTTTTCTCATCCTCTAAAGATAATCTTTGGGGATCCTTTGGAGGAGAAAAACCCATATCTACAATTCGCTCTAAATTTGGGTCCATGACCCTAAAGAGATTAAGCATGCGAATTACCCAAACATCAAAATTTGTGCCATCGAAACTAAGAGTGTCAGAGAATCCTAAACCCCTAGTCGACATCTTTACTCTCTAGGCGGTAAAGCCTAGCAAAGAGAGACGAGGCTCTGATACCAATTGAAAGATCGAGGATGTCGCCTAGAGGGGGGGGTGAATAGGCGCTTTAAATTAATTACGGTTTAGGCTCGAACAAAAGCGGAATAAAACTCTAGCGTTTATTTTGTCAAGCACAAAACCTAAAACGACTAGGCTCACCTATGTGCACCAACAACTTATGCTAAGCAAGACAAACAACTAAGTGATAGCAAGATATATGACAAGAAACAATATGGCTATCACAAAGTAAAGTGCATAAGTAAAGGGCTCGGGTAAGAGATAACCGAGGGACGCGGAGACGACGATGTATCCCGAAGTTCACACCCTTGCGGATGCTAATCTCCGTTTGGAGCGGTGTGGAGGCACAATGCTCCCCAAAAAGCCACTAGGGCCACCGTAATCTCCTCACGCCCTCGCACAATGCAAGATGCCGTGATTCCACTAAGGGACCCTTGAGGGCGGTCACCGAACCCGTACAAATGGCAACCCTTGGGGGCGGTCACCAAACCTGTACACTTTGGCAACCCTTGGGGGCGGTCACCGGTACCCGTCAAATTGCTCGGGGCGATCTCCACAACCTAATTGGAGACCCCGACGCTTGCCCGGAGCTTCACACCACAATGATTGAGCTCCGAACAACATCAACCGTCTAGGGCGCCAAGGCACCCAAGAGGAACAAGCTCTAGGGTGCCCAAACACCCAAGAGTAATAAGCTTCTCAAACTTCACTTCCACGTATCACCGTGGAGAACTCAAACCGATGCACCAAATGCAATGGCAAGGGCACACGGAGTGCCCAAGTCCCTCTCTCCCAAATCCCACCAAAGCAACTAATGCTAGGGAGGAAAATGAGAGGAAGAACGAAAGAAGAACACGAAGAACTCCAAGACCTAGATCCACAAGGTTCCCCTCACTTAGAGGAGAAAGTGATTGGTGGAAAGATGGATCTAGATCTCCTCTCTCTTTTCCCTCAAGAAAATGCAAGAACCATTGGAGGGATTGAGAGATAGGCAAGCTTTAGAGAGTCAACAATGGAGGAGAGAGAACTTGCCAACGGATAAGACTCAAAGGGGAAGAAGACCCCCTTTTATAGGAGGGGGAAAAACCAACCGTTACCTCCCCGTCTCAGCCCGCAGAGAGCGGTACTGCCGCTGTGGGGGGCGGTACTACCGCAGCCACCCGCGGTACTACCGCTGCGGCTAAGAGAGGAGGCCGAGGAGGGAGAATGAGGCCAGGGGCGGTACTGGCCGTGGTAGTAGCAACGGTACTACCGCTTATAAGCGGTACTACCGCTTGCTACTGCCGCTGCCAGTACCGAGAAACCCGACACGAAGACGGCCTCAACGAGTCGAGGCGGCAGCAGTGCACGACCAGCCCGGTAGTGCCGCCTGTGGGCTTCAAGCGGTACTACCGCCCTGGCGGCGGTACTACCGCTTGTGGCTCATAGGCGGTACTACCGCTGGGCCGGCGGTACTGCCGCAGGGAGAAAACAGAACTGCCATAACTTCTTCATATGAGCTTCGAATTGAGCAAACTCAAGCTTGTTGGATAGATGACGACGAGAGCTATCCAAACAGCGACTGGTTATAGTAAGAAGAGGCAGGGGAGGAATGCCTAACAGAAAGAGGAGAGACACCTCCAACAGAGAAGAACCGGCAGAACCTCCAACATCGAAAACATCATAGAGGATGCATATATAATCTCCGTTTTCGATGAACTCGAGCTTGTCAAGAAGATGACCAAAAGCTCTAAGACTCTCAAAGAGAAACACCAAACAAGAACCAAGAAAGATGATGCAAGAATGCAATGGTTTGAGCTCACCACGAATGATACGATCAAGCTACTCATCCGAGAGCCCCCCTTGATAGTACGGCTATCGATCTTATAACCCGGTCTCCCAACTACCACCATGAGACCGGTAAAATAGAAAACCTATCAAGGGCAAACCTTTGCCTTGCGCAAGATCCACTTGAGCTAGATGATGACGATCTTGTCCTCCTCAAGATGTGGACCACCTTTCTTGATTGCGTTGGGTCGATGAAGACTAGTTGATTGCTCCCCCATAATCCTCTATGGGTGAGCCACTCTTCCGCCCATCTTCACAAGTCCATTGTCACCACAATGGACGGCAAGCTTCAAGCATGATCTCTTCGTGATGATCCACTTGAACTTGCACACCGCAACCTAACCCCACAAAGAACTCTCACGAAGACCATGGGTTAGTACACAAAGCGTAATTGACAATGCTTACCATACCATGGGATCGCTCGGTCCCCCTCGGTACATCTTCTACGCTTTGTGTGTTGATCAACTTGATTCACTCTTTGACTTAGTCTTGATCAACCATGAACCTTTCCAACTCTCTTCATTTGGATGATGCCTTGAAGGTAAGCATGAACGATCACACAATCTTCTTCTTCAAGACATGCTTGCAATAAGCTCAACTCACACATGACCAATCTTTGGATAATTCCTTAAAGGCACCTTGGTCAACACATAAACTCCTTGAAACCAACACATGGACTTCAAGAAAAGCCTATGGACAAATCCTTCAAATATAACTCAAGGCAACCATTAGTCCATAGAGATTGTCATCAATTACCCAAACCAAACATGGGGGCACCGCATGTTCTTTCACTTGGGGATGCCCCGGAAGGCATCCCCTCTTTCTTCTACCAATCATCGGTAACATTACTCGGAGCTATATTTTTATTCATCACATGATATGAGTTTTGATTGGTGCGTCGTGTATTATATGAGTATTTTCTTTGTTTACCTTTTAGTTTGTCACAATCATCTTTGATGGACACACCTATTTGAGAGGGACACATATTTTTTGTGATTTGTTAGAATACTCTATGTGCTTCACTTATATCTTTTGAGCTAGGCAGTTGCTCTAGTACTTCAGTTATATCTTTTTGAGCACGGCGGTGATTATATTTTGAAGAAATAGTTGCACTCTTATGCTTCACTTATATTATCTTGAGAGTTGTTAATAGTCATGGTAATATGCACAAGATATGAATTTGGTCCTAATGTGATGGATATTCAAGAAGGATATAATAAAAACTTTCATATAGATTACTAAATATGATAAGTTTGTTTCCTTGCAATAGTTTTGCCATATGAAGGTGATAATATGTGAGTTGTACTAGTGACTAATTGTGGTTTAGTAAGAATATTGGTGTTAAGGTTTGTGATTCCCTATGCATGCACGTAAAGTCAATAGTTATACAACGAAGTTATATCCTACTTATTGTGCATTATTCAGGGTTAGTTATGGTCAGTGCATGTTTAGGACCGTTTTCGTTTTCTGGTTGGTCGCTTCTCAATCTATTTGCTAGCCTCCATTTGTACTAAGCGGGAATGCTGCTTGTGCATCCAATTCCTTAAACCTAATAAAGTTGTGTCATATTGATGTCTACTACGCAACCTTCTTCTTTTTAGACTCGTGTTGGGCCTCCAAGCGTAGAGTTTTGTAGGACAGTAGCAAATTTCCCTCAAGTGGATGACCTAAGGTTTATCAATCCGTGGGAGGCGTAGGATAAAGATGGTCTCTATCAAACAACCCTGCAACCAAATAACAAAGAGTCTCTTGTGTCCCCAACACACCCAATACAAATGGTAAATTGTATAGGTGCACTAGTTTGGCAAAGAGATGGTGATACATGTGTAATATGGATAGTAGATATAGGTTTTTGTAATTGAAATTATAAAAACAGCAAGGTAACTAGTAACAAAAGTGAGCAAAAATGGTATTGCAATGCTTGAAAACAAGGCCTAGGGTTCATACTTTCACTAGTGCAAATTCTCTCAACAATGATAACATATTTGGATCACATAACAATCCCTCAACGTGCAACAAAGAGTCACTCCAAAGTTTCTATCGGAGAACGTAGGACGAAAACGTGCATCAACCCCTACGCGTAGATTACCCCAATGTCACCTCGGGAATCCATGAGTTGAGTGCCAAAACATACATCAAGTGAATCAATAGAACATCCCATTGTCACCACAGATATGCCATCGTAAGACATACATCAAGTGTTCTCAAATCCAATACTCAATCCAACATAACGGAACCTCAAAGAGCAAGACTCAATTCATCACAACAAGAGATAGAGAGGTAAGAAACACCATATGATCCAACTATAATAACAAAGCTCGCGGTACATCAAGATCGTGCCAAATCAAGAACACGAGAGAGAGAGAGAGAGATCAAACACATAGCTACTGGTACATACCCTCAGCCCCGAGGGTGAACTACTCCCTCCTCGTCATGGAGATAGCCGGGATGATGAAGATGGCCACCGGTGATGGTTTCCCCCTCCGGCAGGGTGCCGGAACAGGCTCCCGATTGGTTTTTCGTGGCTACAGAGGCTTGCGGCGGCGGAATTCCCGATCTAGGTTTATTTCTGGAGGTTTTGGTATTTATAGGAAGTGTTGGCGTCGGGCACAAGTCAAGGGGGCCGACGAGGCGATGACAAGGCAGGGGGGCGCGCCCTCCACTCTTGTGGTTGCCTCGGGACTCCTCTCCGATACCTTTTCGTTCCAGTATTTTTTACATTTTCAAAAAATATAAATTTTCAGCCCATTCCGAGAACTTTTATTTCTGCACAAAAAACGACACCACGGTAGTTCTGCTGAAAACAGCGTCAGTCCGGGTTAGTTCTAATAAAATCATACCAAAATCATATAAAATTGTTGTAAACATGGCATGAATACTTCATAAGTTATAGATACGTTGGAGACGTATCAGCATCCCCAAGCTTAATTCCTGCTCGTCCTCTAGTAGGTAAATGACAAAAGAAATAATTTATGAAGTGTGAATGCTAGCAAGTCCACAAGCTTGATCAATGATAATTTCAATCACCTCTTCTAGCATCATTATATATCATAAACAGTAGCTCATCTCATAAAACTTCTCATGATCAAGTAACAAGCTATTCACATGTTAAAGCATAGACCATAAATTTTCTTGAAAACTAACAAACTACGTTCTCAGTCATCAAACAATTGTAATTCATCTTATTTTCAGGAAGGGTCTATGTAAGAGCTTTGATTTAGCAAATCCCACATACTCAACTATCATATAATCTTCCATGATTGCTACCACTCAAAGCATATTTTTAGAACAAATAGCATCCATCGAACACAGAGAAACATAGGGGCTTAGTGTTTCACCTCCCAACTTATTTATCATATAGATAATTGTCAACAATAATAATTCATGACCAAATATATTTGAATGGCCATATATGCTTAGATCTTTCCCTACCACATGATGCTTGCCAACTAAAGAATAGGTTGGAATAAGAAATTGACTCAAAAAAATAAAATTAAAAGATAGGCCCTTCGTAGAGGGAAGCAGGGATTTGCAGAGGTGCCAGAGCTCGAAGCTTTTAAAACAGAGATGAACATAATTTTGAGAGGTATGCTTTCATTGTAAACATAACAACCAAAAGTTCTCACTATCTTCCATGCTAGATACATTATAGGTGGTTCCCAAACAGAATGGTAAAGTTTTTACTCCCCCTCCACCAACAATCACACTCCACGGCTGATCCGAAACAACGGGTACCGTCCATACCAACAACAGTCCTAGGGGAGTTTTGTTTAATTATTTGAAATTTTGTTTTTGATCTTTTGATCATAGGACTGGGCATCCCAATTACCAGCCACTCTCTCGTGAATGATAAGTGAATAAACACTCATCGTGAGAATAACCCACCTAGCATGGAAGATACTGACAGCCCCTAGTCGCTACATGAGCGATTTGGGCATACAAAACAAATTATTATTTGAAGGTTTAGAGTTTGGCACATGCAAATTTACTTGGAACGGTAGGTAAATACCGCATATAGGTAGATATGGTGGACACTCATGGAAGAAACTTGGTTCAAGGATTTTGGATGCACAAGCAGTATTCCCACTTAGTACAAAAATTTTAGCTAGCAAAAGATTCTAAATAGCAAGCACCACATGTTGGAGGATCCATAACAATATAACTTCTATACAAATATACCCAAGCATAACTCATTATGTTGTCTTCTTTGTCCAATCTTCAACTAATTTGCTCAAGTTTGAAAATAATTAATGGGGCTCACAATCATAGAAGATGTCCAAGATAGTATATTTATATGTGAAATCTCTCTTCCTTCAATATTCTTTCATGAATTGTTCAAGTGACCAATACTATGTTTGCTAACTTTCAATAAATTTACCACCTCTACTTCTTATGTGTGAAGTTATTACTCCCCATGGTATAAGCATATGAAACATATATAATTTCAGATTTATGATATTCAATTCATTCAACTATTTACTCATAGGATATAAGTGAAGCACACGAGTAAATGACAAACTACTCCAAAAAGATATAAGTGAAGATCAATGAGTAGTCAAATAATTAAGTAGCTATGTGAAGACTCTCTCTCAAAAATAATAGTTTAGATCTTAAGTATTTTATTCAAACAGCAAGAAAAACAAAATAAAATGACATTCAAAGGACAGCACATAGCATGTGAAGAAGCAAGAACTTGACTCAACCAAAACTGACCGATCATTGTTGAAGAAGAAAGGTGGGATGCCTACCGGGGCATCCCCAAGCTTAGATGCTTGAGACTTCTTGAAATATTATATTGGGATGCCTTGGGCATTCCCAAGCTTGAGCTTTTCTGTCTTCTTAAATCCTTTTATATCACGGTTTCCCTAAATCTTAAAAACTTCATCCACACAAAACTCAACAAGAACTCGTGAGAAATGTTACTATAAATCAAATGCAAAACCTTATCATTATCTACTGTAGCAAATCACTAAAATTATTATTTAACAATGCATACTAAATGCCTCTGCATATTTAATACTCCTATCCTCAAAGAGAATCACTGAACAAGTAAACATATGCAAACAATGCAAACATAACAGCAATCTGTCTAAACAGGACAGTCTGTAAAGAGTGCAATTGTACTCATACTTCCCTAACTCCAAAAATTCTGAAAAATGACCAAACTGTATAAAAATTGTTGTTAATCATCGTGTAAAAATTTCAAGATTTTATCATGTTCTGAATTTCCAGGAGAATTCAGACAACGATAGAAAACTTTCTGTTTTCAAAACAGCAACATGTAGACTTGCAAAATAAGCATGGTAAAGCCTATACTTGACACTTTTATTGAAATAAAAGATGCAAAACATTACTCTAAATAACAGCAAGCAAATACTAATAAAATGACGCTCCAAGCAAAACTCATATCATGTGAGGAATAAAAATATAGCCCCAAGTGAGGTTACCGATAATGTTGAAGACGAAAGAGTGGATGCCTTCCGGGGCATCCCCAAGCTTAGTTGCTTGGATCTTCCTTGAATATTACCTTGGGGTGCCTTGGGCATCCCCAAGATTAGGGTCATGTCACTCCTTATTCTCCTCATATCGATATCTCACCCAAAACTTGAAAACTTCAATCACACAAAACTTAACGGAACTTCGTGAGATGGGTTAATATGATAAAACAAATCATTCACTTTGGTACTGTCAATACAAGATTCAAAATTTTTATCACATGATTCCTACTGTACCTTATCATTTCTAGAATTTATATTAAGCAATATAAGCCATAGAAACTGGAAAACAAGCAAACTATACATCGAAAACAGAATCTGTCAAAAACAGAATAGTCTGTAAACATCTGAATTAATATCATACTTATGTTACTTCAAAAATTCTGAAAATTTAGGAAAAAGTACAAAATTTGTATATGAATCCTCTGTAAAAAAATAAGAGTTTTTACACGTTTCAGTGAATTTTAACAATTCTGTTACTGGACGCAAAAGTTTCTGTTTTTGCACAGAATCAAATCAACTATCAACCACACTATCCCAAAGGCTTTACTTGGCACTTTATTCAAAAAAAAAGTAATAAAACATGATTACTACAGTATATTAATCATGTGAACACACAAAAACAGTAGGGGTAAATATTGGGTTGTCTCCCAACTAGCGCTTTTCTTTAATGCCTTTTTAGCTAGGCGTGATGATTTCAATGATGCTCGCATAAAAGATAAGAATTGAAACATAATGGGAGCATCATGAAGCATATGACTAGCACATTTAAGTCTAACTCACTTCCTATGCATAGGGATTTTGTGAGCAAACAATTTATGGGAACAAGAATCAACTAGCATAAGAAGGCAAAACAAGCATAACTTCAAGATTTTCAACACATAGAGAGGAAACTTGATATTATTGAGATATGTAAAAGCATATGTTCCTCTCTCATAATAATTTTCAGTAGCATCATCAATGAATTCAACAATATAACCATCACATAAAGCATTCTTTTCATGATCCATAAGCATAGAAATTTTATTACTCTCCACATAAGCAAATTTATTCTCATGAATAGTAGTGGGAGCAAACTCAACAAAATAACTATCATGTGAGGCATAATCCAATTGAAAATTAAAATCATGATGACAAGTTTCATGGTTATCATTATTCTTTATAGCATACATGTCATCACAATAATCATCATAGATAACAACTTTGTTCTCAAAATCAATGGGAACCTCTTCCAAAATAGTGGATTCATCACTAAATAAAGTCATGACCTCTCCAAATCCACTTTCATCAATATTGTGAAAAGATTCAACACCCTCCAAAATAGTGGGATCATTAACTAGAGTTGACACTCTTCGAAACCCACTTTTATCAATATAATCATCATAAATAGGAGGCATGCTTTCATCATAATAAATTTGCTCATCAAAACTTGGGGGACTAAAAATATCATCTTCATCAAACATAGCATCCCCAAGCTTATGGCTTTGCATATCATTAGCATCATGGATATTCAAAGAATTCATACTAACAACATTGCAATCATGCTCATCATTCAAAGATTTTATGCCAAGCATTTTATTGACTTCTTCTTCTAACACTTTGGCACAATTTTCCGATCCATCATTTTCAAGAAAGACATTATAAAGATGAAGTATATGAGGCAACCTCAATTCCATTTTTTTAGTTTTCTTTTATAGACTAAACTAGAGATAAAACAAGAAACTAAAAGATTCAATTGCAAGATCTAAAGATATACGTTCAAGCACTAACCTCCCCGGCAACGGCGCCAGAAAAGAGCTTGATGTCTACTACGCAACCTTCTTCTTGTAGACTCGTGTTGGGCCTCCAAGCGCAGAGTTTTGTAGGACAGTAGCAAATTTCCCTCAAGTGGATGACCTAAGATTTATCAATCCATGGGTGGCATAGGATGAAGATGGTCTCTATCAAACAACCCTGCAACCAAATAACAAAGAGTCTCTTGTGTCCCCAACACACCCAATACAATGGTAAATTGTATTGGTGCACTAGTTCAGCGTAGAGATGGTGATACAAGTGTAATATGGATAGTAGATATAGGTTTTTGTAATCCGAAATTATAAAAACAGCAAGGTAACTAGTAACAAAAGTGAGCAAAAACGGTATTGCAATGCTTGAAAACAAGGCCTAGAGTTCATACTTTCACTAGTGCAAATTCTCTCAACAATGATAACATATTTGGATCACATAACAATCCCTCAACGTGCAACAAAGAGTCACTCCAATGTTTTTAAAGGAGAATGTAGGACAAAAACATGCATCAACCCCTATGCATAGATTACTCCAATGTCACCTCGGGAATGCGCGAGTTGAGTGCCGAAACATACATCAAGTGAATCAATAGAACATCCCATTGTCACCACAGATATCCCATCGTAAGACATACATCAAGTGTTCTCAAATCCAATACTCAATCCAGCATAACGGAACTTCAAAGAGCAAGACTCAATTCATCACAACAACAGATAGAGAGGTAAGAAACACCATATGATCCAACTATAATAACAAAGCTCGCGGTACATCAAGATCGTGCCAAATCAAGAACATGAGAGAGAGAGAGAAAGAGAGATCAAACACATAGCTACTGGTACATACCCTCAGGCCCGAGGGTGAACTACTCTCTCCTCGTCATGGAGACCGCCAGGATGATGAAGATGGCCACCGGTGATGGTTTCCCCCTCCGGAAGTGTGCCGGAACAGGCTCCTGATTGGTTTTTCGTGCCCACAGATGCTCGCGGCGGCGGAACTCCCGATCTAGGTTTATTTCTGGAGGTTTTGGTATTTATAGGAAGTATTGGTGTCGGGGACAAGTCAAGGGGGCCCACGAGGTGACGACAAGGCAGGGGGCGCGCCCTAGGGGGGCGCGCCCTCCACCCTTGTGGTTGCCTCGGGACTCCTCTCCGATATCTTTTCATTCCAGTATTTTTTATATGTTCCAAAAATATTCTCCGCAAATTTTCAGCCCATTCCGAGAACTTTTATTTCTACACAAAAAACGACACCAAGGTAGTTCTGCTGAAAACAGCGTCAGTCCGGGTTAGTTCTAATAAAATCATACCAAAATCATATAAAATTGTTGTAAACATGGCATGAATACTTCATAAATTATAGATACGTTGGAGATGTATCACATATGAGTCCACCATACCTACCTATATGTGGTACTTACATGTCGTTCCAAGTAAATTTGCGTATGCCAACTCTAATTATTCAAAATAATTTTCTGTTTTGTGTGCCCGTACTGCTCATGAAGCGGCAGGGGGTGGCTAATATCTTCCATGTTAGGTGGGTTATTGTCACGATGAGTGTTTATTCACTTGTCATTGCACGAGAAAGTGGTAGGTAATAGGGATGCCTAGTCCTATAATGAATCAAAATGAAAAAATATAATAAATTCCTTGGAAAGTTGTTGGTATGGAGGGCACCCGTGGATACGGCTAGCCATGGATTGTGAAAGAATGGTGGAAAGGAAATGAACTTTATTTTCTATTTGGGAACCGCCTATAATGTGTCTAGCATGGAAGATGTTGGGAACTCTCAGTCGTGTCGTTGACAGGAAAAGCATGCCTCTCAAAATAATTTATCTATATTTTAAGCTTTGAGCTCTGGCACCTCTGCAAATCTCTGCTTCCCTTTCAGAAGGGCCTATCTATTTTACTTTAATGCAAATTTTTATTTTTATTTTGAGCCTTCACCTTCTCTTATAAGCACCAACTAGAGAGCACTATTGTCATAGTTGTGCATTGGGTGTAGTTAATATTGAGTGTGTTTCATGAATGGATCAATGATTGAGCATGACGGGCTAGGGATAACTTTCTTTAGCGTTGATTTGAAAGGCATGATTATTTGTTGGTATGCTTGAGTGTTTATATCTTTATGTCAAACTATAGACTATTGCTTTGAATCATTTGAATGTCAATATTCATGCCACAAAATAAAGAATACATAATGAATATGATAGGTAGCATTCCACATCAAAAAATCTGTTTTTATCATTTACCTACTCGAGGACGAGCAGGAATTAAGCTTGGGGATGCTTGATACGTCTTCAACGTATCTATTATTTTTTATTGTTCTATGCTACTATAGTATCAATCTTGGATGTTTTATATGCAATTATATATCATTTTTGGGGACTAACCTATTAACTTAGTGCCAAGTACCAGTTGGTTTTTTTTTTGCCTGTTTTTGGTTTTCCAGAATATCAATACCAAACGAAGTCTAATTGCCACGAAACTTTTTGACGATTTTTTCTGGAAAAAAGAGACACTGGAAACTTCGAGAGAGGGCCAGAAGATGAAGGAGTAGCCCACAAGGCATCAGGGCGCGCCCAGGGGGGTAGGCATGCCCTGGTGCCTTGTGGGGCCCACGTTCAGCTATTTGTCCTAATTCCAGCTCTATAAATTCTCTAAAATCAGGAAACCAAGAGAGAGCCACCCGAAACCCTTTTTCCGCCGCTGCAAGCTTCTGTTCTTGAGAGATGCCATCTGAGGCCTTTTCTGGCACTCTGCGGGGGGGGGGGGGAATCAACCACGGAGGGGTTCTACATCAACCTTGCCGCCCCTCCGATGATGTGTGAGTAGTTTGCCACACACCTACGGGTCCATAGTTAGTAGCTAGATGGCTTCTTCTCTCACTTTGATCTTCAATACAATGTTCTCCTTGATGTTCTTGGACATCTATTCGATGTAATCACTTTTTGCGGTGTGTTTGTTGGGATCCGATGAATTGTGAGTTTATGACCAGATTATCTATGTATATTATTTCAGTCTTCTCTGAACTCTTTTATACATGATTATTATAGCTTTGTATTTCTCTCTGGTCTATTGATTTGGTTTGGCCAATTAGATTGATTTTTCTTGCAATGGGAGAGGTGCTTTGTGATGGGTTCGATCGTGCGGTGCTCAATCCCAGTGATAGAAATGGACATGACATGTATTTGTATCATTGCCATTAAGGATAAAAAGCAGAAGTTTATTCATATTTATTGAGTTTACTTTGTCTACATCATGTCATCTTGCTTAAGGCGTTACTCCGTTCTTTATGAACTTAATACTCTAGATGCATGCTGGATAGCGATCGATGTGTGGAGTAATAGTAGTAGCTGCAAGCAGGAGTCGGTCTACTTGTCTCGTACGTGATGCTTATATACATGATCATTGCCTAAGATATCGTCATGATTATTCGCTTTTCTATCAATTGCTCAACAGTAATTTGTTTACCCACTATATGCTATCTTCAAGAGAGAAGCCTCTAATGAAAACTATGACCCCCCAGGTCTATCTAAATCATATATTAAAATCCAAAAATATATAGTTGTACTTTTATTTGCGTTATTTTATTTTGTGTTTTTATCTATCGATCTATCACTACGAGATTTGATCCTTGCAATTAACCGCCAAGGGATTGACAACCCCTTGTTTGTGTTGGGTGCAAGTATTTGTTATTTTTTGTGTAGGTGCTGCTAATGAGTTGTTGTGTGATTCTCCTACTGGATTGATAACCTTGATTTCTAACCGAGGGAAGTACTTATATCTACTGTGCTACATCATCCCCTCCTCTTCGGGGAAATCCCAACGCAGCTCACAAGTATTAGCTATATGATCATGCAAAGCAATATGACAATGATGATGTGTGTCATATAAACGGAACGGTGGAAGTTGCATGGCAATATATCTCGGAATGGTTATGGAAATGCCATAATAGGTAGGTATGGTGACTGTTTTGATGAAGATATAAGGAGGCTTATCTGTGAAAGAGTGTATCATATCACGGGGTTTGGATGCACCGGTGAAGTTTGCACCGACTCTCGAGGTGAGAAAGGGCAATGCATGGTACTGAAGAGGATAGCAAATTGCGGAAAGGTCAGAGTGCGTATAATCCATGGAGTCACATTAGTTATGAAGAACTCATATACTTATTCGAAAGTATATTAGCCCTCAAACCAAAGTACTACTACGCATGCCCCTAGGGGGTAGATTGGTAGGAAAAGACCATCGCTAGTCCCCGCCCGCCACTCATAAGGAAGACTATCAATAATAAACCATGGTCCAACTTCTTATAGAGACTATACGTTCATGCTTCGGGAATCACAAACCTTAACACCAATATTCTTACTAAATCACAATCATTCACTAGTACCTCCCAGATATTACCATCTCAATATCGCAAAACTATTGTGAGGAATCAAGCATATCATATCCAGTGATCTACAAGTTTTATGTAGGATTTTATGACTAACCATATGAATGACTAGTTCCTGTTGACTCTCTAAATAAATATAAGTGAAGCATGAGAGTTTAATTCTTTCTACAAAATACCACGCTCTAATAAATATAAATGAAGCAAAATAGAATTCTACAAGTAACATTTTTCCTATGTAGAGAAACGAGCATCCAATCTTCAAATTATATAAGTGAAGCACATGAAGCATTCTATAAACTCATACTCAAAAAGTATAAGGGAAGTGCATGAAGCATTCTATATCAACCAAGGACAATCCCATACCAGCATGGTGCATAAAAAAAAGGGAAAAATAAACATAAAAGATGCTCCAAGAATTTACGCATATCATGTGAACAAAACAAAAACAGAGACATATCGATAATTGTCGAGGAAGAAAGATCGGATGCCTTTCATGGTATCCCCAAGATTAGACACTTGAGTCTCCTTGAATATTTACTTGGGGTGCCTTGGTAATCCCCAAGCTTGAACTCTTGCCTCTCTTTATTCTTCTTATATCGATACCTCCTCGATCTTCAAACACTTCATCCACACAAAATTAACCGAACTTTTTATTAGAGGGGTTAGTATATATAACATCAAATCCCATCATGTCCTGCCGTAACATTATTGTATAATTATAATCAAACATTACCCACTGTATGCTATCACAATTCTATGGCTCTCACGTCAATGGGTCTCAATAAGATTTCAAACATAAGCAAGTAAAGAAACTATAACCGCAATCTGTGAAAACATGACAATCTGTAAAGATGCAAATGGTACATATACTTATGTAACTCAAACAATTCTGAAACATAAGGAAAAAATAAAAAAATTGCATAGAAGTACTGTGTAAAATTTTCAGAAACTTTTGACATTCCAATAAAAAATGAAAAATCACACACTACAGCCAAAGTTTCTGTTTTTGCACTGCACATACCAAACAAGCAATTTAAACATCCTAAAGGCAAATCTTGGCACATTATTTTTATAATAAATTGTATTTGTACAAGGGGATAATTATTTTTGTTGAAAAGTTTCTGTAATTGAAGATTCACAAAGTTTCCATGGGCATGAACAAAGTTCAAGGCATGCTCCCACTTCAACGGTGCTCGTCTTTCTCACTTTCACTTTTGTTTTTGAAAAAGTTTAAGGTTCCCCTCTATATTTTTTGTTTTTTAACTTTGTAAAAGCACACAACAGAAATAAATGACTTTCTAAAACTTCCGGGTTGTCTCCCAGGCAGCGCTTTCTTTAAAGCCATTAAGCTAGGCATAAAGTGCTCAAGTAATTGATCCACCCGGATCCCAAGGTATATCAAAGCCAATTTTAATTAACAATGCTTTTTAATTTAGTAGTGAGCACAAGCCAACATATATCACAGAAAAACGTGGTCTAACTCTCTTCATATGCATCGGCATGTCATAAGGGAACAATTCATGCACACCAAGTAAAGGCCAATGCATAGTATAAATAGTTTCTTGCAATTTTATCGTTTTCGAAACATAGAGAGGTGAAGATGTAGGTGCTCTCTCATAATAATTGTAAGTAGGAGAAGCAAGCACATGCATATTATATCCATCAAAATCATCATGTGTAGTAGTAAAACGCAACCCATCAATATAATCCTTAATAAGAGCAAACTTCTCCGATATAGTGTAGTTGGGAGAATTCAAAAAGATAATATGACTATCATGTGTGGGTGCAATAGCAACAATTTCATTCTTAACATAAGGAAATATAGCAAGTTCATATCCATAAGCATCATTCATATTGGCATCGTGGCCACAAGCATAGCAAGCATCAATTTCATCAAAAAGGGATATTTCAAACGAATCCAAGGGATCATAGCAATTATCATAGCATTCATCCTTCGGTAAGCACAAAGGGAAATTAAACAATGTATGGATTGAAGAGTTACTCTCATTAGAAGGTGGGCACGGGTAGCTAATCTGCTCTTCCTCCTTTTGTTCTTCGCTCCCCTCCTCATCTTTTTCATCTAATGAGCTCACAGTGTCATCGATTTCTTCTTCCATAGGAGCCTACAAAATATTATTCTCTTTTTGGACAGCGGAGACTTTCTCAATAAACTCATTAATATCGGCATTGTATTCTGTAAACAGCATCATCATAATCTTCATACTTTTCAAACAAAGATTTAATTTCATAAGCACCCTTAAAAGCAACAAATTCTTCTATTCGTTCCACATCATAGTAATCATATATAGCATTAGCATAAGAAGCCAAGGTTTTATTATCATTAAATTCACATGAAAAGGGAAGGTGTGGAGCCTTCATCCTAGAGCAACAAGTATAATCATATCTCAAGCATACCATTGCAAATAATCAATTTGATCCCATAAGTGTTTCCCTTTTTGAGAAAAGCGATAATCCCTAAAGTATTCCGTTGATCTAAAGTATCCCCCATTATCAAGTTGAATGGGGATTTATCAGGATTTCCAAGTAGTGTTTAATATTTTCCACATAACGAGCATCGAGGGTTTTAGGAGGTTCCCCATCTTCATGAGTAGCAAATACAACTATTTGTTTTTGGTATTTTGTGTTCCATATCCATAACTAAAGATAGAGAACAACTTAGAACAGAAAATAAAATCTACTTAGTGATAAAGCAAACAAGCGCACACGAGAATATTCACCCCATGCTATTGCTCCCCGGCAATGGCGCTAGAAAAAGGTCTTGATAACCCACAAGTAAAGGGGATCAATTGTAGCCCTACCTCAATGGACGACCCCAACAATGCTGGCGCTCCTCCATCGACATCATGATGATATTCTTCAGGGGCGTTAGTCGTCATTTTTTGTCCCTTTTGGTCATTCGATGACAAAGGGGGAGGAATTTCAGTTAGTCTTCAAGCGGGTCCTTTCTTGATAAGTAAGAGTGTCAAACCCAACGAGGAGCCAAAGGTAGAATTTATATTCTCTTCAAGTTCTATCAACCACCGATACAACTCTACGAACACTTAACGTTCGCTTTACCTAGAACAAGAAAAAAACTACTTTGTAGATGTAAGGATAAGTTTGCAAGGATAAAATTAGATGTACTTAGAGAGAATAAAACTGTGAGTAATTTGCATGATAATAAAAGTTAGTTGTTTAGTAGAAAGCTTTTTGTAACACAAGAGAAGGATTTGTCCCTAGGCAATCGATAACTAGACGGGTAATCATTATTGCAATTTTATATGAGGGATAGGCATGAGATAACATACTTTCCATACTTGGATCATATGCACTTATGATTTGAACTCTAGAAATATCTGCAACTACTAAATATCATTAAGGTAAAACCTAACCACAACATTAAGTATCAAGTCCTCTTTACTCCCATACGCAACAACCCCCTTACTCGGGTATAAGCTTCTGTCACTCTCGCCACCCACTATAAGCGAATTATGAACGTATTGCAACACCCCACAGCGGTAATCCCACACGCCTGCACGACACGGAGGGCACCATAGGACAGCACCAAAATAAAACATACAACTCAAACCAATCACGATCATCAATCAACCCATAGGAAAAAATGAATCTACTCAAACATCATAGGATGGCCATACATCATTGGATAGTAATAAATAGTATTAAGCATCATGTTTGAGTAGAGATTACAGTGGGTAGAAGAGGTGTTACACCGCTGCATAGAGGGGGGAGAGTTGGTGTTGACGGCGGCGAAGTTGTTGTTGTAGATCGCCGTCATGATGGTTCCCCCGCGGTGTTCCGGTGCCACCGGGACAGAGGGGGAGAGAGCCCCCCTCCTTATTATTCTTCCTTGGTCTCCCCCTATTGGTGTCAAAACTGGCGAATCTCAGGTAGGGGGTCCCGAGCTGTGGATCTTGGATCAATGGGTAACAAGGGACTAGGGACACGATGTTTACCCAGGTTCGGGCCCTCTCTAAGAGGTAAAACCCTACGTCCTGCTTGATTATATTGCTTGTGTATATGAGGATTACAGAGTCGATCTACCACAAGATCAGATGAACTAAATCCTAGACTGGCAGGATGATGGTTGTTGTTCTAGCCCCTATGGACTAAACCCCTGGTTTATATAGGCACCAGGGGTACTAGGGTTACACATGGTCGGTTACAAGGAAAGGATAAACATGCTGATTCTTCCTGTCTTGACTTGGTGGACACACCAAGGCACCAAAAGGTCTCCTGTCCGGACATGACACTGTCCAATAGTCCGGCCTTCCATCAGCTGCAGTGCGGCCCGACTATCTGGCCCATGAGAGTTAGGCTGGCAGCCTGAGGACCCCTTAGTCCAGGACTCCCTCAGTAGCCCCCAAACTTGCCTCCAACGCCGGTGCTTTATTGTGTCTTGAGATCTTGATATACCCGACGCTCCCGGCTTGCGGGGTGAGTTCCTCTCCTTCCCCATTGTGACGCCCCCGGCTTAATCGTGCACTAACCATACACGCAAATGCACACGATCAAGCCTAAGGACTCACTTGAAGATATCACAACACAACTCTAAAACATAAATAAAGTCATACAAGCTTTCAATTACAAGCCAGGGCCTCGAGGGCTCGAATACATAGCTCGATGGCATACTAGCGTCAGCGGAAGCATCAGATATCTAAGTACAGATATAAAAGAGAAGCAGAAAGGCCTTTAGAAAGGCGGGGCAAAATAAAAGCTACGATCGAAAGGAGCAGGCCGCCTGCCTGGGACCCTCCTATCCTACTCCTGGACGTCGGCCAGCTTGTAGAAGAATCCACCCTCGGGAGTAGTAGTAGTGATCGTCGGCAGGGCGGTTGTCTAAGGGACTCCGTCATCTGGTCACGACCAACTGATATGGGGAGAAAAAGAAGGCAAAGCAACCATGAGTACTCCGAAGTACTCAGCAAGCAAGGATCTACACTACATATGCAACATTATCAAAGGGAGGCTGTATGTGGACTGGGCTGCAGAAATGCCAGATTAGAGAGAAGGCCTAGTCCTATCGAAGACTAGCATCTTCAGCAACTTCAAGCATCTTCAACGATCTTGCAGCATTAGAAGAGTACAGTATAGCATAATGTAAAGTAGTAGTAGTATCAAGTAACAGTCTCGCCCAGAGATCCTTCCTCGATTCCCTGTGAGAAAGCGATCCCGGAGCCACATATCCAGGCATCATCTCAAGTTCTAGTTGTATCGATCGGGATACAACTCCGAGTGTCCTTTACCGTAGGACCGGCTATCGATAGATGTGTTCTTCCCTGCAGGGGTGCACCAACTTACCCACCACGCTCGCTTAACTCCGGCCGGACACACTTTCCTGGGTCATGCCTGGCCTCGGCCAAACGATACATCGCAACCCTACCTACAGCTCAGCAGAGAGGTCCCCGTCGGTCTACCTCCTAAGCGCAAGGGGGTCTTGGGCCATCGCCCCTCGCCCTCCGGATCGTTGCGCACACGCGGATCCAGGTACCACCCCTCAGGATGGCGCCGGCCCAGCCGTGCCGCGATGCTGAACTGGACGTCTGACAGAGCCTTCGGCTGATGCTACGATGCAGAGTGCCCATAACTCTTCCCACGTGATGGTTAGTGCTATCCGACCATAGGGGCTTGCGGTAACGAGCAGAGACTCACGATCGATGTGACCCCGTCACCCCATCTCGAGGAATTGCTGCAAGGGCTAAGAATGCCTGGCCGCGCCTCGTAAAATAACTCACGGGTAACTATCCATCATTCGCAGGTACCCCTCAGGGTCGACCCGACTTTCCAAGTAACAGTATCATCAGTTATGTAAGGCATCCGTGTGGCTACCATATAAAGGGGGAATCCGAGGCATCACCCTTGTTGGACCCCCACCTGATGTAACATCAAGGTGAACGTAGGAGGCATCACTCTCGAGGTCCACACTTGAGGTGTTGCACGACTTCGTCGTTATCGGGGGTGGTGTAGGAGGAATCACCCTTGCTGACCACGACCGACTAACTAACCTACAAGGTTATCATCAGAAGTGCTAACGAGGTATCACCCTCGGCACTGGATAATAACCCAATAGTGTCGAGCAACTAAGGGGAAGTGAGGTGCGGTGCCGGGGCCTGGTCTTCGATCCCGTTGATCGGGTCTTCTGATAATCCAGCGGGGCAGTCGGGATAAGGGGGTCACTCATGGGTCTCTAACCAGCCTATACTAAACAGTTTAGGATGAACAGGAAGGTATCAACAGCAGGTTACAATAAACAGGCTATGCAGCAGAATAGGAGCAATCATTTACAATAGCAAAATCTAATACAAGCATGAGAAAATAGAATGGGCGATATCGAGATGATCAAAGGGGGGGCTTGCCTGGTTGCTCGGCGGCAAAGGCAGAATCGTCGGTAATGTAGCCAACCACCAGAGCTGCGTCGATCTCGGAGGTTACGTCGGTACCGGGCTCTATCGAGAGAGAAGAGGGGGAGAAGCAGATAAATATAAGGTAGACAAAGCAACACAGAGCTTGCTAGGCTAACATGCAGTGCAGAGTTGCCTAAAAGCATGTCTAAGTCATATTAGTTATTTTAGGATTTAAGTTGGATTCAGTAACCAATTTATATGCACTATTCACCTACCGGAATCGGACAAAAAGTTACGGGTTCACCTACGTAGAGGGTCCCATCATGGAAACAGACGGCACGGTTAGCTTCGTCTCGTCATTCTGATCAACTTTCATGTACAAAGTTTTTCGATCCGAGCTACGGTTTATTTTCTATTGAATTTCAAAGTTTAATCAATATTCTGAAATTGTTTTAATTAATAAATTCATCAAAAATGAATTATGATGTCAGCCTGGCATCAGCACTGCGTTAGCCACTCAACTGAGTTGTTGAGTGGTCAAACTGACATGTGCGGCCCACCTGTCAGCTTCTGTGGGTATAACAGTGAGTTAATTTAAACTAACAGAGTTAATTAACTAGGTGGGGCCCATCTGTCAGTGTCTTAGCTAATAAGTGGTTTAACTTAATTAAGTGCAATTAGCCGCTAACTAAAATGCTAACACGGGGGACCCACACGTCAGTGGCAATGAGCGCCACGTCAGCTTGTTGACCTGGTCAACTGGGCCCGCGGGACCCAGCTGCCAGTGACTCAGGGTGGCCCACCGGTCAGGCCAGGTCAGCGGTCGGCGCCGGAGGAGCTCTGGCTGGCCTGAAACGCGGCGGCGCGTGGCGGCCGACGTCGGGAATCGCCCCCAGAGCATCTCCTGTCACGTACGATAGGGCGTTAGAAAGAGGAGAGCGAGCTGCGTCCACTCCTGGCGTTTTCACGAGCGGGGGTGGTCTGAGTCGAGCAGGGCTTCGTCGACGGCGGCGCTGGTGTTCGGACATCAATGGATTCGCGGCTACGGGACTTGGGAAGGTGCGTGCGTGCGCGCAAATGACTCCTGGGAGCACCAGGAGTTCGCTGCGGGGCTCGGGCATGCGTGACAGAGGCCCTAGCTACGACAGCAACTGACGGCGGCGGCGAAAGCTTCGGGCGGCCATGGCGGAAATGGCTACGAGCGCAGAAAAGAGAGGCGGGCGATGAGGGAAGGAGCGCAGCTCACCTTGCAGGCTCACGGTGGCCCTGTGGGTGCTTAGTAGCATAGGAGCGAGGAGGAACGGCGACGGCGATCTCGTCGTCCCGAGGAAGAGGAAGAAGACGTAGGCGAGGGTGGAGCGGCTCCCGGCTCCGATTCGAAGACGTAGGCGATGCGGCGGAGCTTGGCGAACCTCCGGGACACAGCTTCGTTAGTTGGGGCCGCCGGTGGCCGCGGTGGTGAGGCGACTTCGGCGACGGCGGCGCTCTGACGAGGAAGGGGAAGATGGTCGAGTGAGGAAGAGAGGAGGAGGAGGAACTGGGGATTAGGGTTCAACGAGGGGGGCTCGGGGCTCTTATCTACGTGCGAGCGACGACGGATGGGCGGCGCGTGGAGATCGCCGGTGCGGGCGCGTGCGGTGGCGACAGCAAGACAGAGGAGGGAGAAAGGGGTTCTGGCGGGCTGGCCTCGCCTGTAGCACTGGGCCAAGGTCACAGTGGCCTTTCTCTCTTTCCCTTTTCTATTTCTTTCTCTCTTTTTTTGTTTTGTCTCTGTTTTGTAAATTGTTTCGCCTCAAATTGACTTTTGTAGAATATGTGACTTAGCCACATAGTAACAATGCAATATTATGCACTGCCATAAAAAGTTGGGGAAACTTTGAAGTTCATTTGGATTTTTTCAAAAATGATTTGGCATTTAAATATGCAGGAATTGTTCTGTTTTAATTGCTACTGTTCATATTTGCATAAGAGTGATGTTGTATTCCTTAACAAATAAATGTTATGGATTATTTGCTAGCAGATGAACATTTTTGCGGCAACTTTTGAACAACTTTATTTTTCAGTTGAATTTGAATTGAGTTTCAAAGAGAATTTTGAATTGCAAGAGTTAACCACTGTGATTAGGCATTGCAAATGAGGATGACTTGGCATTATTAGCAGATGATCACAGTGCTTATTACACAGGGGTGTTACAAATTCTCCTCCTCTAAAAGAAATTCTCGTCTCGAGAATTCAGGAGGTAGAAGAAAAGAGGTCGGGGTATTCCTTGCGAAGATGATCCTCGCGTTCCCAAGTGGCTTCATCTTCAGTATGATTAGACCACTGCACTTTGAGGAACTTGGTCGTCTTTTGACGGGTTCGACGTTCAGCTTCATCGAGAATGCGGATTGGATGCTCCTTATAAGATAGGTCATCTTGCAAATCGGGCATCTCGTGATCCACTGCATAGTGCGGAGATTCCTTGAAGCATTTACGAAGCTACGACACGTGGAACACATCGTGGATATGAGAGAATTGCGGCGGCAACTCCAATTTATATGCCACATGTCCATGTCTAGCCACGATGCGAAAAGGACCAATATAGCGAGGAGCTAGCTTGCCCTTGATTCCGAAACGGTGAGTGCCTTTCATAGGAGTGACTCGCAAATAAGCTTGATCACCAGGTTGATAAGTCAGACCCCATCGTTTGCGATCATAGTTACTCTTCTGGCGGTCCTGAGCCGCCTTGAGATTTTCCCGGACAATACGAACTTGCTCTTCGGCGTGTTGGATAATATCCGGACCCACGAGCGGTCGTTCCCCAGTTTCTGACCAATTCAGAGGGGTTCGACACTTACATCCATAAAGTACTTCAAAGGGAGCCATTTTCAAGCTGGCTTGATAGCTGTTGTTATAAGAGAATTCGGCATACGGGAGAGATTCGTCCCACTTCTTACCGAATGATATCACACAAGCCCGCAGCATGTCTTCAAGCACTTGATTTACTCGCTCAACTTGGCCTTGGGATTGGGGATGATATGCTGAACTCCAGGTGATATGAGTTCCCATTGCTGCTTGGAAACTTTCCCAGAACTTAGAAGTGAAAAGGCTGCCACGGTCCGAATTAATCTCTTTCGGAATACCGTGGAGTGAAACAATTCGGGAAATATACAACTCTGCTAACTGACTAGCAGTGATAGTCTCCTTGACAGGCAGAAAGTGTGCAACTTTAGAGAGTTGGTCGACGACGACAAGAATAGCATCGTGACCCTTCTGTGACTTGGGAAGGCCAGTAATGAAATCCCTCTGAACCTTATCCCATTTCCATAAAGGAATAGGAAATGGTTGCAGAATTCCAGCAGGCTTCTGATGTTCTGCTTTCACGCGACGGCAAACGTCACATTCAGCAACATATCGAGCAATATCCTGCTTCATTCTAGACCACCAGTATCTTTGACGGAGATCACGATACATCTTGGTGCTACCCGGATGAATAGACAGCGGTGTATCATGTGCCTCCTTCATGACTTTGTCAGTCATAAGCTCGAAGCGAGGTACCACAATGCGGTCTCTGAAATACAAGGTTCCATCTTCAGACAGCGAGAAATCCCTGTACTTTTCGAGGTGAAGATCTTTCTTCATGAGATGAATTTCAGCATTTAGCTTGCGCCCTCTTAACAACCTTCTCAAGGTCTGGTTCAACAACCAAGGTTTTTAGGTATCCTTGAGGAACTATCTCGAGATTTAGCTTTCGAAGCTCTTCATACAGGAGTGGTTGCTCTAGCTGGACTTCAAGTTCACAGCAATAGGATTT
This sequence comes from Thinopyrum elongatum, assembly GCA_011799875.1. Lineage (NCBI taxonomy): Eukaryota > Viridiplantae > Streptophyta > Magnoliopsida > Poales > Poaceae > Thinopyrum > Thinopyrum elongatum. Next base: position 589,075,902 of record CM022298.1, read on the forward strand.
ACGGCTCAACGCATCAACCATTACATTAGCCTTGCCAAGGGTATAAGAAATACCCAAATCATAGTCCGCAATGGTCTCCATCCATCTTTGCTAACGGAGGTTTAGAGATGGCTGAGTGAACAGGTACTTCAGACTTTTATGATCCGTGTAGATCTCGCAATGATTACCGAGGAGGTAATGTCGCCACAACTACAGTGCATAGATGGCAGCAGCTAGTTCTAGATCATGTACCGGATAATTCTCTTCATGCGGGCGCAACTGTCGAGAGCCATAAGCAATCACTTTACGCTCTTGCATTAGGACACAGCCTAATCCTTCACGGGATGCATCACAATAGATCACAAAATCTTTGCGAGAATCTGGAGGAGCAAGCATTGGGGAAGATGTCAGCTTGTCTTTGAGTGTTTGAAAAATTTCCTGACATTTGTCTGTCCACTCAAACTTAACGCCCTTGTGAAGCAGATCAGTCAGAGGCTTAGCAATCTTTGAGAAATTCTCGACAAAGCGACGGCAATAGCTTGCAAGGCCGAGAAAACTTCTGACTTGCTTGACATTCTTCGGAGGATTCCAGTCCAGAATAGCCTGAACTCGTTCTGGGTTAACGGCAATGCCATCTTTCGAAATCACATGGCCGAGATATGTCACTTCAGATGACCAGAACTCGCATTTTGAATACTTGGCATACAGTTGATGTTCACGCAGCTTCTCCAGTACAAGCCGAAGATGTTCGGCATGTTCTTCCTCATTCTTCGAATAAACCAGAATATCATCCAGATACACCACGACGAATTTGTCGAGATAATCCATGAAGATGTAATTCATTAACCGGGAGAAGGTAGCTGGAGCATTTGTTAAGCCGAAGGACATGACAGTGTACTCATAAGAACCATAGCGAGTGACAAATGCTGTCTTCGGAATATCCTCTTCACGAACTCGGATCTGGTGGTATCCCAATCTCAAATCAAGCTTAGAGAATACTGAGGAACCAGCAAGTTGATCATACAGATTGTTGATTCTAGGAAGCGGATACTTGTTTTGAATTGTGCTTGGTTGATAGGTCGGTAATCTTGAACCAGCCGATTCGTACCATCCTTCTTCTTGACAAAGAGGGAAGGTGCTCCCCAAGCAGAAGAACTGGGGCGGATGAAACCCTTCCCAAGTGACTTGTCGATTTCTTCCTTAAGCTCGAGAAGGTGGTGCGGAGGCATCTTATAAGGACGCTTCGCAATAGGGGTAGTGCCAGGCTTCAAGTCGATGACAAACTTGACAGCTCTAGCGGGGGGTATTCCTGGAAGTTCTTCCGGAGAGACATCTTGGAAGTCACGAACGACTGGAATGTTCTCGATGCCTTCAAGAGGTGAGGCATTCAATGCATTCAGGGCATATATCTGGCTCTCGGCATTCTGAACTGTTCGGGCTGAGTATCTGACTATCTGGCCGGAAGGGTGTGTGATGCGGACTGTTTCAGTGGCACAGTCAATCAAAGCTTTATGAGGCTTCAACCAGTCCATACCCAGAATAATGTCTATGTTGGAGGTCTTGAGAGCAATGAGAGCAACGGGGAACATCAATCCTCCAATCACAATGTGGTTACCGTGGCTTACCATGGCAGTTTGCAATTAGCCCCGGGTGACTGGATTACTAATGGGGTGGACGTCTCCTCGAAAGGTATATCATGGCTTCGCGCAAAACTTTCGGACATGAAGGAGTGCGCCGCTCCAGAATCAAAGAGTACAAAAGTTGGGATTGAATTCACTAGAAGGGTGCCCATCACAATGTTGGTGTCCTGTCGAGCTTCTTCAATCTTGACATGGTTGACATGAACAAGCTGACTAGCAGGTGTTCTGGCCTTACGATTTCTGCTAGGATGGTTTCGACGGCCCTTCCTACGGTCAACAGGATGACGTGATGAATTCTGCGACTGACCCTAAGGACAGTTGAAAGCACGATGCCCTGGCTGTCCACACTTGCGGCATAAACCATCATTACGGGAAGGAGCTACAACATTGGACTGTCCACCCTGAGTCATTAGCTGTCTCGGGGGTGGAGGCAGACGAGGTGCAATATACGACGGCCTTGGTGTTGGAGCAGGTCGGTGAAAAACATTGTGCGGGATCCAGACTTGACGTTTCTGAACATGCTGACCCGAAGATGAGCCAACATCATGGGTGCGTTTGAGCGACTCCTGGTATTTAGCCAGACCAATTTCAACTCGGTAGGCTTGACTGACAAGCGTTGCAAAGTCCTCACAATCAAGGACAAGAAGTGCGAGCTGTATATCGGAACGCAGTCCTTCACGGAATTTCTTCTGCTTGCGAGCGTCAGTGTTGACATCATCTTTAGCATAGCGGGATAATTCGAGAAATTTCCTCTGATATTCATCCACAGTCATTGTGCCCTGTGTGAGTTTACGAAACTCCTGCTTCTTCTGATCGATCAGACCCTGAGGAATGTACCGTGCATGAAAGGCTAACTGAAATTCCTGCCAAGTGGATACAGTTTCATCAGGCAACATACTCTTATGGCTTTCCCACCATTGAGCAGCGGGACCCTTCAAGTGAAATGTCGCAAAGGCGACGTAACTGTCAGGGGCCACATTAGCTGACTCCATCTGAAACATGATGTCACGAAGCCAATCATCAGCATCCATAGGATTTGTGGAGCTGCGGAAAACAGACGGGTTGAGGCGCACGAATTCTGGTAGAGTTATTGGAGTAGACTGTTACTGAGCATTCTGAGTTGGGAATTGAGCCAATACTCCGGTCATAAACTGACGGTTGAGTTCAAACTGCTGCCTCATTTCAGCAATATAAGATGGAGGTGGAGGATCGTCAGCCATCCTGCCAAATCAAGAGGGGCAGTTTAGCAAGCAAAATTGCAGGTGTATGGAATCATTCATGAAGTAAGACGCACAACAGAAGGAAGTGCAATAGATACTTCACCATAGCCACACCAGACATTCAAATCCACACTTAGTCTCGGTTACCAACCGGCATTACGACAGCTGAAACGGGAAGGCCAGACAACTAGGCGGCGCGCAAGCACGCAGTAAGGAAGTACACAATGAGACATAGCAAAGGTTACATCAACGTCGGAGAAAACTGTTGAAGCGAGGAATCTGCAAGTGACAACACAGGGTGCCCTCGATAAAAGGATCCTGTAAGCAGAACCTGGCCCATAATCTTGAAGCAAGGGGAATAAATTCAGATCTCCGGGTGGATGTGATTACGAGAACCTAATGATAGAGTTAGTAAAATTTTAACCCGAAAGGAAGAGAGGTCAGAGTCCCAGAGTAAAGGTCGAGGAGTAAAAGATCCTAATACCACCCATTCGGCGACGTGGGCCCGTAAGCCACACAGCCAAAGTTAGTAAAACAGTTTTCAAGTTCTAGACTCAACTTCGGCCAAAGAGTTGGAGAGGGGGGATTCCTAGAGGCAGTCGGCTCTGATACCAACCTGTGACGCCCCCGGCTTAATCATGCACTAACCATACACGCAAATGCACACGATCAAGCCTAAGGACTCACTTGAAGATATCACAACACAACTCTAAAACATAAATAAAGTCATACAAGCTTTATATTACAAGCCAGGGCCTCGAGGGCTCGAATACATAGCTCGATCGCATACAAGCATCAGCGGAAGCATCAGATATCTGAGTACAGATATAAAAGAGAAGCAGAAAGGCCTTTAGAAAGGCGGGGCAAAATAAAAGCTACGATCGAAAGGCACAGGCCTCCTGCCTGGGACCCTCCTATCCTACTCCTGGACGTCGGCCAACTTGTAGAAGAATCCACCCTCGGGAGTAGTAGTAGTGATCGTCGGCGGGGCGGTTGTCTCAGGGACTCCGTCATCTGGTCACGACCAACTGATATGGGGAGAAAAAGAAAGCCAAGCAACCGTGAGTACTCCGAAGTACTCAGCAAGGAAGGATCTACACTACATATGCAACATTATCAAAGGGAGGCTGTATATGTGGACTGGGCTGTAGAAATGCCAGATTAGAGAGAAGGCCTAGTCCTATCGAAGACTAGCATCTTCAGCAACTTCAAGCATCTTCAACAATCTTGCAGCATTAGAAGAGTACAGTATAGCATAATGTAAAGTAGTAGTAGTATCAAGTAACAGTCTCGCCCAGAGATCCTTCCTCGATTCCCTGCGATAAAGCGATCCCGGAGCCACATATCCAGGCATCATCTCAAGTTCTAGTTGTATCGATCGGGATACAACTCCGAGTGTCCTTTACCGTAGGACCAGCTATCGATAGATGTGTTCTTCCCTGCAGGGATGCACCAACTTACCCACCACGCTCGCTTAACTCCGGCCGGACACACTTTCCTGGGTCATGCCCGGCCTCGGCCAAACGATACACCGCAACCCTACCTACAGCTCAGCAGAGAGGTCGTCGTCGGTCTACCTCCTAAGCGCAAGGGGGTCTTGGGCCATCCCCCTCGCCCTCCGGGTCGTTGCGCACACGCGGATCCAGGTACCACCCCTCAGGATGGCGCCGGCCCAGCCGTGCCGCGATGCTGAACTGGACGTCTGATAGAGCCTTCGGCTGATGCTACGATGCAGAGTGCCCATAACTCTTCCCACGTGATGGTTAGTGCTATCCGACCATAGGCCGGCTCGGATCAAATATCCAAATCGTTAGTGGACTAGGGGCTTGCGGTAACGAGCAGAGACTCACGATCGATGTGACCCCGTCACCCCATCTCGAAGACTTGCTGCAAGGGCTAAGAATGCCCGGCCACGCCTCATAAAATAACTCATGGGTAACTATCCATCATTCGCGGGCACCCCTCAGGGTCGACCCGCCTTTCCAAGTAACAGTATCATCAGTTATGTAAGGCATCCGTGTGGCTACCATATCAAGGGGGAATCCGAGGCATCACCCTCGTTGGACCCCCACCTGATGTAACATCAAGGTGAACGTAGGAGGCATCACCCTCGAGGTCCACACTTGAGGTGTTGCACGACTTCGTCGTTATCGAGGGTGGTGTAGGAGGAATCACCCTTGCTGACCACGACCGACTAACTAACCTACAAGGTTATCATCAGAAGTGCTGACGAGGTATCACCCTCGGCACTCGATAGTAACCCAGTAGTGTCAAGCAACTAAGGGGAAGTGAGGTGCGGTGCCGGGGCCTGGTCTTCGATCCCGTTGATCGGGTCTTCTGAAAATCCAGCGAGGCAGTCGGGATAAGGGGGTCACTCATGGGTCTCTAACCAGCTTATACTAAACAGTTTAGGATGAACAGGAAGGTATCAACAGCAGGTTACAATTAACAGGCTATGCAGCAGAATAGGAGCAATCATTTACAATAGCAAAATCTAATGCAAGCATGAGAAAATAGAATGGGCGATATCGGGATGATCAAAGGGGGGGCTTGCCTGGTTGCTCGGCGGCAAAGGCAGAATCGTCGGTAATGTAGCCAACCACCGGAGTTGCGTCGATCTCGGAGGCTACGTCGGTACCGGGCTCTATCGAGAGAGAAGAGGGGGAGAAAACAGATAAATATAAGGTAGACAAAGCAACACAGAGCTTGCTAGGCTAACGTGCAGTGCAGAGTTGCCTAAAAGCATGTCTAAGTCATATTAGTTATTTTAGGATTTAAGTTGGATTCAGTAACCGGTTTATATGCACTATTCACCTACCGGAATCGGACGAAAAGTTACGGGTTCACCTACGTAGAGGGTCCCTTCACGGAAATAGACGGCACGGTTAGCTTCGTCTCGTCGTTCTGATCAACTTTCAAGTACAAAGTTTTTCGATCCGAGCTACGGTTTATTTTCTATTGAATTTCAAAGTTTAATCAATATTCTGAAATTGTTTTAATTAATAAATTCGTCAGAAATGAATTATGATGTCAGCCTGGCGTCAGCACTGCGTCAGCCAGTCAACTGAGTTGTTGAGTGGTTAAACTGACAGGTGGGGCCCACCTGTCATCCTCTGTGGGTATAACAGTGATTTAATTTAAATTGACAGAGTTAATTAACTAGGTGGGGCCCATATGTCAGTGTCTTAGCTAATTAGTGGTTTAACTTAATTAAGAGCAATTAGCCGCTAACTAAAATGCTAACACGGGGGACCCACACGTCAGTGGCAGTGAGCGCCACGTCAGCTTGTTGACCTGGTCAACTGGTCAACTGGGCCTGCGGGACCCAGCTGCCAGTGACTCGGGGTGGCCCACCGGTCAGGCCAAGTCAGCGGTCGGTGCCGAAGGAGCTCTGGCTGGCCTCAAACGCGGCGGCACGCGGCGGCCGGTGTCGGGAATCGCCCCCAGAGCATCTCCCGTCGCGTACGATAGGGCGTTAGAAAGAGGAGAGCGAGCCGCGTCCACTCCTGGGGTTTTCACGAGCGGGGGCGGTCGGAGTCGAGCAGTGCTTTGTCAACGGCGGCGCCGGCGTTCGGACGTCTACGGATTCACGGCTACGGGACTTGGGAAGGCTCGTGCGTGCGCGCAAACGACTCCTGGGAGCACCAGGAGTTCGCTGCGGGGCTCGGGCATGCGTGACAGAGGCCCTAGCTACGACGGCAACTGACGGCGGCGGCGAAAGCTTCGGGCGGCCATGGCGGACATGGCTACGAGCGCAGAAAAGAGAGGCGGACGGTGAGGGAAGGAGCGCAGCTCACCTTGCAGGCTCACGGTGGCCCTGTGGGTGCTTTGTAGCGCAGGAGCGAGGAGTAACGACGACGGTTATCTCGTCGTCCCGAGGAAGAGGAAGAAGACGTAGGCGAGGGTGGAGCAGCTCCCGGCTCCGATTCGAAGACGTAGGCGACGCAGCGGAGCTCGGCGAACCTCCTGGACACAGCTTCGTCAGTTGGGGCCGCTGGTGGCCACGGTGGTGAGGCGACTTCGGCGACGGCGGCGCTCTGACTGGGAAGGGGAAGATGGGCGAGCGAGGAAGAGAGGGGGAGGAGGAACTGGGGATTAGGGTTCACCGAGGGGGGCTCGGGGCTCTTATCTACGCGCGAGCGACGACGGATGGGCGGCGCGTGGAGATCGCCGGTGCGGGCGCGTCCGGTGGCGACAGCGAGACAGAGGAGGGAGAAAGGGGTTCTGGCGGGCTGGCCTCGCCTGTAGCACTGGGCCGAGGTCACAGTGGCCTTTCTCTCTTTCCCTTTTCTATTTCTTTCTCTTTTTTTGTCTCTGTTTTGTAAATTGTTTGGCCTCAAATTGACTTTTGTAGAATATGTGACTTAGCCACATAATAACAATGCAATATTATGCACTGCCATAAAAAGTTTGGGAAACTTTGAAGTTCATTTGGATTTTTTCAAAAATGATTTGGCATTTAAATATGCAGGAATTGTTCTGTTTTAATTGCTACTGTTCATATTTGCATAAGAGTGATGTTGTATTCCTTAACAAATAAATGTTATGGATTATTTGCTAGCAGATGAACATTTTTGCGGCAACTTTTGAACAACTTTATTTTTCAGTTGAATTTGAATTGAGTTTCAAAGAGAATTTTGAATTGCAAGAGTTAACCACTATGATTAGGCATTGCAAATGAAGATGACTTGGCATTATTAGCATATGATCACAGTGCTTATTACAAAGGGGTGTTACACCCATGTTCGGCACCACCTTCTTCAACCAAGTTCCCAGAGCTGTTTAAGCTAGAATCCCGACATGTGCTAACCTGGTAGTATTCGGAGTCCGAACTAAAGATATTAATTAGCCCTGAAGGCCTAACCGCCAATAGTACCTTTGCCTGACAACTTTTCGACGAAGGGTCACACCCGGTCATATACATCGAACCGTTGTAAAAGCTTGATTCGTAGTTCAAGGCAGCGCCTCCATTGGCACGTCCCATCGGGGTGGAGATCGTGCCCATTTTTAAGGGATATGATCAATGATTTCAATTCCCCCTTTCGCGCATAACGCCGCAATAATATCGGGAAGTGGCAATGCCCGTGGCGCAATTAAAGGAGTGTTGGCATTCACGGTAGTTTATAAGAGAGGAGCGGCCACTGCTTATTTGGGTACGCCTTCTCCTTCCTCTTGCCATCGCTCTCCCCATCAGCATAGCTCCAGCACCCCCAAATCTTCTCTCCTCAAGCGCTTCTCTCCAGTCGTCCCCTGGATCCAGCCATGGCCGGATCCGGCACAAGAGGCAAGTGGTAGGTTTCCACCGTTTCCAACGATGACATCGATGGCTTGAAGCACGCCGGCTGATACATCTCCAACGTATCTACAATTTATGAAGTATTCATGCCATGTTTACAACAATTTTATATGGTTTTGGTATGATTTTATTAGAACTAACCCGGACTGACGCTGTTTTCAGCAGAACTACCGTGGTGTCTTTTTTTGTGCAGAAATAAAAGTTCTCGGAATGAGCTAAAATTTTAAGGAGAATATTTTTGGAAAATATAAAAGACTGGAACGAAAAGATATCGGAGAGGAGTCCCGAGGCAACCACAAGGGTGGAGGGCGCCCCCCCCTAAGGCGCGCCCCCTGCCTTGTCATCGCCTCGTGGACCCCCTTGACTTGTCCTCGACGCCAAAAACTCCTACAAATCCATAAACCCCCAGAAAGAAACCTAGATCGGGAGTTCCGCCGCTGCAAGCCTCTGTAGCCACGAAAAACCAATCGGGAGACTGTTCCGACACCCTGCCGGAGGAGGAAACCATCACCGGTGGCCATCTTCATCATCCCGACGGTCTCCATGACAAGGAGGGAGTAGTTCACCCTCGGGGCTGAGGGTATGTACCAGTAGCTATGTGTTTGATCTCTCTCTCGTGTTCTTGATTTGGCATGATCTTGATGTACCGCGAGCTTTGTTATTATAGTTGGATCATATGGTGTTTCTTATCTCTCTATCTCTTGTTGTGATGAATTGAGTCTTGCTCTTTGAGGTTCTGTTATGCTGGATTGAGTATTGGATTTGAGAACACTTGATGTATGTCTTGCGATGGGATATCTGTGGTGACAATGGGATGTTCTATTGATTCACTTGATGTATGTTTCAGCACTCAACTCGTGGATTCCTGAGGTGACATTGGGGTAATCTATGCATAGGGGTTGATGCATGTTTTCGTCCTATGTTCTCCGATAGAAACTTTGGAGTGACTCTTTGTTGCACGTTGAGGGATTGTTATGTGATCCAAATATGTTATCATTGTTGAGAGAATTTGCACTAGTGAAAAAATGAACCCTAGGCCTTGTTTTCAAGCATTGCAATACCGTTTTTGCTCACTTTTGTTACTAGTTACCTTGCTGTTTTTATAATCTCAGATTACAAAAACCTATATCTACTATCCATATTACAATTGTATCACCATCTCTTCGCCGAACTAGCACCTATACAATTTACCATTGTATTGGGTGTGTTGGGGACACAAGAGACTCTTTGTTATTTGGTTGCAGGGTTGTTTGATAGAGACCATCTTCATCCTATGCCTCCCACGGATTGATAAACCTTAGGTCATCCACTTGAGGGAAATTTGCTACTGTCCTACAAAACTCTGCGCTTGGAGGCCCAAGACGAGTCTACAAGAAGAAGGTTGCGTAGTAGACATCAAGCTCTTTTCTGGCGCCGTTGCCGGGGAGGTTAGTGCTTGAAGGTATATCTTTAGATCTTGCAATTGAATCTTTTAGTTTCTTGTTTTATCATTAGTTTAGTTTATAAAAGAAAAGTACAAAAAAATGGAATTGAGGTTGCCTCATATGCTTCATCTTTTTAATGTCTGTCGTGAAAATGATGGAAAGGAAAATTGTGCTCAAGTGTTAGAAGAAGAAGTTCATAAAATGTTTGGCATAAAATCTTTGAATGATGAGCATGATTGCAATGTTGTTAGTATGAATTCTCTGAATATCCATAGTACTAATGATGACTGCACTAGTCATGATAAAAAATGTTTCTTATAAGCATGTCAATTTTTGTGGAGTGCATAGAGTTTGCAATTACATACCCAAAAAGGGAAGATAGATTTCGCAAGAGGCATTAGTATTTAGAAACTAAATGGTTGCAAGAGAGGCTAGATGTTTGTGCTGAAAGATTTAATTTTTCTTACCGTCCTTGTGAACTTTACGATGAACGTGGTCATTTAAATCTCCAATGCAAATTGTTTCATGATCGAATCGTGTCCAAAAATTGTGATGACTTGATTTCCCTTGCGCACCATAATGAACTTAGTTTGCTTCTGGGATATGAAGAAATGAAACATATAACTAGGGATATTCCAGAATATAACCTTAAGAGATTTCTTGATTTTGATCTAGAGGAAATTTATATGTATTGTGCGGTAAATTGCATTGAGAATCCTTATATTGCCAATTACTTAAAGACAAGAAAACAAATAGAAGATGAAGAGAACACTAATGAAGGGGAAGAGGTTTCCCAATATCCTCCTATTTTTTCTTATGATGAATCAGGTAACGAGGAGGAGCTTTTTGTTCAACCGATATCATCAATAAGGAGCTCCAAAAGGGTGATTAAACCCACACATGACGTGAGGAAGAAGAAGAAAAGACAGAGAAGCAAAGGTAAAAAGGTATCCCTCCCCAATGATGTTGCTCCTTTTATTGTTATGCCTCATGAGAGTGAATCGAAAATAAATGTGGAAGATGATATACTTGATGATAATAATTGCTATACTATTGGTTCTATTCATACTATTAATGATGAGAGTGATTATGCTTATGATATGCAAAGGCCCAAGCTTGGGGATGCTATGTTTAATGAAGATGATATTTTTAGTCCCCCAAGTTTTGATGCGCAAATTTATTATGATGATAGCATGCCTCCTATTTATGATGATTGCAATATTTATGAAAGTGTGTTTGGAAGAGTGTCAACTTTAGATAGTAATTATCCCACTATTTTGGAGGGTGTTTAATCTTATTATAATGATAAAAGTGGATTTGGAGAGGTCATGACTTTATTTAGTAATGATTCCACTATTTCGGAAGAGGTTTCAATTGACTATGATGAGAACAAAGTTGCTACTTATGATGATTATTGTGATGATAATTATGTTATAAAAATTAGTGATAATTATTGTCATAATTTTTAATATCCTTTTACTGAACATTACTCTTTTAATGTGGAAACAATTTATAGTATTCACATTTCATATGATGCTCCCGCTACTATTCATGAGAAGAAATTTGCTTATGTGGAGAGTAATAAAATTTCTATGCTTGTGGATCATGAAAAGAATGCTTTATGTGAAAGTTATATTGTTGAATTCATTCATGATGCTACTGAAAATTATTATGAGGGAGGAACATATGCTTGTAGGTATTGCAATAATATCAAGTTTCCTCTCTATGTGTTGAAAATCTTGAAGTTTTGCTTGTTTTGCCTTCCTATGCTAGTTGATTCTTGTTCCCATAAATTGTTTGCTGACAAAATCCCTATGCATAGGAAGTGGGTTAGACTTAAATGTGCTAGTTATATGCTTCATGATGCTCCCGTTATGTTTCAATTCTTATCTTTTATGTGAGCATCACTGAAATCATCATCCATAGCTTAAAAGGCATTAAAGAAAAGCGCTTGTTGGGAGACAACCCAATATTTATACCTACTGTTTTTGTGTGTCCACATGATTAATCTACTGTATTAATCATGTTTTATAGCTTTTGTTTCAATGAAGTGCCAAATAAAGCCTTTGGGATAGTGTGGTTGATAGTTGATTTGATTCTGTGCAAAAATAGAAACTTTTGCGTCCAGTACAGAAATTCTCATCTTTTTCTGGAACGTGGAAAAACTCTGAATTTTCTACATAGGATTTATATACAAATTTTCTACGTTTTACCCATTTTTCAGAATTTTTGGAGTAACATAAGTATGAGCTTAATTCAGATCTTTACAGACTGTTCTGTTTTTGACAGATTCTGTTTTTGATGCATAGTTTGCTTGTTTCCTAGTTTCTATGGCTTATATTACTCAATATAAATTGTATAAATGATAGGGTACAGTAGGTATCATGTGATAAAAAATTTTGAATCTTGTCTTGACAGTACCAAAGTGAATGATTTGTTTTATCATACTAACCCATCTCACGAAGTTTCGTTAAGTTTTGTGTGATTGAAGTTTTCAAGTTTTGGGTGAGATATCGATATGAGGATAATAAGGAGTGACAATACCCTAAGCTTGGGGATGCCCAAGGCACCCCAAGTTAATATTCAAGGAAGATCCAAGCAACTAAGCTTGGGGATGCCCCGGAAGGCATCCCCTCTTTCGTCTCCAACATTATCGGTAACCTTACTTGGAGCTATATTTTTATTCGTCACATGATATGAGTTTTGCTTGGAGCATCATTTTATTTTATTAGTATTTGCTTTTTGTTATTTAGAGTAATTTTTTGCATCTTTTATTTCAATAAAAGTGTCAAGTATAGCCTTTACCATGCTTATTTTGCAAGTCTATATGTTGCTGTTTTGAAAACAGAAAGTTTTCTATCATTGTATGAATTCTTATGGAAATTAAGAACATGATTAAATCTTGAAATTTTTAAACAATGAGTAACAAAAAAAATTCTACAGTGTTGTAATTTTTCATAATTTTTGGAGTTAGGGAAGTATGAGTACAATTGCACTCTTTACAGACTGTCCTGTTTAGACAGATTGCTGTTATGTTTGCATTGTTTGCATATGTTTGCTTGTTTAATTATTCTATTTAAGAATAAGAGTCTTAAATATGCAGAGCTATTTAGTATGCAATGTTAAATAATAATTTTAGTGATTTGCTACAGTAGATAATGATAAGGTTTTGCATTTGATTTATACTAACTTTTCTCACGAGTTCTTGTTGAGTTTTGTGTGGATGAAGTTTTTAAGATTTAGGGAAACCGTGATATAAAAGGAATTAAGGAGACACAAAAGCTCAAGCTTGGGGATGACCAAGGCATCCCAATATAATATTTAAAGAAGTCTCAAGCATCTAAGCTTGGGGATGCCCCGGTAGGCATCCCACCTTTCTTCATCAAGAATTATCGGTTAGTATCGGTTGAGCCTAAGTTTTTGCTTCTTCACATGATGTGTGCTATTTTTATAATGTCATTTTATTTTATTTTGCTTGCTGTTTGAATAAAATACTTAAGACCTAAATTATTATTGAGAGAGAGTCTTCACATAGCTACTTAATTATTTGACTACTCATTGATCTTCACTTATATCTTTTTGGAGTAGTTTGTCATTTACTCGTGTGCTTTACTTATATCCTATGAGTAAATGGTTGAATGAATTGAATATTATAAATTTGAATTTATATATGTTTCATATGCTTATACCATGGGGAGTAATAACTTCACATATAAGAAGTAGAGGTGGTAAATTTATTGAAAGTTAGCAAACATAGTATTGGTCACTTGAACAATTCATGAAAGAATATTGAAGGAAGAGAGGTTTCACATATAAATATACTATCTTGGACATCTTCTATGATTGTGAGCCCCATTAATTATTTTCAAACTTGATCAAATTAGTTGAAGTTGGACAAGGAAGACAACATAATGAGTTATGTTTGGGTATATTTGTATAGAAGTTATATTGTTATGCATCCTCCAACATGTGGTGCTTTCTATTTAGAATCTTTTGCGACCAAAAATTTATGTACTAAGCGGGAATACTGCTTGTGCATCCAAAATCCTTGAACCAAGTTTCTTCCATGAGTGTCCACCATATCTACCTATATGCGGTATTACCTGCCGTTCCAAGTAAATTTGCATGTGCCAAACTCTAAACCTTCAAATAATAATCTATTTTGTATGCCCGAATCGCTCATGTAGCGACTAGGAGTTGTCAGTATCTTCCATGCTAGGTGGGTTATTCTCATGATGTGTGTTTATTCACTTATCATTCACGAGAGAGTGGCTGATAATTGGGATGCCCAGTCCTATGATCAAAAGATCAAAAACAAAATTTCAAATAATTAAACAAAACTCCCCCAGGACTGTTGTTGGTATGGACGGTACCCGTTGTTTCGGATCAAGCCGTGGAGTGTGATTGTTGGTGGAGGGGGAGTAAAAACTTTACCATTCTGTTTGGGAACTACCTATAATGTGTCTAGCATGGAAGATAGTGAGAACTCTCGGTCGTTACGTTGACAATGAAAGCATACTTCTCAAAATTATATTCATCTCTGTTTTAAAAGCTTTGAGCTCTGGCACCTTTGCCAAGGGCCTATCTTTTACTTTTATGCAAGAGTCAGTAGTATTCCTTCTCATTCCAACCTACTCTTTAGTTGGCAAGCATCATGTGATGGGGAAAGATCTAAGCATATATGGCCATTCAAATATATTTGATCATGGATTATTATTGTTGACAATTATCTATATGATAAATAAGTTGGGAGGCGAAACATTAAGCCCCTATCTGTCTCTGTGTTCAATGGATGCTATTTGTTCTAAAAATATGCTTTGAGTGGTAGCAATCATGGAAGATTATATGATAGTTGAGTATGTGGGATTTGCTAAATTAAAGCTCTTACATAGACCCTTCCTGAAAATAAGATGAATTGCAATTGTTTGATGACTGAGAACCTAGTTTGTTAGTTTTCAAGAAAGTTTATGATCTATGCTTTAACATGTGAATAGCTTGCTACTTGATCATGAGAAGTTTTATGAGATAAGCTACTGTTTATGATTTATAATGATGCTAGAAAAAGTGATTGAAATTATCATTGATCAAACTTGTGCACTTGCTAGCATTCACACTTCATAAATTATTTCTTTTATCATTTACCTACTCGAGGATGAGCAGGAATTAAGCTTGGGGAAGCTGATACGTCTCCAATGTATTTATAATTTATGAAGTATTCATGCCATGTTTACAACAATTTTATATGGTTTTGGTATGATTTTATTAGAACTAACCCGGACTGACGTTGTTTTCAGCAGAACTACCGTGGTGTCATTTTTTGTGCAGAAATAAAAGTTCTCGGAATGAGCTGAAAATTTACGGAGAATATTTTGGGAAAATATAAAAAATACTGGAACGAAAAGATATCGGAGAGGAGTCTCGAGGCAACCACAAGGGTGGAGAGCGCCCCCCCTGCCTTGTCGTCGCCTCGTGGACCCCCTTGACTTGTCCCCGACGCCAAAAACTCCTATAAATCTAGAACCCCCAGAAAGAAGCCTAGATCGGGAGTTCCGCCGCTGCAAGCCTTTGTAGCCATGAAAAACCAATCGGGAGCCTGTTCCGTCACCCTGCCGGAGGGGTAAACCATCACCGGTGGCTATCTTCATCATCCCGGCGGTCTCCATGACGAGGAGGGAGTAGTTCACCCTCAGGGCTGAGGGTATGTACCAGTAGCTATGTGTTTGATCTCTCTCTCTCGTGTTCTTGATTTGGCACGATCTTGATGTACCACGAGCTTTGTTATTATAGTTGGATCATATGGTGTTTCTTACCTCTCTATCTCTTGTTGTGATGAATTGAGTCTTGCTCTTTGAGGTTCCGTTATGTTGGATTGAGTATTGGATTTGAGAACACTTGATGTATGTCTTGCGATGGGATATCTGTGGTGACAATGGGATGTTCTATTGATTCACTTGATGTATGTTTTGGCACTCAACTCGCGGATTTCCGAGGTGACATTGGGGTAATCTATGCATAGGGGTTGATGCACGTTTTCGTCCTACGTTCTCCGATAGAAACTTTGGAGTGACTCTTTGTTGCACGTTGAGGGATTGTTATGTGATCCAAATATGTTATCATTGTTGAGAGAATTTGCACTAGTGAAAGTATGAACCCTAGGCCTTGTTTTCAAGCATTGCAATACCATTTTTGCTCACTTTTGTTATTAGTTACCTTGCTCTTTTTATAATTTCAGATTACAAAAACCTATATCTACTATCCATATTACACTTGTATCACCATCTCTTCGCCGAACTAGTGCACCTATACAATTTACCATTGTATTGGGTGTGTTGGGGACACAAGAGACTCTTTGTTATTTGGTTGCAGAGTTGTTTGATAGAGACCATCTTCATCCTACGCCTCCCACGGATTGATAAACCTTAGGTCATCCACTTGAGGGAAATTTGCTACTGTCCTACAAAACTCTGCGCTTGGAGGCCCAACACGAGTCTAAAGAAGATGGTTGCGTAGTAGACATCACCGGCTACCTCCCGGCCAGAATCACTCACCGGGCCCCCGAGGAGGGCCAAGCCATCCCCATGCCTTGACCAGGCGAGAGGGTGGTGTTCATCCCCCACTTCATCCGGGGATTGGGCTTCCCGCTCCACCCCTTCGTTAGGGGGCTGATGTTCTTCTACGGGTTGGATTTCCATGATCTGGCCCTGAATTCCTTCCTCCATATCTCGGCTTTTATCGTCATCTACGAGGCCTTCTTGCGGGTCCGGCCACACATCAGCTTATGGCTAAAGGTCTTCAATGTCAAGCCAAAGATATTCGACGGCCACCAGGCAGACTGCGGCGGGGCGATGATCAGCAAGCTTGCCCGGGTCGAGTGGCCGGAGGGCACGTTCATCGATACTATCAAAATTTGGCAGAAGGAGTGGTTCTATATCACAGAACCACGGGATGCAGCCTAGACGATGACTCTCGAATTCAGATCCGGACCCCCAGCAAGGCTAACCTCATGGACCAAGAAAAGTCTAGATTGGGGGTCCGCTGCGGATGTGGAGGCACTGCAGAAGCGTGTTTCCAACATAATAAAGGCGGGCACCCAGCTGACCAACATGGTCCAGGTGATGTTGTGCCGCCGCCTTCGCTCCTGCCAACAAAGCGACACCCCAATGTGGTCTTACAAGCTCACGGATCCGGCCACCATATAGTACTTCTATGGCACCACCCACAACAAGTTGTGGAAGGTGTTGTTTAAGCCTCAGAAAGAGTGGTCGGCCAAGAAGGAGGACATCGGTCTCGACGCTGCACCCCCCAAAGGAGGTAACAGAGCTCTATCCGTTCTACGCTCGGATATTATTCTTACAGGAGATTTAATCCCCGTTTTCTTAATTCCATGAGGCTGGCTCGAGAAAGCCAAGAAAATTGACAGTCCGGCCCCATTGCCCGAAGACCCCCGGTTGGCTTAGCTGGAGGAGATGCTGACCGTGGCACCATACAAGGCGCCAGAGAAGAGGGAGAAGAAGAAGGAGGAGGTGCCGGAGGCCAGGGGAGGTCTCCGGCCAAGAAGGCATCTGGGCAGCAAATCCGGAGACACCCAGACCCCCTCCGCCCAAGAGGGGGAGCAGGACGAGGACGAGGAGGAGAGCGGCTCCTCTCGTTCAAAGAAGAGGGCGGCGTCAAGTGACGCTGAGGAGGAGCAGCACCCTTATGCCCCAAAGAAGCAATGCAGGCCCAAGCTGATCCTGCCTGATGACAGCTCAGACTCCTACAAGGGGTCCGGGGCGTTCGAAGAGGTTCCGGAGAGGAACCCCAGGGTCAACCCCCCTGCTGAAAGGTGTGAATTCGGATGCTCTTCAAGTGTTTGTTTTAATGTTCGATTGTTGATGTGTGCCCTTTATGTTGCAGTCCACCGCGCGCCCACCCCGGTGACCAAACCTCCGAGGGGGCTTCTCCCCCAGCCGAATTGGCAGAGAGCGGGTCCGCATCATGCTCCACGACTCCTTCGGTCAGCGGGGAGACCGGGGAGGTGCTGTCTAGAAGGACCCCTCCCGACCCGGACACGGGAGGTGGTGGTGATGAGATTATGGCCGAGGCTAACACCTTGGTCATCGAAGACCAGGGGGAGGGATCTCTACTGGTGAACAAAGAGGGGGAGCTCGGTCAGCCTGAGCCCTCCCAACAGACAATTCCGGAGCCCTCTGAGGCGTCAGTTCCACCCTCCACCGAGGGGGAAGCGGGCCTCGCCGCCAGCACCGAACACCAACGATTGGGGTGCGGCAGGGTGGCCAGACATGATGGAGGATGTGGTGAACAACTCCTCCATCGTTGCAGAACACCGCGCCCTGATCGGCATAGTTTTACAGAGTATTTGGTCCATTAACAGCGGACTGAAGGAAGCCTTCAGCGGCCTCCTCACGGGCTTGGATTTTTGAACAAAGTTATACATCCCTTGTATATAGCAGCCCCCGAGACTTTGTCTAGTTTGAAAAACCTGGCAGAGGATCGAAAAAACAAGAAATCGGGAGTCTGAACTATGTGAGTTTTTGTGTTGTTATTACAGGCCTCATCTTTTGCGGCGGCTGCTAATGCCGCGGCGCTGGATGAGATGAATCGGAAGCTTAAGAGCTCCGATGAGGAGCCCGACCTCGTCAACAAGCGGTTTGACGAGGCACAAGGTTAGCCCGGTCGAGATCTTACCTCTCTTTTATGTATCAAGGTCTTTGGGATTAGCCCTAAGCAAAAGTTGCTTAATTATGTTTGCAGCCGCCGCCGCGGAGGTCGAGGGCCTTATGGCCAAACTGAAGAAGGCCAAAGAGGCGGCGGCCGATCGAGCGACCGCCGAACTCAAGACGGTGAAAACCGTGGGCGAGAAGCACGAGGCCAGAGTGGCCGAAGTGCAACAAGAGCTCAAGGATACCGTCACTAAATGTGAGGACCTTGAGCAGAAAAATAAAGATAAAACCACCGAGCTGTCCAAAATAGGGCAAGAGACCCGGGAGGCCAGGACAAAGGCGCCGGGCGCCTGGGAGGAGGTCCGCCAAGTGAAGCAAATTGCAGATGGTAAGCCGTACTTACTGCAAAGTGTCTTTGGTGGTCAGAAGTTCGCATTGCTCACGCGAGTCTGGCGCTCTTCAGGCGCATTTGTGGAGCTCCCGAGGAGTGCGGCGGATGCGGCAAGGCACTATGCAGCTTGGGAGGGTGATACGGAACACAAGCTATTCTGGGCGTAGTTCCAAGCGCCCGAACATCCTCCCCTCCTTAGCAACCAGATGAAGCAGCTGATGGAGCTGCATCGGATGGCTGAGCCAACCATGAAGGACCTCTGTGTCTGGCTATGGCCCGCAGAGCCAATCCTGAGCAGTTACTTCGGCGTGGTGCAGAAGCTGCACGACGCGCCCTCCCGGGTTGACACTGTGAGGCGATCCACGTGCATCGAAGGAGCGTGGATGGCCTTCGCGAAGACCATGGTGCACTGGCTGTAAATCAAGCTAGTTGAGATGGCCACCGGACCTCCTCCTGCTGGAAAGGAGCATAGGCGCCCGGAGCAGTATTTCTCCGTTGTAATGGATGGTGCTTGGGTGATAGAGGACCAATGTCCTAAAGATGTAATCCTTGAGTAAACTATCATGTAATGAAAATTAGACCTTTTGCTTAATGTGGCCCTTTGTATGGTTTATCATACTTGAATCTATTTTGGTTTTATTTTGACTCCTGTGCGGCCGTTTTGAATCTGAAAGTTGCCAGTCGTCGGCTTCAGCCCCCACGTAAATATGACGAGGGGTGTTTCATCCTCCGCACTCTGACCCTTAGCCGACGTCTCGGTGCTCGAAGGTGGTAGTGGAGGAGGGAAACAAGGCAATCGGACTATGCGGCTTTATCACCTTCACTTAGCCATAGGAGCTTGAATGCGGGGGCTAGTGACTAGCCCCCAGTGTGATATTCGAGAGATCCGAGGTATATACCTGTATCACTTGGCTTGGCCAAAGACACAAACCCATCGTATTACGCGGTGTAATCGCCAACAATTTTTAGTTTAACACTTGTCATCGGATCGCTGACCAATTCTCGCTTATTATGACAGTCAGTTTTCGGCTTTCTCCAATGAGGTACTTAGCCAAGCTAGCCGGAAGTACAATCGCATTGGTTCTCCCTTTAGCGTCTTAGCTGAGCGTGCGGAACATAAGAAGGTAAGCACAGGAGCCGGGCAACCCAATTATTGACCCAAGACATAATTCGGAACAGATGCATATAAAGCAATACCCGAGACGCCGAACACGTGAAGAAAGAATAGTGCCGGACTTGAGGCATAGGGCAAGTATTATGGTCGAGCCCCCGGTCTATTACTCGATTGCTGCCTTAAGGAAAAATTGTGCCGAACTAGTTTATAGTGGCGTCGTAGAGCGGAACAAAGGTGCAATATAAAAGACTGCAAGAGGACCGTAAAAAGCGGTCTTTATTCCCAAAAAAGCTCGTGATGTCTATCCGTACGATTCGAACTGCCAAAGCATGTGCTACGGGCACTTTATAAGAAAAATGAAAAGTTTTACAGATGAAAGGTTTACACAAGGCCTTGAAGCGTGGGTTGATATCCCTACTATACCTTGCTACACGTCTGCGCCTTTGCTTCTGTTGGGGAAAAAACTCCATAGAGGGGTTGAGAGTCGGCCGACGGGCCCTTGACTAGGAGACTTGAGAGGTCACTGACCTGTTCTAGCTTAATGCCAGATCGGTCCGTAATGGAACTTGTACGACATCCGAAGACGTGTTTGACCATATTTCGGTTGAGCCGAACACTTGGTTTTTAGTTTAAATTTGTCCCCACGGCTGCCCATGGTATTTTGAGTGCGAAGTTGTGCTGACGAGGCACATAATATGCGAATGGGGTGGGTGTGCTGTGGGGAGCGTATCCCTATTTGCGTAAAGCGTAGGGAGGCTCCTCGAACGGAGATAGTGCTCGGGCTCGTTTCCTTGTTTCTCGTGCCTTGACGGCGGGCTGGTACTTGGGTCCCTCGATGCTAGTTTGGATTTCGGCTGCCAGGGCCGCTGTATGTTCCTCGGTCCGGAGTGAGCGCTCCGTGTTGCCGTTGACTATGATGACGCCCTTGGGTCCGGGCATCTTTAACTTTAAGTATCCATAATGGGGGACAGCGTTGAAACGAGCGAACGTTGTCCAGCTCAGGAGTGCGTGATAACCACTGCGGAAAGGGGCAATGTCGAAGATCAAGTCCTCGCTACGGAAGTTGTCCGGCGAACCGAATACCACTTCCAAAGTCAGGGTGCCCGAGCAGCGGGCTTGCACACCGGGGATTACCCCTTTAAAGGTAGTGTTACTGGGTTTGATCCTTGACGGTTCGATACCCATTTTCCTCACTGTATCTGCATAGATCAGATTGAGGCTGCTGCCTCCGTCCATAAGGACTCTGGTGAGATGGTACCCATCGATAATGGGGTCGAGGACTAGGGCAGCTGATCCTACGTGACGGATACTGGTCGGATGGTCCCTACGGTCGAAGGTGATTGGGCATGCCGACCATGGGTTAAATTTCGGGGCTACAGGCTCTACGGCGTAGACATCCCGAAGTGCACGCCTTCGCTCCATCTTGGGTATGTGGGTGGCGTAGATCATATTCACCGTTTTTACCTCGGGAGGGAATTTTTTCTTGCCCCCATTGTTCGGCCTGCGAGGTTCTTCGTCGTCCTCGTTGCGGGGGCTTTTGCCTGCGTCCTCGGATGTGAGCTTGCCGGCCTATTTGATTACCCAACAGTTATGGTTGGTGTGGTTGGCGGGCATGTCAGACATGCCATGGATCTGGTAGGGTCTGTCTAGGATTGTGTCCAACTTGGTGGGTCCATCCTAGTTCCCTTTAGAGGGTTTCTTTCGAGGTCCCGATTTGGAATTGCGGAATCCGGCATTTACTGCCATATCTTCGACTTCACTGCCGTTGTGGCGGCGCTTGTTTCTGTTGCGTCGTGGTTTCCTGTTTCCGTCCCGGACTTCTGAGGTTCCGGGGTCTTCGGGGTTGGTGCTTCTACGAGCCAACCAACTATCTTCTCCCACATAAAAGCGGGTTATGAGAGAGGTAAGTGCTGCCATTGTCCTCGGCTTGTCTTGGCCGAGCTGGCGTGCGAACCATTCGTCCCGGATACTATGCTTGAATGTGGCTATGGCTTCGGCGTCCGGACAATTGACGATCTGGTTCTTTTTGGTCAAATACCGATTCCAAAATTGCCGGGCTGACTCACCGGGCTGTTGGACCACATGGCTCAGGTCATCGACATCCGGAGGCCAGACATATGTGCCTTGAAAGTTAGCTCGGATCCTCGAGCTCCTCCCAGCTCCCTATGGAGTCTTCGGGGAGGCTATTCAACCAGTGCCGAGCTAGTCCTTTGAGCTTTAATGGTAGATATTTAATGGCGTGGGGGTCATCTCCTCGAGCCATATGAATGTGGAGAAGAAAGTCTTCGATCCACACGGTCGGGTCTGTAGTCCCATCGTATGGCTCGATGTTTACGGGTTTAAACCCTTCTGGGAACTGATGCCGCATTACTTCATCTGTGAAGCACATCGGATGGGCGGCGCCCCTGACTCGGGCTACGTCGCGCCGGAGATCGGCTGGCATATCGGCCCGGTGTTGTTCCCAAACTCTATCATATCAGTCGCACCAAGTTTGGTATTCGTACCTTCTAGCCGCAGCATAATCTCGAGATCCATAGATGGATCTTGTCTGCCCTGCTCTAATGGCGAGGTCGTGACGGAGATCGTATTGGCATTCTGGCTGTGCTGCCTCCTTGCCTTTACGGCGAGGGGGACCAGGTGGGTGTCTGGCCTCTCCAGCCGGCCTGTCCTGTCCTCGAGGCGGGCAGTCTTGCTGGTTGCCTTGAGTTCATCTAGGCGGTACAGGCTCAAGGGCCTCGTTGTTGAATTGCCGCAACAATTTGCGCTTGGGGTAGCTCTTGGTTTGCTGCTCGTAGCCATACCCTTCTTCGGCTGCTAGGACTTTCGTCCATCTGTCGTTGAGGGTGTCTTGTTCAGCTTTTATCTGTTGTTGCTTATTTTTTAGACTTCACACGGTGGCAATGAGTTGCTGCTTGAACTGCTCCTGGTCCAATGGATCTTCTGGAACGATAAAATCTTCAGCTTCGAGGCTGACCTCCTCTTCGAAGAGAGGCATGTAGTTGCTATCCTCGGAATCATTGGGGTCCTCGGGGTTATACTGATCCCCATGCCCCTCTGAGTCATTAGGTCGTTGCTCAGCAGCGGGGTCGTCGAGGTTTTTCGCATTGTCCGGAGTATCGTCCTCTCCGGTGCCCGTATTGCTTTCCCTTCCTCGACGTCCCTTGGATCATCGGTGTTGCCTCAGGTGTTAGGGGGGCTCCTCGCCAGGCTTGTTGTTATCTCTTCTGGGGGTGCCATCACCATTATTAGCGCCATCGCCATTGTCCTTGGGGGTATCCACCATGTAAACGTCATAGGTGGAGGTGGTCGTCCATCGGCCGGTGACGGGAGGTGTAGTGCCAGTGTGGGCCATGGCTCCGCTGTCGTAGTCCATGTCGTCGACCTCCTCGAAGGCGTAGTCCAGCATGTTGGTTAATTCTTCGACAGTGGCTACTAAGTGGGTGTTGGGTGGGACGTAAAATTCCCCGTAGCCTGCCTCGAGGCCCCGCTGAGCGTGAGCCGAGGATGGGCCATCCAAGATAGTCATCATCTGGATCCGGTCAAGCACCTCGTTTAACAGGGCGAGACTAGCCGGGTTGGAGTTTGAGGTTTCTTCGGAGTCAACCTCCGGAGTGATGGTGGGGCGAGGGGTGAATCTGGCCAGGGCCGACTCGTGGTGTTCGGATGTCGAACTGTCACCAAGGCTTGAGGCTAGATTTACAGTAAGGAGGGGGAGTCCGGCTGAGGGTGATTCCCAGTCTTCGGACATAGTGCTCGCATCCGAGCTCAAAGCCGGCCGCGAGATAAGGGCCGATCCAGAGATCGGATCAGGGAGAGGCCCCGAAGTTGATGCTTCGGGGTCCGTAGGTGGCCCAGGTGAAACTGAGAAGCCGGTGAAGATCAGATCGCCCCGAGCATCGGTGACGTACTCTAAGTTACCAAACCTGATCTGGTGCTCAGGGGCGAAACTATCGACCTGGTCGAGATGACCGGTCGAGTCGGCGTGCAGCACGATGCTGCTGAACGCGAAAAGTTGCCCGGGGACGAAGATGTCCCCGGTGCTGATGCCGTCTCCGATGATCAGCCGAGCCATCAATCCTTCGGCGATCCAACAACGTAACTCTCAATGAAAGCACCAATGTCAGTGTCAAAACCGGCGGATCTCGGGTAGGGGGTCCTGAGCTATGGATCTTGGATCAATGGGTAACAAGGGACTAGGGACACGATGTTTACCCAGGTTCGGGCCCTCTCTAAGAGGTAAAACCCTACGTCCTGCTTGATTATATTGCTTGTGTATATGAGGATTACAGAGTCGATCTACCACGAGATCAGATGAACTAAACCCTAGACTGGTAGGATGATGGTTGTTGTTCTAGCCCCTACAGACTAAACACCCTAGTTTATATAGGCACCAGGGGTACTAGGGTTACACATGGTCGGTTACAAGGAAAGGATAAACATGTCGATTCTTCCTGTCTTGACTTGGAGGACACACCAAGGCACCAAAAGGTCTCCTGTCCGGACACGACGCTGTCCAATAGTCCGACCTTCCAGCAGCTGCAGTGCGGCTCGACTGTCTGGCCCATGAGAGTTAGGCCGGCAGCCCGAGGACCCCTTAGTCCAGGACTCCCTCACCCCCTAGATGAGAGGAGATTTTGCCCTCTGGTTCATGCCCGCCATGGCTCCCGGAGGGCAGGTGCCCCTCCGAGATTGGATCTCTCTCTCTCGGACCCCTTCATCGTTTTTTATATTCCCGGAGATCCATAACTCCGATTGGACTGAAATTTTAAGGGGATTTTTATCCGGAAATTATCTTTCTTGCGGCGCGAGAAGGGTTACAACCGCCTTACGAGGGAGTCACAAGGCAACACGGCACGACCACCCACTGGTCGCGCCCTATTGCATTGTGGCCACCTCGGGAACCGTCTTGCGTTGATTCTTCTTCCCAAAAATCACATATATTCCAAAATAAATCTCCGTAAAATTTTATCACGTTTGGACTTCGTTTGATATGGACATTCTGCGAAACAAAAAACAGGAACTTACATTGGGTACTGGATCAATATGTTAGTCCCAAAAATAATATAAATTGCCAAAAGTATATATGAAAGTTGTAGAACATTGGCATGAAACAATAAAAAATTATAGATACGACGGAGGCGTATCAGTGACCTATGCATTCGATATCGCCTACAAAAGAGGTGAGCCGGATATGTTGGTACCTCGGCGAAGTAGTCCTACATGATCATTTTGTCGCCGAGAGCTCGGTTGCGGGGAATGCATAGCCGGCCGACCATCGACCCGCGCCGCTTTTTCGGTGGCCCGATTTGGCGGATCTGTTCGGGCCGGCGATACGGGATGGATTCCGCAAACCAGCGATTACTTTAGCGGATGGCCCGGTTTGCGGGATTTACTAGAGATGCACTAAAAATTATACTCTAAAGATTTTGAGGGATCAGTGAGGTGCAGTTTAGGCAAGAAAAGCAGAAATTGTCTTCTAAAGCACTATAAAAATTTTGGTTAAATATGGTTTTACAGGTCTTCTATTGGAGTTGCTCTAACTTTATGCATGGTCTTTGCCCAAAAATGGTACACGTACGTGTTGCTTTACGAAAAGCTAGGTAAACCTTCCATCCCTAAATAATTAGACCCCCTGATTTTCACTGGGCGGGGCCCCCTTCCGTTTCTTTTCCAATCAAACGTTTTCACAAAAGCTTGTTCGTAAGATACGTAAAAGAATTTACGTAGGTGTAGGGTTGTCCGTCTAGGTGGGTGGCCCCCTCATCCCCTGTACTCTCAATCAGAATTTGCCAAGTGGAGATTTACGTAAAACTCAACGTAAGTCTACGTATGTGTAGCATTGCTCGTTGTGTCACATCCTTACAGGCAATAGTGCATACACGGAAAGGAAATCAATTAACTTGGTACTACTACTATGAGTTTAAATGTTTTGATTTGCCGTTTGATTACTACTACTCTATTACAAGGAAGAAAATAAGTCAGCCGTAGGTACAAGTACTGTGGCTAGTACTATGTACTACAGTATATTTTATCGGTTTTGCTAAAACTCATTCAGCTGAGATTTTTTTTTATCTCATTCACTTTTTCCACCATTGGATCCAATCACGTCAAGATTCGTGTTCGTCCAGGCGGAACGCTTGTAGCGACAAGGAGCAGCCCATTTGTTTTGTCACACGGTGAGGGAGAGGACAGCGTGATGGGTTTTGTCCCCTGGGCGCTTGTGTAGGCCTGTAACGTTGGGTCTGTTTCTTTTTTACTTTTTGTCCTAGGCTACAGGGGTGCACGAGACATAAAAGGGAACAAGTGACGTCTTTTTCTGCATTTCGTTTTTCTTTGTTGTTTTATTTTTTATCCATTATTTCTATTTTACCTTTCTTTTTATCTTTTATTTTTCAATTTTTTTGGTTTTCATTTTTGGGTTGGGAGAGAACATGTAAAGATATTTTTAACTAATTTCTGCGCAGATGAGATTTGGTTAATTTTTTAAATGTACTAGAAGATATTTTATACTTTTATTTTGTGTTCCGTTGTGTTTTCTTTTTTATGCTTATCATTATTCATATTTTTGACTCACAAAGAAAATGACAGCTAGATTCATTCTAGAATGGAAGAGAGCGTGAAAGAAAGTAATGGTTCCCTCGATTTGCTTTATATCCTCCAACTGTAGTACAAGGGGAGAGTAGTGGTTCTAGATTCTTTTTTTCTGTTTTTCATTGAAATTTTTGGTTTTTTGTTGTTCTTCTAATTTTTTGCAAGTTCATATTTTTACTCATGCTTCCCTTTCTTATTTTATTTTTTATTTCTCATTTTTCTTCTTGACTTTTTTTTCTTCATCTATTAAAAAGTTCTTTCATTTCCTACTATCTGTAAGCAATATGCATACAACTGCATGTGTCCCACCACGCACGCAACAACAAGCCTGGCAACTTCCACGTAGTTGCAAGCGTCATGCCTCGAGCGCAACTCCAAGCGCCGTCACACGTGTGTAACTGTGATGAATTCTTATTTTACCACAAGACATGTAACCGCAAGCGTTATAACTCGATTGCATCTGCATGAGCACAAAGCCAATGCAACTTGGGTCGAGAGGGGGGCTGTCGGGTCCAATTGCATGTCCATCACTAGACATGCAACTGCAAGTGTTGTAACCCGACAGCAACTGCATGGCCACAAAGATACTGCAACTGATGTCAAGCGAGGGTTGTCGGGCCAGTTGCATGTCGAACACTAGACATGCAACTGCATACATTATAACTCGGATGCAACTGCACTGGGTGCAAAGAGACTGCAACTAGGGTCAAGATGGGGCTTGTCGAGCCAGTTGCATGTCCAACACTAGACATGCAACTGCAAACATTTTAACTCTGTTGCAATTGCACTGGGTGCAAAGAGGCTACAGCTGGGTTGGGACGGGGGTTGTCGGGCCAATTGCATGTCCAACACTAGACATACAACTGCAAACATTGTAGCTCGACTGCAATTGCACTTGGTGCAAAGAGACTGCAACTGGGGTCGGGACAGGGGTTGTCGGGCTAGTTGCATGTCCTCCAGTAGACATGCAATCGTAAGCATTGGAACCCAACTGCAACTACACGGGACATAAAGCGACCTCAACTGAATGGGGAGGGAGTTGTCGGCACCAGTTGCATGTCCAACACTAGACATGCAACTGCAAGCATTATAACCCGGCTACAACTGCATGGGCACAAAAGCGACTGCAACTGGAGTCGGGATGTGGTCTGTCGGGCGAGTTACATGTCCACCACTAGACATGCAACCGCAAGCATATAGCCCGACTGCAACTGCATGTGCACACAAGCTGGGAGGGGAGTTTGTCGGGGCCAGTTGTATGTCTATGACTAGATATGCAACTGCATGTGTTGTAACCCGGCTGCAACTGCACGGACACAAAGCGACTGCAACTAGGGTTGAATGGGGAGTATTGTCAGGCTAATTACATGTCCACTACTAAACATGCAAATAAAAGTGTTGTAACCCGACTACAATTGCATTGGGTACAAAGCGACTGCAACTTGGTGGGTGAAATGGTTGATGGGTGAGTTGTATGTCCACCATGAGACATGTAACTGGAAGTGTTGTAAACAAGATGCACATTTTTTCAGATATGTGATGGCCTTTTTTTAACATGCGGTTAATATTTTTTGATTAAGTGTTGAACATATTTTAAAATATACGGTGACAATTTTGAATAAGATGCGAATATTTTTCCAATTAAGTGATGAAATATTTTTGGATATGTGACAAGAAAATCAAGTACGCAATATGCATTTTTTACGTAGTGACATAAAAATACTTAGTCGGCTGAGCTCCAGACGCTCACTTATTTTTATCTGTTTTTTTTTTGTTTCTCTACTAGTCACACGTATGTGAGTGGTGCACGGTGCACACATGCACAAATTGCAACCATTGCAACAACTCGTAACTGGTGCTGATTTCAAGGATTTGGACGTGAGGGTTTGCTTCCGTCGAGCTCTATAGCCTTAGGGTTTAAATTAAACTTCACTCTTTTCTTTTTTTGGTTGTTTTTTGTTTTATACTTTTCCTTTTTTTTAGTCGTACGTCCGTGAGTTGCATGAGGCAAACCGTCCGCAACTGGCACCTATCACAACACGCATGTAATAAGGGTAGTGCCATAACTACATACGTCGCACAGCACACGTAATTGCATGCGATACAGAGCATTTGCAACTATATTTTTTTTTTGAATAACTTGGTTTTCTTAACTAGGTTATCCATCGGGGCAAAACGAAGCACATATACAAGCCCAATCGAGCTACGTGTATACACCAATTAGTCAATAAACTAAAACCTTTTAAGCAGGACGTGAGCTCGAGTTTGGATAAAAAGGAAAAGAAACAGGAACGAGTCAACAAGTAAAAATTCCAAGGAAAAATATTCATGTGTGTTGTAGTGGCTCTAGCGGGGACACCAACAACCACTCAACTGGCCCAAGACCATAAATGTACTGGAAAAAAAATTATATACACAGCTGCCCACGTCCATAAGCAAATTTAAAAGTTAAAACCAACAACCAGCCCATTGCCCAGCATACAAGAAACAATTTTAGTTATGGCCTGCCAATGAAAACGGGCTGCAACAAAAAAAGTGATATCAGCTGATGCCACGTGAATGAGATCAAATTATATATCATCTAGATGAGTTCTAGGCAATCTTTTTTTTTTGAACATCAGTACAGACGCAAGCGCTCATATATACGCGCATACACTCACCCCTGTGAACGCATGCATGCACACCCGACCCCTATGAGCAACTCCGAGAGGCTGAGCTGGCATATCATTTTGAGATTTATGAAGTCACCGTGGCGCCTCGTCGTCGACGGGAACGTCTCCTCCCACTGAAAACACATTGCCAGAAATCCTGAAATAAATCCAGAAATAATGCGAGCACCAGAATTTAAACCCTGATGGGCTAGAAATACCACTGTCTCTCTAACCATCCAACCAATCCCATATTTTATTCCGAGAAGACTATGGACGATGCCCGTACATCACGTCCACGAGTCTCTCATACACCGCTGGCTCGGAAGAGCCTCATGAACCCAAAGGTGACGGCCATGGCGGCAAGCCCTCCCACCACCACCCGCGCGCACGACCTGGCCACAGGGGCCCGCCCCAGCACGGCCCCCACGCACCCGAACGCGGCCAGCGCTAACGTCGCCACGAGGACCACCACGGCGACCCGCAGGCTGTAGCCCACGATGAACCCGGCGGCCAGCAGCGGCAGGAGCGCCCCGACGGAGAAAGCCAGCGCGGACGCGGACGCGGCCTGGGCCGGGCTGGGCAGCGCCTTCTCCTCGTCGCCGCCGCGCTTGCCGTCGTGGTCCAGCTGCGCGATCTCCACGTCGCGCTGGGAGCAGACGGACACGTACTCCCCGATGGCCATGCTGCACGCCCCCGCCAGGAGGCCCGCGAACCCGGACACGACCATGGCGCGCGCGTCGGGCTTGACGGCGCTGACGCCGAGCATGAGGGACGCCGTGGAGACCAGCCCGTCGTTGGCGCCCAGCACCGCCGCGCGCAGCCAGTTTGCGCGCCCGGCGAAGTCGATGGACGAGTCGGAGTCGCCCACGTCGACGCACACCACAGCCGGTTTCTCGGCGTCGGCGGCCAGCTTGGTGTCGTTCACGGCCATGGCGACTGGGAGCTAGTGAGATGGATGGAGATGGCAGTAGTGGTATTGCGCAGTGGCAGGCAGCAGTAGTGTGGAGGGCACACGCTGCCCTGCCGTGTTTTTATAGTGAAGTTCAGGAGGCACGAGGGTTGTCCGTGGGCATGCCGGTCTTCTTCTTTTTCTCCGCCGGTGTTGGGATTTTCAGCTTTCATGCCGCTATGGCTAGTGCGTGCATGCAGCCACATCTTTTTTCCTCCGGTATTGCGCGCCCGTGGCCACCACGAGCACGCACATACATTAATCGGTCCATCGTGCTTGCTGAGTGTACATCATACCAAATGAGTCTACAACGACAAGCTAGGAGAATTAGGTCACTTGCTCCTACCCACAACAGAAGCTACTATTATATCATCCGGTCCAATTCTTCAAACACTTGAAACGTGTGTTTGCCAATTTCATGCTGAATATAGCTCTGACTTTTATTGTTAAATGTTACGGGGAAGTAGGGTATAGTAGCTATTCCTGTTTGCAAATCTGTCCTCGGCTAGTGGACCAGCATAGGAGAAATATGTGTCACCACTCACTACTTGTTCTACAGTACGTACGTGTTCAATGAAACGGTGATGATGCTGACTAATACTGCCAAACTGAACGCTATGTATAGCATGCTGCCGAACTTGCATGCCGACAAACTTCAAGGATCATATCACTGACAAAAGAAAAGCTACAAACCCTAATTAGATTCGACGGGCGCGTTGCAACTTATCATTTCTACTCCCTCCCTTCCCTAATATAAGACCTTTTAGCTATTTTAAAATATTAACTACATACATACTAAAATGAATGAAAGGGATGGAGCAGTTTTTGTATGTGGGAGAAATTGCAATCGACGTGTCTGGGCTCTGTATAGTAAGTGTTTTTCTTCGGTAAAGCTAACCTGCCATGACGTAGCCGATCTCCTTGTCAAGACGGAACCGTGTCATCTCAGGCTCCGGGCAGTGCGCTACCGTTCACTTCGGAAATGGAATTGCACCATGCAGCTGACAAAGGAAACGGTGAAATTAGCAAGCACCTATATCTGTGATCGGCTGGAATGGCGTCTGGCTAGCTAGCCATTAACCGCGTCGTCGTTGCTCGCCAACAAATCCACTTGTTGGATCATGAATCACCGAGCAAAAAATATCTAGGATACACTTCGCATTTTTTCTAGAGAAAAGGCATCAACCGAGTCCGAGATGGGGCTCGAGCCTAACCCGACTTTGAATTAACAAAGCCATCAACCGGCCAGGATTACACGCAAACGTCCGCAGGCAAAAGAAAGAACAATAAGGCGGTAAGATACATAGATGATGGACAGCATAGAACAAGCCTCAAGCACTACGGGGCTGAAGATGATCAAAATAGAACGAAGCCGAAGCCGCCGAGGTTCCCCTCCAAGAATGCTGCACCCGGAACAGGATCACATAGGCTCGAAGAAGAGGAGGGCCGACACCAGCGGGGCATGCCGTCGCCATGCACCGACGAGTCCCGGCACGGCACATCCAGCACACCATCTTCGAAGGAGGCCACTACCTCCTCACCTGGATCGAAGGCGCCGCACCGTCGCAAGATGGGATGGATGCCGCCGGAAGAAGACCACATAGAGAGGGTCAGCGCATCCCCACGAGACGCCGGGGCTCTCCTTGAGCAGAACATCGCCGCTGCAAGCATCCAACACCAGAGGGAGAAGATCCAAGCTAGGACAAGAGGGCCACACCGCCGTCGCCGCCACCCACCAGCCCCAAGCGCCACCCAACCCCAAGGCTCCCAAAGCGGCGCCTTAAAAAATGGAACGACGCCGAGAGCGCCGCCGCCGCCCAACAAAGTTAGGGCTTTGGCCCGGGAGGCCGAGGGGAAGGGGAAGTGAGGGGATCAGTCCATACCGATGCCTCCAAGGAGGGGAACGACGCCCTCGGGCGTCGCCGCGGCCGGCAAAGGCCGACCAGGGATTTCGCCCGAACTAATTCCCCGCCACCAGCAGCACCACCTATCCGGAGCCGGCGACCACGGAAGCACGACCCGACCAGGCAGGCTCGCACGCCGAATAGGGGAGGAGGGGAGCGCCAGATCTCGTGCACCGACCGCGACAGAAGCCGCCACCAGCGGCCCTCGGCCACCGGGATCCCGCCGCCCGCGTTGCCAGGACACCGGATTCACCATCCGCACGGCCGCTCGCCGCAGAGCAGGCGGTGCCTCGCCATAGGAGCCGCTGCTCCAGATCCAGAGCACCCCACGCGGAAGCAGGGCAGCCGGAGGCCCTGCCGCCACCCTCCTTGGTAGCGCCCCGGGCTTGCCCGGCGGCTGCCTCAGGTGGCGGCGAGGAAAGGTGGGGGGAGGAGGGAGCTCGGCGGCGCGCCTAGGGTTCGCCCCCTGAGTCGCCCGAGCGGGCGGGGCGGGGGTGGGGGCCCGAGTTCGCATTTCAGTTCATAAAAATCAAGTATACATTGAGCTGTCCGCATCTTCAACCATAGAGAGAAGACAGTTTATTTTTATTAGTCTTTAGGAAAGGGGGAAGAAAAGGGATGGCAAGTGCATACATGTCCCTCTCGTGGTAACTATTTTCGTTCCCTTTTATCCGGACAAAATAAGAAGAAAGAGGCCCTAAAAAATGTATGGATATATGGTGCGGATTGAGCGTAGCTCAGTTGGTCAGGTTACTTGTGGTGAAAACTTTCAACCAGGATTTAACTCATAAGTTTGACATGGGTGGTCACTTTTTTGTGGATTTATTCCATGATTTGATAGTTTAATTCTTTCGGTGGTAAGTGACATTAGCAAAAAAAAAAAATGAACACATAGTACTCTAGTTTGGAGTCTTGAACTAATATATGTTAATTAGCAACATAACGCGCTTTGTTAACGCTCTAACTAATGGCGGGCAAGATCATACACCAAGGACAACACGGCCTTCGAGGTCAAGCGGCTCATGAACACATGGTCATGGCAGCTCTGGCTCTCGTTTAATTTTGAACGCGCTTAACCACATGAGGTGGTATAGTACTTGGTGCAAATTTCACAAACCACAAACTATTGAGGTTGGTTTTGCGCAAAACACCTGCTATACAGGCTTGTTACATAAAACATCTGTTACAGTAAGCTCTAATCTATTATTTGACTTGTTTGACATGATTCTTCACAGGTTGGTTCCACCTTGTAAGTGAACACATGGTAATAATAAAAACAAACGACATTAGTCGGCCAACTAAAACTGCCAATTGTTGAAGTTGATCTTTGGTTGTAACAAACTGATTGAGAATGGGGGAGCTAAACCTCTCATGTATCGGGGGCTCCGAACCAACAACTTGATCTCGGTCCCACCTCCCTAGCACATAGTATAAATGGAAAATGACCCCTTCCGTTGGAAATTAATGATCTCACACGGGAGGCCACGTCCTTCTCTAACACCCGATGCTAATCTTTCCCTAATAATGAAGCACGGATTGACTCCGTCGGGTTCACCGTCGCGGGTTTTTTGTGAAAAAGTCCTTTTTTTTTTATTGAACCCGCGGTTCCTCATTTAACTCCCACGCAAGAGGAAAAAATGGTTCGCTGGGAAAAAAATCGCATCTGGCTCCTCTCCTCAACCCTCGCGTGTGCCCAGGCCAGGCCAGAGCGATTCCCCCAAGCCGCCGCCACACCTCAACCCACTCGCCGCCGCCGCCGCCGCCGCCGCCGCCGCACCTAAGCCCACTGGCCGCCTCGCCGCACTAACCTAACCACCTCCATCTCCTTCCACGACTGGATCGACATCGCCCTGGTCCAATGGATGTGGTCCCCGGCCCCCATCGATTTAGACTTTACCCCCTTCCTCTAGATGCCCAAGGTGAAGCCGACCCCGACGCCTCTGCCTCAAAGTCTACCCCCGGCCCCTCTCCCTTCATGCGCACGCTGGCGAGATCAAGCGTAGCAGTGTGCGGGAATTCGGCCGCGGATCCGAGCATTAAGAGCCGCTGCCAGGCCACCCCGTGTACCGCTGATCCTGTGCGCCGCCGCTTCAAGCTCCCCTGCTCGCTGTCCTCCACGCACCGCCGCCCCTGGCCTAGCAGATTAACGGAGGATGGCACATTGCCGGACGCAAGCACCTCATGGTGCGCTTGCCCTCTCCTCTGACGCATGGATAGCTGCGAGCTCGTGACTGCCGTGAGTAGTGCTGAGGACTTGCGGGTATTTCTTCTTTTTCCTTTCAATCAATATACTAATCTGTTTTTTTCACTCACCCCTGATCTTTCGTATACATACACTACATACCTGTATCGCCCCAATGGTTGTAGTATTTTTTTTAGGATTGAATCTGCACTTTTTGCAATGTCATCAGTTCAGTACACGGAGAGTATCTCTTGAATTGATACAGAGGGTATGTTAATCTTGGAGTAGCAGGCATTTTATTTCGAAGGAATGAAATTGATGATACTCAACTAACAAATCCTCTTTTGATATGTATGGAATCACTTAATCTTTTAGATAGACTGATGCAGGACCTCCTGACCAACCAGGAAGTGCTGCTAACCTTGCACAAGTGCATGTCCCAGTAAGTTTGGTGTTGATTAATTTTTTTGACATGGAGTGGTACTAATAGTTAAATTTTAGAACTCATTTGTGCATTTTGGATTCCCTGTGGCTGCAACATATTTACATCCGTTCATTACCCTAAGAGATTCCGGAAGGTCCGTTATGTAAGAAGTCATCTAATTAAGCTTACATAAATTCATATCATGGGCAAGTATCCGAGTTGTTGCTTGTAAGAGGAAGTTGTGCGTGTATGTACTCACAAAAGTTTACCAGCATGACAAAATTTACTTTGCTATTAGTTCTGTTCGATTTCTTTGAAGATTTGCAAAATCTAGGCATAAGAAAATGGATGACCAGAATTTGCTTTTAAAGCTCGGGTTGTCCAAACCTAGAAAGTTCAGTGGATAACTAAGCTTGATGCTTAACCCAGATAAGATTTGTTTATCTGTTTAGAGATTTGTTATAACCAAATGAAGAAAAGGATTCGGTTATTCTAAAAATATGTCCAGCAATATATAGGTTATTGGGAAGGCTCTTTGCAAGCATAAACTGAATCTCTAACAGTCAACTTAATATAGCTTGGCAAGTTGAAAGTGCAACTATCCCTGGGTGGTTTTGGTAATTCCCAACAACATATAGCTCATTGAACTAATGCTATTTCAAGAGGATTATTTCAGGAAGTTCAATGATTGGCATGGCATGGACTAGGAATGTGGACCCCTCAAAATGCTAAGGACACATATTGGCTAAAGCTCAAGACTCTACATTTTCATTTTAGTGATCCAAGATTACATTGAGTCCATAGGAAAAGCCAATACTATTAAAAGGGGATGAGGTGTTGCTTAATGGCTTGCTTGCTCAAAATGCTTAGTGATATGCTCCAAAAGCCCATAACCACTTTCTCATATCCACATATGTCCCAAACCAAAAGTCAAACTCGGCCCTACCGATTTGATCTATCCGGCGCCACCGAGTTCATTTGACATAGCCACTGCCAGAAACCCTAGTCAGTTCGGTCTCACCGATAGGGATCTCGGTCTCACCGAGATGGGAGTGCAAACTCTCTGTTTCCCTTCGTAACGTTTCGGTCTAACCGAGATGAGCGATCGGTCCCACCGAGTTCGCAATGCAAACTCTCTGTTTCCCTTTCGTAACATTTCGGTCTCACCGAAATAAGCGAATCGGTCCCACCGAGTTTGCCTGACCAACTCTCTGTTTGCCTATTACAGAAATCGGTCCTACCGAGTTTATGTGATCGGTCTCACCGAGATTACGTTATGCCCTAACCCTAATGAAATCGGTCCCACCGAGTTGACGTGTCGGTCCCACCGAGTTGACGTGTCGGTCCCATCGAAAATCCTAACGTTCGCATTTTGAACTAAATCGGTCTGACCGAGTTTTATGATTCGGTCCCATCGAGTTTGGTAAATTGTGTGTAACGGTTAGATTTTGTGTGAAGACTATATATACCCCTCCACCCCCTCTTCATTCGTGGAGAGAGCCATCAGAACGTGCCTAGACTTCCAGTATACATTTTCTGAGAGAGAACCACCTACTCATGTGTTGAGACCAATATATTCCATTCCAACCATATGAATCTTGATCTCTAGTCTTCCCCAAGCTGCTTTCCACTCAATTCATCTTTCCACCAAATCCAAATTCATGAGAGAGAGTTGAGTGTTGGGGAGACTATCATTTGAAGCACAAGAGCAAGGAGTTCATCATCAACACACCATCTATTATCTTTTGGAGAGTGGTGTCTCCTAGATTGGTTAGGTGTCACTTGGGAGCCTCTGTCAAGATTGTGGAGTTGAACCAAGGAGTTTGTAAGGGCAAAGAGATCGCCTACTTCGTGAAGATCTACCCGAGTGAGGCAAGTCCTTCTTCGGCGATGGCCATGGTGGGATAGACAAGGTTGCTTCTTCGTGGACCCTTCGTGGGTGGAGCCCTCCGTGGACTCGCGCAACCGTTACCCTTCGTGGGTTGAAGTCTCCATCAACGTGGATGTACGATAGCACCACCTATCAGAACCATGCCAAAAATCTCCTTGTCTACATTGCGTTTGCTCCCTCCAAACTCCTCCCTTTACCTTCATATACAAATGTTTTACATTCCGCTGCTATACTCTTAGACTTGCATGTGTAGGTTGATTGCTTGACTTGTGCCAAGTTGCTAAAATCTGCCAAGACATAAAATTTGGAAAAGGCTAGGTTTTTATTTTGTCAAGTAGTCTAATCACCCCCCCTTTCTAGACATACTTTCGATCCTATAAGTGGTATCAGAGCTTTGGTTTCCATTTGCCTTGATCTCCATAGCTTTTGGTGATCATAGCCTTGGTTTCACAACCTAGGAGAGTATGATGTCTAGCGAGGGAAATTACCACCGTAGAGGTCCTTACTTTGATGGTACTAATTTTGCTAGTTGGAAGCATAAGATGAAAATGCATATTCTTGGACATAACCCCGCCGTTTGGTCTATTGTGTGTATTGGTTTGCAAGGTGAATTCTTTGATGGGAGAGAACCAAACCGTGAAGCTACCGCGGAAGAGTTGAAGATGTTGCAATACAATGCTCAAGCTTGCGATATCCTCTCCAACGGATTGTGTCCTGAAGAATTTAACAAAATCAGCCGTCTTGAGAATGCAAAGGAAATTTGGGATACTTTGATTGATATGCACGAGGGTATCGACTCCGTCAAGGAATCCAAATTGGATGTGCTTTGTGACGCCCCCGGCCTAATCGTGCACTAATCATACACGCAAATGCACACGATCAAGCCTAAGGACTCACGGGAAGATATCACAACACAACTCTAAAACATAAATAAAGTCATACAAGCTTTATATTACAAGCCAGGGGCCTCGAGGGCTCGAATACATAAGCTTGCGTACAAGCGTCAGCGGAAGCATCAGATATCTGTGTACAGATATGAAACAGAAACAGAAAGGCCTTTAGAAAGGCGGGGCAAAAATAAAACACTACGATCGAAAGGCGCAGGCCTCCTGCCTGGGACCCTCCGATCCTACTCCTGGTCTTCAGTCAACTCGTAGCAGTATCCATCCTCGGGGTCGAAGTAGTAGTCGATCGACGGGGTATCTGTCTCAGGGGGCTCCGTCCTCTGGCCGCGACAAACTGATATGGGGAGAAAAGGAAAACAAAGCAACCGTGAGTACTCAGCAAGCAATGATCTACACTACATATGCAACATTTTCAAAGGGAAGGCTGTATATGTGGACTGGGCTGCAGAAATGCCAGAATAGAGAGAAGGCCTAGTCCTATCGAAGACTAGCATCTTCAGCGGTCTTGCAGAAATAGAAGAGGGTAGAACAGTACAATATAATGTAGCAGTATCATTAAGTCTCAACCTCATCCAGAGATCCTTTCTCGACTCCCTGCGAGAAAGCAATCCCAGAGCCATAGTCATCAATCTCGTCCGGAGATCCCTTCTCGACTCCCTGCGAGAAGCAATCCCAGAGCCGTATATCCAAGTATCCAGTTCTAAATTGTATCAATCAGGATACAACTCCGAGTGTCCTTTACCATAGGACCGGCTATCGATAGAAGTTTTCTTCCCTGCAGGGGTGCACCAACTTACCCAACACGCTCGATTAACTCCGGCCGGACATACTTTCCTGGGTCATGCCCGGCCTCGGCCAAACAACACATCGCAGCTCTACCTAAAGCTCAGCAGAGAGGTCCCCGCCGGTCTACATCCTAAGCACTCAGGGGTCTTGGGCCATCACCCTGTGCACTACGGGTCGTTGTGTGCAGGGTGGATACCAGCACCGCCTCGGAGGGTCGGTACGATCCGACCGTGCCACAATGCTGAATTGGACGTCTGACAGAATTGTTGGCTGATGCTATGATGCAGAACGCCCATACTATGCCCACGTGATGGTTAGTGCTATCAGGCCAGAGACCTGCTCGGATCAAATATCCAAATAGTTAATGGACTAGGGCTTGCGGTAACGAGTAGAGACTCACGAAAGATGTGACCCCGTCGCCCCGTCTCGAGGACTTGCTGCAAGGGTTAAGAATGCCCGGCCGCGCCTCGTATTCATCACTCGGGCAGCATACAAGCACCCGTCTTCACAACACTCGCATCTCAGGCGCACGCGGGTACCCCTCAGGGCCGACCCGCCTTTCTAAGTAACAGTGTAAAGTCCAAGTATCCGTGTGTCCATAACATCAGGGGAATCCGAGGTATCACCCTCGTTGGATTCCTACTCGATGTAATCGTCAAGGTGAACTCGGAGGAATCACCCTCACTTGGTTCACACTTGAGGTGTTGTACGACGACGTCGTTATCGGAAGCGGTGAAGGAGGAATCACCCTCGATGACCACGACCGAATAGCTACTCTATAGAGTTAACATCAGAAGTGCTACACGAGGTATCACCCTCGGCACTCGATAGTAACGCTGCAGTGTCGTTACAACTAAGGGGGGGTGATGTGCGGTGTCGGGGCCTGGTCTTCAATCCCGTTGATCGGGTCTTCTGACGATCCAGCGCGGCAGTCGGGATAAGTGGGGTCACTGATAGGTCTCTACCCAGCCTATACTAAGCAGTTTAGGTTATGCAGGTAATTATCAACAGCAGGTTACGATAAACAGGCTATGCATCAGAATAGGTAAAGCAGCAGCAGCAATTCTAATGCAAGCATGAGAAAATAGAATGGGCGATATCGGTATGCTCAAGGGGGGGGGGGCTTGCCTGGTTGCTCGGCGGCAAGGGCAAGGTCGTCAATGGTATCTTCGGGCTCCGGAGCGGCGTCGGTCTCGGGGAACTGCGACGGTACCGGGGTCTATCGAGAGAGAAGAGGGGGAGGAAATAGTATAAATACACAGCTAACATGCGCAACACAAAGCATAACATGGCAATACGCTTTGACAGAGGTGATCTAACGCAGTGCCGGGTGATACTGGCGAAGGGCGAATTCATCCGGGAAAGTATTCCCGGTTTCGGACATTTGTCGGACAGATGACCGGAGGGGAACGGTTCCATGTTCAGGTAGTTAGGGACACGTGACGGACGAACGGACCGCGTATTCGGATTCGTCTCGTCGTTCTGAGCAATTTTCATGTACAAAATTTTTCGATCTGAGTTACGAATTAAAAGATATGATTTTTCAAAGTTTAAATCAATTTTCTGGAATTTATTTAATTATTTAAATCAACATTATCCAGAACAGTGTCTGCTGACGTCAGCATGACGTCAGGACCAGTGGGTCCCACCTGTCATTCTCACATTAGGCTAATTAGGGTTTGATTATGTTAATTACAGTTTAATTAGACTAATTAATTAATTAGATTAATTAAATAGAATTAATTAATTAATATTTATTTATTTTTAATAATTTTTATTTTCATTTTTTTTTAAAAATTGTTTTTGTGGCTGGGCCCACCTGTCATAGGCACAGGGGGGTGGGGCCCAGCTGTCATTGGCCCAGGGGAGGTTAGCGGTTACGGGCGCGCGGGCGCCGGGTCGCCTGGACCCGGGCGTGCGGGCGAGCGGGCGCGTCGGCGCCGGAGCGGCACGGCGAGGGGGCCGGGCGTGGCGCGGGCGAGGCCAGCGCGTGGCTGCGGGGAGCCGGAGGCAGCGGCGGCGGCACAAGCGCGCGCGGGCGGCCGTGGATGCGCGGACGGAGGCGTGGTCGGGGCGACCAGAGGTGAGCGAGCGCAGGGCGGTGCGGCGCGGGGCCGGTGGGGCGAAGGCGAGGCGCGCGGCAGCGCGCGCGAGCTGCAGCGGTGGCGGTGGTGGGCGGGCGCCGGAACGCGTGCGGCGCAGAGCGAGGCGAGCGCCGGCGAGAGGGGACGGGGAGGAGGAGGAGGACCGGGGTCCTCACCACGAGGCGGAGGGTCCAGGCAGCGGGGGAGTTCGAGGAGGAGGATGGGAACGGCGAGCGGCGGCGCGCGTCGGCCGGCCGGGATCGAGGCCGAGCCTCTCCCTGGATCTCGATCCAGAGGATAGGGAGAGAGTGGATCGGGGGGGGGGAGTGGGGGATGGGGCTAGGTTTCGCCGTGGGAGGGGGGGTTATGGGGGAAGGCTGGGCCGCCTGATGGTCTACTGGGCCGAGGCCCAGTCGGGGAGGGGGGGTTCTTTTCCCCTTTTTTTTTTCTTTTCTTTTCTATATTCATTTTCTTTTTCTGTTTTGTTAATGTGTCATGGCCCCAAATGGTTTTTTGTAAAAAGGGAGACCTAGTCCATAAATACCAGTGCTTTATTCCCTAACACCTAAAATTAGTTTGGGCAAAACATCATTTCATATTTGTTTCAAATAAATTAAAAGGTTACTAAATATTATTTTCAGCCACTGTTTGAGGTGGTTTGAGTCACTTACCCAATTTAGTAAATGTTGGTTACAATTTTAGAATGGTCTCTGGAATAT
Source organism: Thinopyrum elongatum (assembly GCA_011799875.1). Taxonomy (NCBI): domain Eukaryota; kingdom Viridiplantae; phylum Streptophyta; class Magnoliopsida; order Poales; family Poaceae; genus Thinopyrum; species Thinopyrum elongatum. The sequence continues at coordinate 589,116,715 of CM022298.1, forward strand.
TTGCTATTTATTAAACATTTTAGTTTTTATGTTGGATAACTTTTATTTTCCACTTTCATTTGAATTCGGATTTTGACTTAGGAGTTGAAATGCAATATAATGCTAATGATGATCATGCACTGTTAAACATGATGACATGGCATAATCAAAAGGGTGATTACTGTGGTTAACCACTGGGGGTGTTACATGCTTTCAAGTCAACTTGACAAGTTCAAAATGAAGGATGGTGAAGGTGTCGCTGAAATGTACTCTAGGCTTGCTCTCATCACAAATGAGATTGCCGGCTTAGGAAGTGAAGAGATGATCGATAGATTCATCATCAAGAAGATCCTAAGAGCCTTGGATGGAAAATATGATACCGTGTGCACATTGATCCAAATGATGCCCAATTACAAAGATCTCAAGCCAACGGAAGTCATTGGAAGAATTGTTGCTCATGAGATGTCACTCAAGGATAAGGAAGAGCTTCACAACAAGTCAAGTGGTGCTTACAAAGCCTCATGTGATACTCCTACATCATCAAGTGAAAAACAAGCCTTCAATGAGGAATTGAGCCTAATGGTGAAGAACTTCAACAAGTTCTACAAGCAAAAAAGGCAAGGACAAGCTTCAAGAGGAGATTGATGCATTTGAAGAAGCTCCTAAGGCCTTGGTCAAGTGGGTTCCCAAGACTACATCAAGTTCTACTTCGTCAAGTACGACTACAACTCCAAGGATTCCCATCAAGATGATGTGGATCCCGAAGAAGAAGAACTAGAGAGTTCTTGAGGGTGACTCTGCCAACATACTTCACTCATATCATTTTGGCAAGGACAAGTGCAAACAACTTCCATATCTTGCACTAGTTCAAGGAGTCACAAACCCTCTTATTGGTAAGACAAGGGACAAGGTAACCTAATGCTTTCATGGACATCATCTTGTGTGAACATCACTCTATGTCTATGGATATCCTTGTTTGTTCCTTGTGGGACTAACCCGTGTAGGTATTGAAAGTGCAACTCACTCCAAATGATTGCTCCAAATGATCTACATCAACATTGAGCATCCACATCTTCAACATCTACATGAAGTCATCATCGACAAAACCCAAGGTTAGTTCATCCCTCTTAGGGGGATATCACATCTAGGGGGAGCTTTACTCTAACAATTGAGCTAAAGCAACTCTAATGGTGTGAACACAACAATGCTTTATGTAAAAGTGGTAACCCCACTTGTGCTTAAACGATGAGTATGACCTATGATCAAATGTTCTCATTTGACTCCTAAATCAATATACTCATATATAGATGACCTAGTCATCGCCCATTGCTTGATAGATGCTAGAGTGTTTGTGCATGCTTTGCCATATGTTTCATTTGCCACTTTATTGTGTGAGCATGTTGATTGCATATTTACTCATTCGAGGACATTCATTTGTTGCCTTGATTGTTTGGTTTTTTTATTTTGCCAAATGGATGGACAAGAATGCCTAAGAACTTCCTCTAGCTATCTATGCTTTTCTCATCTCAAACTCTATTCATGCTACATCACAAAGTTTGATCAAGTCAGATTCGAACCACTCTGTGTGAGGAGCACTCGGAGTCCTCGATTCGTCGTAGACTTAAACTTCCAAAACCTCTCTGTGATTTTCGGTCTGACCGATTCATCCACTTCGGTCATACCGAGTTCACTGAGTTGATCTAGGCTTTCAATCTCGGTGCAACCGATTAGAATCTTTCGGTCACACCGAGTTGCAGTAACCGCTTGCGATTCTGCATCTCGGTGCCACCGAGTTGTTCCTTTCGGTCACACCGACAAGGTCAGGATATATATACCGACGGGTGAGATTTTGGAAATTTCTTCAAAACCCCTCAGCCCGCGCGTGTCCTGCTCTGCCGCCTTGGGTCTCTGGATCGTCTCCTCGTCGCCAGCGACCTCCCGCCGCCAGTCTCCGTCGCCGTCAACGGATTTCAACCCCGCCGTTGCCGCTGTAGCGAACTCACCGCCGAACTAGGGTATGAGTTCGACCTTTTGTGCTAATTCCTAACTCCGATTCTTAGCACAATGCAATGCCATGTTCTATACCACGTATGAGATCAATCTATCCAGAGAAAACCTCCATTAGATTAGGTTTGATTTGAAAATTTAGGGTTAAGTTTCCGCCGAACTCATCTCGGACCGACCGAATTGTGGAAATCGGTCTCATCGATTTGGCTTAGGCCATAGCACTTGCACTTTTCGGTCTGACCGAAATTGCAAATCGGTGTGACCGAGTTCGACTCTCTGTGAAACCCTAGCAATCTCGGACTCACCGAACTGTGTCTCGGTCTGACCGATCTCACTAGTTCAGACTCCAATATTGCTTCGGTGGCACCGAGTTTAACAAATCGGTAGCTCCGAAATGCTTTCTGTGGAAAACTAAAACTAAGTTTTTGACTCATTTGTTTTGCAAAAATTCTGCACTTTGTGATGCTCATCCACTCTACCTCATCTATATCTACTCACAGGGTCTGCTGTCAGTTTGCTTTGCCAGTATGTCTGACCAGAGTGATCCAGAACAAATCAGAAGAGCAAGTGATGAGTGAGGGCACTAGTCCCTCTAGCAGTTGTGATGAAGGCAGCAGAAGCACCCCAAGCAACTTGCCCAAAGCAGCTACCAGGACAAGGAGAAAGAGAAACTCAGATTCTGAGGATGAAGATTATGTTGAGGAAGAGGTCAGCTCAAAGAAGAAAGTTGTCAAGAAAGAATTTGGCACTATAGCTTCAACCAAGCCTGGTCTGCACAAGAAAGCTCCTGCCAAGAGAGTGCCCATGTCTAAGGCCAGAGCCTCAACTTTTGAAACTTCCAAATCGACTGTTGAAGAGGCTGCTGGTGATGGCAAGAAAAGAAAGGAGAGGGTCAAGAAGACCATTGCCAGAGTTATTGGCAAGCCCTCCATGATGAGAGATCCAGCTGAGGATGAAGAGGAAGAGGATGCTGCACCAGCACCCAAGTCCCAAAAGCTGATGGGGGATGCCATCAAGTCTGGGACTGCTGCTTCAAAGCCCAAGATTTCCTCCAAAGCTGCTGCTCAAGCTCCAAAACCTACTGCACCAAAGAGAAGCACTAGGAATATACCAGCTGCTGAGAAGAACAAGGTCCCAGTGCCTAAAACTGAAACTGAAGAAGATGCTGAAGCCCAAGTGCTTAGGAAACTTAAACCAAAGATTCCAGATCATGATGACAACCATCCAGTGGCAGAAAATATGAGCATCAGGAAGGATGCTGGTCTGAGACTTTGGAGACAAAGTGATCCCTATGCTATGAGGAGGAGGACTGCAGTAGACTATAGGTTCCACACCAAAGAACAACAAGATTTCTATGAAACCATTCTGCTTGACAAGAAGCCCATAGTTTGTGACATGAAGTGGGCAGACTGGAAGTACATTAATGAGAATGAAGATCATTTTCCAGGTGTGCATGAGAGCTTCAGAGCTTGTGGAGTTGAAACCTTTGTGGGTCAGAAGCTGACAAAATGGAATGATGAACTCATCATGCAATTCTACTCTACAGCTCATTTTTATCCAGATGGTAGAATTGTATGGATGTCAGAGGGTACAAGGTACCAATCAACTGTTAATGAGAGGGCAAAACTAATAAATGCTCCTGAAGAGCATGAAGATGACTTGGACATTTATGCCGAGAAGAAGAAAGACCACAACTCTATGGCCAACATGTACAAAGAGATCCCTGACAAAGCTTTGGATACACATAAACTTGGATCTGTTCATTACTTGATGTCTGGTCTAGCTACAATCAACACTATATTGAGGCATACTCTGTTGCCCAAATCTGGAGATCACAAGATGATCAAAGGTCATTCAATCAACTTGCTGCAGATATTTGATGTGCCTCAGAAATTCAAAGTTATGAGCCTGATTGTTGAAACAATCAAGAGGACTGCTGCAGATCAGAAGAGATCTTGTGAGTATGCTCCACATATTCAGGTGCTCATCAACTCCAAGATGGGCACAGGCACCTATTTGTTTGATAAGGAGCATCTACCCCTAAGACCAGAATTTTAGGATAATACTGTTGTGATGGATGAAGAAGATCCCACATCTGTGTAAGCACAAGAGAAGAGAGAGAAGGCAAAGGCTGAGAAAGCTGCAAAGATGCCAAGTGTTGAAGAGGCATCTCAGGTATTTCTGAAGAGCAAGCAAGATCAGCTTGCATATCTGATTCAAGCAACTTTGAGGATTAAGAAGGGCTTGGTCACCCTGACTCAAAATCAGGAGAGCTTGGAGAGGATCATTGAGACAAAATTCTATGATCTTGATCTGAAAGTGACTGAGATGCAGACAGCTGTTGAGTAGCTCCAGGAGGAAGCAGAGGAGAAGAAAGGGCAGGCTACCACAGATGCCTTTCAGAGAGTGCCCAGAGGTCAGAGATCTGCTGCAGTGCCAGTGCCTGACACTAGAACCACTAAATCAGCACCAGCAGCCACAGCTTCAGTGCCACCTCCAGTTGCAACTCCATCAGCTCCATCAACTTCTACAGATGCTTCTGTCCTTGGAGTTCTCTCAACACCACCTCCCGAAGATCAAGCCTAGAGAGACGCATAGCTCTATGCATTTTCGAACTTTTTGGTAACTTGTTGCCAAAGGGGGAGAAATGTATAGATCATAGGCTACGAGAGAGAGTGTTCTTGCTTCTTTTGTCTCTCTTGCTATTTGGAGGCTTCGAGAGAGAGTGTTCTTGCTTCTTTTGTCTCTCTTGCTATTTGGTTGAAATTTTTGTGTGCTTGATTGATACTTTATGTCTTATGATCATGTGCTTGATCATATCATACTTTAATGCCTGCTTGAATGATATTATCTTTTATTTCCCATATATGATCATTCATTTTGCTTGGTGATGAGTGCATGTTTTTAATTTCTATCATTTTGAGCGCTCCACCAAGATGTATGTGACATGGAAGAGTAACCCATGATCCTAATCGATTGTGCATTTGCATTCAAAAGCAAATTTCAAATAATGCACAAATTTAGGGGGAGCTCTTACTTATCACATACCTCTTAAAGCGACGATGTTCTAAATCTTATTATTTTTTGTCGAAGCTTTGATCTATATGTTGTCATCAATTACCAAAAAGGGGGAGATTGAAAGTGCAACTATCCCTGGGTGGTTTTGGTAATTCCTAACAACATATAGCTCATTGAACTAATGCTATTTCAAGAGGATTATTTCAGGAAGTTCAATGATTGGCATGGCATGGACTAGGAATGTGGACCCCTCAAAATGCTAAGGACACGTATTGGCTAAAGCTCAAGACTCTACATTTTCATTTTCGTGATCCAAGATCACATTGAGTCCATAGGAAAAGCCAATACTATTAAAAAGGGATGAGGTGTTGTTTAATGGCTTGCTTGCTCAAAATGCTTAGTGATATGCTCCAAAAGCCCTCAACCACTTTCTCATATCCACATATGTCCCAAACCAAAAGTCAAACTCGGCCCCATCGATTTGATCTATCTGGCGCCACCGAGTTCATTTGACATAGCCACTGCCAGAAACCCTAGTCAGTTCGGTCTCACCAATAGGGATCTCGGTCTCACCGAGATGGGATTGCAAACTCTCTGTTTCCCTTCGTAACGTTTCGGTCTAACCGAGATGAGCGATCGGTCCCACCGAGTTCGCAATGCAAACTCTCTGATTCCCTTTCGTAACATTTCGATCTCACCGAAATGAGCGAATCGGTCCCACCGAGTTTGCCTGACCAACTCTCTGTTTGCCTATTACAGAAATCGGTCCTACCGAGTTTATGTGATCGGTCTCACCGAGATTACGTTATGCCCTAACCCTAATGAAATCGGTCCCACCGAGTTGACGTGTCGGTCCCATCAAAAATCCTAACGTTCACATTTTGAACTAAATCGGTCTGACCGAGTTTTATGATTCGGTCCCACCGAGTTTGGTAAATTGTGTGTAACGGTTAGATTTTGTGTGGAGGCTATATATACCCCTCCACCCCCTCTTCATTCATGGAGAGAGTCATCAGAACGTGCCTACACTTTCAGTATACATTTTCTGAGAGAGAACCACCTACTCATGTGTTGAGACCAAGATATTCCATTCCAACCATATGAATCTTGATCTCTAGCCTTCCCCAAGCTGCTTTCCACTCAAATCATCTTTCCACCAAATCCAAATCCGTGAGAGAGAGTTGAGTGTTGGGGAGACTATCATTTGAAGCACAAGAGCAAGGAGTTCATCATCAACACACCATCTATTACCATTTGGAGAGTGGTGTCTCCTAGATTGGTTAGGTGTCACTTGGGAGCCTCCGTCAAGATTGTGGAGTTGAACCAAGGAGTTTGTAAGGGCAAGGAGATCGCCTACTTCGTGAAGATCTACCCGAGTGAGGCAAGTCCTTCGTGGGCGATGGCCATGGTGGGATAGACAAGGTTGCTTCTTCGTAGACCCTTCGTGGGTGGAGCCCTCCGTGGACTCGCGCAACCGTTACCCTTCGTGGGTTGAAGTCTCCATCAACGTGGATGTACGATAGCACCACCTATCGGAACCACGCCAAAAATCTCCGTGTCTACATTGCGTTTGCTCCCTCCAAACTCCTCCCTTTACCTTCATATGCAAATGTTTTACATTCCGCTGCTATACTCTTAGACTTGCATGTGTAGGTTGATTGCTTGACTTGTGCCAAGTTGCTAAAATCTGCCAAGACTTAAAATTGGGAAAAGGCTAGGTTTTTATTTTGTCAAGTAGTCTAATCACCCCCCTCTAGACATACTTTCGATCCTACACAAGTACATGTGTTTATATTTCTGAAAATATATTACCATTGTAGATTCTAATGAAAAATATATTCTCTGCCTTGCAATTTTATGTGGTAAAAGTTTTAGAGGTCGTCGATACCTTTCCAAAAGTACCTTAGTGTTCTATGGTTAGAAATAGAAGATAGGGTACAGGAGGCCAAATCTTGACATGGTTCAGTCATCCACATATTCTAGAAACAGCAGATCAGATTTAACAACTATCTTAGGAGTAGCAGACACACACATATATATATATATAATTTAGAAAAGAATGGTCTACAGTAGAGAAAGAAAATGACATCGAAGGCATGCAGTGGCAGTTTTGCACCTCCTTTCGGATGACATCGAGCATAGAGTCGATGAGCTCAGCACCCTCCGTGGTGCCTCTTTTCCCATTTGTTGGCCGCACCACACTGCCAAAAGACGAAATTTGAAAGAAGAAATCATAGATATATAAACTGGACATACAAATTACAAACTATAGGACTTACAAAAAAATGTCAGACCTCATGCATAGAAAGCCTGAAAGTCAAGGGATTATGTGTGTTTTCCGACATATATTTGAAGTGCAACAAGCCTTTCCCAGTTTGATCTATTCTGAATATATGAGTTTATCTCCTGAACCCATGTTTACTTCCTGAACATAGCAGAGTAGCAAAACTGAAACTATGTAACTGGAGGCATTAAACCAACTACTTTCTCTGTTTTTTATGTATTTTGCATTATGTTTCAGCTAATCAGCGGTACATGCCTCTGTTTCAGGGTTTTTTTTTTCTGAAAAATTGGTAATCCTGGAGAACATACTGGAATATGATGTTGTAGCATTGCAGTGTTGTATTGCATATATTTGCATACGAGAGTTACTGACATGGCATGTTAATGTCAAGAGCCATTGGTAGGCAAGTTGCTTCCTATAGTGACTAATTGTGGCTCTGCCAGGTTTCTCTGCACTGATAGTGTGCAGTGAGAAAAAATGAATGCAGATAGGCTATGTATGGACATGCATGTTGTAGATCTGCTTATAATAATTTTCCAATACTCAAATTTGTTCAGGTCTTATTTCTTCAGTAAAAAATTGCTTTCCCTGTTCCACGGCAAGATGAGTAGAGAACTATTGGAATGTTTGACATACTTCCCTTCCCTTAAAAACATAGTCCGTAAGCAAATGGAAATAGCTTACTTTTTTCACCAAAAACCAATCATCTTACCATGGGGATAAGAGGCCCACCACTTATTTTTCCATCTCCAAAGGAAACAGCAACCGAATTCTGCACTGTACTGTCTTTGCATCATTTGCCAGAATACATTTGTTGCAGACAACAAAAAAGACTTTGGCAGAGGATGTTAGCCCATTTACAGATTTGGTGCCATGAGCATGGTGGCTTCAAAAAATGTTGGCAAACATATTAGACTTTGCAAGCGGAGTGCTTCATAAGGAAGCACTCTGAAATTACTCTTGGATTTCAGCGCCTCACCTGCCCCACGGTCCCGTCTCGATCCAACGAATCCTTCCTCTGTACCCTGAGCTCTAACAGCCTCACTCTAATGCCGCTTCTATCACCGAACCCGACAACAAACCTGCCACCGGAGGCGCGTTGAGGTGAGCATGGCCTGTGCTGAATCTGCAAGGGCGTGTAGAAGGCAGGATGGGCGGCGGCGTACTGGTGGTAAGACGGTGCGTGTTGGCGTACGCGAAGCAGACATGCATGAATCTTGGCGGCGGATGCTTGCTGGATATAGTGGCAGCATCAATTCAAGCTGGGAGGCGGGAAGCTGGAGCAGCAGTAGCGATTGCTCGCCCATTAGGCATCAACCCAACTCCACTATACTCTCTTTTCTTTCCATAACCAAATCTTTGGAGCACACATGTGTGTACAGTTACATAGCCTGAAGATTGTTTGCATTTTTTTGGTTAGTTCAGATTTAGATTTCTCAGATTTTCATTGTTTGATCAATTGATCCATGTAGATCTCATTGACATGATTTGTAGAATGTACCTTTCCACATTTACCCTATTTGGTTAAATGCCTAGCTGGTGATAAGAGCAAGAGGATGATCAGGAAAGCATGGAGTTGAACGAATGAGTACAGGAAGAAAGGCCGTCCAGAAAAAAAATAGTAGAGGAAGAAAGAGAGGAGCAGCAGTCAAGGTTGGGCTTGGTGGCCTCGACGCCTATGACCTCCTCTATGCCAAGCCTCGCATCACCCGGTTATTATGTTATCTGCTTCCATGGATTTAGCACTGTGACTGATGTACTGCCGTATAGAAATATAATTGTTTGATGTATGACTTAGCTGAGTTCCCTCTTTATGAAAATATCCGAATTAGTATTTAGTTGATAACTTCTGGCAACAAAGGATCGTTTGCAAACAAGGTTCTCACCTCTTATATTTATTAAGGCATGGAAAAACATTGTGATTAAATCTGTTGAGTACGCCCTTATAGCAGACTAGCAGTAAGCTTCATATGAATGGGCCTTTGAATGTTGTTATTGATAAAGAATTAAGACAAGTTTACAATTATGTGAGGAAGCGAGCATCGATTATAAGGAGGCAGAGATGGGAACATTTATTTTTTTGTAACGCATGAGGACGAATGTTTCCACGTGAGAATTCTCAAAAGTTATTTTATCTTTATACCACAACTGAACAACCAAATTATCTCGCCTTGAGCACTCTGTTCTTTTAGTAAAAGTGTGAGATTTTTTTCTCTCTCGATGCAACGCACGGGCATTTTACTAGTAAGGTTCTAAAGGAGATGAAGGCCATTTACCGTCGTCGGCCACAACATGGTGCCGACGGCAACCCTACTACCGTCTACATCTCCGCTGCCCACCCTCACACCCACGGACATGGGTCTCCTTCTAATGGCCTCAGTTGAATCTGGTCAGTATCCACTTCCACACTATTTATGTGTTCCAATCACGAGATTAAGATGATGTTTATGTTAATTCTAAAGATTTATGCTAACACAAATACATACCAAAATGTGGTGCAAATGAGTTGCAATTGCCACAGATCAATACTTGGTACATGTATGAACTAATTGAAAAAATTCACAAGATTTTCAAAATGTCAAATTTTGAACCAACATATACCCATTTGGTGGAATTGAATTCTGGAATTCAATTTTATGGTTAAAATTTTAAGGCTTACAAAAAAATGGATAAGCAATAAGAAAATCATAAATGTACCCAACACAAGTCTAGAAAAATTTGAGCTCATCTGGGTTGGCTGGCTTATGTGATCTTTTCATTTTCATGTATGCACTTACAAGTGTGATCAATCCATCAAAATTCAGCTCAACCGAATCAAATGATGGATTAGAGCTTGCTGCAATGAATTACACCAGTAAGTGATTTATGCAACAAACGCCTAGAATAGGTGTTATGTGCAAAATTGATTCCAATAGTTAGTCGTTTATGCAATTTCTTCTACTTCTAGTCTGCATGGATCCGTACATGGTCGTTACTCACTCATGCAGACTCCAGTGAGCTTTTGGTTACTGGGTGCAACCGGTGGGAGACGGTAGTACGGGTTATCTTCAATTGGTCACTCCCGTACCCCCTCGTCGCTCGCCCCTGCAGGGCGACCGGGAGGCCAACCCTAGCACCCCAGCCGCCGCGATCCCATCTCTCCTTCCCCTCCGCCGCCGCCGGGGGACAGCGCCGGGCAGAGCCCGTGCGTTCGACGGCGGCGGCGGAGGGCGGCCCTCCTTCCCGGGTTGTTAGGCGGCGAGGGCGCCTGATCCGCGAAGGTGTGGCCTCTTCCTCGATCCATGGCGGCGCGTTGGCTCCTGCTGGAGGCGTTCATGGTGGTGCGGGGTGAGATGGCCAGAGGATGGAGGTGGGGCTGGGCGTGGCCGATGGCGGCGGCGTCCGGCCCGGATCCGGTCTTGGTGGAGGCGGCGGCGACTCCGGCCCGGATCCGAACATGGAGGTGGCGGCGTCCCCTCTGTCGGGATGAAGGGCCAGATGGTGGGTCCTTGTGGCGGCACCGGTGGCGGCGGATCTCGGGATCCCGCACCCGGGGACGTCGCAGGACGCGCGTGGCGGCCGGAGCTTCCTCCGGCGTCGACGGCGCTTGATGCGGGATCGCGGCGGCCGTTGCTGTTGTATGGGCGACGACAATGGCTGGCGCGACGGTGGGTGCTCCTTGTAGCACCCGGAATCGGGGCGGCGACCCCTCTTCATCAATGGCGGCGGACTCCGGGATCGTGTGGGCGATTCAGAGTCCGGATCTTAAGGTGGTGACGGCCTTCTGAGGCTGGTGGCAGTATGGGACATCCCTTCCATCAACAGATCGGGTTCGATGCGGCTTGGCAGGTGACACATTTGCCTCTTTCGGAGTTTTCGGGCGGTGCCTGTTGCCGGCAGGTGAAGCCACCGGTGGATGTGCTGCCGGCGGATGCTACGCACGGCGTCTTATATGGAGACGCCAAGTCATGCCTGCTACCGGCAGGTGATGCACGGTGGCTCTGGCGGAGGTGTCATGTTTAGCTTGTTGTTGTCGGATCGAAGGTGGTACGACAGTAGCGGGAGGCAGGCGGTATGGGACGTCTTTGTCTTCCGTTGTCTCCTCCAGAGGTATCTGGCTATCGAGGTGTCGGTAGACGGATAAGGGCGGATGGTACAGACGGCTTCAGCAATGAGTTTATGCACTCCGGTGGAAACACAAGATCTCTGATCAGACTATGTCGTCGCGTGCCTGTGTCGTGTCCTTGCTGAAGGTGGTGGGTTGAAGCTTGGCTTTGGGGATGAGAATCCGGAGTTCAACCTTGTGGTGGACTCGCCATCATCGGCGCACGTGCGATGATCCCTTCTTGAAGGCGTAGTCTAGGAGTTGTGTATTTTTTTGTTTATGTTGTGTCTTGTATCATAGGGATTAGTAGCTATCTGGGGGAGGTACTGTCGCGAAGTATACGGCCTCAGGGTTTGTTTTCCGCTTTATTTCCGGGTCGATGGTGTTCGGCTGCTGGATTTTGCAGAGGCCGGGGGTTATCCTCCTTTTCAAAAAAAAAAATCTTCAATCAATTTTGATGGCGAGCTAATAATAGGCTAGATGTTTAGTCATCGTAGCCTATTTTTTTCGTCGGCTGTGGCATCTTTTTATAACTTTTTGTTATTTCTAGGCTCTGTTTGTGAGCCAGTACTGGACATGAGTTCTTGTTTCCGTACTTTAATTCAATAAATAGGCTGCATGCATCACTCGGATGCAGAGGCCGGTGACTATCCTCTTTTCAAAAAAAAGGTCTGCATGGAAGGACTAGAGTCGTCCATTAGAGCATCTACAGTTGTACATGGCAATCCGGACCCTCAAACGCCCGCGGAAGCGTCCGAGCGTGTCCGCGGGCACTGACCGCTCAGTTCTCAAATTTCGTCGTCCACATCCATGTATCTCATATCCAATCCCTTATATTCATACTAAATCATGCAACTTTGATTGAAACTATGTAGATCACGAGCGGACATAGAAACGACATATAAATGCACAATCCGTTCACCAAAAGATCACAGCGGATCTTCAAAAGATAGCCAAAGTTCACATAATGCACATAATACGTCGGACAAGTTCAAACTGCATCTAAAAACTTGAAATTAAGGTGAAGAAGATGGATCCTCACAACTTCCCCGTTGGCCCTTTCCCCTTCTGGTCGATGGCGCTACTATAGGCGTCGGCGGCTGGTGGAGAGTCGTCTGAGTCGTCGGACGAGGCGCCATGGTCGTCGCCGTCGGAGGAGTCGGAGTCGGAGAGGACGATCAGCCTTTTGAGCCGTCGGATCACCCTGTCCTGCTGCTGCTTGAGCTCGCCGGCCGAGCCGCCTCCGCCTCCTTGCGCTTCGAGTGCTCAATGGCAAGCCGGAGCGCCTTGGCGTTCTTTCGACGGATCCGTCGAACGTCCGTCTCCGCCGTCGTAAGCGACTGGTGGTAGACCCAAGCGAGAAGCCGCTCGTCCTCGTCGGGCTCCGCCGACAACCCGCGGCAGCGGTGCACGAACTGCTCCGCCGCCTTCGTCTCCCTTACCCACTGCCTCTTGCGGTGGCCGACGCGCGCCTCCGATTCTGGCGTGCGCGTCCGGGCTGGGGGTGCGGGCACTAGCACCAACCGCTGCCCACGTGGAACAGCGGCCGGTGGGGGCAGGAAACAGCCTGGGGGAGGCGCAGAGCTGCATGCGGGCCGGGAGGGGCCAGCCGGCGTCCTCGCTGCGCCGACAAGGAGAGGCGAGGCGGCAGATCCAGAACGGCACCCCGTGTCCACCTTGGAGTCGGAGCGGCTGTCGGAGCTTGACATGGTGGCCGGAGTCGTCGGACTGGATCGAATCAAAGAAATCAGAGGAGGAGAAGAAGAGACGAAGAGGCGAGCGGAGTGAGGTAGGGTTTCCTGTTTGGGGATATTTGTGGGTCGGGATGGGCCAGGCTGACGTGACGGACGCGGCCTGGTGCGCCCGGGCCGCCCCATATCCGTCCTATATTTTGGGTTGAATATGGGGGACGCCGAACAGCCCAGCCGTTTGAGACCCATTTGAGGCGCCCGCCTGGGTCAAAATTTCATGACCTGTCAATGACCGGGCCGTCCATCCAGACGTTTGAGACGAACTTGAGGCGCTCAGTCGTTTTCTTTTTAATAAAAGAAGGGCTTCGCACCCTTCCGATTTGAGGCGCTCGACCGTAGATGCTCTTACCTACAACAGTACCGCACCATTGTCCTTGAAGACTGGCCAATGCATGTTCAGAGGAAATTCAGATTCTATTGCCTGCACCCTGCACTACATACCCTCTGTGTTTGGTTGACAGGGAATTGAAGAGGTTTGGCAGGGATTGAGGGGGATTGAATCTCTTACAAGTCAAATTCTCTTCAAATCCCCTCCAATCCCCGTGGGAAGAGGTGTAACCGAACAAAGCCCGGGTATATAAAAGATGGTAATATTCTAGATTAATATCGGTGCAGGTATGATGTATCATATTCATCGTGAGACATCATTGCATCTTATAGCACAACAGTTAATGTTTAACAGAACGACCAAGTTCAGATTCCCCCCGCCGCCCGCGTCATATCGCTCCATATTTCCAATGTCTGCTCTGCTCCAGTTCCATCGAATCCAGTCACGGATACTACCGTCGGGGTGTACAGGGCATTTGCGTAGTTCCAGGTCGTTCATCTGAGAAACTAAATATGTGTTATATGTCATGAAAAGTATATCACTAAGTTTCTATACGGATGTAGTTTATATATATATATATATATATATATATATATATTTTTATCACATATAATACATATTTAGGTAGTTAAATTGTCGACCTAGAACTACGTGCGTGCCTTAGGCCCCTCCCAATGCTCTACCTTGTACAGGTGCTAAGCCTGTCATGTAGACGAAAAACCTAGTGTGTCAAGACAATTAAGAGGAGAGAGATGGGTTTGGTGACCCAGGAAGAACCAATGCCAAGCATGTGAACCTAGGTAAAACATTTAAATGAAGCAAGCTCATCAATACATAAAAGAGTTTAGTGCTAAGTCATTAAATAAAAAGAGCTTAGTTACAACAAGTTAAGCATTTATGCACTGGGGACTATAGTTGCTAAACTATTTAAAGATGCATTGGAAGAGGTCTAATGCACCCGGACGGAGGTGTATATTGAAGCCACAATGTGTGCCGCAGTTCACTCGTCGCCGGACACGTAACCGACACTTAAACCAGGTTGTCAACTTCTCGCATCTGCCCATCTTGCGTCGCCATTAGCTGTGACTGTGAACCCTCCAACATTTTCAATGCCTAGGTCTTCACTGAACGAGCAGCCAGCCCATGGCTGAACTTGTTTACATCATCCAAGAAATTAAAGGCGTCACCGAGTTCGATGCGATCGATCCGGCGGCATCGATCCTCATGTGCATTGACCCCGGTAATCCTGCCGCACCTTCTCACTGGACTCTGCATATATCCTTCACCTGACCGTGGCCGGCCTCGCTGCCCCCGCACACTACAGTCACTCACTTCACTCGCCAGGAGCCATGGCCTTGGCTAGGGAGCGCCTCCTAGCCAGCCTATCGGCTCTTGCGCTGATGATCACCGCCTGGGCCTCTCCGGTTGCCGGCGGTCGCCCGGCGGACCAGCTGCAGATACTGTGGGGGCAGACGCAGGTCCTCAACGGCAGCAATGGCGAGCAGACCGTCGCGCTGACGCTGGACCGCGCCATGGGCTCGGCCTTCAAGTCCATGAGCTCATACCTCTTTGCCGAGATCAGCGTGGACATCAAGCTCATCCCCAGGAACTCCGCCGGCACCGTCACCACCATATATGTAAGTGGCACACCATGTCAAGTCGGTCGTCTCGTGAGGCAGCCATGCATGTTGCTGACAAATTGATGAATTGTATGGTGTGTGGTGCAGTTGATCTCGGAGAAGGACTGGAAGACGCACGACGAGATCGACCTCGAGTTCCTGGGCAACGCCACCGGCCAGCCTTACACTCTGCACACCAACATCTTCGCCAATGGTGAGGGCGGCAGGGAGGTGCAGTACCGTCTCTGGTTCGATCCCACCCAAGACTTCCACACCTATTCCATCATCTGGAACACGGACGAGATCCTGTAAGCCTCACTTGCTCAGCTCTAGCACACCACTACTCTGTTCGTGAATCGTGATATCTGAATGTCTCCACGGCATATTGCCAAGAATGAGATTATTAGACTATAACCATGTAAGTACTTGCTACGTACTTGTGAGTTTCATCAGGATCCTGGTGGACGGCGTGCCGATCCGGCAGTTCAAGAACCACTGGGACGCCGGCGTGCCGTTCCCGGTGTACCAGCCGATGCGGCTGTTCGGCTGCCTGTGGGACGCCGACGACTGGGCGACGCAGGGCGGGCTCGTCAAGACCGACTGGTCGCAGGCGCCATTCGTTGCTTACTTCAAGAACTACACCGCCTCCGGGTGCGCGCCCAGCACCGGCGGCTCGTGGGCGTGCGGCCAGGACGCCTCCGGCTCCGGCAGCATCCCCGGCTGGATGGACTGGGCACGGGGAGGAGGGCGGCTGGACGACGACGTGAAGCAGCAGCAGCAGCTGAGGGAGGTGCAGGGCAAGTACATGATCTACAACTACTGCACCGACCGAAAGAGGTTCCCCAATGGCTTCCCGAAGGAGTGTGGGCTGGCTTAGGGGTTATTGTTACTACTAGGATCGATAGAAGTGATTCTGATGATGGAGCTGGGTGGGAGATGCTTGTCTTGGCAAGAACATTATTTCATTCTTCTTTTGGCTATTTATGAACGGCAATTCTTCTTTTCTTCCTGGAGAAAAAAAAAGCAAAATCAAAAGAAATAGCAACCGTTTCTGGTCTACGATGCAGAGATTAATTATATATACTGATTCCGTGAAGATTAAAGAGTGGACACGTACGAACGCATGGTCATGAGTGTAAGCACGGTAACACAGAGCAGTTTTCCCATAGAAACAAGTAAACAAAATTCTACATCGATCGGGATTTGCATCCATGAGAGTAAAGACGCCGCTACCTAGCTAGCCAGCACGATGCCTTCGAGTTCCGAGGCGAGTGTGATACTGATAATTTATCCAAGCGAAGGCTCTAAAGATGCCGTGATCTAGCTTAGGTAGCACGGCCAAGCTGAATGTGAATGTGGCACTCCCTCCGACTCCAAACGTTCAGATACATCTAGATACATTCATTGAGCAATAACTAATATAGATTGAAGGGAGTAAAATTATTAGAGCAAAATCCAAATGAAAGCTTAGAGGGGCCCTCCCGTTCATGCTGGGTGGTGGCTTCAGTACCTCGGCAATGGCTAAGAAGAACGGAGCCCGACAAGCATTGGCAAGGATTGTCATTTCTCTCGGATGACATAACTACACAGATCTTTGACAGCTTTCTGTTGTGCTCAGCAAAGGAACTGTCTAAGCATACTTTTGCGGATCCAAACTTCTTTGTTCTTTCAAAGTCTTTTTCTTGCATATAAGAATGCAACTCTTGCAATTCCGTGGATTTGAGTAGTAAGCGCCATCCCCTCTGAGTTGTGAGTAAGCGGAACCATTGTGTTTTTGTTCTTCTCCAGATTGGTAGAAATTTGCCTCTACTTTTTCTGGTGAATATTAAGTTGGGAGATGGCAAAAAGGTGTTGTTCTGCCATGACTGATGGATAATATTTTTTTGAAAGCGGGAACATATTAATATCGCAAGATACCAATTATATACCGAGTCTCTGCACCTACAAGATGTCGCAAAGACATCCAAGACGCACACTGTCAAAGAAAAATATAGAAAAGAAAGGGGAAAAAACTAAGGACCCGCCACAGAGATCGACTTCTCTCGGCAGCGGCACACAAACCACCACCAAATACGACACCCGGAAAACATAAAAGTTCTCCAAAAGCAACGCCTCCAAGAAGGAAATAGTGCACAAGCATCATCGTTGCCCGAACCAAGATCTTAGGTTTTAACCTTGGAGAAGTCCGAACTCTCAAAACAATTTCTTCAGCAAGGCAATTGCTAGACACAACCAATGAAGGTCAGATCTTAGGTTTTCACCCTGAAAGTCACAGCTCGGCACCCGAGGAGCACCACAAAAAATGAAATCCTCTAGTGTTGCCGCCCCCACTTGACACTTCTGCTCCTGAGAGTTACCAAACACCTGGGTGACTCCATCGCCTCGAAGGCTCCGTCCGCCTAACTGATCCTTCGATCTCAGCCACCATGACCTTCTCCACAACTGTCTACACCATAGAAATCGAGAAGCCGACATGTCTCATGGTGTCAACAAACAATAGAGCTTCGCGCCACACCGTCATGGAACCTCGTAGGCTGATATGACGTGCACGACCGAATTCTATTTGATCCAGATATCTTGGGCAGGATCTCCGGCAACAGTTCCGGAACACGTTGATTACCAGATCGAGGAGGACCGATCATGTAGGACGTTGCCATGATGTGAGAAGAGCACGAGGACAACCACCATTATTATCACGGCAACAGGCCCCCATGCCACCCCGACCCAGCCCGCTGTCGGCTGCCTGCCAACGTCCATGGCATGAAGCCTGCCAACCAAAGCCCCAGGCCGCATCGGCCGACGAAGCACACGGCCGACCGCAGCTTTGGGCTGAGCTCCAGCAACCCACCCCAGATCAGATTGGAGGGATCGGCAGCCCAAGCCATCGCTGGAAGTCGGGGCACACCACCAGGCGGAGCACCCTACCACGCCCGTCACCGAGCAGCGCCGCTGCCGGAGCCTCGCAGCGAGCCGCCACCAGATCGGAGCCGCGTCGGCGCCACGGAGAGGAGCCGCGCCCATGGAAGGCCCTGCTGCCGCCGGCACTGCTCGGGCTTTGCCCGGCAGAGACCCTCGACGGCGGCGAGGGAGAGGGGCTGGAGGGGAGGGCCGACGGCCGACGGGACTAGGGTTCCCTGAGCTGCCACTGCGTGCAACGCGGGGCGGGGCTGAAAATGAGTCTTCGCGGATTGAGGCTGCCCGCTGGATAAATGGATACACAACGGAAGAAATTGCACCCCTGATCGTCAAACTTGTGAGAAAAAGAGCCTTCAACAACCGTACGGTGGCCGAGGCAACCACAAATGCACGCTGGGTAGATGACATTTCGGAGCAGCTGTGCCCGCAGGGCCTCGATCAATACATGCTCTTCTGGTGCAAGTGCATCCACTACGGACATGCAAGTGCATGCTACAATTGAAACTTAACTCTAAATTTTAATATTCTTGCAAGACTTAATCGATCAATGTTTTTAGTATATTACGGACGTTTGTGGAACATGGTTCCACAAGCATCCCTTATAAATAGTAAATTTGGAAAGAAAATATTAAAAAATCAAAAAACAAAACTGAATCATTTTTTACATCGACTGGTATACTCGTGTATGAAGTTTCATGAAAAAATATGACATTTATGGTATTCTGAACAAAAAATACAAAATCAAAGCTATATCCATAAACACTATCTAATAATAATAAGATTGGATTAAATTTTTCTTCACTAACAAATACCATGGGTATCATTCCTTCACGAGACTTCCCACATGGATAGAATGATCATTCAGATTTGATACCTCGGAATTAAAAAAATGTTATTTATAGTATTTTTAAAATTTACCATTCACGTGGATGTGTGTGGAACCATATTCATCCTTGTATTTTAGATGTATTATATGCTGATATGTTGGTGTGTAGTATCCATCATCAAAATGTGGTTGCTTCGGCACACCCCCTCCCCCCCCCCCTCACAAACCATATAAGGGCGGTATGGTCATTTACCCACCTCCATATGTTGCATGTACGAGTTGTACATAGACGTGCACAGCCAATCCGCTACTTCCACCCGCTATAACCAACTAGGATAGTTGGCATGTTGTGCCTAGTTACTTCTTTTATTCTTCTTGTTGTGCATCTTCTTAGACTTTCATCTCTTTTTATGTTTTATTTGACCTTTTTTTCTTTGGTTTTATTTTTATTTTTCTTTATTTCTTCACAGTACACACCCCCTCTGACCTGGGCTCGGCCCAATTTACTTTCTTTTTCTTTTTTGCAACCTTCAAAAAATATGGACGCTATGTCAGACTCGAACTCAGAACCTCACCGTTCATAACCAAACGCGTTAACCACATGGGATACCTTACCTCCTATGTCCAAGTTCTTCTTTTTCCATCTTTTGTAGTGCATCAAGTATAACGCTAAAAAGCAAGACTCTAGTTTTCCTTTTCTATTGGGCTGTAATGGCCGGTTTATTCTTCTATTTTTACTCAGGTTTTATATTCTTCTATTTTCTTTTTTCATTTTCCTTTTTCTTTTTTTGGATTTTTTCAAATGTGTGATTTTTTTGAAAATTTGACACTTTTTCCAAATTCGGAATCTTTTTCACCTCCGTAATTTTTTTCTTCTTCAGTTTTTTGCTAACACTCTAGTGAAGTTTTTCAAAATCCATGAACTTTTTCAGTATATTTGCAACTTTCTTTGCAAAACCCATCACCTGTAACATGTAGGCTATCTCTACGACATTTACATTAACGTGGCAATCTCATGGCTCCAACCATCATGCCGTGACGCGCAGGCCACTTAACATTACAACATATAACCATCTCATACATAAACTCATTATCAAGACGAAGGCTATACCACATCATATGCATACCCTGCAGAACCAAGTTAGACGTCCTCTAATCGATTTTAGTAAAATTTTAGTTACGTGGTTAACCAGTTTTAACAGGTAATACTAGCTACCTACGTACACAATTTAGGCGACGATTCTTGATGCTAGATTAAGTTTCGGGGTGTGTGAAATAAGGGACTTAATTAAAAATCTCTAGCCTCACACTAAACTTCGTCAATACGCGTGACCCCCTAGAAGATCATCCATCTTCGGCACCCTTTTATGTACGCGGTGGTTCACTATTCCCAACTATGGTGAAGCCCAAAGAACTGTTAGCAGATCGTCGAAAGCCAGAGCCGATCGATTGTCAGAACCTTTTAACAAAACGACACCATGCTGTCGATGAATTGAACCGAAGAAATTCTCGAGGGAAGCATAACAGGAACATCAACCCTCACAATCACATGTGATCTAGATCGCAACCTGCACCTACTCCTATAACTGCTCTTGATGCCACTGTTGGGAAACGTAGTAGAAAACAAAAAAATCGCTCCTACAATCACCCAACATCAATATGAAGATGCATAACGGGTTGAGATCCTCGTACCGCCCACGAACAGTCCCTCGAACCAAAGACCGAAAGCACGACCTCTCTACTTGGTTGCAAGCGTGCAGCCTTCACGATCCGGCAGCGCTTCACCGTCCAGAGCTAATCGTCATCGGAGAATTAGAGGGAGGAGATTAGAACCACACCGGGCTTCTAATTATGAAGACAAGAGGATTAACCTAGCTCTAGTTAGTCAACTAAGACCAACTGAAACATGAACTAGAAGAACTAGAGGAGGCTCCAAAAACTGTGTATACAAAAGAGCAAAATCCCCTAATATATATAGGTTGGAGGGAGAGGGAGGGCTCCCACCAAGGGGGAAGGAGTCCCCCTTGGCGGGCCAGCCTAGGGGAGGAGGAATCTGACTCCTCCCCTTCCCCAATTCGGCCTCACTTTCCCATTTGGGCCTTTTTGGGCCAAGCACTTTCCCATTTGGGCCTTTTTGGGCCAAGTTGCCTTCCATCACTTGGCCTTTTTAGGCCCGTTGATATTAAATTAAATATAAAATAATTCTAAATATTTTCAGACCATTATATATATAATTTAACATCCCTGGAAACATTTCTCACCTATATATATTTATCGGTAATACCCGGTATTACGTGATATTCACCAAAACCCTTCCGGTGACCCCGAAATGCTTCCGGATCCTCTCGGAACTATTCCTAATTTTAATGAAACAATTCCACAAATATATTTTCATCACTCCCGTCCTACTAACACTTAGCAGATTGTGATTTCCTTAAGCTTGTGACCCCGTAGGTTCGGTAACTCATAGACATGAAGAAAACCGTTCGTTCAATGACCGATAGTTAGCAGGACCGTGGACGTCCATATTGATCCCTATGAGCATACGAATGATATTCGAGTGAACCTTTGGTTTTCATGTGATGTTCCCTTTGCTTCACGATACTTCACAAAACCCAGGATGCATCGGTATCCTCCTGAGTCATCACCATGCTCACTATACTGAAATCCTTGTTATCGGTTTTGTTCTTCTTTCTTGTTATTGTGTTCTGGCATCCCCTTGACATAGTCACCCGTGTCTGGCCAGACGATGATTGATGTCGTCACACCGAGAGGGCCCTAAGAATATCTCTCCATCGTCGGGGGAGCAAATCCCACTCTCGAGTTACCTAGTCCCTTGTCAAACTTTCCGATGAACTGTAAGTTGTCATTATGATCACCGTGTTACAAGTGACGTTTGAGCAACCCCAAAGCCCACCGTACGTTAAGAAGTGACTATGATACTCTCATGGTCAAAGGAGCAAAATCACATGTTAACACTCCATGTTATTACAATTGTTTACAGATGATATTGCTCGATTCATAACAAACAAATTTGGGTCGATTCAATATGATTGTTCTTCCAACGTCATTATCTCAATGTTGTTTTAGGACTATCATTACACTTAACGATATCCTAAGATCCGGAAAACGTGATCACCAGTAACACTTGAGCTAGTCTTAGAGGCGATACTAGGAACCTTTAATTTATCCGTTTATCATTTCACATGTGCCACTGAATCGCATATTCCAGGATCATAGCAGTTATAACATGAAATATAAACACTTAACTATGAATATGAAAATATAATAATACAATATTACTGTCTCTAGGGCATATTTCCAACATTGTCCTTAAACACAAAGTCGAGTTGAAGCATTAAAATTATCGAACTCGCCTACAGAGCCGAAGACCCAAGACGAAGCCACCCCAAGGAGTTCAATGTCCGCGGCTTGAAGACCAGTTCAGGGGCTACTGGCGTTGTCCTGGACTAGGGGGTGCTAACCACGTCAATCCCCCATTAGTTGGCCGAACCGAGGACCCCAGGATAATTACCAAGTGGGCTAAGAATGCCCCTCAGTGTGCTCAAGATGGTATCCTCTGAAGATTTGGCGCACACTCTAAGACACATTCGAATCATCGGCATGTTTATCCTAACTGACCTACATGTAACCCTAGGCACCCTGGTGTCTATATAAGCCGAGGGTTTTTTTTGGCCATAGGGTAGAGAATCATACATTCACATACGATCTCGAGGTAGACCATCATGTACTTTGTACTTCATCACAATCAATACAACACAAGCAGGACATAGAGTTTTACCTCTTCGAGGGGACCCGAACTTGGGTAAACATCATGTCCCTTGTTCATCATGTTACCATCTAGCTAAGATCACTAGCTCGGGACCCCCTACCCGAGATTCATCGGATTCAACTTCGATAGGGAGGAGGAAGGGGTGGATTTGCATCCAGTAGCAGGCCGAAGGAGGATGCAAATCTACGTAGCACGACGTTGATCCCGCTTAACCCCCTGGTACGAATGTTCCATCGTCATTCACAATGAAACGAAGGCTAGATTTCACAATTATGGAGAATATGAGGCTGCAGGGAGTTAGCTGTTGTTGACCGAGGGAAATGGGGATGGTATTTTTGACCCATAAATATTGGAAAAACCAAACTGAAGGTGATGATGTGAAAAAATACTTTTGCTAGAAGTAAGCGATACAAGCCTGATGACACAAGGACATCGGTGGCCCCTTGCGGAGAACCACCGGGCCTAATGTATATACTTAACGCATGCAAGTCAAATGTTGTTTTCGGGGAGCTGGGCAGAAGGAAAAGAGGGGAGCCGCTATTTGATGCTCTTTGCCACGCACCGCACAGGGGGCTCCCCGGCTAGGCCGACCAAGTAGCGAGTGGTACAAGGAGTGAAAATTGCAAATAAAGGTACGCACGTGTGAGGAATCAAACATAGGACCTGCCGCCGGTGAACGCGAGTGACTAGCCACTCGAGTTGATGAGCTTTAGTGTGTGATAGGCAGCGCGGAAACATCATAACTCTGAGCAGCGATAGATCTAAGCATTTTTGAAAATTCAAAGGCATTTGTTTTCCAAAAAAGTGAAATATTTTTTGAAACACAAACATTTTTAGAAAACACGAATAATTTTCGGAAATCTTGAAACCATTTTGAATTTGTGATTTAAAAAAAAACTAGAACATTGTTGGTAATTTCAAACAAATTTTGAAAACACACAAGCATTTTTCGAAACTCCATTTTTTTCTAAAAGTGATTTTTTGGACCTGTGATTTGTTTCTAAAAATGGGAATTTTTTTTGAAACTTCACACAAAATATAGAAATGCGAATTATTTTTGAAACAGTGAACGTTTTTTGAAGAGCACGAACATAATTTTAAATTTCTGGACATTATTTGTAAACACGAGTTTTTTGGAATAACAAACATTTTCCAAAATTCTGATCATTTTTTAAAAACTTTGAAAATAGAAACAAAAAATGAAAAGAAGAAATAGAGAAAAGTATTGGATTTTTGTAGAACAAATGAAAGTAAAATAAATAACAAAAAGGAAAAGGAAAGTACGACCAGTAAGGAGGAATAACAAAAAAAGGGAAAAAACCAGAAAGAACCATGAAGAAAAAAAAATGTTTCCTACCTACTTGGGCTGGCCCATATGCGGTTTGCTCGCTGCAATGCAATGGGCCTTGGGCCGCGAACGTCTCTTCCGGTCTCCCCCTCGCTCGTCCGGTTGGTCTAGGAGGAAAACCCTATTTGCCGCTCGAGGAGAGCAAGGGAGTCGTCTACAACTCGGAACAGCAAAGGGGTTCGGCTTTTAGATCCAAGCACGCCGCCGACTTTAAAGACGTGGCGATGCAGATCAAGAGAGCAGTCAGGCGATGGCAACTCGGGAGTACGTGCTCGACGGCGGCTGAGCATCGTCGGGTTCGGGAGTTGGAGAGGATGAGGGGGAGACGGCGGCGCGGCGGGCGCCTGGTGTCTCGGCAACCGACCTCAGGTCCAAGCTGCCGACAGAGGCTGTTGCACCGCGAGAACGCTAAGAGCCTGAGGCGCCTGGACGACGGCCATGGCGATGCACGAGGAGGCAAGCCCGAGGCGGTGGGCGGCGGCGGATCCAGTCATGCTCCTCCTTGAATTCCCCGTCGTCGTGCTACCGAGGGCGTCTTCGCCCACATCTCCTCACTCCGGTGGGCGTGGCGCCTCCTGCCGCTGGTTCCGCCTGCCGGTCGCGCCGCGGTAAACGAACAGAGCATGTGCTCGGGGCGGAGGATGCTCTCTCGCTCCCGCGGAACGCTCCCCTCGCCCGCCACCACGAACAAGGTAGACACCCTCCTACAGCATGATGTTGTTGCTTCCCAGCTGTTTGCCGCATGATGCTCCTGCTTCTCACTGTTTGCCGCGTGATGCTCTGCTGCTGCTACTACTTTGCTACTGCTGCTAATTTGCCCCTCTGGAACTCACAAGGAAGATATAAATTTTGTGACTAAAGCATATTTGATCAGCTGTCCTGTTACAAAACATAGATATTTTTTCTAGCATCAGGCAAAGAATCATAGTGTGCACTCAATTCACACAGCACACACTCTTTTTCTTTAGGGAAACATATACGGAAATTGTGATTTGAAAGGGCTATCAGTCTACATAAATCATGGCAAAGTTTCCTACATTTTTCAGAGCGGGTTCATTGCCGAGATTCGAGATACAATCTGCTGCTGCTAATTTGCTGTAGTGCGGTTTTAAAGATGATGATGACAGATTACCACCATCAAGCATTGCTAATGACGAGGTAGATTTTTTTTATAGTTGCTAGCCAATGGAAACACAAATCAACAAGAGTTCTACTTGTCATTAGATGAATGCCAAAAATGGATTATTTCTTTAGATTATGAACTTACCACGTTGTGAAATACAACAATGTCTAGAATGTGAAGTTCAAACAATGGCTGAAGATCATTATGGATAGGGCTCAGCTTGCACCATGTCACTTGATTCGTTTATTTAGGTGGTGATGTCAGAAGAAGGTAAATTATTAGGTTTTCAACTAGATTCTCATACAGTGTCTACCTGGGTATAGTTAGTGACATGTGTTATCAGTAGATTCTCATACGGTGGCCAACTATCTGTTCCTGAATGGTTTGTGGCAAGATAGTGGGAAAACACATCAGTTGTTCCAGCACTTATGATGAATGTTGCCCTCCTGAGAAGTTGATCAGCCCTTCTTGGTCCGAATAATCTTTGGAGGTTTCTTCTATTATGCCATAGGTACTCGACTTGATTGGAAAATGATAGTATATTCTATCATGGAGAAAAAAAACGAAAACACAGCTAGCTAATTAGTACCTAAAATACTGGCTCTGAATAATCGGAATAGCTTGATTTATTAACTAGCTATCCACTCCTTTTGTGATCTTGCAACTAGTTGAATTTGATGAATGTTATTTCTGTATGTAATTGGCATGTGCTAGTAGAATGTTACTCCCTCGGTTCACAGATATGAGATGTTCTACCTTTTTTTTGATTCAGATGTATATAGATGCATTTTAGTGTGTTTGTTCACTCATTTCAGCCCGTATGTTGTCCATATTGAAATATCCAAAACATCTTATATTTGTGAACAGAGGGAGTGTTTCTTTATGTAATTGGCAAGCACTGTTGGAAAGTGACAACAGAATTTTTCTTGCTATTGCAGCAGGCCACAAAATGGAGCATATTCCAGAAGGATTTAGTTTGCACATAAAAGTGATGGCTTGGGCCTTCGGCACCATGGCGGCATCAGTTTGCACGTTGTTGCTCCACTTGTATTGCTGGTTGCAAAGAAAGGTGCGAGCAGTCCATCACCGTATGTTAGGAGATGAAACTTAAGCACTATGTAAGCTCAGTAACTTGCTTCCAGTACAAAACACAAATTTGGATGAGGTTTGTTCAGTGCAACATGCTTCTCATTCCTAAGCATTAATGCTTCTAATGATATTGCAGATAGTGAAAATTTCCCTGGCGTTGTGCGAGCTGTTGTTGTTGCATTTAAATCGGTTTGTCCAAATTGACAGTCCGAGGCTCCAGCCGATGCAGTCGTGACCCCACCTCTAGATCAGCTCACCACCCAACAACCAGTTACACTCAGTTGTGTGACAGTTTTGATTCATTCTACAGAATTATTGGAACTCTGAAATGACCAAATCCCAATTCTGCTTCAAAGGTAATGATTCTGTTTTATCAACCACCCTAAATTTTTCCACAAGTGATGTTTACGACATGGTTATCTATTTCACACATTCTTATTCTATGTATATTGTGATTATATTTTCATTTCCTTAGTTGTGTTGATGTTCAGTTGACTGTTAAGTTTACGGTTATTTCCCCCGCAAAAAAAGGTTATGGTTATTTATTCCAAAAGAGAAAAGCATGTTTCTTTGTAGGAGACTAGCTGCTATATAGACTTGCATATTTTGTAATGTTTCTTTTACAAACATATGATGTTATAGAGTGTAGACATCTAGCCAATCCCTTTTTTTCATATGCCTTACTTAGTAGATTCTAAAAATATGGTGTGATGTATAAAAGTTTATGGTCAACGCTAGTTTAGTGTTTGGGTCAAATTATTATTTGAAAGTAGGGGTTAAAGTTTGCCCAGAAAAAAGTAGATTATTATTTGAGATTGATAGAGTACGACTATATCCCACCCAATTTTGTTTCCATCAAAAGTGTGTCCCCACTTTGTTGAAGAATACACCTACCATTTTGGTAGTAGGCCAAACTCATCTCAGCGGTTTTGTTTGGGCCTCATTCCCCTAACACGTTAGTAATCGTCTCATTTCCCATATTTCCCTTAGTCTCACTCCCAATCACTTCACGATCCAAGGAAGGGAATGCCAGCAGCCATGGCGGCAGTGTCCCCTTCGGCCATTCATGCCACTTGAGAGGATGAAGGCTCCGGCGATGTCACGCGAGAGACATCGGCGCAAGCGAGGTTGCCACCATCCTTGTTGTGACGACAATGCCACAACGGAGGGTAGAACGGGATGGTGGGTGACGGCATTGCGAAAGGAGGTGCCGACCACTCATCTGACCCAGGGAAGCAACAATAATGTGCAATGTTTTAGTCCCGTACTGCTACTAAATAAGGATCTCGGCGGAGAGAATCCAAAGTATGGTGTATGGTCTAGAAAAGGAGCAAGAGTGCACTCGAGCATGTTTAGGGGGAGGTATGTTTGGGGCGGAGGCCACAGGGGGGAGCTATGCCCGGCTGGATGACCTTAAAGGGCGAGGGAGAATTCATTCTTTTAAGTATAAAAATATACTCCCTTTGTTCACTAATATGAGATGTTTTGGATATTTTAATATGAACTACATACAGAAATGAGTGAACAAAGCACACTAAAACGTGTCTATATACACCTGATTCAAAAAAAAGTTAGAACATCTTATATTAGTTAATGGAGGGAGTACTAGAGAATAAAATCTTTCCCTAGCTAATGGTGGATCAACAACACTGAGTTTGAAGAGATAGATGAATTATTTGATCCTGCACATTGGAGCATACGAAGGAAGCATTGACACCAATATGCTTGGTGAGCTATGTTGCACATGGTCGTGCACAATACTGATAGCACATGGACTCTCTGACAACAGAGGAGTAGGTGTAGTGACAAAAAATTCCTTAAGCAACCATCATGCCTTTGTTGTCAAAAGAGCATAGTTTGCAACTCAGCCTTTGCACTAGAAGGGAAAAGCACAATCTGTTTCTTTATCTTCTAGGTAATGAGAAAACCATCAAGAAAACACAGTAAGCAGAAAGGGACGAGCGAACTTGAGCATAGGAAGAAGAGAGACGGTGAGAGATATTTCCACGAAGATATCGTAGAACGGGGGGGGGGGGGGGGGGGGGGTGACTCAAGTGGATAAAAGTGAGAGCAAAGATGAAGTGACTTAGAATGAGAACGTGATATGAAATGTCTAGACGAGTGGCATCTAAATAGACAACTCCCAACAAGATGACAACAGTGCATCAGATCAAACAAAGGTGGATGTTGAGCTCCATGGGAGTGTCATGCCACTTGAGAGGATGAAGGCTCTAGCAACATCGTGCGAGAGGCATCAGCGCTAGCGAGTTTGCCACCATCCTAGCCATGACGACAATGCCGCAAAGCATATTGTGGAGGGTAGAGTAGAAAAGTGGAGCGACAACACCGCAAGAGGATGTGCACTCGAACCGGGGGGGGGGGGGGCACTGCACTGCAGTCTATTTCTTCTTTCGGGCGAGTGCCAGGCAGATAGACAAGGCTTTCAACAAAATGTCGATAAAGCGCCAGATCAGGCAGTAGGTCAACATCACTAGCAGGGAGGTGAACATTGAGCTCCATGGGAGTCTCAACATGTGCTCATCAGTAAGAGCAACGCGAGTAAGAAGATCCTAAATTATAATTTTTGAGCAAGAAGGGACCTCAATCCCCAGAAAGTAGCAGAGAGGGCCAAGATAAGATATAAGAAACTGCATACTAAGACATGCCTTAACAAAGGCAATATACTCACATTTTGCGTCAGTGATGATCATGTCATCAACAAGAAGAGTCCTACCAAGAGCAGAAAGGAGGACAAACAACGTCGGATCATGAGCACTTGATGAAAACCAGCAGCAACCACCACAGAGGCAAAACACTCAAACCAGGTGTGAGCGTGTGAGGGGCTTGCTTAGAGCCATAGTGACAGCGATGAAGATGACAAAGCATGTCGTAAGGAGCAAAATACCCAGGTGGTGGTTGTATGTAAACCTCCTCATGCAGCTCACCATTAAGAAATGCATTCTTAACATCAAACCTAGACACAGATCAGTGGCAAACAGAGGCCACCACAAGAAGTGTGCGAACAGTGGTGAGCAAAAGCCTCGTCGTAATCAGGACCATGCTCCTGCTGAAAGCCATGACCCACAACACAAGCTTTGTAACGCCCAAGAGAACCATCAGAGTGAGTCCTAACCTTGTAGACCCACCAAGTGATGGGACGAACACGAGGAGGAACATAAACAATATCTCACGTGCTGATGTGCTCAAGAGCAGCTGTCTCCTCTGCCATCACAAGGTGCCATTTGGTATGAACAACATCACAATAAGAAGTTGGCTCAAGAACAGCATGGCCAACGCTTGGAAGACCAAGGCGGTCAACAGGCCAAAGCGGACGAGGACGCAAACCATAAGTAGGCTGAGACGGGGAAGATGACACATCGGTAGACGCATCCGCAATAAGTAGACGTCATGTATAGAAGTTAGGAAAAGATGGAAGAATACGAGCTGGAATCATCGGGATAAACTCAGGTGATGGAGATAGGGAAGCCACCGGTGATGAAGGTGTAGAATCATGTGATAAGTGAGGTGAGGAAATCATAGGAGATGATGGCGTTGGTTCTACAATAACAGAGAAGCAGGAGCAGTACAACGACTGGATAAGGGCTCAATAGGAGTGGTAGGAGTGTCAGGAAAATTGTGGAAAGAGATATACTCCACTTAAAAGGCCGAAGAAGATGGACTCAACAAAAGTCATATCCCGAGAAATAAGCATCTGACGACCAACATGATCCCAACAACGATATCCCTTATGCTCATCGTTGTATCCTAAGAAGACACACTCAACAGACTAACAAGTCAGTTTGGTGAGTTCACGAGGGGCAAAGACATAGCAAACACAACCAAACAATTGAAGTGTCGAATAAACGATCAAATAAACGCTCGAAAGGAGCGTCAACTTGCAGAGTAGTGGATTGCTAAAGGTTGATGAGATAGATGGAAGTGGAGACAGACTCGACCCAAAAGTGCGGCGGAAGAGAGGCGGTGACCATCAATGGACGAGTCGTCTCAAGAAGGTGACGATGCTTGCGCTCAGCCACGCCATTCTGAGCATGAGCACTAGGATAAGAGAACCAAAGTCTGCTCAGAAAGGATTCCACCAGAGCCATCATTGAACACATGAATAGGCGTAGAGAACTGAGTGTGAACCATGGCAGCAAAAAGCTTATAAGACCTCACTACAAGAAGAAATAAAGTATATCCAGGTGTATCGAGAGAAGTTACTACCGGAGGCAAAGGGAGACGGACCCCTGAGATCATGTTGAACAAGGTCAGAAGGACGCTGAGACACTGTCTCGCTATGAGTATAAGGTAACTAGATCGTGGATTAGAGACATCATCGGAGACGGATCCAAGAGGACCATGTCAAACTAAGGATGAGAGATCACAAGTGACCCAAGGAGATGATGCCAATCCTAAAAATATCTGGTAGACAAGGCAACAAAGGTAGAGACTGGCGGCGGTGGCAGCAGAGGGACTTGATCCAGCATCCCACGTGCCTGTGCACTCTTCGTACCCCATCGATCCGGCTTGGAGTTCTTTTCCTGTTTGTGGGTTGCGGGCCATGCACTTGATTAAGCACCCCAGGTTCTCCTACTGCACGCCCTTGGCCTTGACTTTAGGTAGCGCCTATCCTCGGCTCATCCTGTGCATAATCCAGGTACGCGTCGATTGTTCGAGCTCCTACTCACCATTGGTGGTGCTCGAGCGTGCGGTTATGATGTCGCACATAAAGGGAACACGGGATTTGGGATTGAGATAGTGCTCATAGCAACCCGCAGCAAGGCAAAGAATGCCCATCCAGACTGGCAGGGAGCAAAGGTGGGCACAAAGGTGGACGGAGTCTCAACAGTGCACTCATCAGTAAGAGCAGCACAAGCAAGAAGATTCTGGATACACTTCTCTTAGGAAATAAGGAACAATCTCAAGGAAGTAGCGAAGAGGACCAAGATTCAGCAGCGACCTTATCACTAAGAGCAACACGAGCAAGAAGATCCTGAATGTACTTCTCTTGGGAAATAAAGAAGCCATCAGAGGTAGAAGAAACATCAGTTCCAAGTAGTGAAAAGGACCAAGATCAGACATTAAATCTATTCACTAAGACGAGCCTTCAAAAAGGCAATGCACTCAAAGTTGTTGGTAGTGATGATCATGTCATCGACATATAGGAGTAAAGCTTGACCACGAGCTTAAAGGTGGATATAAAGTGCAGGATCATGAGCATTTGGCAGAAACTAGTCGCAGTCATCGTTGAGACAAAAAACCTCAAACCATGCACGAGGGCTAAAGGCATAGAGAGAGTAACGAATATGGCAGATCATGCCATCAGGGAAAAATATCTATGTGGTGGCTACATGTAGACCTTCTCATGCAACTCACTGTTAAGAAAGACATTCTTGACATCAAGCTAAGAGAAACCAGTGGCGAGCAAATATCACAACGAGAAGTGTGCGAAGAGTGATCATGTGGGCCATATGAGAAAATGTATTGTCGTAGTCATAGCCATGTTTGGGCAACATCGTCAGAGATGGTTTGGGCATATTCAGCGCAGGCCTCCAGAAGCTCCAGTGCATAGCGGACGGCTAAAGCGTGCGGAGAATGTCAAGAGAGGTCGTGGTAGGCTGAATTTGACATGGGAGGAGTACGTTAAGAGAGACCTGAAGGATTGGAGTATCACCAAAGAACTAGCTATGGGCAGGGGTGCGTGGAAGCTTGCTATCCATGTGCTAAAGCCATGAGTTGGTCGCGAGATCCTATGGGTTTCACCTCTAGCCTACCCCAAGTTGTTTGGGACTAAAGGCTTTGTTGTTGTTGTTGTTGTAGTCATAGCCATGTTCCTATTGAAAGCCACAAGTCACAATACGAGCTTTGTAAGGCAAGGGAACCATCAGAGTCTAAATCTTGTAGACCAACTTACAATATACAAGTGATGGGTTGAGCATGAGGAGGAAGGGAAATGAGATCCCACGTGCCGGTGCGTTCAAGAGCAGCAATCTCCTGTGCCATCGCATGTCGCCGTTTGGGTGAACATGGTGTCACAGTAAGTTGTATTGAGAAGAACAGCGCCAGAACACCCATAGTGATCAATAGGTGGAAGCGGGCAAGCGTAGAAGCTAGGTTGAGCTGGAGGCAGTGTGTTTCCAACAGAAGGAGACATAGTAATGGAGGGAGATGGCTCATCGAAAGATGACGCATCAGAAGAATCCACGAGATGCGGACGACTAGTGTAGTAAAGAAGAGGATGCGGGGGAGTCACCGGGGAAGTCTTAGGGGTCGAATGAGGTGGGGAAGCCGCAGGTGACGATGACGTGGGGTCTACAACAGTAGTACAGGGAGACACATTGGAATGGATGGAGGAGGGCAAAACATGAGTGATAGGTGTATCAGAAAACATTAGGAAAGAAATATCCTCAATGGGAGAGGCTGAAGGGGAGGATGGATGTGGATAGAAAGGATGAGACTCGTCAAAAGTCACACCCTGAGGAATGCACATTTGCCGATCGATAGGATCCCAACATTGATAGCCCTTGTGCTCATCAGCGTAACCTAAGAAGACACATTCCATAGACTAATCAGTCAGTTTGGAGCGTTCAGGGGGGCAAGAAGAACGTAGTAAACACAATAAACCAAACGAAGCGCTCGGTAGCCATGAGAACGATCAAACAGACACTCGAGAGAAATGTCACGGCGGAAGTAGAAACAACCTCAACCCAAAAGTGAGGTGAAAGAGAGGTGTTGATCTTCAATGCACAAGCCGCCTCAAGAAGTTGACGATGCTTACGCTCAGCAAACCATTCTGAGCATCAGGACCACGACATGAGAATTTAGAAAGTGTGCCCTGCTCAGCAAGGAATCCGCACAGCAAATGATAGATGAACTCACAAGCAAAATCTTCATGGAAGACACAATTAGGAGTGGAAAACCCGGTATGAAGCATGGGGCCAAACTTCTTACTGATAGATAAGACCTCACTATAATAAAAGCATACAATATATCCATGTGTGTCGAGAGAAAACATCTGTAAAGATAATATAGTGGCGCTGGCCTCTTTTTGAGGCAAAGGGAGTTGGACCCCAAACATCAAAATGAACAAGATAGAAAGGACGAGACACAGTCTCGCTATGAAGGTAAAGTAATTGAACCTGTTTGCCAAGCCAACAAACCTGACAGTCTAAAGACACACCGCTAGAGACAAATCCAAGAAGACCACTTCGAACTAAGGATGAGAAACAAGAACCGCACAAGTGACAAAGACGATGATGCCACAAAGAGACAATAAATGAAGTAACTGAGGCAGAGAGTCTCGCGACGGTGGCAGCAAAGGGAAGGTTAAACTAGTCAAGGTCCCAGAGGACCTGGGAGTTACAACGATGATGGCCAACACCAAGTAAAGCATCCAATCTGAGGATCCAAATCAGAACAAGAGCACTCGGTACTAGAAAAATCAGTAGCAAAACCTGTTGATGGAGAACCCAAAGAATCAACTAGTAGACATGGAAGTTGCCTAATCTCCAGTGTAGTCACTGTCTCAACTGAAGAGGTTGCCGAAGAAGTATTGTGCAATGAAACTAGAAGTAGCAAGTAGGTGTTTTGTTAAAGATCAAACACCCAAAAGTATTTCTCGTTCTTTGTTTAGTTTAATTTGGTTTTTGATTGCTTTCTTTTGTGTTCCTTTGGGTTTTTTGCTTTCTATTGATTTTTTTGTTTGTTTGTTGTTTGCTTTTAAAAGAAACCCTCCTTTGATTCTTTTGGTGTTTTGAAGTTCTTTCAAAAAACAACAAAAATGTTTCTTTGTTCTCTTTGCAGTTTATTTGATTGCCTCTTCGCTCAAACTTTGGAAATCTTTTATCTTTGCGTTCTTTTTTGCCTTTGAGAAAAACAAAATATTCTAAATTATTTCTATTGTGTTTCTCTGAGTTGTTTGCATTTTATGTTTCAGAAAATTCAAAAATATTTCTCTTTCGTTGTTCTTTTGTTTTCTATTGGTTGTTCTTTTTGACTTTTCTTTGTTGTTTCTTTCGTCTTTGTGTTTAAGTTGCAAAACCCAAAATTTCCAAAAAGAATTTTTGTTTGCATCTTATTGAGTTCAAAGTGTTTGTATTGTTTTTTTACTGCTTATTGTTTCTTTTTTTTGTGTGTTGTTTGCTTTTGAAAGAAACACAAAAAATATTTATTTTTTCCTTTCGTTCTTCTGAAGTTCTTTGAGAAAACAACAAAGATATTTATTCGTTCTTTTTGCTTTTTCTTTGGAAGTTTATTTGATTTCGTCTTTGCTGAAACCTCGAAAATCTTCCTTTTGTGTTCTTGTTTGCCTTCTTTGAGAAAAGAAAAAAATTCAAAAATATTTCGGAAGTGTTTCTTTGAGTTCTTTTTTGCCTTTTATGTTTCAAAAAATCAAAAAATGTTTCTTTTTTCGTTGTTCTTCTGTTTTCCATTGTTTTCTTTTGGTTGTTCTTTTTGGCGTTTCTCTGTTGTTTTCTTTTTGTCATTTCTTTTGTTTTTGTGTTTAAGTTGCAAAACCCAAACATTCCAAAAAGATTTCTCGTTTGCGTCTTATTGAGTCTTAATTGTTTCCATTGTTTTCTTTTGGTTATTCTTTTTGGCTTTTCTTTGTTGTTTTCTTTGTGTTGTTTCTTTCGTCTTTTTGTTTAAGTTGTAAAACCCAAACATTCCAGAAAGATTCTTGTTTGCATCTTATTGAGCCTTAATTGTTTGAAATGTTTTTGTGATTCCTATTTTTTCTTTTGTCTATTTGTTGTTTTCTTTTAAAAGAAACCCAAAAAGGTTTCTTTATCTTTTTATTCTTTTGGTGTTATTTGAGAAAACCACAAAAACAGTTCCTCATTATTTTTGCTTTTTTTTATGTTTATTTGATTGCCTCTTTGTTGAAACTTTGAACATCCTTTATCTCTGCTTCTCTTTGCCTTCTTTGAGAAAAACCAAAAATTCCAAAATCATTTCTGTGTGTTTCTCTTAGTTCTTCTTTGCCTTCTATTTTTCAGAAAATCCAAAAATATTTCTCTTTCGTTGATCTTTTTGTTTTTCCTTTGTTTTCTTTTGATTGTTCTTCTTGGCATTTTTTTGATGTTTTCTTTTTGCCGTTTCATTGGTCTTTGTGTTCAAGTTGCACACGTTCAAAAAAAGTTGCCAAATCCAAAAATTCCACCAAGATTTCTCGTTTGAGTCTTAAGTGTCTGTTGTGTTTTTTTCTATTGTTTCTTTTGTTTTTTGTCCTTTGCTTTTAAAAGAAACCCACAAAGATTTCTTTGTCCTTTTATAGTTTTGTTCGTTTGAAGTTCTTTGAGAAACTTTGGAAATCTTTTATCTTTGCTTCTCTTTGCATTCTTGTTTGCCTTATTTGAGAAAAAACAAAAATTTCAAAATTATTTTTGTTGTGTTTCTCTGAGTTCTTTGCCTTTTATGTTTCAGAAATCCAAAAACATTTCTCTTTCGTTGTTCTTTTGTTTTCCTTTGTTTTTTTGGCTGTTCATTTTGGCTTTTCTCTGTTGTTTTCTTTTTGTTGTTTCTTTTGTCTTTGCGTTTATTTAAGTTGCAAAACTTAAAAATTCCAAAAAGATTTCTCGCTTCCGTCTTATTGAGTCTTAAGTGTTGAAGTGAACGAATTTCTGATTGGCTCTTATGTGCTTTATTGTTGAACTAATGAAAAGACCAAAAGTATTTCCCTTATTTTCTCTTTTGTACAAATTGTCCAGTAGTAAAACCTGCAAAACCTATCGATGCAGAACCAAAAGAAGCAGCTAGCAGACACCGAAGTCGCATAATCTCGAGTGTAGTGAGGTTGACGAAGAAGCACAAGGCTATGAATAAAAACTAAAAGAAGTAGGTGTCGGAGTCGTGCAATCTCTGTTCCTCGTCGATCCGGTTTGGTATCCTTCCCCTGGTTGCAGGTTCTGGGCCACGGACTTGATGTTGCATCCCATGTTCTCTTTGGTGGCCTTGGCCCTGGTGACAAGTCGCGTCGTGCACACAACCTGTGGGTTAGAGTAATGTTGAGGAAATCGTTAACTAGTAACTGCTCGCTCAGCTTGGGAGTAGTGATTAATCGTTGAATCGGCCTATTAACTGGATTAATCGGTCAACCATTAATTAGTGGAATTTTCAACTCAATAGAAGCAAATTTTGTATGGAGGGAAAATCTACATTGCAAATAGGAGGCAAATGGCACCGTTTTATTTTCTCAATAGATCACAAACATGTATACAATAACAATCATCCATGTTGGCATCAAAAGTCATCAACAAACATGTATACAACAACATTTTTTGCTAATTTCTGCACGTGTCGCAACTCTGAGAGATCGTCTCCACACGGTGACGACAGACAGATGGAAGGTGACAGCCTCCGCGCAGGGCATCTCAACGGGTCGGTTGCCAGAGGTGGTAGGTCATGAAGGAGGGGAAGTAGCAGCGCGTAGAGGGAGAAGAGGAAGCAGCGACACACAGGGGAGGAGGGGAAGTGGCAGCACGTTGACAAGGACCTGGTCAGTCGCCATCTAGGTCGGGACGGGATGAGAGGAGCAGGAGGGGTGGCAGGAGGGCTAAACCCTAGCTATTTAGGAGCGGGAGGGTTTATGGACCAAATAATTGGGCTTTGTTTGCCCACAAGTTAACAGGCGAGCAGCGATTAATCAGCCTGACAACAGATTAGTCGGTGTAACCGACCATTTAATCAGCCTGGCAAGTTAACGCGATGAATAGGTGTTATTCGAGTCGGCCACCCGATGAGTAGCAATTAACTGGTCAATTAACCGATTAATCAGGTGAATTCTTGAACAGTTGGTTAGACATTGCGGTGCCGACTGCCCCTACGCCAGCTCCGCCGATAGGTGGTGCTCGAGCATTCGGTTATGGCACCCACTAGGGGAACACGGGTTGTGGGATTGAGGTAGCGACAGCGCAACCTGTAGCCAGACAAAGGATGCTCAACTGGACTGACAGGGAGCGGAGCGTGCACGAGGGGTGTGGTGGAGGGGTGAAAAAGCCGTCGGGAGTGGACCGCCGCCGCCATTTAGCTTTTGGACCTAGAGTTGAGCAGTGAGGGAATGGTGACAGGGGAAGCGAGGAAGGCCGGAAGAGGGCACCGGGAGGAGAAAGGCATCATCCACCCTATGTTTGTGTGTTAGCCACGACGGCGGGCGATTGTGGGCAGATCCAGTGTTTGCACGTGGATCTACTACTCGGGATGACATGACATGCTTGTTGAGTGAGGTGTCACAACTATTGCACCGTGTGGGTGGGTTTGGAGAGTCTGTGTTGTGCTCCAGTTAAGCCTTCATGAAGAAACGGACCAAGTGTAAATCAAAAGGCACATATTGAAGAGTAATAATATGATCCTGCACTCTGGAGTGCACGAAGGAGGCATCAACATTAATATGCTTGGTGGGCTCTTGCTTCATATGGTGAGGTGCAATCCTGATGGCACATATACTATATGGTGTGACAAGAAAGGAGTAATGCAGTGATAGAAACACCAAAATCCTCAAGGTCGTTGATGAACGACAACGGTTTTGGAGAGAGAGGGAAGCCGTGTGTTGTGCTCTGTCTGATTCTTTGTGAAGGAACGGGCCAAGTGTAAATCAAAACGCACATGCTAAAGAGCAATTATCTGATCCCGCACATTGGAGCACACAAAGGACACATCAATACCAATATGCCTCGTGAGTTCATGCTTCACAGGGTTGTGCGTAACACTGATAGCATTTGTACTGTCTGACAAGGAAGGCGTAGGTCTAGTAACAAAAACACCAAAATCCTCAAGCAACCGTCGTAACCAAGTCACCTCTGTTGTCAACAGGGTTATAGCTTGCAACTCAGCCTCTGCACTCAAAAGGGAAAAGCGCAGTCTGTTTCTTTGTCTTCCGGGCAATGAGAAAACCATCAAGAAAAACACAGTAAGTAGAAAGGGACGAG
The DNA here is from genome assembly GCA_011799875.1 of Thinopyrum elongatum. Taxonomy (NCBI): domain Eukaryota; kingdom Viridiplantae; phylum Streptophyta; class Magnoliopsida; order Poales; family Poaceae; genus Thinopyrum; species Thinopyrum elongatum. Next base: position 589,154,807 of record CM022298.1, read on the forward strand.
CGAGCTTGAGCATAAGATTAAGAGAGAGACGATGAGAGGTAGTTCCACAAAGATATCGTAGAACAGGGGGGGAGGTGACTCAAGTGGATGAAAGTGGGAGCAGAGACAAACTAACTTAGAATGAGAATGTGATATGAAATGTTGGACGAGTGACATCTAAATAGACAAGACTCCCAACAAGATGACGGTAGCGCGTCAGATACAACAAAGGCTCATTGTCGGAAGCACAAAGGTGGACGTTGAGCTCCAGGAGAGTGTCAACAGTGACCATCACAAGCAAGAAGATACTAAATGTACTTCTCTTTGGGAAATAAAGAAGCCATCAGAGGTAGAAGAAACCTCAAGTCCAAGGAAGTAGCGAAGAGGACCAATGTCAAACATAAAAACTATTCACTAAGACGAACCTTCAAAAAGGCAATGCACTTAGAGTTGTTGCCAGTGATGGTCATGTCATTGACATATAGAAGCAACGTTCAACCTTGAGCTGAAAGATGGATATAAAGTGTAGATCATGAGCATTTGGAAAAAACTAGTCGCAGTCATTGCTGAAACAGAACACTCAAATCGGACGATACGGGCTAAAGGCATAGAGATAGCGACGAAGACGCCAGATCGTGCCATCAGGAAAAACATATCTAGGTGGTGGCTACATGTAGACCTTCTCATGCAACTCACGATTAAGAAAGACATTCTTGACATCAAGCTGAGAGACAGATCAGTGGCGAACAAATATCACAGCGAGAAGTGTGAGAAGAGTGGTCATGTGGGCCATATGAGCAAATGTTTCATCTTAGTCATAGCCATGATCCTGTTGAAAGCCGCGGGTCACAAGATGAGCTTTCTTACGCAAGAGAACCATCAGAGTCTAAATCTTGTAGACCCACTTACAAGATACAAGTGATGGGATGAGCATAGGGAGGAAGGGAAATGAGATCCCACGTGCCGGTGCGTTCAAGAGCAGCAATCTCCTCTACCATCGCATGTCGCCGTTCAAGATGAACATGGCATCACGGTATGTCGTATTGAGAAGAGCAGCGCTGGAATGCCCATAGCGATCAATATGCGGAAGCGGGCGAGCGCAGGTTGAGCTAGAGGCGGTGCATTGCCATCAGAAGGAGATATAGTAGTCGAGGGAGATGGCTCATCGAAAGATGACACATTAGAAGAATCCACAAGATTCGGGCGACTAGTGCAGTAAAGAAGAGGATTGGGGGGAATCACCGGGGAAGTCTTAGGGAATGAACGAGGTGGGGAAGCCGCAGGTGACGATGATGTGGGGTCTATAATAGTAGTACAAGAAGACACATTGGAATGGAAGAGGGCAATACGTGAGTGATATGACGCATCAACACCATTATGGTTGGTGAGTTCATGCTTTTCAGGGCCACACGCAATATTGATAGCATCTGTACTGTCTGACAAGGGAGGAGTAGGTCTAGTGACAAAAACATCAAAATCCTCAAGCAACCATCGTAACCAAGTTACCTCTGTTTTCAACAGAGGTATAGCTTGCAACTCAGCCTTTGCACTCAAAGGGAATAGCGCAGTCTGTTTCTTTGTCTTTCGGGCAATGATAAAACCATCAAGACAACAAAGGTATAGCTTGCAACTTAGCCTTTGCACTCAAAGGGAATAGCGCAGTCTGTTTCTTTGTCTTTCGGTTAATGAGAAAACCATAAAAAACAGTAAGTACAAAGGGATGAGTGAACTTGTGCATAGGAATAAGAGAGATGGTGAGAGGTAGTTCCACAAAGATATTGTAGAACCGGGGGGTGTGACTCCAAGTGGATTAAACTGGGAGCAGAGACAAAATGACTTAGAATGAGAACGTGATATGAAATGTCTGGACGAGTGACATCTAAATACAAGACTCCCAACAAGATGACGGTAGCATGTTAGATCAAACAATGGCTCATTGTCAGAAGCACAAAGGTGGACGTTGAACTCCATGACAGTGTCAATAGTGACTTTATCACTAAGAGCAGCACGAGCAAGAAGATACTGAATGTACTTCTCTTAGGAAATAAAGAGGCCATCAAAGGTAGAATAAACCTCAATTCCAAGGAAGTAACAATGAGGACCAATATTAGACATAAAAACTATTCACTAAGACGAACCTTCAAAAAGGCAATGCACTCAGAGTTGTTGGTAGTGATGATCATGTCATCGACATATAGAAGCAAAGTTTGACCCTGAGCTGAAAGATGGTATAAAGTGCAGATCATAAGCATTTGGCAAAAACTAGTCACAATCATCGCTAAGACAAAACACTCAAACCAGACATGGGGGGCTAAAGGCATAGAGAGAGCAACAAAGACAGCAGATCGTGCCATCTGGAAAAAAATATCTAGGTGGTGGCTACATGTATACCTTCTCATGCAACTCACCATTAAGAAAGACATTCTTGACATCAAGCTGAGAGACAGATCAGTGGCGAACAAATATCACATGAGAAGTGTGTGAAGAGTGGTCATGTGGGCCATATGAGCAAATGTCTCATCGTAGTCATAGCCATGTTCATGTTGAAAGCCATGGGTCACAAGACGAGCTTTCTAATGCAAGAAAACCATTAGTCTAAATCTTGTAGACCTACTTACAAGATACAAGTGATCGAATGAGCATGGGAGGAAGGGAAATGAGATCCCACGTGTCGGTGCGTTCAAGAGCAGCAATCTCCTTTGCCATCACATGTCGATGTTCGGGATGAACATGGCGTCACGGTAAGTCGTATTGAGAAGAGAAGTGATAGAATGCCCATAGCGATCAATAAGCGGAAGAGGGCGAGCGCAGAACCCATAAGTAGGTTGAGCTGGAGGAGGTGCGTTGTCAACATAAGGAGACATAGTAGTCGAGGGAGATAGCTCATCGAAAGATGACGCATCAGAAGAATCGACAAGATGTGGATGACTAGTGTATTAAAGAAGAGGATGAGGATGAATCACCGGGGAAGCCTTAGGGGACGAACGAGGTGGGGAAGCCGCAGGTGACGATGACATGGGGTCTACAACAATCGTACAGGAAGACACATTGGAATGGATGGACAAGGGCAATACATGAGTGATAGGTGTATCAGCAAAAGCTAGGAAAGAAATATCCTCAATGAGAGAGGCCGAAGGAGAGAATTGACGTGGATAGAAAGGACGAGGCTCATCAAAAGTCGCACCCCGAGGAATGCTTATCCACCGATCGATATGATCCCAACACTGATAGCTCTTGTGCTCACCAGCGTAACCTAAGAAGACACATTCAATATACTAAGCAGTCAGTTTGAGGGGCAAGAAGAATGTATTAAACGCAACAAAACAACGAAGCGCTGAGTAGCCACGAGAACGACCAAAAAGACACTCGAGAGGAATATTGCCCTGCAAAGCAAGTAAGGCTGACTGTTGATTTGGTAGGTGGATGTAGAAACAACCTCAACCCAAAAGTGAAGTGGAAGAGATGCGTTGATCTTCAATGCACAAGCTGCCTCAAGAAGGTGATGATGCTTAGCAAACAATTCTGAGCATCAGGACCACGACAAGAGAACTGAGAAAGTGTGCCCTGCTCTGCAAGGAACCCACACAACAAATGATTAATAAACTCGCAAGCAAAATCTGCATGGAAGACACAGATAGGAGTGGAAAACTGGGTATGAAGCATGGTGGCAAACTTCTTACTGATAGATAAGATCTCACTAGAAGAAAAGCATAAAATATATCCATGTGTGTCGAGAGAAATCATCTATAAAGATAATACAGTAGCGATGTCCTCCTTTTGAGGCAAAGGGACCTGGACCCCAAACATCAAAGTGAACAAGATTGAAAGGACGATGAGACACAATCTCGCTATGAGGATAATGTAACTTAACTTGTTTGCTAAGCTAACAAACTGATAGCCTAAAGACACACCGCCAAAGACAGATCCAAGAAGACCACGTCGAACTAAGGATGAGAGACTAGAGCCACACAAGTCACCAAGACGATGATGCCAAAAGAGCCGGTAAACGAAGTAACCGAGGCAGAGAGACTGGCGGCGGTGGCAGCAAAGGGAAGGTTAAGCCAGATAAGCTCCCAGAGGACCTGGGAATTACAACATCGAGGGCCAACACCAAGTAGAGCATCCGTGTGAGGATTCTAATCAGAACATGAACATGAGAATCTAGAGGTCGAATGGCTTACAAACTGGAAGAATCATAAAAAGTTATATGAAAATACCTCCAGTACCAAGGATCCATGGAGATGTACCTGGTTGTGTAAAAAGTGGTCACTCGGTACAAGAAAATTTAGTAGCAAATACTGTTGATGTTGAACCAAAAGATCCGCTAGTAGATACTGAAGTCGCCTAACCTACGGTGTAGTCAGGGTCTCAACTGAAGAGGTTGACAAAGAAGTACCAGGCAATGAAACTAGAAGTAGGAAGTAGGTGTTCTGTTAAAGATCAAAAACACAAAAGTACTTCTCGTTCTTCTTGTTTGGTTTCATTTATTTTTTGATCTCTTTCTTTTGTGTTCTTATGGTTTTTTTCCTTATTGTTTCTTTTGTTTATTTGTTTGCTTTTACAAGAAATCACAACACATTTCTTTCTCCCTTTTTTCTTTTGAAGTTCTTTGAGAAAACAACAAAAATATTTCTTCGTTCTTTTTGCTTTTTCTTTGGAAGTTTATCTGATTGCCTCTTTGTTGAAACTTTGGAAATATTTTATCTTTTCCTGTCTTTGCGTTATTGTTTGCCTTTGAGAAAACCAAAAATTCCAAAAATATTTATGTGGTTTTTCTCTCTGTTCTTTACCTTTTATATTTCAAAAAATCCAAAAATATTTCTCTTCCATTTTTCTTTTGTTTTCCTTAGTTTTCTTTTGATTGTTCTTTTTGGCTTTTCTTGCTGTTTCTTTTTGCTGTTTCTTTCGTCTTTGTTTTTTAGTTGCAAAACCCAAAAGTTGCAAAAAGATTTCTTGTTTGTGTCTTATTGAGTCTTGAGTGGTTAAAGTGTTATTTTTGTTCTAGTTTCTTCCTATTTTTTTCTTTTGTATGTTTCTTTGTTGTTTTTTAGAAACCCCAAAAGATTTCTTTGTGCTTTTGTTCTTTTGATGTTCTTTGAGACAACAATAAAAATATTTCCTCGTTCGTTTTGCTTTTTCTTTGGAAGTGTATTTGATTGCTTCTTTGTTGAAACTTTGAAAATGTTTTATCTTTGCTTGTCTTTACGTTCTTTTTGCCATCTTTGAGAAAAAACAAAAATTCCAAAAATATTTCTGTTGTGTTTCTTTAAGTTCTTCTTTGCCTTTTATGTTTCCGAAAATCCAAAAACATTTCTCTTTCGTTGTTCGTTTGTTTTCCTTGTTTTCTTTTGGTTGTTCTTTTTGGCTTTTCTTTGCTGTTTTCTTTTTGTCGTTTCTTTCATCTATGTGTTGAAGTTGCAAAACCCAAAAATTCTGAAAGATTTCTCGTTTGTGTCTTATTGAGTGTCAAGTGTTTGAAGTGTTGTTTTTGATTTTTTTTCTTCCTATTTTTTCATTTGTTTGTTTGTTTGTTTGTTTGTTGTTTGCTTTTAAAATAAACCCCAAAATATTTCTTTGTCCTTTTGTTCTTTTGAAGTTCTTTGAGAAAACAACAAAAATATTCCCTAGTTCATTTTGCTTTTTCTTTAGAAGTTTATTTGATTGCCTCGTTGTTGAAACTTTGAAAATATTTTATCTTTGCTTCTATTTACATTCTTGTTTGCCTTCTTTGAGAAAAAACCAAAATTCCAAAAAATAATTCTATTGTGTTTCTTTTAAGTTTTCTTTGTCTTTTATGCTTTCAAAAATCCAAAAATATTTCTCTTCTGTTGTTCTTTTGTTTTATTTTGGTTGTTCCTTTTGGCTTTTCTTTGTTTTCTTTTTGTCATTTTTTTGGTCTTTGTGTTTAACTTGCAAAACCCAAAAATTCCAAAAAGATTTCTCGTTTGCTTCTTATTGAGCGTCAAGTGTTTGAAGAGTTATTTTTCATTTTTTTCTTTCCTATTTTTTTCTTTTGTTTGTTGTTTGCTTTTAAAGGAAACCCCAAAAGATTTCTTTGTCCTTTTGTTCTTTTGAAGTTCTTTGAGAAATAAAATTATCGCACTTTTTCTTTGAAAGTTTATTTGATTGCCTCTTTGTTGAAATTTTGAAAATATTTTATCTTTGCTTCTCTCTGCGTTCTTGTTTACCTTCTTTGAGAAAAAAATCCAAAAATATTTCTGTTGTGTTTCTTTGAGTTCTCCTTTGCCTTTTATGTTTCCAAAAATCCAAAAATATTTCTCTTTAGTTGTTCTTTTGTTTTCCTTTTTTTCTTTGGGTTGTTCTTTTTGGCTTTTCTTTGTTGTTTTCTTTTTATCGTTTCTTTCGTCTTTGTGTTTAAGTTGCAAAACCCAAAAATTGCAAAAAGATTTCTTGTTTGCATCTTATTTAGTTGAATTGTTGTTTGGGTCACTCTTCGAATTTCCTGACAGTTTGGATGTTAATCCCCTCTTGATTACTTCTTTGTTTTTTTATCAAATTTTAGTCCTTGACGATTTTCACTTGGATTATTTGAGGTTCTCTAGAAACTAGGATTATCACATATGTTTAAGCATTAGCAACTTATCTATTTATTAATCTTCGTTTGTACGATGCTCCTTCTATTTAATTTCTTCTTCGTCTATGTTTTCAACAATTCTGATTTGCATTTGAGTCCTTTTGCCTAGAAATTTAGATTATACGTCTTAACGGGAGCGTCTTCGTGATGAGTTATGATTATAGTTATCCTATTTCATTTCTTTGTCTTCAGTGTTTAACTTTGTCATGAATTCTGATTTGGATTTGTTGGTGTTCTTTGAAAATTGGAATTACAAGGGTTGGTAGACTTCGATGATATCGTTTTGGTATGTATGTATGTTTTCTTTGGATGCCACAGAAATGGAGGGTAGTAGTCACGTAGAGATGAATCTATGGATGGAGAGGTTTTGTTTTTGTTAATGGCTAATTTGACTACGATGATCTCATTTTGGTATGTATGTATGTATGTCATCTTTGGATGCCACAGAAACGGAGGGTAGTAGTTTCGTAGAGATGAATCAATGGCTGGAGTGATTTTATTTTTGTTAATGGCTAATTTGATTGGTTATGGTTTAACGGTTTTTTTATTTGGTCAGATCTTCGTGTATGATGTTTTGGTGTTGAACTGGAGTTTGATTATTTGGATTATAACCCCTTTTGATTGCTTCTTGTTTGCATAGTATAATTTAGTCCCTTATGATTCTTACTTGGATTATTGGTGGTTCTAAATATGGCTTGGCGGGAGCAACTTATTTGTTAATTTATTTTGGATGAACTAATCTTTATTTAATTTCTTCTCAACTTTCACCTTGTATGTATCCCTTGCATATGTAGGGTTGGGTACTCTCTGATATGCATAGAGATCAGGTTCTTCAAGGACATCATCATATTCTTCACCCTCTAAAGATTCATCTTCCTCCTCACTGCCGCCATCATCATTTTCCTCCTCTTCAGGCGGTGCAGCGGTCTTCCCCTTGGTAGGAGCGCGGTGAACCACAGTCACCTTCACTAGCTCCATCTCGAGCAGTGCTGCCATCGCTAGGCTCAGAGCTTGCCCGAGCAGCAGAGGTACGGATAGGAAGGCGACGAAAGCCGCGAACTACTGCAAACATCAACAAGTCAAGGCAGGATGAAGAAGAGAAGAAAAGCCACTATGAATCTTAAGGCCACACGGCCCCGGGCTCGAGAACACTTACCTCACTTGAGGGCTGGCAACGCTAAAAGGCTCCATTGCGACAGTAAGTGGAATTTTGTTTGACCCTAGATCTCTTAGGGTGTTGATGCGGGCTCGCAGCTCGTCGTTGTTGAGCTCTCGTGCCGTTGCCTGAGTCAGATCTTAAGGCCCCATGTAAAGATACATGGGGTGAGCTGGAGTGGCTGGACTTGCCGCTCGAGTCACGTCTTCAAGATTTGCTCCCCGGTCAGCCCGCGGTCGATTAGGCTCTCCACCGCGTCGATCAGCCCCCGGGTTTTGCTGGATGTCTTCTTCATCAGCTTCCAAGATCTCTCAAACACTTGGGTGGCTCGTTGATGAAGGGCATCAGATCTCCTGCGAGCCCCGAAGCATAGAACCAACCCTTACGCTAGTTGCAGATTGACTTCGCCATAGCAATCTTGAAGTAGTTTGATTCAAGCCGGAGATGGAGGTTGGCGCCTTCAAGGTCGCGGATATCATCGCCATTCTTCTGGACCTTCACCAGGAAGTAGTATCAAAACGACTCGAAGTTCGAGTTCGTCCCGAGGAAGCATTCACAAAGGGTGATGAAGTTGGTGATGTGGAGAATGGTGTTGGGTATCAAATGATGCAGCTGACACCCGTAGGAGAACAGAAGCCCGCACACAAAGCTGTGCAGCAGGAAAGCCAAACCTCGACAAAAGAACTGCTGGTGCAACACTCGCTTGTGCTAGCCGGCGTCAGGATGGCCTCGGCCCCCGTCGTCCTCCATTGAAGTACCTCCCAAGGCAGCAAAAAGTCATCTTGAACCAACGTAGTGGAGGAGAACCACTTGCCCGTGGTCTCGCCCGCCTCCTCGTTGGCGGAAGCGTTGTCCTTCCGCTCGTTAGCGGTGGTGGCCTTGGGAACGCTCCGGCCACGACCTCGACCGCGGTCTCCCTTGCCTCGCACCATCAACGGCTCGCTTGGTTGGAGAAGGAAAGAAAGGGAGGGCTCGAGGAACAAGAGATTGCGACAATGGCAGTTCCGACGGGGGAGGGAGAAGCAGTAGCAGAAACTACGAGAGGAACAGAGGAAGTGGGGAAATGTCTCCCTCCTCCCTCTTTATATCCCACCGGGAAACCCAAGCAACGGCTTCGGCATGTCGACATGTGCCCCATTTCCTTCGCGGTTTCCCACTATGCAGGATGTGGGCGCAGAGATCCAAGCATTATCATCATGATGCAGCGGTCAAAGCGGAACCGACTGGCCATCTCCCAATCTTTACAACAGTGATGACGGGATGTGACAAAGTGAGTGGCAGTGACTCCTAGGTTCCTATGGCTAGCAATAGATGATTTGAAGAAGACTTGACACTGGAGGCCGTGCAGCCATGAACCTGCGAAGACGCGATGCCGGAGGCCGTGCAGTCGTGAAGCCACAACATTGCAAATACGCAGGCTGCGAAGCCGTGAAGGTGAAAGATGCAAAGCCGCTAGATCATGGCACCACAAAATCAGGAGCTACGAAGCCACAAAGATGCGTCGCTGGAGGCCGTGCGATAGCCAAGTACGTAGATTTTGAGGTCGGGCTACCGGGAGCTAGACTGTCTCCATCACTAAAAAAGAGCCTGCCTGGATTTCGTTCTCAAGGCAGCAAGACTCCACAACTCCAGAAAAGCTCGGGCGCTACTGACGGTACAATATACCGAGGGTGGCCCATCCGCCAGGAAGCTTGAGACTTGGCTGGCTTCAGGGCCCAAGAGGCCTAGCGGCAGCCATACCCAGCGATCGGTCCAGGTGTCCAGGCTTAAAGATAAAATTTATCCTTAGCGAGCAAGCCAAGAAGCTCTCACAGTGAGGTCGGTTAGGATCCCTATCAACCGAGGCATCCCCTTTATAAGGCGAGGCTAGGGGTAGTTCGAGGCATCTGTTCCATTGCCCAGACCTCGGTAGCATTCATCATCCTCCACTTTAACCCCCTCGCACGAGGTGCTCCCACATCAATCCAAAACAAATAAGGAATAGGTATTACCTTGATCATGAGGCCCCAAACCTAGGTAACACCCCCGTGCGAACTCCCTTTACTTCCGACTACGGCCTCCGCCCTAACGGGGGCACTGACAGTTTTCTGCACCATCAATAGTACTCTGGTAGTGAGTTGGAATCTGTTTAAATCGTTTGGTTTGCGATCTATCTCTCTAGGTTCGGTCCATTATATGTACCTTTGATCCCCATGTTGGTCTTCTGCGCCTGTTGGTTGCACGATATATGTAGGAGGTTTGGTCTCGTGGGCAAACCTTTGCTCTGTGACTGAATCAGATCAGTGCCTTTTCGGTGGTTTCCCTATTCATTTGTGTTGGCCTCCATGCGTTGGTTGCAGGACTGAATCTGGTATGTGGAGGTCATGTCGAAGGGGGTTTGAGGAAGGTCTGATTTGAAGGGCCATCGCCCTATGGTCTTCTGTTCATGAGTTCCATCATTCATCATTTAATAGGAGGTGGATTCAGTGTCCTGATTGATTCTTATTAGCAGTTGATCTTGCTTTTGGTAGGTGTGTATGTTCTCTTTTAGTTGAAGTAGAAGCAGGAGGGTAGTAGTTCTGCAGAGATGAATCAAAGGCTGGCGAGGTTTGGTTTCTGTTCATGGCTGATTTGATTCGTTACGGTCAACTGTTATTTTCATTTGGTCAGATCTTCTCGTATGTGGTGTTGAACTACTCATCAACCTAGAACTTCGTGATTGTTTGGATGATATAATGCCCTCTCGATTCAGCTTCTTCATTTGCACAGTACAATTTAGTCCATGATTATTCTTACTTGGACTATTGGTGGTTCTCCAGAAATTGGGATTATATTATTTGCTGCATGGCCATCATCTTTTTGGTTTTGTTTTGGTGTGGACCAGTTGGTTATTGGGTGAACAAATTTCGCAAGTACGGAGTAACATTTTTCACTCAACCTTGATATGAGAAGTGTTAGTTTCATACCACTGTCCTATTTGGTTTAGATAATTCAGTTCCTCTATGCCAGTTTCCTCCAGTAAAAAAATTGTGTTCAAAGCTAGCAAATATTATGCAACTTAACTAAAAAAATCAATTGATTAATATCTTTTCAACCTTAACATAGAAGATTGTGATATTTGTTTGATTAAACCTGTGAAGAAAATTCAGGTTCGTACATATTTTTGTGTAGATACGCTTTGCTGCTTGACCATGATCTTTTTTGTTTGGTTTTGGTGTACACTAGTTGGTCATTGTGGGGACAAATTTTATAAGTAACATTTTACACTAAAACTTGATTCAGATAGTTCAGTACCTCTACTTGGTGCAATTGGACACCAGTACCTTTTTGTGTGTGTTCAAAGCTAGTTAAAACTATGGAACTTAAATATACGAATCAGTTGATTAATCTCTTTTGAACCTTACCTAAGAAAATTGTGATTTCCGTTTGGTTTAGCCTGTGAACAAAATTCAGGTTCCTACAATTTTAAATTAATCTAGTTTGTGCATGTGAGCTGTATTTTTTCAGGTTTTGTACATGACTAGTATTATTTGTCTTGTTATTTTTTATGTTGGAAAAGTCTGAGATTTAGATTGTTGATCTGCTTCCTATAGATCTCTTTATCACGAAATGTACTGGTGGTCTTTAATCTGTTTTGCACAATGCACAGATGTTGGTGTCCATAGTACTTACTACATGAACATGATATTTGGAGTCTTACTTTAGTGAAGTGCTAATCTGATCATGCTTGGAAAAGGGATATCATGATAGATTTTGTTAGCCTAGGGCTTGTCTGAAACTGTTGTAGTCCTGTAAATAAAAAAGTAAAAAGTGTTGAATGGGAATAGTAGTAGGTGTCATTGTCATCTGGATTTATCAGTCTGTAGTGTACACCTGGTAAAAGATGGTTTGAACTCTGAAGCTAGTAGAAACTACTGGTTCCACATTTCTTTTCTTGATTCAGATAATTCAGTTCGTTCATTTCATAACATTTTTTTGCTAGTACAAACTACTGAACGTACGCCATCGCTGCCACGCAAGTGCCGCCCCGCCTCTTTCGACTCCGGCGGCAACGGGCGGAGGTCTGACCATGTAACAATGATGGAAACTGCACAATCTCAGAATGCAAGTCCTGTCTCTCGACTCCCCTCCCGGAATTTGGTGTGTTACTTTCTCGATCATGGATTCATGGTGTTGATATCCTGATACAGAGAAGCTCAACAGCAAAAACGGGCTCAGCTTGAAGGAATATTTGGGACGAAGTTTTCTAAGTTTTGGTGCAAGGAACATATGCCATTTGTTTAGAAGTACAAGGAAGGAATCAGGAGTATGCTTGGAAGTAAGTTCCCCACCATGGATATGATCCTTGAAAATTAAGCATCTCTTCGCATTATGCTAATTTGCATTTACATATTTCATTTGTACTTTATACATATGTATAGAGGTGACCTCAAAGGAACGCTTTGAAATGAAGTTTGCAAAGTTTGTTGCTCAGAGGAGAGGAGCACTGATCTTTAGTTCTTAACTAAATGATCTGCTAGGGTGCAACACAATTCTTCTAAGGCTGGTGTGCCTCAATTTTTCGTAGTGAGCTAATTTGTTATAGAAGTGCATATGTAAATCTCGTATGTCCATTCTTAACACCCTTTTACATTTCTGAATTTCTTTTTTGATCTTTAATGCGATATTGGTGCGCTATGTCATCTGGTATACACAGAAATCTTGGGTACTCTTTGGGTATTTGATAGAGATTTGTACTTGTGACCCTTCTTGTACTTGTAAACTAGGAAACAAATTAGTTTTACTCAACTGTTTTGTCGTATGAAGCTCCGTTGCAGAGTTGAGCATAATGTTAACACTATCTGGTTCCATATTATGATCATAGGAGAGAGATTAATAAGAATATAAACAATGTCCATGGTGCTGTAACATAAATCACACTGATCTGACATTGTTCAGTTAAGCTGACATACATACTGACGTGCATATATATACAGGATTGAGGGAAGCACACTGTTAATTCTAAAGATACCGATGCTGATGCAACTATGGAGTGATTGGGAACTACATCTACTGGTGCTCCTAGGCTTATACAGATTTTCATCTTCTTTTCTGGTGGCCTCCGGTGGTGCAGCACCAACTCAGGGACTGAGGCTTCTGATTTCGTTGGCTCACTTGCTATCTGACATGGTCGCAGTCTACACTCTTGGCCAGCTTTCACTACTTAACAGTGATGTGCCTGGAGCTGGAGAAATGCACCGGCTCTCGTTTTTCTGGATGCCTTTCCTCCTCATTCATCTTGGTGTGATTCTACTTGTGTGAAAACAGGTCAATTTCCAGATCTAGAAGGCAAGCTGGAATTGGACTATCTGACAGTTGTGAAGTCTGCTTTATCTAGCGCACCAGGTGTCAGAAATCTATTTGTTGGTTGCAAGCTTGCTAAAAGGGAAGGTAACATACGAACAACATTTACTGGAGAGTGGCCATAGAGTGGACGAGCTCGCTTGCTCCTGCTAGGTGGACCAATGGAACAATCAGGCGTTGGTAGGTGTATTAAGTGTGGGCATAGGAAGCAGGTAAAGATACGCAGCATCCAACAGTAGCATACGGTGCCGGTGCCGGTGCCATTTAACATGACTGCACGATGACGGTCGAACGTGCATATGTTCCGGCACCAACCGAGTGACTTCCCAACGTTATCAGCTTGGCAGTTTTCTAAACTATCTGAAGAGTAAACCTAAGTTGATCTTGATCCAAAGCGCTAGAGGATAATAACAAAATGAAATTTCCTAAGTTATTTAGGACTTTGGGTTCGCTGCACATTCTTGCCCCTTTGATGCTTTTGTGCAGCAATCTACCCACTCGATGGAGAAAGTGTAGAGGGGCAATCTTGCTAATCAAGTGTAGTGAAATTCTGAAAAAAGCAAGTGTAGTGTAAAATAAGGACACTTCTTAGATTCCCATGCTATCTGCAAGTGCCTAAACTAAATGAAGCTTTATATAGCCCCTCTGTCTATAGCAAGCAGCCTAAAACACCAGGCCGTTTTGGCTTTTAGGAAAAAGTGTGATTGGTGGAACTTGAGCTTAATCTGTATGTTTTCAGTACATGTCTGTGGCGGTAGTAGATATGCAGATCAGCATATGGTTTTGCTGGAGAAAGACACAAAAGGCTTGAAGGGAGAATGGGAGACAGGAGAGCGTCGATTCAATAGCCCATATTTTAGCGCGTGATTTTTTTGGAAGACACGTTTCAGAGGTGGGAATACAACACATCATCACCATACATTCCTGTTTAATAGTATAAATATCTGAAAACTTTGATTATCCAAAAAATCTAAAATATTTTCAGAATAGTCGATGATATATTTACGTTTTTCTGTAAAATAAAAATTAAACAAGTGAATGTTTCACTTTGCAGAAAGATAATCTGCTTGTCAATTTGTAATGAGATATTTATCTTCCTTGCAAGTGATACTCCCTCCATCCAGATTTATAAGTCTAGTTTGGATTTGTAGGTCTTCGATGCGACTAGCAAAATATGTGTTATTTACCAAAAAAATATTTAGTAACTTAATCGATGATGAACTTGTCAAAAAGTGAGTTTGTATTATCACGATTGAAATATACCCAAATATGAAAATTTGTCGTCTTTCAATATTTCAAATACATGATTATAAAATAATAAATAGAGTAAAAATTGCCATGACACAATGAAAAAAATCTGCCTATATGTAATATGAAATTGCCATGCTACATACAGAACAACAATTTGCTATGGTATACTCAATAGATTTGCCATGGCACATTCAATAAATTTGTGGTGGTACAATACATAAAAAGCATACATAGCATAAAATTGACATGGTGTTAGTACAAGAAAACATGTACAATTAAATTTTACCATCGACCATGGCAACTTTGGAAGAAAATGTTCTATAGATCATGGGAAACTTATAAAAAAGGTTTGTACTTGTAAAGGATTTTTATTTGTTATATAAAACATGACAAATTGTTGGGAAACATGTAATCATCACATGAAAACTTGTTGGAAAAAGCTTAATTTATCACATAGCAAATTAGGAAATTATAGATGTCTATATGTAGGAAATTTTGTACTTCGACATGGCAAAAATCAATTTAAAGATGTCTAGTGGCATGGCAAATTCAAACAATAAAAGGATGAATATGTGTAGGGAAGTGTAAGAAAATTGTACTAGTGATATGGCAAAAACAATTAAGATGTCATGTCACTAGATAAATCATTCTTGAATTTTCCATGACGCAAAATAGAAATGCACCTACATTTTCCTCAAATGCAACAAAAAGGTTCCATGTTAAAACATGTTGTATAACATATCTAACTTAGGGTAGTACACATGATGGCAAAAATATGAAATACATAATACAAAAATGACATGACAAATTTTCCAAAATTTGCTCTATTTGTCATGGCAAAATGCTGAAAGATGTGTGTTGCATGGCAAATTTAGGAAAGAAATCTCATTGAACATATCTAAAGTGAAGGTCACATGGCAACGTTCGCAAAGTCTGATGAGGAGTGACTTGGTTCCGTGCGGACCATGACCTCGAAGAGGCCTAGGCCCGCGACCCTTCGCTACCCAAAGTGGAGACGGTCACGTGGTGCCTACGCCGCCTCGACGGGGAGCTCATGAAGATCGGCGAGGAGTGGTCTCTCAGCGGGACTGACGCTACCGCCAGCAGAAGCAGGGGCATGGCTAAGGCTCCCAGCCAGGGTCGGCGTTGGCCATGGCCGCCCTCTACCCGACACAGTAGGAAGCGGAGCGGATCCTCCGAAGGCGCCAGGCGGTGGTCGAGCAGAGCTGTCGTGCCCTCGCGCCCTTCTATCATTGGAGAGATCACTGACGACGACGACACTAGTGGCGACGGAGGTGCCGTCGGCCAGCCTTGTAGTGCATACGAGGTCACCGTTTGCTACAACCTAGTTTAGTTTTTTTATGTTTACACACGAAATATTGTCCGATTTATGTAAAATATATTGAACTTATGTACATTTGAATGAATTCCGCCATGTTTGCATGAATTACCTCCAAATTAGTTTGAATTGCGGATGAAGGTTTGTGGGAAGAGTTGGAAGACTGGCACCCCATATCACTGTCCACGGACGTGTCGAGACGCATTCATTGATGAATAGTGTGCCTGTACATTGAAGATGCCCTTAGCTCTATTGCTAGTTTTGCATCTAAGAGCATATACAGCCAAACACACCAAATTCGGACCATCAAACATCTGCGGACACGCCTAGATCCGTCTGTGGCAGTGACCAGTCACACCTCAAGTTATCGTTTTCACAATCGGATACTTCAATTACAAATCTCAAATCTACACAGTTACATGCAACCTGAAACCTAATCTAGAGCGGAGCTCGCCCGGCTCTGCCGTATCCATTACCGACTGCTGGATGCGCCCCTCAGAGTGAAGGTGTGGTCGCCAGCGAGGTAGAGTAAGACATGGGACATGCACCGGCTCATGGGACTCGAGGCATCACCGCACCACATGCCCTAATCTTTCTCATCTGAACCCGTGGCCTGCGAGTCACCGGTCGATGTGAGGTCGACATCGTCATGGTCGGAGCCTGACACGTCTACCATGACGCAATTGTTGGCCCGCGGATGGCGGCGACCCGAGTGGGTGCTGGAGAGGGTGACTCCGCCTCGTCGACGTCCGCCTCGAGAGCTGACATGGTCTTTCAAGCCCTCTGCCTCCCACAGTGGGCATGGCTTGCCATATTTGCATCCTACATGTTGCGAGCGTTTGATGACCCACAAGTATAGGGTATCAATCGTAGTCCTTTCGATAATTTAGAGTGTCAAACCCAACGAGGAGCAGAAGGAAATGACAAGTGATTTTCAACAAGGTAATTTCTACAAGCACTGAAATTGTCGGTAACAGGTAATTTGATAACAAGATAATTTGTAATAAGCAAGTAACGGTAATGGTAAATAAAGTGCAGCAAGATATCCCAATCCTTTTGTGGCAAAGTACAGGCCAAAATGATCTCTTATAATAAGCAAAGCGTTCTTGAGGGCACACGGGAATTTTATCTAGTCACTTTCATCATGTTGGTTTGATTCGTGTTCGCTACTTTGATGATTTGATATGTGGGTGGACCGGCGCTTGGGTGTTGTTCTTACTTGAACAAGCCTCCCACTTATGATTAACCCCCTCACAAGCATCCGCAACTACGAGAAAAGTATTAATATAAAATCTGACCATAGCATTAAACATATGGATCCAAATCGGTCCCTTACAAAGTAGCACATAAACTAGGGTTTAAGCTTCTGTCACTCTAGCAACCCATCATCTAATAACTACTCAACAATGCATTCCCTTAGACCCAAAGATGGTGAAGTGCCATGTAGTCGACGTTCACATGACACCACTAAGGGAATCACAACATACATATCATCAAAATATCGAACACATATCAAATTCACATGATTACTTGCAACATGACTTCTCCCGTGACCTCAAGAACAAAAGTAACTACTCACAAATGATATTCATGCTCAAGATCAGAGGGGTATTAAATAGCATAATGGATCTGAACATATAATCTTCCACCAAATAAACCATATAGTAATCAACTACAAGATGTAATCAACACTACTAGTCACCCACAGGTACCAATCTGAGGTTACAGTACAAAGATTGAACACAAGAGATGAACTAGGGTTTGAGAGGAGATGGTGCTGTTGAAGATTTTGATGAAGATTGGCCTCCCAAAGATGAAAGGGTTGTTGGTGATGATGATGGCTTCGATTTCCCCCTCCGGGAGGGAAGTTCCCCCGGTGGAATTGCTCCGCCAGAGGGCAAAAGTGCTCCTGCCAAGTTCTGACTCGAGACGGCGGCGCTCCGTCCCAAAAGTCCTCTCCTTATTTTTTCTAGGTCAAAAGACCTTATGTACCAGAAGATGGACACCGGAGGTGGGCTGGGCTGGCCACAACCCACCAGGGCGCGCCCGGGGGGCCGGTGGGCGGGGGGGGGGGGGGGGCGGGGGGGGTGGGGGGGGGGGGGGGGGGGGGGGGGGGGGGGGGCCTAGCGCGCCCTGGTGTCTTGTGGTCACCAGGTGTACCCCCTCCGGTAGTCCTTTTCTCCAATGATTATTAAATATTCCAAAATAGTTCTCCATAAAATTTCAGCTCATTTGGAGATGTGCAGAATAGGTATCTCTGACATAGCTTTTTCAGGTCCAGAATTCCAGCTGCCGGTATTCTCCCTATTTGTGTAAACCTTGCATATTATGAGAGAAAAGGCATTAGAATTACTCCATAAAGCATTATTATGCATAAAAACATTATAAATAACAGTAAGAAAACATGATGCAAAATGGACGTATCAGCGTTCACCTCCACCTTAGTGCGGCAATGAAGGGGTTGCGCCTCTGCCATGATGTTTGAACACCAGACGGACCGCACCGCCTCCGACGAGGCAGTGGCGACGCAAATCGCGTCAGATCCAAGTGCTATTTGGGCGGACGTTATGGATTCCCGACCGATCGGGTTCGACCACTATCGGGCGCTCTCCTCATGGGCACGCGGAGCGCAATGCGGACGACCATCTCCTCCTCGTGCCGGCATGGGATGAGCTCCCAATCCACAGATCGGGTGATGGAGGACTCGGATCCATGGGACGCCATGACGGAGAAGGTCGGAGTTCACTGGAGGGGAGCTTGGAGATGAAGCGAAGTGAAGGGGAGTGGAGTGGCTAGGGTTTGGTCGGGGAGCGAATGAGGATGAATATATATTGGGTCGGTGTGGTGATCCTGTGTCACCCATAAAATAAGCCACCTCGATAATCGGTGTGGTGATCGTATTAGGAAAAAGGATGATTGTCAATGAGGCTTATTCAATACTCTGAATCATCATTGTGCTTAGGCCAACTCCAACGTATGACCTCAAACGGACGTCAGTTTTGTTCGGATTTTGTCCGTTTAGGTAGGGCAATGGGGCGGCGTCTGGCCGTTTTTCTAGATGCGCTCGCCGTTCACCCAAAATGCGGACACATCTGGTCCACCACGGCCGGCCGGTGCCCCTGTGTGCACATTTTGACCACTGAAAACACATGCTTTCATTTCCTGAACAACATTTTGATACATTGTGCACACAATTCACCAATTCTTTGCTAGAATAGCAAGACCAAAGATAACAAGAACCACAATTAGACATTCTAAAAGATATCCAACTTCTGCAATTGCTCCTACTAGTTGGATTAGTATCTTCTCTATGTCTTCATTGTTGATCTGCGGCTTCTCGAGCTTGCACACTTCTTTTTTCTTCAGTTCTAAAGAAGTAGACGTTGTTTTGCATCTAATCTCATCCGTTGTCTCTATTATAGCAAGGAGTGCTCGAGCGTCTATCAAATTTTGTTCCATTAATAGATTGATATATTCTTCTTCCCAATACCAAAACTTGCATCCATCCTACACACAAATTTCACAAACAATGAGCTACCAAAATTGCGCTACCGGTGAACATCTGAATCAAAAGAAGCATACCCCATTATTTTTGCACTTGAAAAACACCCACTCGGGATGTTCCGACATGGTAGAAACACGGCGCATGACCTTCCGCGGGCAGTCGCCGCACTTAAGACCAGCAACGGTGAGCCGGCGAACCGCTTGGCCAGCGCCGAGCCTGGGCGACGGTCGGGCTCGTCTTTACCGGCGAACCGCTGACGGGATAGATCCTAGAGCCTAGAGGTGGAGTCAGTGCCTGCATGATCCGCGAAGGCGTTGCCTTGGTTGTGCGTTGCGGTACCCGGCCAATCCATGGCAAGCCGCAGCCGGCGGCGGCCCGGATGCGGCATATCCGGTGGCCGAAGATTTAGCTGGTGGCCGCCTGCGCCCGGGCGAGAGAGGCACAAATCCGATGGTCGTGCTTGGGGGCCGGGCGGGTTGGACAGGGGGCGCATCGGGAAAATGGGCGGTGGTGGCTATGGCGGCGGGAGGGGGGTAGTGGGGGCGGCAGGAGGGGGAGGAGATAAACAAGGGGCATCTATGTCGCTGACATGCGGGCCAGGGGAGGACAAGGGCATGCGTCCCGCTTGTCCGCACATGTTCGTTTTGATGGAAACGCGACCCAAATTTGGGCCAGGAATGAGTCAAAAGTGGACAAAAAACAAAGGTTTGTCCTTTTTCTCTCGTGTGTTGGACTTCGTTTTGTGTACGTTTACCCCCAAACGGATGCGGCCGGACTATTTGGGGTCGTGCGTTGGAGTTGGCCTTAATCAATCGTGTTTCCTATTTATTTCCTGATGGAAATAACTTTTTTTTAGACAAACATGATGGAAATAACTGGTCTTGCGCGCAGGTCACCTTCTATGTGCTAGGCAGAGGAAAGAAAGGGTTGTTTAAATTTTGAAAACGGCCCGTGAGGGAGGTCTATCCCTGTGAAGTCGGTACAGGATGTGGGCTGACAGTTCCCACCATTCTATCCAAATGGCACCATGTGCATTGTGGGGCCAGCATGCTTTTTTATTCAAGCCCAATACTGGCCATACACGCCGGGTACCTCACTTAGTACGGCCGGGTGCTCCGATCGCGATACGAACGAGCGTGTGGAGATAACATGAGCATGCAAGGACGGGCGCTCCTATGGATTTTAATGCTGGTAATGTTTTGCAATTACCAGCAGATGGGTAGCATATATTCAAAATTCTGTAGATTGAGCTAGGGATGATGTATGACAATCTGTACACCAAACCAAGGGTGGTTCGAACATGGCTTGGGCCGTACTCCAACGTATCACTCACATTTCACTGGTAGCTGCTTTTGTGCTCTTCCTTGTGGGTAACAAGCAAAGGTATTACAGTAAAGTTGATGTTGCAATAACCTATGCATTGTTCATTGGAGGGTTCTTCACTGAAGTTTGTGCCGTCTTCTTGATGGTGATGATGTCTCCATGTACATGGGCATTCTTGGAATCCTGTAAGTGCCGAAGGCTTTCCTGTGTGGCTTGGTTTATTTCAAGAGCCCACATCCAGAGTTAAGGCCACAATGGATACAATTTTATCCATTCCTGCTTCTCCGAGTTGATGATGGGGAAAATGATGAATCTGGTAGGAGCCAAGGAGCTCTGGTGCAACTTCCGGCATACCAAGAACGTTCAGATCAAGGATCTTTGAAACTAAGCATCATCCTGGGTTACTTAGCAGCGGTGCAAGCCCATCACCAGATCTTGGTCCACCATTGGACACAATACTAGAGAAACCCTTCGAGGAGGCCATCATGTTCCTACATGTCTACACAGACCTATTCCTGCACCAGTACAAGAATCCCTTGGGGACTAGTTGCAACATCATGGAGCAGACATGCCATCTTAGGATACATGCAGGAGAATATCTAAATACGTGATTTACCTTTTTTTTGACAAAGACATGATTTACCTATTGATTTTGCATTCTACCATGCTCACCATGGCCAGCAACAACATAAGTGATGTACTGAAGGAAGCTTCAGAAAGCGTAGCCAACGCTAGTGCTATTGGTTGCGCAAAAGGAACAGTTCCTGGACAAACTAGTGATGGATGAGTTCCTCTATGCCCCAAGCAGCTCTGATTTGCTTGCGGGCTCTGTTTTTCTATTCTTTTTTTCAAAATGGAGGCATAAGATTTGCCTCATCCATTAAATAAGGGAGAATAGAGTTTAGAGTTTTAGAGCACACTCAAATACACGGCATGACAATTACTCACGCAAAATTATATGCCCTAGTCTTTTCGCGCCTGCGGTGACCCAAAGCTTGGCCTTCTCCAAGATGATGCTAAGGAGGATTGGTGGCGGTGCGGATTTATGCCGGAATACCTGAGCATATCTCTCATTCCAAATGGTCCAAGTGACAAGCATGGTGAGGGAGGCCATAGCGTGATAGTTGGGGGTATGGTTGTCGGTTCTCCTGTCCCACCACTCATGGACGGATACGTGAAGGTGTCAGTAGGAAGTGTCCAAGTGTGTGAGGCCAAGCTTCGCAATGACAGATTTCCCAAGCCTAATAGAGTACCGACAATTGAAGAAAAGGTGTGAGCTCGTCTCTTGTTCCCTCTTTGAAAGTGCAACTAATCCCCGGGTGGCTTTGGTAATTCATAACAACATATAGCTCATTGAACTAATATCCATTCAAGTTTAATATTTCAGAAAGTTCAATGGATGGCATGACATGGACTAGAGATGTGGACCCCTCAAAATGCTAAGGACACATATTGGCAAAAGCTCAAGACTCTTCATTTCTATTTTAGTGATCCAAGATCACATTGAGTCCATAGGAAAGCCAATACTATTAAAAGGGGATGAGGTGTTGCTTAATGGTCTACTTGCACAAAATGCTTAGTGATATTGCTCCAAAGCCCTCAAGCACTTTCTCATTTCCAAATATGTCCACAAACCCAAAGTCAAACTCGACGCCACCGAAATCTTCTATCCGGCGCCACCGAGTTCATTTGACATAGCCACTGCCAGAAACCCTAACACCTCGGTCACACTGATACGGATCTCGGCCTCACCGAGATGGCCCTGCAATCTCTCTGTTTCCCTTTGTAACATTTCGGTCTCACCGAAATGAGCGATCGGTCATACCGAGTTTGCTTGACCAACTCTCTGTTTGCTCTTTGCTGAAATCGGTCTCACTGAGTTCACGCAATCGGCTTCACCGAGATGAGGTTTTGCCCTAGCCCTAGCACATCGGTCCCACCAAGTTGTTCCAGTCGGTCCCACCGAGATTCCTAACATTCACATTTTGAACTGAATCGGTCTCACCGAGTTCTCCTATTCAGTCTGACCGAGTTGGGTCAAATGTGTGTAATGGTTGGATTTTGTGTGGAGACTATATATACCCCTCCACCCCCTTCTCCATAAGTGAGAGAGCCATCAGAATGTGCCTACACTTCGAGCTTACATTTTCTGAGAGAGAACCACCAACTCATGTGTTGAGATCAAGATATTCCAATCCAACCACAAGAATCTTGATTTCTAGCCTTCCCCAAGTTGCTTTCCACTCAAATCATCTTTCCACCATATCCAAATCTGTGAGAGAGAGTTGAGTGTTGGGGAGACTATCGTTTGAAGCACAAGAGCAAGGAGTTCATCATCAACACAACATCTATTACCTTTTAGAGAGTGGTGTCTCCTAGATTGGTTAGGTGTCGCTTCGGAGCCTCTGACAAGATTGTGGAGTTGAACTAAGAAGCTTTTAAGGGCAAGGAGATCGCCTACTTCGTGAAGATCTACCTAAGTGAGGCAAGTCCTTCGTGGGCATTGGCCATGGTGGGATGGACAAGGTTGCTTCTTCGTGGACCCTTCATGGGTGGAGACCTCCGTGGACTCGCGCAACCATTAGCCTTCGTGGGTTGAAGTCTCCATCAACGTGGATGTATGATAGCACCACCGATTAGAACCACGCCAAAAATCTCCGTGTCATCATTGCGTTTGCACTCTCCAAACCCTTCCCTTTACCTTCATATGCAATGTTTTACTTTCCACTGCTACACTCTTAGAATTGCATGTGTAGGTTGATTGCTTGACTAGTGCTAAGTTGCTAAAATCTACCCACAACTAAAATTGGGAAAATGTTAGATTTTTATTTGGTCAAGTAGTCTAATCACCCCCCTCTCTAGACCTAGTTTCGATCCTATAAGTGGTATCAGAGCTTTGGTCTCCATTTGCCTTGATTTCCATAGCTTTGGTGATCATAGCCTTGGTTTCACAACCTAGGAGAGTATGGCGTCTAGCGAGGGAAATTACCACCGTAGAGGTCCTTACTTTGATTGTACTAATTTTGCTAGTTGGAAGCATAAGATGAAAATGCATATTGTTGGTCATAACCCCGCCGTTTGGGCTATTGTGCGCATTGGCTTGCAAGGTGATTTCTTCGAGGATGGAAAAGAACCGGATCATGAAGCGTTCGCGGAAGAAATGAAGATGTTGCAATACAATGCTCAAGCTTGTGATATTCTCTTCAACGGATTGTGCCCCGAAGAATTCAACAAAATCAGCCGCCTTGAGAATGCGAAGGAAATTTGGGATACTTTGGTTGATATGCACAAAGGTACGGAGTCCGTCAAGGAATCCAAATTGGATGTGCTTCAAAGTCAACTTGACAAGTTCAAGATGAAGGATGGCGAAGGAGTCGTTGAGATGTACTCTAGGCTTGCTCTCATCACAAATGAGATTGCCGGCTTAGGAAGCGAAGAAATGACCGACAAATTCATCATCAAGAAGATCCTAAGAGCCTTGGATGGAAAATATGATACCGTGTGCACCTTGATCCAAATGATGCCCAATTACAAAGATCTCAAGCCCACAGAAGTCATTGGTAGAATTGTTGCTCATGATATGTCACTCAAGGATAAGGAAGAGCTCCACAACAAGTCAAGTGGTGCTTACAAAGCTTCATGTGATGCTCCTACAACATCAAGTGAGAAACAAGTTTCCAATGAAGAATTGAGCTTAATGGTGAAGAACTTCAACAAGTTCTACAAGAATAGAGGCAAAGAGAGAAGCTCCAAGTCAAGATCCTACAATGACAAAAGATCTTCTAGTCGTGATCATAATTGCTACAATTGTGGAAGACCCGGACACTACTCCAATGAGTGTACGGCTCCCTACAAGAAAAGAGAAGATTCACCAAAAAGAAGAAGTAAAAGAGATGAATCACCACCAAGAGAGAGAGAAGGAGTAGAGATGATCGTTATGAACGAAGACCCTCTCATAGAAGCAAGGATTCAGAAAGGAAGGACAAGTCATCAAAGAGCTACACAAGACGAAGACATCAAGCTCATGTTGGTGAATGGCTATCCGGTTCCGACTCCGACAACTACTCCGAGAGAAGCTATCACTCCGACTCCGAATATACTCAAGATGAAGGTGTTGCCGGTCTTGCACTTGTGTCATCCAACTCCTACGACATATTTGACTCACGAAATGAAGGAATTGGAAGATGCTTCATGGCTAAAGGCCCTAAGGTATCACACCCCGAGTATGTTGATTTCAATAGTGATGAAGATGATTTGCTAGGTGATGATGATTTACTTGTTGACAACACTAGTGATGAAAACTATGATGAAATTGCTATTAATCATGCTAATCAAGATGAAACGAATCACAATGATAAGAAGGAGATTGAGCGTCTAACTAAAGAACTAAACACTCTTAAGTTAGCTCATGAAACAACTCTAGAGGATCATAGAGAGCTCCTAAGGACTCATGAGAAACTACGCTTCGAGAAGCTAAATTTAGAGCAAGAACATGGGTTCCTAAAAGCAATCAATGATGATCTTCGAAACAAGAGTTCTTCTTACATTGACAAGCGTTTACTCTTGTCTACTTACATGCCACAAGTAAAATCTACTCCCTCCATTCCTAAATATTTGTCTTTCTAGAGATTTCAACATGTGACTACATACGGAGCAAAATGAGTGAATCTACACTCTAAACTATGTCTATATACATCCGTATGTGGTACTCCATTTGAAATCTCTAAAACGACAAATATTTCAGAACGGAGGGAGTAGCAATAAGAACAAGAAGGATTCTTCCTCTAGTAGTAACAATAACAATGTTAAATCCAATATTGTTGCTTCTAGTAGTTCTCTTGATTCCACTAATGATTCTCTTACCCAAGTTACACTTGAGCAAGAAAATAGCTTATTAAAGGGAATTATAGAGAAAGGTGTTTACAAGAGCCTTGCCGGAAGTAAGCAATTTGAGGAAATTATACGCAAGCAAGGAAGGCACCGGAAGAATCAAGGTGTTGGTTTTGAACGAAAGTTCAATGCCAATGGAGTTGAGTGGGAAGAAGATCAATACCCCAAGACGACGTTTGTTCCTCAACAAGAGAAGTATGACCCCACTTCTTTCGATGGAACACAAGCTCAAGATGATCTTCCACCACAAGACCACAAGCTAAAAGGCAAGGACAAGCTTCAAGAAGAGATTGATTCATTTGAAGAAGCTCCTAAGGCCATGGTCAAGTGGGTTCCCAAGACTACATCGAGTTCTACTTCATCAAGTATGACTACAACTCCAAGGATTCCCATCTAGTTGATGTGGATCCCAAAGAAGAAGAACTAGAGAGTTCTTGAGGGTGACTCCGCCAACATACTTCACTCATATTCATTTTGGCAAGGACAAGTGCAATCAACCTTCATATCTTGCACTAGTTCATGGAGTCACAAACCCTCTTGTTGGTAAGACAAGGGACAAGGTAACCTAATGCTTTCATGGACATCATCATAAGTGTGTTTCACTCTATGTCTGTGGATATCCTTGTATGTTCCTTGTGGGACTAACCCATGTAGGTATTGAAAGTGCAACACTCCAATGGATTGCTCCAAAAGATCTACATCAACATTGAGTATCCACATCTTCAACATCTACATGAAGTCATCATCAACAAAACCCAAGGTTAGTTCATCCCTCTTAGGGGGGATATCACATCTAGGGGGAGCTTTGCTCTAAAAAAATTGAGCTAAAGCAACTCTAATGATGTGAACACAACAATGCTTTATGTAAAAGTGGTAACCCCACTTGTGCTTAAACGATGAGTATGACCTATGATCAAATGTTCTTATTTGACTCCTAAGTCAATATACTCATATATAGATGACCTATTCATCGTCAATTGCTTGATAGATGCTAGAGTGTATGTGCATGCTTTGCCACATGTTTTATTTGCTATCTTATTGTGTGAGCATGTTGGTTGCATAATTTTCTCCATTCGAGGACATCCATTTGTTGTTTTGATTGTTTGTTTTTTCTTTTGCCAAATGGATGGACAAGAATGCCTAAGTACTTCCTCTAGCTATCTATGCTTTTTTCTCATCTCAAACTCTAATCATGCTACATCACAAAGTTTGAACAAGTCACTTTCGAACCCTCCGGGTGAGGAGCACTCGGAGCCACCGATCCATCAAGGGCTTAACTTCCAAAACATCTTAATGATTTTCGGTCAGACCAGCTTCCAACACGGTCTCACCAAAATCAATAAGTTGATCTAGGTTTTCATCTCGGTGCCACCGATTAGAATGATTCGGTCTCACCGAGTTGCAGCAACTGCTAGCAGTTTTGCATCTCTGTGCCACCGAGACGTTCCACTCGGTGCCACCGACAGCGCCTGGGTATATATATCTCACGTACCCATACGGTTGAAAATTACTACAAACCGCACGAGCTCGCGCCCCAGCACTGTCGCCTCCTTGGTCTCTGGATCATCGCCGTTTTCGCCAGTGACCCTCCGCCGCTGGTCTCCGCCGCCGTCAATGGGAATCTTCACCGCCGTTGCCGCCGTAGCAATCCGTCACCAAGTTAGGGTACGGATTCGACCATTTGTGCTATCCATTACTCCGATTCTTGCACAAAGTATAATGCATTATTCCTCCCACGTATGAGATCAATCCATCCAGCAAAGTAATCCTTTAGAATAGATTTGATGCAAAAACTTAGGGTTAGGTTTCCGCCGAACCCATCTTGGACCGACTGATCTGAGGATTTCGGTCACACCGATTGGCCCTGGCCATTGCACAAGTACAACTCGGTCTGATCGAAGTGTACTGATCGGTGAGACCGAAATCACTTTCTCTGTGAAACCCTAGCATCTCGGAGTCACCGAACTGCATATCGGTCTAACCGAAACTACATGTTTAGACTCTGTTAGTGCTTCGGTGTCACCGAGTTTGTCAAATCGGTAGCTCCAAAATGCTTTCTGTAGAAAACTAAAGTTAAGTTTTTGTCTCAAGTTTTTGCAAAAACAAGTTGTACTTTGTGATGCTCATCTACTCTATCCACACCCAACTATTCACATGGTCAGTTGCAGCTATGTTAGAAGCCAGTGACTGTCAGAACAAGTCTGAAGAGCAGCTCAATCTCAGTGAGGGCACTAGTCCCAATAGCAGCTATGATGAGGGGAGTAGGAGCACTCCCAGCAACTTGCCTAAGGCAGCTACTAGGCAAAGGAAGAAAAGAACTTCTGAGAGTGAAGATGAAGATTTTGTGATTGAGGAGGAAGTGACCTCCAAGAAGAAGGTGCTCAAGAAAGAGTATGCTGCTGCTGCTACAAAGCCAGGCCTTTCCAAGAAGGCTCCTGCCAAGAGGGCTCCAATGTCAAAAGTCACACAAACTTGGTTCTATATATTATCTGCTTGCTGGTCTGACCACCATGAACACTGTCTTGAGGCACACCCTATTGCCCAAGTCAGGAGAACATAGGATGATCCGTGGTCACTCCATCAACCTGCTTCACTTGTTTGATGTCCCTCAGAAATTCAAGGTCATGAGCATGATTGTAGAGACAGTAAAGAGGACAGCAGCAGACCAGAAGAGGTCTTGTGGATATGCCCCACATATTCAGACTTTGATCAACTCCAAGATGGGAACTGGGACATATCTACTAGATAGAGAGCATCTTCCCCTGAGGCCAGACTTTGAGGACAACGAGGTTGTCATGGATGCTTCACATCCTACTTGTGTAGATGCCCAGGAGAAGATAGAGAGAGCAAAGGCTGCAAAAGCAACAAAGGCAGCAAGTGCCCCAGATGCTTCAGTTCTGAATCTCAAGACCAAGCAAGATCAACTCAGTTATCTGCTTGAGGCTACCGTGAGAATTGAGAAGAGCTTGGCCACCTTGTCTCAAAATCAAGAAAGTCTTGAGAGGATTATTGAGACAAAGTTCCATGACCTAGATGTGAAGGTCACTAAGATTCAAACCATTGTGGAGAAGCTTCAAGAGGATGCTGAGGACAGGGATGATAGACCCACAACGGACACATTTCAGAGAGTGCCAAGGGCACAAAGACCATCAGCTGTGCCAGTTGCCAAAGACTCCAGGATTACCACTTCAGCACCTGCAGCCACTGCCATAGTTGCCCCTCCAGTGTCAACTCCTCCAGCTCCACAGACTTCTACCGAGGCATTTGCAGATGCCCTCCTCTCCATGCCGTCTATGCACACCAGAGCAACAAGCCAGAAGACCACTTCAGGAGCTCCCGGAGATCATGCTTAGAGTGCCGTATAGCACTATACGTTTTCAAACTTTTTGGTAACTTGTTGCCAAAGGGGGAGAAAGTGTATAAATCATAGGCTTCGAGAGAGAGAGAGTGCCTCTTGCTTTTTGTTGGTTTCATTTTCCTTGTCACTCTTGCTACTTTGGTTATTTTGGTTGTCTTCCTATGCTACAATTTATGTTATGCTCGTGAGATACTTATGTGATCATGTGTTTGATCATATTATGCTTAATGTGTGCTTACATGATTATTTCCATGAATGTTTGTGTATGATCAATCACTTGTATCCTAGGTGATGAGTGCATGTTATTCAATTCTTATCATTTTGAGCGCTCCACCAAGATGTATGTGACATGGAAGAGTGACCCATGATCCTAATCGATTGTGTATTTGCATTCAAAAGCAAATTTTAAATAATGCACAAATTTAGAGGGAGCTCTTGCTTATCACATACTTCTCAAAGCGACGATGTATTTCATTCATATTATCATTTGTCGAAGCTTTGATCTATATGTTGTCATCAATTACCAAAAAGGGGGAGATTGAAAGTGCAACTAATCCCTGGGTGGTTTTGGTAATTCATAACAACATATAGCTCATTGAACTAATATCCATTCAAGTTTAATATTTCAGAAAGTTCAATGGATGGCATGGCATGGACTAGAGATGTCGACCCTTCAAAATGCTAAGGACACATATTAGCAAAAGCTCAAGACTCTTCATGTCTATTTTAGTGATCCAAGATCACATTGAGTCCATAGGAAAGCCAATACTATTAAAAGGGGATGAGGTGTTGCTTAATGGTCTACTTGCTCAAAACGCATAGTGATATTGCTCCAAAGCCCTCAACCACTTTCTCATTTCCAAATATGTCCAAAAACCCAAAGTCAAACTCGGCCCCACCGAAATCTTCTATCCGACGCCACCGAGTTCATTTGACATAGCCACTGCCAGAAACCCTAACACCTCGGTCACACCGATACGGATCTCGGTCTCGCCGAGATGGCCCTACAATCTCTCTGTTTCTTTTTGTAACATTTTGGTCTCACCGAAATGAGTGATCGGTTACCCCGAGTTTGCTTGACCAACTCTCTGTTTGCTCTTTGTTAAAATCGGTCTCACCGTGTTCACGCAATCGGCTTCACCGAGATGAGGTTTTGCCCTAGCCCTAGCACATCGGTCCCACTGAGTTGTTCCAGTCAGTCCCACCTAACATTCACATTTTGAACTAAATCAGTCTAACCGAGTTCTCCTATTTGGTCTGACCGAGTTGTGTCAAATGTGTCTAACGGTTGGATTTTGTGTGGAGGCTATATATACCCCTCCACCCCCTTCTCCATAAGTGAGAGAGCCATCAGAACGTGCCTACACTTCCAGCTTACATTTTTTGAGAGAGAACCACCTACTCATGTGTTGATATCAAGATATTCCAATCCAACCACAAGAATCTTGATTTCTAGCCTTCCCCAAGTTGCTTTCCACTCAAATCATCTTTTCACCATATCCAAAACTGTGAGAGAGAGTTGAGTGTTGGGGAGACTATCATTTGAAGCACAAGAGCAAGGAGTTCATCATCAACACAACATCTATTACCTTTCAGAGAGTGGTGTCTCCTAGATTGGTTAGGTGTTGCTTGGGAGCCTCTGACAAGATTGTGGAGTTGAACCAACAAGTTTGTAAGGGCAAGGAGATCGCCTAGATTGGTTAGGTGAGGCAAGTCCTTCATGGGCGTTGGCCATGGTAGGATAGACAAGGTTGCTTCTTCATGGACCCTTTGTGGCTGGAGCCCTCCGTGGACTCACGCAACCGTTACCTTCGTGGGTTGAAGTCTCCATCAACGTGGATGTACGATAACACCACCTATCGGAACCACGCCAAAAATCTCTGTGTCATCATTGCGTTTGCACTCTCCAACCCCTTCCCTTTAACTTCATATGCATTGTTTTACTTTCCGCTGCTACAATCTTAGAATTGCATGTGTAGGTTGATTGCTTGACTTGTGCTAAGTTGCTAAAATTTGCCCACAACTAAAATTGGGAAAAGGTTAAATTTTTATTTGGTCAGGTAGTCTAATCACCCCCCCTCTAGACCTACTTTCGATCCTACACTCTTGCAAAGAGGGCACAAGCCACAGTTTGGCCAACCTCGCTTCTGAAAGCGATCGGCGGTCCAAATCCTGTCTTGCAAAGCTATCCATGCAAAGAATTTGATCTTTGGGGGAGCCCACATTTTCCAAACCATGCGATCCATGGGAGAAAGGGTTAGGCCAAGGAATTGGGCCTTGTAAGCGGTGGCCGTCGAGTATACCTCATCGTTCGAGTGCTTCCAAATAATATCATCCTTGCGATGCTCATCAAAGTGGAAGTCATGGACAAGCAACCAAAGAGTGAAGAATTCCAAAATGTGGGCAGCCGAGGCGATGGTGTTGTGGTCGATTTTTAGGATCCACGCATTTTCCCTAAGAGCCTCGCGCACCTTCCAGTTCTTTCTCCGTGAGGCCTCATATATTAGGGGACCAATGTCTTTGGGCTTGCGCCCAAGCAGCCAGGGGGAGTCCCAAAATAGTGTTTTGGCGCCATCACCGATGGTAATGGAAGTTGAGGCGTAGAAGAACTCAAAATCCTCCTTGGTGCAAGGGTTGCCGAAGCCCACCCATAATTTGTGTGGCTCCTTCCATTCATACCAAAGCCACCGGAGGCGTAATGCATGTGCAGACTTGTCGGTGTTTAGCACACCTAAGCCACCATACTCTTTGGTCTGCAAACCGCCTCCCAGTTGACCTTGCACTTTGCTCCCGTCGTCCTGTCTGACCTGGACCAAAGGAAAGCCCTCTCAATTCTATTTATGTTGTGCAGGGTGCTAGGCGGCACAATGAGGGGCGTGATAGAGTACACCTCTTGGGAGGAGATGGCTGACTTGACGAGGGTCGTGCGGCCGATAGTAGTGATGTTTTGACCATCCCAAGTTACCAATTTACCAGCTGCCTTGTCTTCAAGGTAATGTAACTCCACCTTCTTCAGTTGCCAAACTGAGAGAGGTAGGCCTAATTATTTCAACGGGAAGGACATACGATTAGCCGGCAGGCCCTGAAGAATGTGGCTAAGGTTAAGGTGGTTGCAACGAATCGGAACCACCGAGCTTTTCTGGAAGTTGGTACTCAGGTTTGTAACCTCACCGAAGCCTCGCAAGATAGAGGCAAGGTTGTCAATGTCCCGCTTGATGGGAGCCATAAAGACTGCTGCATCATCTGCATAGAGTGAGCTTCTCATCGTGGCCCCTCTCTCACGAATCTTATGAAGAAGACCTTGTCGCGTTGCCAAGTCAAGCACTTTATGAAGAGGGTCAATCGTGATGACAAAAAGGAGGGGGAGAGGGGTTCCCCCTGCCGAAAGCCGCTTCCATGCTTGATTGGGGGGCCGGGAATCCCATTCAGAAGAATCCAAGACAATGAAGAGGAGAGGAGCGCGGCGATCCAGGCCCGAAATTTTGTGGGGAACCCCAACCATTGGAGGAGGTCCATGATGTATCCCCACTTGACAGAGTCAAAAGCTTTTTTGATGTCCAGCTTGAAGAGAAGAGCAGGTGTTTTGCATTTGTGAAGCCTTCGAGCGAAATTCCGAACATACAAGAAGTTGTCGTGAATGCTTTGCCTCTTGATGAAAGCACTCTGGGCATTGGAGACAAGGGCATCCATGTGTGGTGCGAGCCAGAGCGATAGAACCTTGGCGATTATTTTGGCAATGGCATGGATGAGGCTAATGGGCCTATAGTCAGAGATGCCTTCAGCACCCTTCTTTTTGGGCAAAAGGACAATATTGGCGGAGTTGAGCCAATGAAGGTTAGAGGTGTGGAGGGTGTCGAATCATTGAGTGACCCTCATGACCGTGTGTTTAATGATACCCCAACACTTTTTGAAGAACATGCCCGTGAAGCCACCGAGACCTGGTGCCTTGTCACCAGGCAACTCCTTGATGGCCTCCCAAACCTCGTCCTCAGTGATAGTTGCGTTCAGGCCTTGCAGGTCATGCTGCTCGATGCCAAGCTCGGCCCAGTTGAGGTCTTTGTTGCTAGAGGGCCCCCTACTCATAACCTCTGAAAAGTGGTCATGGATGAGAATCTCCTTTTCTTTGTGGTCAGTTATCCAACCTTGTGCGCGCTTGATCCGGTGAATGTTGTTTTTACGACGCGGGGCATTAATCTGTCGGTGAAAAAATTTTGTGTTTGCGTCGCCATCCCGCAGGTTTGCAACTCGGGCACATTGGCTCTTCCTAGCCCTCTCAAGCACCGCCAAGCTTATCACCCTCAGCTTAAGCCTAGAACGACGATCTCTTTCCTCGGGTGAGAGGAGCCTCTCCTCCTGCGTGATGTCGAGGCGTAGGATCACAAGAAGCGCCGCGTGGAGCCGAATTTTTGCCTTGGAAAATAGGCTCTTGCTCCACTCGGTGAGCCGAAGCGCGGTCTTCTTAAGCTTGCGATGCGGAATTTGGAATGGCTCTATGTGAGCCACCCATTCGTCCCACGCCTTTTGGACCACCTCCTGAAATCCAGGCAAAGTTACCCAGAAGTTCTCTAATTTGAAGGACCGCGGTCGTCTTGGCCCCTTGTCATCCGCAAGCAAGAGAGGGCAATGGTCGGACAAGGAGGAAGAAAGGGCATGGAGCACGTGCGTATTGAAGGTGGTATCCCACCCCGCGTTGCAGAAGAACAAGTCAAGTTTGCACAGAGTTGGGTTGTCCCGCTCATTGCTCCAGATGAAGTGCCTATTTTGTAGGTGGATTTCCTTGAGCTCACAAGATTGTAGCGTAGCTTGAAACCGGTTGATTCTACTCCGGTTAACATTCCTCTTATTCTTGTCTCTAGCCCGGTAAATTTGGTTGAAGTCTCCGAGTGCAAGCCACGCCACCCCAACCAAAGGCTCGTGGGCGGAAAGCTCAGCGAAAAAGGCGTCTTTGCATGCATTGTCAGTGGGTCCATAGACTGATGTGAGTTTGAAGTGTATGTTGGTCTCTCGAATGCAGACCATGGCGGAGAGGCAAAAGGTCGAGGTTGTGATGTCAGAGACCTCCAGAACATTATCATCCCAAAGCAAGAGAATTCCTCCTCTGGTGCCGGTAGCGGGTCGCTGCGCAAAGTTTCGTAGTCTGTTGCCCCAAGGAAGGCCGCAACGAACTGATCAACCCTGTCCAGCTTAGTCTCCTGCAGACATACAATCTGACAAGAGGAAGCAGTAATCATTGCACTAACAGTCGCCTTCCTAGCCGGACAGTTTAACCTACGTACATTCCAGCTGAGCGTATTGATGGGTTGTGTCAACATGGGAAACATGAGGGAGCCCTTTGGCATGGCCAAATGAGGCCGCAGATCACAGAAACGAAGCACTGGATAAACTGATGAACTGGGAATAACCCCACAGAGCAGGCATGGCCTGACACAACACACGCATAGCACAACCCACACACCAAAGACCCCACTGGGCCAAGCAAACAGATGCTGCAACATGATAACTAACTGAGAACCACTAAACTGTGCTGGCAGCAACAGGCTCTTCCTACTGCCATCCCTCCTGGATCGGAGCTCCATCCTGGGCTGCCGCAAGCTCCTGGGCTCCTTCCCTGCCATGGCTGAGCAAGGCCTCCTCAACGCTGTTGACGACCGCATCGTCGAGGTGGAAGAAGGAGCGCATGGCAACGATCACCTCCGGAGCCAGCTGCTCCTTGAACTTGGCAGTGAAGTTAGCGAGCGTAGCCTCCGTGACATCTTCACTATCCTGAGTGATTCCCAGACTACAACAGACAAGGCTTTCGGCCACCTTGGCCGGCGGAGCCACTACATCGGGACGCCTGATCTTCTTAAGCGAGAGGCCGCCCTTCCTGGAGATTTTGACCCCTGCTAAGGTCTTTCTGCGAGCTGCCGGTGGCCTGGGCCATGAGGAGATAGGCGAGCCGAGGATGCCCATAGGATGCTCCTCACAGATGGGAGGCAACACATCCCCACCCACCCCATTAGCCGCTCCGCACGTCGGGGATGGGGTGCACCGAAGACGGCCTTAACTGACGAGCGGAGGAGTGGGCGAAGACTCGAAGCCACGTGGCCTAGATGGCGAGGGCAGCTGCATCGTCGTAGGCGAGTAGAGCTCAAGCAGGGTCGGGCTAGGCACTGCGCAGAGAAGAGGGGAGCTCCTAGTTTCAGCTTGTTTTGATCTTGGGCTTGTCTAAAGGACGGTTGTTGGTGAGAGCGGGGGGTACGCCGGAGGGGTGCGGTCGTCCTGCGAGCGCCGCCTGGCAGAGCGAGGCGATGCTTGACGAGTGGGGCTGTGGCCGCGGGCTTCAGCTTGCCACGGCCCCTGGATGGCCAGAAGCTCGACGGCACGCTCAGGCTCAACACTCCCAGAGCCCGAGCCGAGCAAGAGGGCGCCCAGGCTGGGCGCCGAGCCAA
Organism: Thinopyrum elongatum; assembly: GCA_011799875.1. Lineage (NCBI taxonomy): Eukaryota > Viridiplantae > Streptophyta > Magnoliopsida > Poales > Poaceae > Thinopyrum > Thinopyrum elongatum. Next base: position 589,189,956 of record CM022298.1, read on the forward strand.
CCACCGGCACCGACACAGGAAGGGGTTGTCCATCTGCGTGCCGACGCCCACTAGAGCGGTCCCTGGTGCGGTCTTGGCCGCCCTCGCACTAGCGGTCCTGAGCGTTGTGTGAGAGTGAACGGCGCACACGGGCGCCCCAGCTTTCGCTCGCACGGCCGCCGTCACACCCACGACGTCCATCACGGTCTCCCTCGTCGTTGCGCCTATCTTGGTGGCGCTCATTGCGGGCCGGCGTAGCCTGCCGGTCCCTCAGAATGACGGTGCTGTCAATAATCTTTCTGTACCAGGTGAATTCGAAGACGCCCGGAGGCGGCGGATCGTCGGCGGCGGCGGGCTTGGAGTGGTCCTCGTGCAGGTCGAGGTGCACGATGACGCAGTGGCGCAGCCCGCGCCGTCCCCGCCGACGATGGCCACGAGCAGGGAGCGTGAGCCACTTCACCTTCGGGATGGCGCTGGGGTCAGCAGTCCAAGCCCAGAGCGACAGGTCCCTTGTATCCTCCTTGCGGTGAGAGCGCGGCTTGATGTAGTCAAGGGAGCAGCCCTTGCTGCTGAGGAAGGTGGTGATGTACTCGTTCCATCCATGCAGCGGCACTCCCTCCATGCACAGTCGTACATGGTGAAGCATGTCTTTGTTGTCAGCATGCGCTTCAAGCCTGCACTACCTAACGTAGATGCGGTCGCCGGCGCCGGGCAGGAAGCCGCGGGACATAGCATCAGCACAGTGGTGCTGGTACATAAACCGGATGAAGAACTGCTCGGGGTAGTGCTTCACCACCTCGACGTCGGCCGAACGCGCGCCCAAGGCAGCAGCGATCTCATCAGCAACCTTCTGGCACGAGACGCCCTGACGAGCACCCTCGAACCAGCTAATAGCAGCATTGGAGGAGAGGAGGGTCGACTCCGCTTGCATCTCGGGAGTAGCCGGCACGACGATAAAATCTTCCACCGGCCTGAGAGCAGCATCACCAGGGCGGGCCATCAGTGGCGGAGCCAGGAAAAATGAGTGAGGAGGGCCAGAGTGTTGTTAATCCTTGTTAAGGAGGGCCATCCCACTAGATTACACTAGTTTAGCAGCCCAAAATCATCTGTATACATGCATATTAGGCATAACTCACTGTTGTTAGGGGGCCAGGGCCCCTGCTGGTCCCCCCTTTCTCCGCCACTGCGGGCCATCGCTGCGGGTGGAGAGGCCACCTGAAGCAGAGGGTGCGGACAAGGAGCCTCCCAGCCCCGACCAGTGCATGGCCGCACCACTTTAGGGGCGGCAGCGGGGCGAGGCAGAGGGGGTGGTGGCACGGCAAGCGAGTCGAGAGAGCTTAGGGGCCTCCACTGATTGCGGAAACCGCGCGCTTTGTGCCCGTTTTGAAGGCAGCGTGAGCAACAGAGTGGGTCACGGCACACCGAGGCTCTGTGTCCGCAGAAGAGGCCCCGACAGCACTGCCCGAACAACCAGCGCGGGATGGGCGTCGGCTTGAATATTGGGACTGCCAAAGTCGGGCGACGCGGGCCATTACGCGACATGACAACCTGCTAGACTCCGATCGCATCAGCCTCGCGCTCCGCGTCTGCCAGCGAAGGCATGGCCGTGGCAGGGTGGGAGGAGGCCAGCTACCCAGCGCCCGCGCAGTTAAGGCCGGCCCCTGCTTGAATGCGCACGGCAGCCGCAGCAGGAGGGGCAGTCGCGAACCCAGCCAGGGTGCGGCCCGAGGACGCGACAGTAGGCGGCGAGCCGGGAGCGGTATCCATCTGGGCAGGGACACTGAACTGGCCACACGCCGGCGGATCTGGATCTGGCACCGCCGCGGAGCTTGGGGGGTTGCGGCCTCCGCAGCAGCGCCCAGCTGGAGGGGGCACTAGCAGCATGGGGCGGTGGCAAGGGCATGAACCATGAGCCAATACCGGAGCAGGGCGCAGCGACCGCCGCCACCGGCGCAGGCGCGAGCGTGGGTAGCGGAAGCATGGAGAAGTCAAATTGGGGCTCTGTTTTTCAAGGTGAGCGTCTTTGCCATGAATCATTGGAATTTCTTGCGTGTGTGTTGGCAATGATTCTCCTCTACATCGCCGGAAAATCCCACGGGGAGGAACACGCAAAGAAGCTTAGCACACGAGGGGAGCTCCTCACTTTCGTTTGCCTGTACATGGCACATCTTTCACTTGGAGATGTGGGCTCTGTTGAGCTCGAGCTTGTTAGATCAAGTGGGATAAGTAAGCATAGAAACAAGTGAACGTAAGAACAGAGTTAAGGACACAACCCTTAACTATGTGTAGTAGATGTTGGATCTTTGGTTTCTCTAAGTGAAAATTGGAAGGGGGAAACCCTTCTTTTATCAAAAAAAAAAAAGAGAACAAAATAGAGTTAAGGACACCACCGTGTTGTAGAGGAGTAGAAAAGCTTTGTTTGTACAAGAATAAAATCTTTTGCTCGACCGAACATTTAACATGCAAAGAGAAAGATATTGGAAATAAATAGGTGCACATTGTTGGCTTTTCGCCCCTAGAGTGACATGTGCATACATTTTAAATTGCATATGGGGATTTTTTCGAAACTGATGAATAGTAAAAAAGCTGCTTCACACTTTCCACAAGAACATTTTCAGGCTCCAACCTGGTAACGAAAAAGCATAGTAGTTGTTTTGTAAATTCCCCAAAATATGCCATTTGGATTACCCAAAATATGCCTTTAACCTTTACGCATCCATCACTAACCTTTCCACAAAACAGGCATCCTCCCATCATCAAGAAACCGCATGAAATGGGCAAAAACAGCATCGAGTACACGGTGTGGCAAAGCATATTTCTTCTCGAGAAACAGCTTGATAAAGTACCTGCAAGAGAGATATTTGTTGGGGGAAGTTGCTGGCCTTGTCCTTGAACATAGGCAAGAGCATTTTCCTCATGGGTTTGCCATCGTAAAAGCCACCTCGGATGGTCCGGGTGGAGTCCTCCATGCCGTTGTACTCCCACATAGGATGGACCCGATGGTTGAGCAGCTGGATCCCGTGGCTGAGAGCCACGAGCATGACGTCCACGAGTGTCAATCCTTCATCGGCCAGCCGGGCTATCTTCTCGGGTAGCCTCGTAACCACAGCGGACTCCTTCACCACGTTGCTCTTCGGCTTCCATGTAAAGCGCCTGGTCGGGGGAGTCGGGCTGAAGGGAGTGATGATACCGATCTGAGGTGGATCTTCCAGTCCTACATCTGGGATGTAGTACCACTTCTCTTGCCAGTTTTTATTGGTCTCCATGAAATCCCCAGACAAGTACTGGATGTCGGACACCTTACTGATGGCAGCGTTGAAAGTGCTAGTTATCGATCAGAGGGGGGTGAATGTGACGACCCCGGCTTAATCGTGCACTAATCATACACGCAAATGCACATGATCAAGCCTAAGGACTCACTTGAAGATATCACAACACAACTCTAAAACATAAATAAATTCATACAAGCTTTATATTACAAGCCAGGGCCTCGAGGGCTCGAATACATAGCTCGATGGCATACAAGTGTCAGCGGAAGCATCAGATATCTGGGTACAGATATATTACAGAAATAGAGATAAGCCTTTATGAAGGCGGGGCAAAATAAAACTCTACGATCGAAAGGCGTAGGCCTCCTGCCTAGGACCCTTCAAATCCTACTCCTGGTCGTCCGTCGGCTCCTCGTAGTACTCGCCGGGAGGGTAGTAGTAGTAGCCGTAGTCGTCGACGGGGGCGCTAACTCAGGGGCTCCGTCATCTGGCGGCGTCAATTGGATATGGGGAGAAAAAGAAAATAAAGCAAACATGAGTACTCATCCGAAATACTCAGCAAGCAAGGATCTACACTACATATGCAACATTTTCAAAGGGGGCTGTATATGTGGACTGGACTACAGAAATGCCAGAGTAGAGGGGGAAATCCTAGTCCTATCGAAGACTAGCATCTTCAATCATCTTCATCGGTCTTGCAGCATTAGAAGAGTGCAGATTAACATAATGTAAAGTAGTAGTAGTATCATCAACCTCGGCCAGAGATTCTTCCTCGACTCCCTGCGAGAAAGCAATCCCAGAGCCATACTATCCATTTCATCTCAAGTTCTAGTTGTACCGATCGGGATACAACTCCGAGTGTCCGTTACCGTAGGACAGGCTATCGATAGATTGTTTCTTCCCTGCAGGGGTGCACCAACTTACCCACCACGCTCGATTAACTCCGGCCGGACACACTTTTCTGGGTCATGCCCGGCCTCGGCCAAACGGTACGCCGCAACCTGACCGAATACCTAACAGAGAGGTCAGCACGTCGGACTAAACCTATGCCCCCAGGGGTCTTGGGCCATCGCCCCGGGAACTCCTGCACGTTGCGAACACGGCCGAGAGCAGACCTAGCAACCCCTTAATACAAGCGCAGTTGCGTAACCAGTCCAACTCGGCGCGCGTCGCTCAGTCGCTGACGTCCACTAAGCTCCGGCTGAAGTATACGACGCAGAACGCCCATACTATGCCCACGTGATGGTTAGTGCTATCAGGCCAGAGGCCCCTCGAATCAGATATCCAAACCGTTAGTGTGTTGATAGTGCGGTAACGAGCAGAGACTCACGATAGATGTGACCCCGTCGCCCCGTCTCGAGGACTTGCGGCAAGGGCGTGGAATGCCCGGCCACGCCTCGTGTTCAACTCTCGGGCACCATCCAGGTCCACCCGATTCCACATCACTCGCTATTAAGCTCGCGCGGGTACCCCTCAGGGCCGACCCGTCTTTAGTATCATGTTACAGTGTTCAGTCATAGTAACCAAAGTATCCGTGTGTCTGACACCAAAGGGACCCTGAGGAATCACCCTCGATGGAACCCCACTTGATGTTTTCGTCAAGGTGAATGAAGGAGGAATCACCCTCGAGGTCCATACTTGAAGTATTGCACGACGACGTCGTTATCGGGGGTGGTGTAGGAGGAATCACCCTCGCTTACCATGACCGATTAACTAACCTACAAGGTTATCATCAGAAGTGCTGACGAGGTATCACCCTCGGCACTCGATAGTAACCCAGTAGTGTCGGCAACTAAGGGGGAAGTGACGTGCGGTGTCGGGGCCTGGTCTTCAATCCCGTTGCTCGGGTCTTCTGATCATCCAGCGGGGCAGTCGGGATAAGTGGGGTCTCTAATGGTCTCTACCCAACCTATTCTAAGCAGTTTAGGATAACAGGTAAGTATCAAAAGCAGGTTACAAGTAAACAGGCTATGCAGCAGATATAGGATACAGTAACAGCAGCAGATTCTAATGCAAGCATAAGAGAGAAGAGAATGGGCGATATCGGGATGCTCAAAAAGGGGGTGCTTGCCTGCAAGCTCTGGGGCAAGTGGCTGGTTGTCGGGGACATAGTCGTACTCCGGAGCGGCGTCTGCCTCAAGAGCTACGTCAACATCGGGGTCTAATCGAGAGAGAAAAGGGGGAGGAAATAGGTAAACATAATGCAGTCAAATGTAACACGGGGCAGGCTATGCTACAATGCAGTGCAGGGTTGCCTAAAGATGCATCTAGGTCATTTTAGTTATTATAGGATTAAGGTGAGATTTATTTACCGGTGATTATGCATTATACATCTACCGGAATCGGGCTAAAAGTTATGGGTTCTCCTACGTAGGGGGTTCCGGCATCAGAACAGACGACACGATCAAATTCGTCTCGTCGTTCTGAGCAACTTTCATGTTTTAAGTTTTTCAATCCGAGCTACGGTTTAAAAGTTATTAATTTTCAAAGTTTAAATGATTTTCTAGAATTATTTTTATTTACAGAAATGATTTATGACGTCAGCATGATGTCACTGTGACGTTAGCAGGTCAACTGCGGTTGACCAGAGTCAAACCTCAGCCTCTGTTAGTTCAACAGAGTATTAGACTAATCTAACAGGGTAATTAGAGGTGTGGGCCCAGCCTGTCAGTGACATAATTAGGTTAACAAATTAGTTTTAATTTTATAATGTTTAATTAAACTAATTAACAGAGGGGGCCCACACGTCAGTGACTGGAGTTTCCCAGTCAGCACGTTGACTGGGTCAACCCAGTCAACTGGCCCCCCGGACCCACTAGTCAGCGACCCAGGGGCGGGGCCCATCGAGCCACGTCAGCACGGCAGCCAGAGACGCGCCGGCGACCTCTCCAGTGGCGGAAGTTCGCCGGAGTTGGCCGAAACTCGTGCACAGGGCGCGGGAGGGGGTGCGGCTTAGTGCATTCGATCGGGCGTTTGACGCCGCATCGATCTACGGCGGTTCCGCGGCCTAATTTGATCGGAGTTGGGCACTACAACAATGGCGGTGGGCGGCACGTTCGGCCGGAGCTGGGAATCAGAGCTACGGCACTCGTTCGAGCAAACGAAGAGGCCAGGCGGGGTCTACGGCGCTCCAGGAGCTCGTCGGAGCTACTGGTCCAAGCAAAAGAGCTCGGAGGTGAGCGCAATGGCGGACGGCGGAGCTCGGCATGCGGGCGAGCTATCTACGGCAAACCGGAGCGAGGAAAGAGAGTGGGGAGGAGCTGGGGCTCACCGTGCGGTCAAGAAAGACCCGCGACAGGTTAGTAGCAGCAGCGAGCGTCGCCGGAGTCGAAGGAGTTCGTCGGCAACCGAAGCAAAAAGGGGACGGCGTCGAGCGGCAGCTGCAGGACCTCCCCGTTCCAGCTGGGAGCACCGATCAACGCGGCGGTCACTGGTGGACCGCCTGGACACCACGGAGGAGGAAGCAGGCGCCGGTGGCCACGGCGAGCAGCAAGGCATGGCGGCGATGGCGTTCGGCGATAGATCTGAGGAAGAGGGAGAGAAGGGCGAGCGAGGGAGAGGAGGAGAATGACGAGGAGGAGGCCAGGGGGAAGGAACGGGTCGTCCTTATCCCCCTGCTGTCGGCGGCATCGGTGGCTGCCGCGGTGTCGCGTGCTCGCCGGTGCGCGCGCGCAGCCACGGGCGCGGCGACACGGCGATGGAGAGAGAGGGAGGTTGGGCCAGCTAGGCCGGATGGGCTGGCAGTCGGGCACTGTGCACTTAGGCCCAGTGCACAGTGCCTCATTTTATTTTTCTGTTTTCTGTTTTCAATTTTCTTTATTTATTTTCTGTTTTGAAATAGTTAGGTCACTTTTGCATTTTTGTAAAATATGAGAGTTGGTCTCAATATTACAATGCAATATTACCTTTCACCAGAAATTGGTTTGGGCAAATTTGGATTTCTTTTGGATTTGATATTATTATAAATGATTTAAATAATGCTGTTTTGGTGCTGTTTCATGTGGTTGGAGTCAATAAACTAATCCAAGTATCCTTGGTTATATTTTTAATAGTGCTTTTGGAATATTTGCTATTTAGTGAACATTTTTTCAATAGTGTTTGAGCAATTTTATTTTGCACTTTTGAATTGGAGTTGATTTCCAGAGAAATATTTGAATTGTTTGGATTAACCACTATGACTAAGCACTGCAAATGATATGACTTGGCATTATTAGTAGTTGATCACAGTGACTAATACACAGGGGTGTTACAGTGAATAGGCGAGTTTTATGAAAGTCTTCGAGACAGGTAATGTCTTCGAAGATGCGGAAGCAAAACAGTAACTAAATAGGATACAACGGAAGATAAACTACACTAGGTGTCGGTGTCAAAACCGGCAGACCTCGGGTAGTGGGGCCCGAGCTGTGAGATAGGATCGATGGGTAACAGGAGACCAAAGACACAGTGTTTTACCCAGGTTCGGGCCCTCTTGAGGAGGTAAAACCCAACGTCCTGCTCTTGCTTATATTGTGGGTGTATCAAAGTACAAAGTTGATCTACCTCGAGATGGTAAGTTGTAGACTAAACCCTAAGGCTAATGATGATGATAATCGATGCCCCTCTACAGGCTTAAACTCCCGGTTTATATAGGCACCGGGGGTATTTAGGGTTACACATGGCCGGTTGCCATCTAGGGGTTACATGCCGAACTTAATCGAGATACTTGGAGTACACGTCAAGTCTTCAGCGGTGTCCGATATGATTACGCCACATGTTCGAGGCCTCTGGAATCCTTCCTCATCAACGGGCTATCAATCCGGCCCATGGACTAGACCAGCTAGGCCGGGACCCCCTAGTCCAGGACACCGTCAGTAGCCCCCGAACTGGTCATTGAAGCCAGAGACGACAATCTTCTTCGGATATATGACTTCGGCTTGGAGTGTTCGGCTTGAGAGGCGAGTTCCTCTCCACGTCCCAGGCCAAGCTCGTTAATCCCTAAGTGGCTAGTATATTTCTCCTACCAAGACGTAAACTGCCGACCATGAGTCCCTGAAACGCATCTTCATTTGTCTGAAGTGTATAGTTTGCTTAGTCTCGAAGACCGAAAATGGAGGCATGTTCGGTGGTTAATTACTGACAACTTTTTCTGGAGCATCACCGCCTATGACATCCTATGCATCAGCTATTACTTAATCGAATCATGGTTCGAGGTAACCCTCTTATTGTATGTCTTATCAAAATAGAGATCATGCCTCGCATTTTGGGGGATATCATCAACCAATTGATTCACCCGATGTGGCTATAACGACACGATAAGCCAAAACGTGGCAATTTTTACGGCGCAGCGGAGGGGGCACCTCATCCTTTTTACTAATTTATAAAGAGTAGGGGATACCAAATCTTCCTCCCTATGCTCTCATTCCGCTCTAGCGCCCAAATCCCAAAGCTCCAGCATCTCAATCCCATTCCCAGGCCCAAGGCTAGCTTCAAGCTTCCGCATCTCGCACCCATGGCCGACACGAATTTGAAGGGGAGGTGGGTAGCCTCCAAGGTCACCGACGCCACCATCAGCGAGCTCCGGGCGGCAGGGTGCCTTCCCGTAGATGTCACCAGTACGGCCCCAGAGCCCAACCAGCCTGTCCCCACTCCCAAGCCCGGGGAGCGGGTTGTCTTCATCCCCCACATCGTACGAGGTTTGGGGTTTCCCTTGCAACCTTTCTTGCGGAGGATCCTATTCTTCTACGGGCTAGATTTCCATAATCTAGCCCCGAACTCCATCATGCACCTCACCACCTTCATCATCGTCTCTAAGGCTTTCCTGCGCGTGGAACCGCAATTTGACATGTGGATAAAGACATTCTGCGTCAAGCCGAAGAGCGGCAGCGCCAACTTCACCGAGTTCAGAGGTGCACTGATCAGCAAGCTCCAGAATACGGATTGGCTAGAGGGCACCTTCGTCGAGGCCATGAAGATCTGGCAGCGCGAGTGGTTCTATGTCATCGAGCCCCTCAGTGCGAGCCAAGCCGCGGCTCCTGCCTTCACGGGTATGCCTCTGAGGAAGCTCGTGTCCTGGCAGAAGCAGGGCTTGGAGTGGGGCAATCCGGACGAAGTTGTCTCTCTTCAGGAGAGGATCCGGGCCCTCAAAAAGAAAATCAAGTTGGTGGATGTGGTGGATGTAATGCTGCATCGCTGCATCCTGCCACTGCAACTTCGGGCTAGCCCCATGTGGCTCCACAAGCCCGAAGATGTACCAACCCTGCAGAACTTCTTCCGCACCAATAAGGATGGCATGTGGACGAATCTATATAAGTCGTCCCAGAATGAATTCCCTGAAGACAGGCCTGACCGTGGATATACTACTGAGTGTGGCCCATCCGAGGTAACAACCGTCATGTATGTCCACTAATGACTCTGCGTTTTGAGCTTGTCTAACCCTACTCCTTATTTCGAGAGATGGGTGTCCAAGGCGGCGCTCATCAAGTGCTTGGCACCGCTGCCCGAAGACAACAAGGTCCCCGAACTCCAAGCCCTCCTGGCCGTGGTGCCCCCAAAAGCCCTCGAGCCCTGCGTAAGATTCAAAGATCTTACTTGCGGATCTTAGTGAGAATGAAAAATTATAAAAGTGAATACACAGTAGCCCTCGAGACCCTGATAGGATTGACAAAGCCAACCAAGGGATTGATATCATTTGTGGTAGCTAACAATGGTTTTTGCAGGCTTCTTGCCTCGGCTTCAGCATCCAACTCGAGAGAAGGATATGGATCTGCTCAAGAAGCAGATGGAGCAAGCTCAATGTAAATACCAAGACCTTAAGAACCTTAAAAAGTACTTAAAGTGATGATGTAGATACTTAGTTCTAAATCATGTAATAATATGCCTGCATCTTCCACCTCAGAGCTTTAAACGCTTCGGTCCGGGCTACAAAAAGCTTGGCAGGAAGCTGAGCAGCAAAAGGCTGCAGCAAAGTAGGCTAGCGAAGAGCTGCTCAGGGAAAAAGAGGCCAGCAAAAAGAACGCGGCCTGGGTCATGGAGGTCGAAGAAGACCTGAAGTAGTTGTACAATCAGTGTGATGCCCTTCAGGAAGAGAAGAAAAAGCTAACCTTTGAGCTGGAAAAAGCGAGTTTGACATGTAATTAGGCCACGACCCAGGCTCGGGCGACTCACGAGGAGCTTCAACAAGTGAAGAAAATTGCCACTGGTAAGCCATACACATGGTCGGTTGCCGGGGGTATCTAGGGTTACACATGGTCGGTTGCCATCTAGGGGTTACATGTCGAACTTAATCGAGATCCTTGGAGTACACGTCAAGTCTTCGATGGTGTCTGGTATGATTACACCACCGGTTCAAGGCCTCCGGAATCCTTCCTCGCATCAACGGGCTGTCAATCCGGCCCATGGACTAGACCAACTAGGCTGGGACCCCCTAGTCCAAGACAGCGTCACTAGGCATGCTGAAATGTAAACAACAATTGAAGTGAGATGCGAAGACAAACGGCAGCTAGGTAGAAGAGAGCAATTAAGGAAGATAGTGTGAAGACAAAGATGTAATCAGAGGGAATGTCTTCACACAATGTCTTCGAACAGAACGAGCATGCAAAGTCTTCACGAAACTAAACATTAAGTAAAGGAGTGAAGTGATAGAACTAGTTGCTCGGAGAAGACGAATGATTTGTTTGACCAGTTCCAGTTGTTGTGACAATTGTATGTCTGGTTAGGGAGGCTAAGATTGAACTCATAAGACCTAGTCTTCACCTTATTCCCCTTGAGCTAAGACTCGCGGATCTCGCCTAATCACTAAGGTAAGTCTTCAAGGTAGACTTCCAAACCTTCACATACTTCGTTCACCAGCAATCCACAATGACTCTTGGATGCTCAGAACACGACGCCTAACCGACTGGAAGATCACAGTCTTCAAGTGTAACAAGTCTTCAGTGATTTTAGGTTGAGCATCACGTCAGTATTCTGACTTTTTTACCTCGACCCCACTTAACAGTGCGGTGGTTCCTATGACTCAGGAAAGAAGACAATGAAACTACCAAAAGACCAAGTCTTCGCGCTCCATTGTCTTCAAGCGAAAGCCTTCGCATAGCATTATCTTCAACACGAATGTCTTCGCGAACCACCATTATCTTCAATGTATTCATACATTTTTTAGGGGTCATCTTTGATGAGTAAACCGAATCAATAGGGACTTCTACCTGTGTTCTCATGTGAATCTCACAAACACATTAGTCCCTCAACCAAGTTTGTCGTCAATACTCCAAAACCAACAAAGGGTGGCACTAGATGCACTTACAAGCACCACTCACTACAAAAAAATACTTCCACCATGATACGTCTTTGTCACAGTAGGTCACATTTTCTGTTATGCATGTACATCCGTGATGATTTTATGACCGAATCAAGATAGTCATACCTGTGCTGTAGTAGAATTGTTCCATGGCAATACTCAAATTATCATCACGGAAGTGTCCACTTCTGTGACGATAAATGCCGCGCCATGGAAGTGTTTTCGTCAAGGGTAACCAACATGTGGCATCCACCATGGCGGGTCGCCGTTAAGCTATCGGGTTCCGGTTAGGATCCGATAATCCGTTAACAGCCCAGACCAATGGCGATTTTCCACGTGTAAAATTCTCATTGGCCAAAGGAGCCATGTGTCAGCTCGGCGTTGGGGCAGATGTCAACCGTCCAATTGGCAGGAGTAGCAAATGAAACGTCAACACTTGGAATGGCCCAACAATGGCCCATTTAGGTTTAAAGGGCCGGCCCAGCAAAAGGCCCACAAGATTTCATCAGATACTAATGGGTCGGCCTATTAACAGCCTGCCATGTTTTGGCCCAAATTACGGCCCATATAAGATCCGGTCCGTTAACAACCTACCATGTTTTGGGCCAAATTACGGCCCATATCAGATCCGTGCCCATTAACAACCTACAATATTTTGGCCTAAATTACGGCCCATATAAGATCCGGCCCGTTAACAACCTACCATGTTTTAGGAAAACTACGGCCCGTTAACAGGCATTGTGCTTTTGGGTCCATTGAGGGGCCGATTTGCACTTCGGCCTCTTAAAGGCCTGTCTAACAGTTCGGCCTGATATTAGTTCGGCCTGTTAGCGGCCCTTGGTACATATGGGCCGTCGTCGGCCCAGTTTCACTTTCGGCCATTTAACGACCCTTACTGCATCTGGGCCTATTTTTGGTCTGAAGTGAATTTCAGCCTCTTAACGGCACGTAGTCTTCATGGATATATTTTAGCCCAACGTGCCTATAGGCCCGTGAAAGGCCTGTGATGAAGTTGGGCATAATTATGGCCCATTTGCATCTGGCCTTCTTACTGCCCATCATGTGATTGGGCCAACCAAGGCCCGACTATATTTTGGCATGTCAATGGCCCGTCATGATATTGGGCCAATCACGGGCCAAGGTAAATTTAGGCCTGCTGTCGGCCCATGAATTGTTCGACACAAATCTAGCCAAATCTACTTCTCAGCCTGTTAAAAGCCCAATTTATTTTCTGGCCCAACTAAGGCAAGCGGTTTACTAGGCCTGTTAAAGGCCCAGAAATAATAGTGGGCCAGTTTAAGTCTAGGCCTGCTAATGGCCCGAGATGATTGTGGGCCCATGTTCCGGCCCATTTATAGCGATTGGCGGGCCGATCAGTTTTAGTACCGTAATTTTTTATATAAACCTAACATTTTGGCCCATTGTGCTCCATCGAAGCTCACGTCCTTTTTAGAGAGCGACAACAGCATATACAGTAATTAGATTACAACATCATGACGAAGAATAAACCTAGACTATACAACAACAAAATTACAACATATTACATCCACTGAGCATGAAAGTTTGCCACCAGTGATAATAAAGCGCAACCAAACAGTAGATTACATACACTGGGCATCAAAGGTCACCACCAGTGCAAATAAACACGCCGACAAAATAATATACAGAACCGATATCACTTCAACATAGTTCAAGAAAGGTTAGCCCTGCCCGGGACCTGTAGCGCAAGCAGCTGAGCAAGCTGATTAGACTATGCTTGTTTGACGCTCATATCCACCAACTCAAGCAGCATAGCATCAATAGATTTCCTGTACTTATGTTTAATATTGCATAGAGATTGGAAATCTATTCGGAGTTGAGATCAAGCATGTCTTTCCGCTTGAATTTGAGACTGAAGAAGTCAAAGGGATTCAAGCGGCGACTTCATCGAGCTTGTGTCACTACTATTAGCGAGTAACTTCGACACTACATCAAGACATGACTTTGGGGTTGTATCGCTATCCCCAAGATGTGTTGCCTTCTTCCCTGCAATATATGTTAGAGGGACAAGCAATGGGTTCGTCTCACTATCATTGTGGTAGTTCTTCCTAGCGTCAGTGATATCACCTTGAAAGAGAAACAAGTAGACAGATAACAGGTTTTGCACGTATAAGCATCAGTGATGTCAATTGATCCCATTTCTTAGTGGCAAATAAAGAGACACAATTTAAAATAGCATTAACATAATAGGCATTGTTCATAGTTCAGACATGACAGGAAATGACATTGTGCAGGAGCGGCTAGCTTCACCACACCACTAGATTACAGATCAAGAACACGAGCATACATGCAGTGCTAAAAACATATAAGCATCAATGGTGAGTGTACTGTCAATTTATCCCATTTCAGATTGGTAAATACAAAGACACAATTTAAATAACATTAACATAATATGGCATTGTTCATAGTTAGTTGGTAATTTCACCACACCACTGGATTACAGATCAAGAACACAAGCATACATGCAGTGCTAAAGAAGTTTAATTTACATGGTATGAATAAGGAACTAGGTTGTACAACTAAAAACTGAAATTGAGAAGGACGAACTTATGTTTATGAACTTCTTCGTAATAAACTTTGAACATGCAACTTGATGCAAACGACAAAATAAATAGCAATTGCAGTCATAGCTATCCAAATATACACAACAAAGTTTGAAGGCTCGAGAAGGACAAACTTATGTTAGTAGTGAAGACCGACTCTATAAAGCCCTTGTCCATGTTGATGGGGGGGGGGCAATTCAAGAAGTTTACCACAGAGTCTTCTTCATGAGCATTACCTTTATTCTACATTTTGTTAAGAGTAAATATAGATGTGATAATATAGGAACAAATGGAGATTATTTAAGCTAAGATGCAGAGTGATGCTACATAATCGACTAGCTATAAATGTAAGTACAACATACAGGCAAAATGTATTGACAAGAGCAATGTAGAGCTAAACTTCTTCAGTAGCATTGGTTTTGTTCAACATTTTGGCAAGAGTAAATATAGATCTGTTGTGTAGAAAATGGAGGGCAAGGGAAAATAAACTGCAAAGTGATGGTACATGAACAACTAGCTGACATTATAAGTACAGTGATGAAGGACAACAGATACTTATAAGAACAATGCAGAGCTAAACTTCTTCATAAGCATTGGGTTTATTCTACATTAATATAAGCATTAATATAGATATGATAATTTGGAGCAAGCAGTGACTAAGCAAGCTATAATGCACATTGATGTCAAATAATCCACCAGGTATGAATGTAAGTACAGCGATACAGGACAACAGGTACTAACAAGAGCAAAACAGCGAGCAACATAGTTGCGATATCCTAGCTTTTGTGGTGCTGGTTCTATTGCCAATAGAAAGTGGGGTGCTATCTGATTTCTCCAGTACCACCACCTTTTTCAAGGACTTTGCTTGTACTTTTTCAGGTTATGTAATCACCCTCTTCCTTTTGGATGTCTGATACACAAGAACAACATTTGAATGGAAAAACATGGTATGACGACAAATGGAATAGGTATTGATAATGGATGGGCATGACATCTTCACATATATGATGAGTAAGCTAAGCAGATGGCGGTGCAACAAAGTAGAAGAAATGCAAGACACCTTATGCAAGATACGTGCAACCAATAAAACCTTACAAAATTAGAACAGGCACCTTGTAGGGTGAACAGGATAGGTCATCTTCCTTTGACTCCTTGAGCTCAGAATAGTCATTAGGATCATATTCTGAACATGAATCTGTAGGTGGGGAGAATGTGGGTTTCATTGCATCCAGAATGGAACTCAATCCCTTGATGCCAAGTTTGTTAGCCATTGAACTGTTCCGCAATATTCTTCTGATGTGCACATTCTCATATTCATTGTGATTACGTACAATATCTGAGAAGCATGAAAACATAAATAGTAGTGAGATTATCTTTGTAATGCGGAGGATATTCTAATATAATAGGGTCCCTATGAACCCTTGTGTGCTATCACTGGATTCTGATGAGAGAGTCCATGTGTGCTGTAATTTGGTGCGTACATTAATATAATCTGGCACAACTACACACAAAAATAGGCCCCCTGTTGGGAGCTCGAGAAGTAAGGATATTTAGAAGATGATATGTTCATAATATACTGTATAGAAAGTTTATTGCCAAACCATGATAACGAGAGCGCACAGAGAAATATTATTCCCTCATGTCTATATATGTGGTGCACATGCATTTCAAAACTCACATCGTAACATTAGCTGACCAATTAAATTTAAGCTTTGGAAATATGAGTGGCATATAGTTTAGCTTGAAGGATGGAGTGCTGCTAGTATGACACAAAGCCACTAGGAAGATCGTAGTGTAGATAAAAGGGATAAACCATAAGCATCATAAATAAATCGGTAAAGTGGAACTGGCTGGAAAATACGGGGTTGAATTGCCGCTACTAATCGAAAGCTTATCGATCATCTACAGGCCAGCTCTATTCACCTGAAGGTGCACTACTGTTACTGTCAGCCTAGTCTCTCAAAGGCCGCACAGCTCCCAACATTTTCTGGATATTATGGCAGACCAACTCGAAGTGCTGAAATCATCTAGCAGAAGCGGCCCAATAGACCAGTCGACTATAGATGTCCCTGCTCCCCTTCCTCACAAGGAACATATTGTACTTATTAAAAAAGAACAGAAAAGGAACATGTTAAAGAATAGAAGAGGAAGCATATTAGTGAGATTCCGCTTCTTTCTATATAATGTTGATTACCCACCCATGATGAATCAGAGCGCCCAAAGAAATGCAATTCCTTGCTTCTCTCTATATGTGGCCACATGCATTTGGAAACTCAAGTGGGAGCATTAGCTGACCAATTAATGTGTCTGTTAACTAATATCAGTATCATATCACATTCGTATTTGAACAACTAAGCTTTAGAATTATGATTGGTGTGTTGTTTAGCTTCAAGGGTGGACTGCTGCTAGTACGACACAAAGCACCTATGCAGATCGTAGTAAAGATATAATGGGAAAACCCTAAGCATCACGAGTAAAATCAGAAAAGCGGAACTTGCTGGAAAATATGGGCTAGTATTGCCGGTATGGCTAGAAAGGCTTTGGATACCAGCTCTCTTTAACTACAGGTGCAATACTATTACTATCAGTCTAACTCTCAAAGGCGACACATCTCCCAGCATTTCCTGAATATTATTGTAGACCAACACGAAGAGTTGAAAACGTCCATGACAAGCAATCGAATAGACATGTAGACTGCAAATGTCCCTGCTCCTCTTGACTAAAAGGAACATATTGTACTACTATTATACCCCCTCTGTTCCTAAATATAAGTCTTTGTAGAGATTCCACTATGGATCACATACGGATGTAATAGATGCATTTTAGAGTGTAGATTCACTCTTTTTGCTCCGTATGTAGTCCATAGAGGAATCTACACAGAGACTTATATTTAGGAACAGAGGGATTACTTATTAAAGAAGAATAGAAGAGGAACATGATAAAGAAGAGCAAGCAGATTTTGAATAATAAAATGTTCTTTGCCCCCCATGATGAACCAGAGCGCATAAAGAATGCAACTCCCTATTGTCTCTCCATATGTGGTGCACATGGTTTTTGAAAATAAAGTAGGAACATTAGCTGACCAATTAAATGTTCTCTGTTTTAGTAATATCAGCATCATATCAGATTTGTATTTGAACAAGTTTGGAATTATGAGTGGGATGTCGTTTATCTTGATGGGTTGAGGAGCAGTGCTAGCACGCTCAAAGCACCTAGGATGATGGTACTGAATATAAAGGGAATGTATACATGCAAGTCGCCCGACTTCCGTCATTTGGGTCAGTCGACCATTTCAGGCCGTTGGATGAAGATCCTACGTCTCCTAACCCTTCTCCTTCCGCACCTCTTCTTCTTCCCCAACAGACCACTGCACGGGCCGCCGGCCGAACCATCGGCCCCCGCCCCCTCCCTCCCCTGAACCGCCCCCACTGCCGGTCTTTCGCCACCCCGACCATCCCTCTAGCCCCCCGCGTCGAGGTTTTCCTCCGGAGAGGCCCCACCACTACCCGACCACCGCCTCCCACAACCACCGTCCCCACCCAAAACCCTAAGATAGATAATGGGGTAGCCCTCTAGCGAGCCCCTTCTCATTCCTTCCCTCCGGTGAACTCTCAAAAATCGACTAACCCAATTTTGAAATTTAGACGACTGTCATTTAGCTAATGTGGAATATAAAAGGGGAAACCATAAGAATTGCAAGTATAGTGTTGAGCATGCCATGGCGGATCTGAAGGTGCAAATCGGACAAAGGCAACTTCCCAACCAATGTTTGCTTTCAACTAACAAGTAAGATTCTAAGTGATAGACAAGAAATCATAGTAAAGCAACGGCGATCAATTTTCTTGCTGAGATAAATAACTTGAGCATATACGAAAGAGTATCACCTCTGGTGCGACGTTGTGTAAGCATCTGCTGAAATGTTGAGGGAGCTGTGGTAGCGATGGTTGTCGACAGCGTGGAAGTAGATCTAGCAGGGCAGACGATGGTGGTGGGGGAAATGTCCCGGCACGGTGGATGAGACGGTCGTAGGAGCGGCCCCGGCAAGGTGGAGGTCGACGCAGATGAAGCGAGAGGACGCGATGCAAGGATCCTGGTCCGGAGCCATGGATGATAGACGTTGATCTCTTCTAATGGACGACAGCGCCAGGGTATCAGTGATACGTCTCCAACGTATCTATAATTTATGAAGTATTCATTCCATGTTTACAACAATTTTATATGGTTTTGGTATGATTTTATGAGAACTAACCCGGACTAACGTTGTTTTCAGCAGAACTACCGTGGTGTCATTTTTTGTGCAGAAATAAAAGTTCTCGGAATGAGCTGAAAATTTACGGAGAATATTTCTGGAAAATATAAAAAACACTGGAGCGAAAAGATACCAGAGAGGAGTCCTGAGGCAACCACAAGGGTGGGAGGCGCCCCCCCCTAGGGCGCACCCCCTGCCTTGCCGCTGCCTCGTGGACCCCTTGACTTATCCCCGACGCCAAAAACTCCTATAAATCTAGAAACCCCCAGAAAGAAACCTAGATCGGGAGTTCTGCCGCCGCAAGCCTCTGTAGCCACGAAACAAATCGGGACCCTGTTTCGACACCCTGCCGGAGGGGGAAACCATCACTGGTGGCCATCTTCATCATCCCGGCGGTCTCGATGACGAGGAGGGAGTAGTTCACCCTCGGGGCTGAGGGTATGTACCAGTAGCTATGTGTTTGATCTCTCTCTCTTGTGTTCTTGATTTGGCACGATCTTGATGTACCGCGAGCTTTGTTAATATAGTTGGATCATATGGTGTTTCTTACCTCTCTATCTCTTGTTGTGATGAATTGAGTCTTGCTCTTTGAGGTTCCGTTATGTTGGATTGAGTATTAGATTTGAGAACACTTGATGTATGTCTTGCGATGGGATATCTGTGGTGACAATGGGATGTTCTATTGATTCACTTGATGTATGTTTTGGCACTCAACTCACAGATTCCCGAGGTGACATTGGGGTAATCTATGCATAGGGGTTGATGCACGTTTTCGTCCTACGTTCTCCGATAGAAACTTTGGAGTGATTCTTTGTTGCACGTTGAGGGATTGTTATATGATCCAATTATGTTATCATTGTTGAGAGAACTTGCACTAGTGAAAGTATGAACCCTAGGCCTTGTTTTCAAGCATTGCAATACCGTTTTTGCTTACTTCTGTTACTAGTTACCTTGCTGTTTTTATATTTTCAGATTACAAAAACCTATATCTACCATCCATATTACACTTGTATCACCATCTCTTCGCCGAACTAGTGCACCTATACAATTTACCATTGTATTGGGTGTGTTGGGGACACAAGAGACTCTTTGTTATTTGGTTGCAGGGTTGTTTGAGAGAGACCATCTTCATCCTATGCCTCCCTCGGATTGATAAACCTTAGGTCATCCACTTGAGGGAAATTTGCTACTGTCCTACAAAACTCTACGCTTGGAGGCCCAACACGAGTCTACAAAAAGAAGGTTGCATAGTAGACATCAAGCTCTTTTCTGGCGCCGTTGCCGGGGAGGTTAGTGCGTGAATGTATATCTTTAGATCTTGCAATTGAATCTTTTAGTTTCTTGTTTTATCACTAGTTTAGTCTATAAAAGAAAACTACAAAAAAAGGGAAGTTAGGTTGATCATATACTTCATCTTTATAATGTCTTTCTTGAAAATGATGGATCGGAAAATTGTGCCAAAGTGTTAGAAGAAGTCAATAAAATGCTTGGCATAAAATCTTTGAATGATGAGCATGATTGCAATGTTGTTAGTATGAATTCTTTGAATATCCATGATGCTAATGATATGCAAAGCCATAAGCTTGGGGATGCTATGTTTGATGAAGATGATATTTTTAGTCCCCCAAGTTTTGATGAGAAAATTTATTATGATGAAAGCATGCCTCCTATTTATGATGATTATATTGATGAAAGTGGGTTTGGAAGAGTGTCAACTCTAGTTAATGATCCCACTATTTTGGAGGGTGTTGAATCTTTTCACAATATTGATAAAAGTGGATTTGGAGAGGTCATGACTTTATTTAGTGATGAATCCACTATTTTCGAAGAGGTTCCAATTGATTTTGAGAACAAAGTTGTTATCTATGATGATTATTGTGATGACATGTATGCTATAAAGAATAATGATAACCATGAAACTTGTCATCATGATTTTAATTTTCAATTGGATTATGCCTCATGTATTTAGTTGAGTTTGCTCCCACTACTATTCGTGAGAATAAATTTGCTTATGTGAGAGTAATAAAATTTCTATGACTGTGGATCATGAAAAGAATGCTTTATGTGATGGTTATATTGTTGAATTCATTGATGATGCTACTGAAAATTATTATGAGAGAGGAACATATGCTTTTACATATCTCAATAATATCAAGTTTCCTCTCTATGTGTTGAAAATCTTGAAGTTATGCTTGTTTTGCCTTCTTATGCTAGTTGATTCTTGTTCCCATAAAATGTTTGATCACAAAATCCCTATGCATAGAAGCGGGTTAGACTTAAATGTGCTAGTCATATGCTTCATGATGCTCCCATTATGTTTCAATTCTTATCTTTTATGCGAGCATCATTGAAATCATCACGCCTAGCTAAAAAGGCATTAAAGAAAAGGCTTGTTGGGAGACAACCCGATATTTACCCCTAATGTTTTTGTGTGTTCACATAATTAAGCTACTGTAGTAATCATGTTTTATAGATTTTGTTTGAATAAAGTGCCAAGTAAAGCCTTTGGGATAGTGTGGTTGATAGTTGATTTGATTCTGTGCAAAAACAGAAACTTTTGCGTCCAGTAACAGAGTTGTTAAAATTCACTGGAACGTGGAAGAACTCTGAATTTTTTACATAGGATAGATATACAAATTTTCTACGTTTTACTAATTTTTCAGAATTTTTTGAGTAACAAAAGTATGAGCTTAATTCATATCTATACAGACTGTTCTGTTTTTGACAGATTCTGTTTTTTATGTATAGTTTGCTTGTTTTCTAGTTTCTATGGCTTATATTGCTTAATATAAATTGTAGAAATGATAAGGTACAGTAGGCATCATGTGAGAAAAATTTTGAATCTTGTCTTGACAGTACCAAAGTGAATGATTTGTTTTATCATATTAACCCATCTCACGAAGTTCCGTTAAGTTTTGTGTGATTGAAGTTTTCAAGTTTTGGATGAGATATCGATATGAGGAGAATAAGGAGTGACAAGACCCTAAGCTTGGGGATGCCCAAGGCACCCCAAGGTAATATTCAAGGAAGATCCAAGCAACTAAGCTTGGGGATGCCCCGGAAGGCATCCACTCTTTCGTCTTCAACATTATCGGTAACCTCATTTGGGGCTATATTTTTATTCGTCACATGATATGTGTTTTGCTTGGAGCGTCATTTTCTTTTATTAGTATTTGCTTGCTGTTATTTAGAGTAATGTTTTACATCTTTTATTTCAATAAAAGTGTCAAGTATAGCCTTTACCATGCTTATTTTGCAAGTCTACATGTTGCTGTTTTGAAAACAGAACGTTTTCTATAATTGTATGAATTCTTATGGAAATTCAAAACATGATAAAATCTTGAAGTTTTTGCACGATGAGTAACAACAAATTTTATACAGTGTGGTAATGTTTCAGAATTTTTGGAGTTAGGGAAGTATGAGTACAATTGCACTCTTTACAGACTATTCTGTTTAGACAGATTGCTGTTATGTTTGCATTGTTTGCATATGTTTACTTGTTTAATGATTATATTTGAGGATAGGAGTATTAAATATGCAGAGGCATTTAGTATGCAATTTTAAATAATAATTTTAGTGATTTGCTACAGTAGATAATGATAAGGTTTTGCATTTGATTTATACTAACTTTTCTCACGAGTTCTTGTTGAGTTTTGTGTGGATGAAATTTTTAAGATTTAGGGAAACCATGATACAAAAAGAATTAAGGAGACACAAAAGCTCAAGCTTGGGGATACCCAAGGCATCCCAATATAATATTTAAAGAAGTTTCAAGCATCTAAGCTTGGGGATGCCCCGGTAGGCATCCCACCTTTCTTCATCAAGAATTATCGATTAGTATCGGTTGAGCCTAAGTTTTTGCTTCTTCACATGATGTGTGCTATTTTTAGAATGTCATTTTATTTTATTTTGCTTGCTGTTTGAATAAAATACTTAAGATCTAAATTATTATTGAGAGAGAGTCTTCACATAGCTACTTAATTATTTGACTACTCATTGATCTTCACTTATATCTTTTGTGACGCCCGGATAATTAAGCTACAGTGAACCTCTGCTAATGATGCCACGTCACCTCTGTTACTGTTGATAAAATCATGTTGATTTGAAACTGATTCAAATTCAAATTCAAAATCAACTCAAATGGTAAAGGTTTTCAAATATTAAAACTAAAATGTTTGGGTTGTGCCAAATAATGCATAAGTAACTATGGTGGAGAAACCACACTTTTATAAAATGTTTGAATGCTCTAAAATGATTTAAGCAGTAGCTAAAACAATTAAATAAATGCCTGTTGTATTTTGTAAAATCCTAAACTATTTTATTTGGGGGTTAAACCTTTTTGTGACCAAGGTACAATTAGTGATACTAATTTAGGTACAACTTTTATGTTTTGTAAAACAAAAATAAAATAAAACAGTAAAAGGAAAAGTAAATAAAAAGAAAAGAAAAAACAAAAATAAAATTAAAAGGAGTAGGACCCCCCTGGCCAACTGGGCCAAATGGCCCAGTCGGCCAGCCCACTAACCGAGCCGGCCCTCCCCACTCCCCCTTATCCCCTTGGCGACCGAACCCTAGCCCCCACTGACGCCCCAACTTCCCCCCTCGCTCCCCACGTTTTCCCCTCCCCGGTCCAGATCTGGATCGGGGAACGAACCGCCGCCCGAAGGCCACCCCGTCGTTGCTGCTCGTCGCCCGGAGCGCCTCCGCCTCGTCGCGCTGACCCCGACTCCTCCCCGAGCCCGCTTTGCTCAACTACAGGGCTCGGTGAGCCCCGGCCCCCCTCCTTCTCATCTTCCTCTCCGCCCCGTAGTCGTCGTTGTCGGCCGCGCCTGCTCGCCTCCCCCTGCTGCTCGCCGCTGCGAGCTGCTGCTGCCACCCCGGCATGCACAGCACCCGCGCGTGGCCGCGGCCTCGCTCGTCGCTAGCGCCTGCCGCTGGCGCCGTCCGCTCCGCGACCCTGACGCCCACCTGCCTCGCCGTGCGCCACCCCGCTCGCTCGCGCGCCTCGGCCACCCCATCACCACACCCGCGCCGGCCAGCTTGGCCGGCTGCGTCCATGGCCACCCCGCCGCGCCCTTGGCGCGCGCTGCTGCGCAGCTACCCCCTGTCCCGCGCACCCATCGCCTCGCTCGCCTCTGCTCGCCCCTGCGCCGCTGCTCTAGCGCCCCGCTGCCGCGCCACCGCGCCTTGCTGCTACCTTGCCGCTTCGCTCGGCGCCCGGCGCCCTACCTCGCCTGCTAGCCGTGGCCGCGCCCCGGCGAGCTGCCATGTGGTGCCCCGACGGCCTCCGCTCGGGTCCGCCCCGTCGGACGCCCACGCCCAGTCGCCCGTCGCCCGTAACCGCTAACCCAGCGCCCGCTATGGCCCCTGACCTATGACACAGGGGCCCCACGCCCCAGAACGTTTAGAAAAAAAAGGAAAAGGAAAATGGATTTAATAAAATAATAATTAATTAATTAATTAATTAGTGAATTAATTAAGTTAATTAATTTTGTTTAACTAAACTAAATAAATTTAGTTAACCTAATCAAGTAATTAAACTAATTAGCTTTGTTTAAATAGAACTGAGTCAATGACGAATGGGTCCCACCTGCCAGGGTTGACCTAGTCAACCTTTGGTCCTACTGACATCATGCTGATGTCATGCTGACATCATAATTGCATTTTCTAATTAAATTAATTCTGTTAATTCCAAAAATGAATTAAAACTTTGAAAAATAATATAAAATAAACCGTAACTCGGATGAAAATACTTTGTACATGAAAGTTGCTCAGAACGACGAGACGAATCCGAATATGCCCTTCGTATTGCTGTCAGATGCCCCTAACTACCTGAACATGGAACTTTTTGACTGATATCAATAAATGAATAGTGCTCAACTTTAATAAAATAAATCCAAACAAATTCCTAAATTAACTAAATCATTTAGTTAGGTAGTAGAACACCTCAGCATATCATTTAGGCATGTCATGCATATTGTTTGCATTTTTGCCGTGAATTTATTGTTTTCTCCCCCTCTTCTCTCTCGGTAGACCCTGGTACCCACGTAGTCCCCGAGGCCGACGCAGCTCCGGAGTTCGACTACACTGTTGACGACCCTTCTCTTGCCGCAGAACTTCCAGGCAAGCACCCCCCTTTGAACATGCCGATATCGCCTATTCTTTCTCTCTTATGCTTGCATTAGAAATTGCTGTTGTTACTACTTTTCTATATCTGATGCATAGCCTGTTTTTGTAACCTGCTTTTGATAATTACCTGCTTATCCTAAACTGATTAGATTAGGCTGGTTAGTGTACCCCAGTGACCCCACTTCTCCCAGTTGCCCCCGCTGGATTAACGGAAGACTCGACAACCAGGCCCCGGCACCGCACATCACACCCCCTTTATCTGTACGACACTGCAGTGTTACTATCGAGTGCCGAGGGTGATACCTCGTAAGCACTCCCGATGTTAACTCTATGGAGTAGTTACTCGGTCGTGGTCATCGAGGGTGATTCCTCCTTCACCACTTCCGGTAACGACGCTGTCATGCAACACCTCAAGTGTGAACCCATCGAGGGTGATTCCTCCGAGTTCACCTTGACGGATACATCGAGTAGGAATCCAACAAGGGTGATACCTCAGATTCCGCTGATGTTATGGACACACGGATACTTGGATTTTACAACTGTTACTTGACAAGTCGGGTCGACCCTGAGGGGTACCCGAGTGAGCATAAGATGCGAGTG
This sequence comes from Thinopyrum elongatum, assembly GCA_011799875.1. Classification (NCBI taxonomy): domain Eukaryota; kingdom Viridiplantae; phylum Streptophyta; class Magnoliopsida; order Poales; family Poaceae; genus Thinopyrum; species Thinopyrum elongatum. The sequence continues at coordinate 589,215,033 of CM022298.1, forward strand.
ATGTCGAGACGGGTTGACCTGGAGGGTGCCTGTGAGATAATTACGAGGCGTGGCTGGGCATTCTTAGCCCTTGCCGCAAGCTCTTGAGATGGGGTGACGGGGTCACATCGATCGTGAATCTCTGCTCGTTACCGCACTTCCAATACAGTAACGATTTGGATATTTGATCCGAGTAAGCCTTTGGCCTAATAGCACTAACCATCACGTGGGAACAGTTATGGGCACTCTGCGTCGTATGCATCAGCCGAAGCTTAATAGACGTCAGCGACTGAGCGGCACACGCTGGGTTGGACTAGGAATGCAACCGCGCTTGTATTAAGGGGTTGCTAGGTCTGCTCACCGACGGTGTACGCAACATGCAGGAGCGTCCGGGGCAATGGCCCAAGACCCCTGGGGGCATAGGTTTAGTCCGGCGTGCTGACCTCTCTTTTAATTCTAGGTCGGGTTGCCGCGTATCGTTTGGCCGAGGCCGGGCATGACCCAGAAAAGTATGTCCCGTCGGAGTTAATCGAGTGTGGTGGGTAAGTTGGTGCACCCCTGCAGGGAAGAAAACATCCATGAATAGCCGGATCCTCGGTAACGGACGCTCAAAGTTGTATCCCGATCGATACAACTAGAACTGGATACTTGTGATGAGTAATGGATAGTATGGCTCTGGGATTGCTTTCTCTCAGGGAGTCAAGGAAGGATCTCTGGATGAGGTTGATAACACTACTACTACTTTATATTGTGCTAATCTACACTCTTCTAATGCGGCAAGACCGCTGAAGATGCTAGTCTTCGATAGGACTAAGCCATCTCTCTATTCTGGCATTTCTGCAGCCCCGTCCACATATACAGCCTTTCTTTGATAATGTTGCATATGTAGTGTAGATCCTTGCTTGCTGAGTACTTCGGATGAGTACTCACGATTGCTTTGCTTCCTCTTTTTCCCCATATCCGCTTGATGCAACCAGACGACGGAGCCCCGGAGCCAGCTACCCCCGCCGACGGCTACTACTACTACCCTCCTGGCGAGTACTACTACGAGGAGCCGTCCGACGACCAGGAGTAGGTTTGGAGGGTCCCAGGCAGGAGGCCTGCGCCTTTTCGATCATAGTGTTTTCTTTTGCCTCGCCTTTTAAAGGCCTGTTTGTCTTTCTTTTATATCTGTACTCAGATATCTGATGCTTCCGCGGACGCTTGTATGCGAGCTTATGTATTCGAGCCCTCGAGGCCCCTGGCTTGTAATATAAAGCTTGTAGTATTTAATTTGTGTCTAGAGTTGTGTTGTGATATTTTCAAGTGAGTCCTTAGGCTTGATCGTGTGCATTTGCGTGTATGGTTAGTGCATGATTGAGCCGGGGGCGTCACAGGTTGGTATCAGAGCCGACTGCCTGTAGGATCCCCCTTTCCAACTCCTTGGCCGAAGTTGAGTCTAGTCTATGAAAAATCGTTTTACTAACATGGCTATGTGGCTTACGGGCCCACGTCGCCAATTGGGTGGCATTAGGATCTTTTATTCCTCTTCCTTACTCTGGGATTCTGATCTGTCTTCTACTCGGGTTAAAGATTTTACTAACTCTGACATTAGGTTCTCGTAACCACTTCATCCCGGAGAGCCCCTTCACTACAGTTGATCGCTTGCTTCGCCAGAAGATTCTGCAGATACTCCTTGATGTTTCCCGAGACCCTGTGCCCACTGCTTCGCAGTTCCTGACCACCGATAATCCCCGTGAATAACATCCTTGTTGTTTGTACCTTCATCCCCAGTGGCTCTTGTTGTTACAAGTTACCCCTAATACTCTCCGTTGTTCCGAGAATCCTTTGTGCCTTCTGCTTTGCAGATTCTTTTTGCACTGCGGATAATTCACTTACCCGGGGTCCGTTCATCCCCAGTTGTTCATATGCTTTCCAAAATATTTTGAAATGCTATCTGATCTCCCAAAAATCCTCTGCATCCTATTGCTCTCGATTCTCCTTGCCTGCTTGCATTATGGTTAATTCCACATGTCTAGCAATATTTATTAAAATCCTTTGTGATTGCCATTCTGTTCCTATGGATTCAATGTGTGTGCGAATACTCGCAATCATCAATTAATCCTTAGCAATTTTCTTTCCGGCTTAGACATCGTTCTGGATATGAGCTGGTTCTTGCCCAATCAAGATTTGATCGGGTGTGCCTCTAATTCTGTTCAACCTGTCCAGCTTCGATCAGAGCATCTGATTCTGATACACCGATCTAGAAATCAAAATTTCTTTGTATTTAAGCATGAAATTATTCAAATGTTTCTATAAGCCGATGCCTTTGCATCCCTTCTCCCTTTGATTGATTACCGATACTCACATCAATTCCATCGTGAATCGCTAGGTCCATTGTTGGGTTGTTATCCGACAGTTTCCTTAACATCTGAAATCTTGTGAGTTCTCCCCTGATACATAATGCCTTTGTTAAATTGTATCCTCTCCTTTCATCAACCATGCTCTGTTGTCGAGCTTGCGCTAATTACTCCTGCAGTTTGTGGTATATGTTCCTAAGATGCCCCAATGGGTTGAACATATGCCTTCCCTAACCTGTGTGAACTGAAAGTTATGCGGGTTATATCTACTCGCGTTCCGTCGGATAAATTTTCAACTCTACAACTTCTTCAAAAGCGAGAAGTGAATGGGAGGTTATGCATTGGAGAAGTGGGAGTCGACCTTGAACTTTGCGTTCATGCCCATGGACACGATGCAGAACTTATCACAGAAGCTTCTTGTAATATTAATTATCCCCTTCGTATAAGTTCATATTATATCCGGGATTTGGTCTGTTGCAATCGTGGTTCCATCCATAATGTTCCTTTTGATTCCATTTCCGGACAAGTTAAAATACTTATCTTCTGCAGATCACACTACTAGGAAAATGCTTATACACAGGAGGTCAGTAGTAGCGCTTTTTATAAGAAAGCGCTGCTGCTAAATAACTGTAGCGCTTGTCACTGAAGAGCACTGCTACTATTCATGTAGCAGTAGCGCTTTTGTTATAAAAAACGCTACTACTATAGTTGCCAACGGTTGCATGGCAGTGTAGGTATACTAGTAGCGCTCGTTATTAAAAAGCACTACTGCTATTGTGCATAGCAATAGCGTTGTCCACTGACGAGCGCTACTGCTAAATAGCAGTAGCGGTTGTTTCTAAAAAGCGCTACTACTACGCTTACCTTATCCACGCCCGGCGCCCCGTGCGCGTCCCTCACTCTCCCTCACACACTCTCATCACTCGCCGCACGTCGTCGCCTGCGCCGTCGCCTACCGTCGCCCCCAAGGTATCTGCCTCCCTCCCTCCTCCTCTCGCCGCCCTCCCCTCCCTCCCTCCCTCCTCCCTCCTCTTGCCGCCCTCATCTCTCCCTCCTCCCACGGCCATCCTCTCTCCTCCTCTCTCCGCGGCCCGCCGCCCTCCGATCCTCCTCCTCCCTCTCCGGCGGCCCCCTCCTCCTCCTCCTCCCTCCTCCCTCTCCTGCTCTCTCCTCCTCCTCCCTCCTCCCACATAAATGTAGGTCTTTTGAATAGAATAGGAAAATTTTAGAAATTTTGAATAAGTAAATTTGAATAGAATAAAATATGAAATTGAAAAAAAATAAGTAAATGTAGGTCTTTTGAATAGAATAGGAATTTTTTAGAAAATTTGAATAAGTAAATTTGAATAGAATAGGAAATTATAAGTAAATTTGAATAGAATAATTAAATGTAGCTTATGGAGTTTCACTAAGTCCTAAGATGACGATAATAATGTTTTTGTTTATATTTTGTTTTTGCAGAAATCAAGGAGCCCCTGCATCATCCCCGCCGTCGTCCCCGTCACCGACCCCCTCCGACCTTGATCGAGGTGAGACCAGCCACCCCTTGTTGTTAATTTAATTTAGGTATTTTAGGTGTTTAATCTTAGAATAATGTAGTATGAACCCTAGTTGTGATCGAATCATGTTCAAAATGTAGGTTTTTAATTAGGTGTAGTTAATAGAATTTAGGTGTTTTAGGTGTCACATTTGTTGTTATTTTTTTAGTTAAAGCAATTATTCCCGCATCGACGTCGATAGAGATGATTTAGTTTTGCTTATTGAATGAATGCTAATTTGAATACTAATTTATTTTACGATTTGGTTTTGCTTATTGAATGCTCAAATTGGAAAACTACTCCATCAAGTTTGAATGCTCATATGCTGTAGATATAAACATGTATATCTTGTGTTGCTCAAATAGGATATGTGCTTGCCCAAGTGGCCGGCCATGTTTGCAGGTTACACCTCCTATAGTGGCCTATGTTTTGCCGGAGTGTTGATTAATTTCCATTCCGGCAAATTTTAGGCGCTCGATATGTCCTTTTTTAGCAAAGGTCTTGTCGGATTTAATTGTACAAGTTTAATCTTTGAATTATGAACATAGGAAATGTCATACTCGGACGACGAAAGTCGCCCGGGGGAGTGCGACTAGTGCAACGACGACCGAGGTCTGTGCGACAGGCCTCACCTGGACGAAGATCGGCGCTTCAGCATTAAACTCCAGGAGACCTTCGATGTTGAAACGGTACGCAACGATGACAAGTGTTTTTTTCGTAATTAAGCACGACTTCAACTATTTCAACGTGTAATTTTCATCTTTTACAATTCGACTAGCTTATCCCATGCCATGCAAGATGCTATGTCTTGGAGAGGATGGGTTTTGAAGACCATGAAAGTATGGAAACAAAGAAAATTCACCTAAGGACCCATCATGGTATGGATTTTGAAGTAAATCTGTACAATTCTGAGAGCGTAACCCATTTTGGTTACCCGAATTGGGAAGCACTTTGCAAGATGTATGGTTTTTATGAGTATATGCTTGTCACCATGGATCTTGGTGATCCTGACATCGAGCAAGACAATATGGACATTTGGGTCCTTGTTGATATGCTTCCAATTCTACCGCTATGTGAGTTTCTCAAACATAGTTATTAACTAATTTATATTGTTTATTTCAAAATAGTTGATAGCTTATTTCCATTGAAAGCTTATTTTCATTCTTCAAAGAATGTGCGGAAGATGGTAGACAGAACCTACTACACCGATGGCTCTGAGTTAACTTATCAGGAGAAAAATCATCTGATCGCATTTTGTACTGATCTTGAGAATTACAATATCTATTATCAAACTCCTCCACATTATGGTCAATACATGCCACTAGTGCATGTGTTGAACTACGGTAACATCCATGGAGATGCCATGGTAAGATTTTTTACTCTTACGACATCCGTGCATCTTTTGCATAAATTCTTTTAAAACTTAACTACATTGCTAACTACGAAGTTATTACTATGTTTTTCAACAGAAAATCCCGAAGGATTGTGTGCCTCATCTGATGTATCAGAATGGTTGCCTTGATGTTTTGAACATACAGCCAAGTCATCCTACGAATCACACCTGTCCATATCAGATTTCTAAAACCAGTGAAGACATGAAAATCAAAGAATGGAAAAAATGTATGGACAGTCGTAAGGAGGTACATGGAAGCAACATTGTGCGAAAGGCAAGAATTGGAGACAGGATAATCTCCATTCTCCATAATGGAGAGTCAGGGCCAATCTTGTTTTATGCTATTTTACCTAAGAGAAGGTAGTAGGTCCTAGCTAATAATACTCATGATCATGTGCCAAGAACAACTAAGTAGGATTGGTTAGATGACTATGATGATGATGTGGTATCGAGTAGAAGTTGTATGATCGATGATGATGAGTATGACTTGTTATTATGATACCAATGATGAGTTATTTATTATTATGATCGATGATGCATGATGCTAGGTTGTTATATGAGCATGATGAGTTATTATATATATATCAGTAGGTGAAATGAACAAGGATTAGATTCAAGTGGAGGCAACATGTTTAGAGTAGTACTTTCGACATGCACCACATGTTGCCTCCACTTGAATCTACTCCACGTTCATTTCACCCACTGTTATATATAATAACTAATCATGGTCATAAAATCATATGATGAAAGTACTGTATATAAAACCACAACGAAAATAAGCTGTAATTTTAAAAATACAGGAAAAGTTATCAGCAACGCTTTTCAGAAGAAACGCTACTGCTACTTACTACTATCAGTAGCGCTTTCCCAACAAAAGCGCTACTGCTAACTAGGTATAGCAGTAGCGCTCCCTTTCCAGCGCTACTGCTAGCTTTAAAACAAGCGCTACTACTAGGGTTTTCCCTAGTAGTGTCATTTCACCTGTCCAACCTCTATTCTGATCTACCTTCAAGTATTGCCCCATGTTAGCTCAAGGATATTGTGTCATTGCACAACCTCTTATGAATTCTCGCGGTTCGATTGCATTCTCTTGAAACCCCTCGACAAATGTGATGTGATCACCGTCAACACTTTGACTTCTTCCAAGTTATCAATTGAATTCATGATGCAAAATACCATCCTTGCCACTCAATGATTTGTGTTGTCATCGACACCATCCTTGACTTCCTGCCAATACAGACCTGGCCATGTTTTGGTTATATCTTACATTCCTTAACATTCTTGGAATTGTTCCTTTGTACTTCTTGTGACCTTCAGATTCAATCTTTGCTTGAAACACCATGTTAATGCTACCTCGAAGCATGACTATGGTACTCCGAATATCAACAAGAACATTGGAAGTGCAATGCTAAATGTTTCTTGATCAATTATCCAAACACCGTTGTATGGGTAAACATCATAAACCTTCCCGCCCCTTTATCTAAATGATTTTGCACTTGCTGTTCTGTCATGCATATCATGCTCTACTTTTCCTTGTGAAGGATATACTCCTATTACTTTGTTTAAACAAATTTCCTTTCCATTGGTTTGTTTAAACTGATGATCACATCTTCCTTTCTGTTGGTTTGTTTAACCTTTCTTATAAATTTTTGTGATATAAGCAATACTAATTCCCTGCTTATGTAAACACCTCGCTGTACAACCCTATCAGTAAGACCCTGTTACTATCGTTGATAACATTCCGGTAACCCCCGATGGACGAGAACTTTGCCTTATTGGTCCACCTCATCCAACGAGCAGGAAAATGGCTCTCTTCGTCCCTCACCCTTGGTATGGACGTTGTTGCCAACATAACTGACAGGCTATCCTTTGTCCTGCCTTGCTATCTTGACCGTACAAGATGTCAGTGCCCTTCCTACTTTTAACCACAAGGTGGGCCATAACTCACAGTTCCACAGGAGCGAAACCTGACTCTCCTGTACACCCCCTGATCCCAAGGTTGTGTGGCGCCCCCGGCTCAATCGTGCACTAATCATACACGCAAATGCACACGATCAAGCCTAAGGACTCACGGGAAGATATCACAACACAACTCTAAAACATAAATAAAGTCATACAAGCTTTATATTACAAGCCAGGGCCTCAAGGGCTCGAATACATAGCTCGATGGCATACAAGCGTTAGCGGAAGCATCAGATATCTGAGTACAGATATAAAAGAAAACGCAGATAGGCCCTTAGAAGGCGGGGCAAAAGAAAACACCACGATCGAAAGGCGTAGGCCTCCTGCCTGGGACCCTCCGAACCTACTCCTGGTCGACGGCAAGTTCGAAGCAGTATCCGCCCTCGGGGTAGTAGTAGTAGAAGCGATCGTCGGTGGGGCAGCTGTCTCAGGGGCTTCGTCATCTGGTTGCCTCAAAAGGGGTATATGGGGAAAAAGAAAGCAAAGCAACCGTGAATACTCATCCAAAGTACTCAGCAAGCAAGGATCTACACTACATATGCAACATTAACAAAGGAAGGCTGTATATGTGGACTGGGCTGCAGAAATGCCAGAATAGAGAGAAGGCATAGTCCTATCGAAGACTAGCATCTTCAGAGGTCTTGTAGCATTAGAAGAGTGTAGATTAGTACCGTATAAAGTAGTAGTATCAATAAGTATCAACCTCACCCAGAGATCCTTTCTCGACTCCCTACGAGAAAGCAATCCCAGAGCCATACTGTCATCAACCTCGTTCGGAGATCCCTTCTCGACTCCCTGCGAGAAGCAATCCCAGAGCCATAGTATCCAATTTAGTTGTATCGATCGGGATACAACTCCGAGTGTCCGTTACCGAGGATCCGGCTATGCATAGATTAGTTCTTCCCCACAGGGGTGCACGAACTTACCCACCACGCTCGCTTAACTCCGGCCGGACACACTTTCTGGGTCATGCCCGGCCTTGGCCAAACGACACACCGCAGCCCTACCTAGAGCTCAGCAGAGAGGTCCCCGTCGGTCTACATCCTAAGCGCTCAGAGGTCTTGGGCCATCGCCCTGTGCACTCTGAGTCGTTGTGTGCAGGGGGAAGCCAGGCACCAGGGGGGCGCCGGTCCGTCCCGGCCGCAATGCTGAACTGGACGTCTGATAGAGCCTTCGGCTGATGCATACGATGCAGAGTGCCCATAACTTTTCCCACGTGATGGTTAGTGCTACCGGGCGAAAGGCCCACTCGAATCAAATATCCAAACCGTTAGTACCTTGGGGCTGTGGTAACGAGCAAAGACTCACGAAAGATGTGACCCCGTCGCCCCGTCTCAAGGACTTGCGGCAAAGGCCAAGAATGCCCGGCCACGCCTCGTATTCATCACTCGGGCACCATACAGGCAACACGTCTTCACATCACACGCGGGTACCCCTCAGGGTCAACCCGCCTTTCCAAGTAACAATAGTACAGTCCAAGTATCCGTGTGTCCATAACATCAAGGGAATCCGAGGTATCGCCCTCGTTGGATTCCTACTCGATGTATCCATCAAGGTGAACTCGGAGGAATCACCCTCGCTGCGTTCACACTTGAGGTGTTGTACGACGGCGTTGTTATCGGAAGCGGTGAAGGAGGAATCACCCTCGATGACCACGACCGAATAGCTACTCTACAGAGTTAATATCAGAAGTGCTACAAGAGGTTTCACCCTCGGCACTCGATAGTAACGCTGCAGTGTCGTTACAACTAGGGGGGTGATGTGCGGTGCCGGGGCCTGGTCTTCAATCCCGTTGATCGGGCCTTCAGATTATCCAGCGAGGCAGTCGGGATAAGTGGGTTCACTGATAGGTCTCTACCTAGCCTATACTAAGCAGTTTAGGATAAGCAGGTAAGGTATCAATAGTAGGTTACAATAAATAGGCTAGGCCTCAGAATAGGTAAAGCAGTAGCAACAGCAATTCTAATGCAACCATGAGAAAATAGAATGGGCGATATCGAGATGATCAAAGGGGGGGCTTGACTGGTTGCTTGGCGGCAAGGGCAAGGTCGTCAACGGTGGCGTCGGGCTCCTGAGCTGCGTCGGTACCGGGGACTACGTCGGGGTCTAACGAGAGAGAAGAGGGAGAGGAAACATTATAAATACATAGCAAACAGGAGCAACACCGAGCAGGCTACACTAACGTGCAGTGCAGGGTTGCCTAAAGACATGTCTAAGTCATTTAGTTATTTTAGGAATTTGTTTGGATTTATTTTATAAAAGCCAGGCACTATTCATTTATCTGAAACAGGCAAAAAGTTGCATGTTCAAATAGTTAGAGGCATCTAACAGGTATGTGGGTAGCGTATTCGGATTCGTCTCATTTTTCTGGTCATTTTTCATATATAAATTATTTTCATCGGAGTTACGGTTTAAAAGATATGATTTTTCAAAGTTTTATTGATTTTCTAGAATTATTTAATCATTTTAAATCAACATTATCCAGAACAGTAGCAGCTGACATCAGCATGACGCCAGCATGACATCAACGGGTCAAACCCAGCTGACCAGAGTCAACTCTGACAGGTGGGGCCCACATGTCATTCACAGTACTAATTAACAGAGGATTAAACTTAACTAATTACCCTAATTAGCTTGTGGGACCCATTATCAGTGTCAGCTTTAGTTAACTAATTAGGTTAATTAGGATTAACAGGTTAATTAGTGTTTTATTTATTTATTTTAACAGTTTAAATTCGCGGGGCCCGCATGTCAGTGACAAAGCCGCCCAGTCAGCACGGTTGACTAGGTCAAAGGGGGCCCAGTGGGGCCCTTTGTCAGCGGCAGAGAGGCGGGGCCCGCGGTGACAGGTGGCAGCCACGTCGGCACCGGCCAGCGGTGAGGCGAGACGCGGCGGCGGCGGCCGGAATCTCGCCAGAGTTCGCCGGAATCGAGCTACGGTGGTCCATTCGGCGCGCGGTTTGCCGCAACGGGTCCCTGGTGGTCGTGCACATCCAACGGTGGCGACGACGAGCACCGAGGTGGCCGGAGTACGCGACGGCGAGCGGCAGAGGCGGAGGAAGTGGCCGGGCTCGACGGAGTCGAGCCACGGGCGCACACACGAAGCATTGGCGGAGGCAGGGGCACCTACGTGACGCGGCGGGCCCGGTGGGCGCACACGCGGGGCCATATCTCCAACGGGGCTACGCCGGCGGCGAGCCTGGGCGGCGGCGGGTTCGGCTTCGAAGAGTACGACGTCTACGGCTCGAATCCAAGGGGGAGAAAGGAGGGGATCGAAGCGGAGCTCACTGCGGAGCTCGTCGGCGTGCTCGGGGCGGCTAGGGGGTGGCGGAGCTGGCGGATCGACGGCGATGGCAGTGGCGGCCGACGGTGAGGGAGACGATGCGGGCGGCTGCGGTGATGCATCCCCGCCCCGATCCAGCCATGCAGGAGACGTAGAGGCCCGCGACGGAGCCGTTGGACGTGCTCCCAGGGCGCGGGGTGGCCGGTGGGCACGTTAACGGCAAGCGGCGGCGATGAGCTTGTTCGGACGAGCTCAACAGAGAGAGAGGAGATGAACGAGGGGGGAGGAGTTGGGGGTGCTAGGGTTCGGGTGAGAGGGAGAGGGAGAGAGTGCTCTTATCTCCTCCCAGGCGAGCCCTAGGCCTTGGTGTCGATCGCAGAAGAGGTGGGGGGCCAATGCGGGCGCGCGTGTGCGGGCGATAGCGCGCGAGGGGGGAGCAGTAGGTAGGGGATGACCGCGGTGGGCTGGGCCTGGCTGTTTGACTAGAGCCCAGCCACAGCGGGCTTTTATCCTTTTCTTTCTTTTCTCTTTTGCTTTTCTGTTTTTCTTTTTAGTTTCTATTTTGCAAAATGTGTGGCACCCAAATGAATTTTGTAAAATATATAAACTGGTCCATAATTTACAGTGCAACATACCCTATCACCAAAAATTAGTTTGGGGTATTTATCATTTCATATTTATGTTATATTAATTAATAGGTTATGAAATATTGTTTTCAGTCACTGTTTGAGGATGTTTGAGTCTCTTACCCAACTCCAATAATGTTGGTTTCAATTTTAGATTTGTCTCTGGATTATTTACAACCTTATGAACATTTTAGTTTCTAGATTTGAACAACTTTTATTTGCACTTTCATTTTGAATTTCCATTTGAATTTGAATTTGAAAAGGGATATGATCCAAACGATGTTTAGGCACTATTGATCATGATGACATGGCATTATCAAAAGGGGATTACTGCGGCTAACCACTGGGGGTGTTACAAATCTCCTCTACTAATAAGAATTCTCGTCCCGAGAATTAAGAGGTGGAGTGAAGGGAAAAGACTAGGTTACGAAATTCTAACGATTCTTCTCGGTTTTGGTTGCTCTTCTCGACGAGGTCGACCCACTACGTTGATGTCTTCATTCCTGTGTTTCAGGTCCTCATGACGAAGTCGGCATCCTTTCTTCGGGAACTCCATCGTACTTACGAATAGTAAAGGGGCAACTCGGCAACGATAGAAGGCTATAAGGGGTAATCATCGGGGGTTATCCCATGAATGAACACATGGGTATCTCTCGAGTTGGTCAAATGAAACACATCGGGAGCCAAGCAAGAAGGTACAGTAAGAAGTTTCAAGTGAATAGGCAATCGTTCGATGTCTGAAACAAGTGTGAAAATGGCCTAGAGCAACGAGAATAAGTACTACGTCTGATACCAGAATTGATGTTCCCTCGGAAGGTGGCTCGTGAATTACGTACGCGGTCAAGCATGAGGAATAACCTTTAGAAACAGGGGTGTATAGGAGAGTCAGGTTTTGATCCTGTGGAACTGTGGGTTAAAAGTAGAAAGAGCGGTGACATCTTGTATGGTCACGATAGCAGGGTAAGTCAGAGTATAGCCTGCCAGTCATAATGGCAACAACATTGGAACCAAGGGCGAGGGACGAAGAGAACCATTTCCCTGCTCGTTAAAACGAGGCGGACCATTAGGCAATGTTCTCATCCATCGGTGGTTACCGGAATGTCATCAACATTAGTAACAGGGTGCCACTGACAAGGTTGTACATCGAGGTATTTTCATAAGCAGGGAATTAATTCTGCTTGTATCATATAGATTACAAGAAAGGTTAAACAAAACAATGGAAAGGAAAATGTGTTTATACACAAGAACTAGGAGTATATCTTTTCGAACGAAAGGCGGAGCACGATATACATGATGGGACAGCAAGTCCAATAGCCTTTAGTTGAAGGGGCGAGGGAAAATTCATGATGTTTTACCCGAACAATGGTGTTTGGATAATTGATCAAGGAACAGTTAGCATTGCGCTTCCAATGTTCTTGTTGATACTCAGAATACCACAATCATGCTTCGAGATAACAATGATATGGTTTTCCAGTAAAGGTCAGACTTTGGATACTCAAAGGATCCATCAAGAGGCAATAGGGTTGCTAGAAGTTTCGAATTCACACATCATAGTTCATTTGTCGGCATTACGGTCATAAACAACACGGGGACCAAGAAGGAATGGTGATGGTGAGAAGTAACACTTGTATCAAGAATTCTCAAGAGGTGGTGAAATTCCCACGACATTCTTGACATAAAAGGTGGTAATTTTCCAAGGTAAATAAGAACAAATGATGGATAGCAAGGAACTCAAGGTATAGCACAAAACACGAACAAGTTTGTGTTGGGGGGGGGAAGGGCAATAAAGTGGCCGATGATATCACAAATCATCGAGGCAAGGATGGTATTCCTCATCATGAATTCAATTGATATCCCGGAAGAGCTCAGAATGCTGATGATGATCATGACACATTTGTCGAGAGATTCCATGAAGATGTAATCGATCGGCGATGACATCAAGTCAAAGAAATGATGAAGCGAAAGGTTATTGGAACCATGGGTACGACACAAACTCGAAATCAAGTTTGTTGTTCAAGGAGAAATGATATGACGAGGAAATTCGACGTAAGGTTAGCTCACCGTCGAAATTTGTGCTCTGGGAAGAAGGACCAGGAAGCACTGTTAATAGTAGCACGATAATGATGTAGCCGTTCAGGCTAGGGGTAACATTATGGAGTATTAAACTTGTAAGCAATGAAGATTTCGAATACTTGTCGAATCGCAATGCGGGCTCGATTCCGTTATCGGTGTCCTTGGGTGTCTAACAACTCAGAACCCGGGGAAAAATTGGAATCGGTGAGAAATAATAGTAGATGAAGAACTCATAAGGAGTTATGTAGCTCCGTGATAATCTCGAGATACCAGGGGGTAATACTCGACGACAGATCAAAGCAGAGGTTGGACTGGGGTATTGCTCTATAGAAGACAAGTGCTCAACTTGCTCGAGAAATGGTAATTAAAAGGAGGACATGGTCGGAACCACGATAGCAAAGGATCAATTCATAGATACAAGATGAACTTGTACCAAGGAAATAGTTATTTTTACGAGCAGCTTCCATGATAAGTTCTACATCGGGTCCATGGGCATGAACACAAAGGTTCAAGGTCGACTCCCACTTCTTCATTGCATAACCTTTCATTCACTTCTCATCTTTGAAGAAGTTGTATGCAAACATCTGAATAATTCGATGCTTAAATGCGAAGGGTTTACGATTCCAAAATCGGGGAATCAGAGGCAGAGGCTCTGATAAAAAGATGAGTATGTTGAATAGAATTATATGGCCAATCAATCAATGATTGATTTACCGAGATCCAGCTCATATACATAATGACGTCTGAGCCGGAAGGATGAATTAGTAGGACACAACTGATGATTGTGAGTATTCGCACACATGTTGAATCAATAGGATCAGAATGATAGTGACAAGGGGTATCAACAATGTTTACTTGACATATGGAACTAACCATAGTGCAAGCAGATCAGAAGAATATCAAAAGCAGTAGGCTGCAGAGGATTTTTGGAAGGTCATATAGTAATACGAGGTATTTCGTGAAACACAAGAACAACGGGGGATGAACAGATCCCCGGTAATGTGAGGAATTATTCGTAAGTGTATTCATACGGTAGGGAACTGCAAGGCAGTAGGGACGAAGGACTTTTGGGAACATCGGAAGGTAATTCGATAAGTCGGATGGAACAAAAGAGTAGCTGGAATGAGTATATGAACGACAAGTGTATGCAGTTATCCATCAGGATTTATCGGTGGTAGGGAATTGCAAAGACGGCGAGTACAAGAGTCTCGGGAATCAACGTAGAGCATCGTCGGAATCTTTGGATGAAGCAGGCGATCATCTGGAATGATGGGGCTCTCCGGGAGGAAGTGGATACGAGAACCTAGTGTTAGAGTTGGCAAAATTACTTAACCCGAATAGAAGAGAGATCAGAGTCCCAGAGTATAGACGAGGAATAAAAGATACTAATACCACCCAATTGGCGACGTGGGCCCGTAAGCCACACAACCAAGTTAGTAAATTAGTTTTTGGACCACTAGACTCAACTTTGGCTAAGGAGTTGGAAAGGGGGATTCCTACAGTCAGTCGGCTCTGATACCAACTTGTGATGCCCCCGGCTCAATCGTGCACTAATCATACACACAAATGCACACGATCAAGCCTAAGGACTCACGGGAAGATATCACAACACAGCTCTAAAACATAAATAAAGTCATACAAGCTTTATATTACAAGCCAGGGCCTCGAGAGCTCGAATACATAGCTCGATGGCATACAAGCATCAGTGGAAGCATCAGATATCTGAGTACAGATATAAAAGAAAAGACAGATAGGCCCTTAGAAGGCGGGGCAAAAGAAAACACTACGATCGAAAGGCGCAGGCCTCCTGCCTGGGACCCTCCGAACCTACTCCCGGTCGACGGGAAGTTCGAAGCAGTATCCGCCCTCGGGGTAGTAGTAGAAGCGATCGTCGGCGGGGCAGCTGTCTCAAGGGCTTCGACATCTGGTTGCATCAAAAGGGGTATATGGGGAAAAAGAAAGCAAAGCAACCGTGAGTACTCAGCAAGCAAGGATCTACACTACATATGCAACATTAACAAAGGAAGGCTGTATATGTGGACTGGGCTGCAGAAATGCCAGAATAGAGAGAAGGCCTAGTCCTATCGAAGACTAGCATCTTCAGAGGTCTTGCAGCATTAGAAGAGTGTAGATTAGTACCGTATAAAGTAGTAGTATCAATAAGTATCAACCTCACCCAGAGATCCTTTCTCGACTCCCTGCGAGAAAGTTTTCCCGGAGCCATACTGTCATCAACCTCGTCCGGAGATCCCTTCTCGACTCCCTGCGAGAAGCCATCCCAGAGCCATAGTATCCAATTTAGTTGTATCGATCGGGATACAACTCCGAGTGTCCGTTACCGAGGATCCGGCTATGCATAGATTAGTTCTTCCCTGCAGGGGTGCACCAACTTACCCACCACGCTCGCTTAACTCCGGCCAGACACACTTTCTGGGTCATGCCCGGCCTCGGCCAAACGACACACTGCAGCCCTACCTAGAGCTCAGCAGAGAGGTCCCCGTCGGTCTACATCCTAAGCGCTCAGAGGTCTTGGGCCGTCGCCCTGTGCACTCCGAGTCGTTGCGTGCAGGGGGAAGCCAGGCACCAGGGGGGCGCCGGTCTGTCTCGGTCGCAATGCTGAACTGGACGTCTGACAGAGCCTTCGGCTAATGCATACGATGCAGAGTGCCCATAACTTTTCCCACGTGATGGTTAGTGCTATCGGGCCAAAGGCCCACTTGAATCAAATATCCAAACCGTTAGTACCTTGGGGCCGCGGTAACAAGCAGAGACTCACAAAAGATGTGACCCCGTCGCCCCGTCTCGAGGACTTGTGGCAAGGGCCAAGAATGCCCGGCCACGCCTCGTATTCATCACTCGGGCACCATACAGGCAACCCGTCTTCACATCACACGCGGGTACCCCTCAGGGTCGACCCGCCTTTCCAAGTAACAATAGTACAGTCCAAGTATCCGTGTGTCCATAACATCAAGGGAATCCGAGGTATCACCCTCGTTGGATTCCTACTCGATGTATCCGTCAAGGTGAACTCGGAGGAATCACCCTCGCTGGGTTCACACTTGAGGTGTTGTACGACGGCGTCGTTATCGGAAGCGGTGAAGGAGGAATCACCCTCGATGACCACGACCGAATAGCTACTCTACAGAGTTAACATCAGAAGTGCTACAAGAGGTTTCACCCTCGGCACTCGATAGTAACGCTGCAATGTCGTTACAACTAAGGGGGGGTGATGTGCGGTGCCGGGGCCTGGTCTTCAATCCCGTTGATCGGGCCTTCGGATTATCCAGCGGGGCAGTCGGGATAAGTGGGGTCACTGATAGGTCTCTACCCAGCCTATACTAAGCAGTTTAGGATAAGCAGGTAAGGTATCAATAGTAGGTTACAATAAACAGGCTATGCATCAGAATAGGTAAAGCAGTAGCAGCAGCAATTCTAATGCAAGCATGAGAAAATAGAATGGGCGATATCGGGATGATCAAAGGGGGGGCTTGCCTGGTTGCTCGGCGGCAAGGGCAAGGTCGTCAATGGTGGCGTCGGGCTCCTGAGCTGCGGGTACCGGGAACTGCGTCGGGGTCTAACGAGAGAGAAGAGGGGGAGGAAACATTATAAATACACAGCAAACAGGAGCAACACAGAGCAGGCTACGCTAACATGCAGTGCAGGGTTGCCTAAAGACATGTCTAAGTCATTTAGTTATTTTAGGAATTTGTTTGGATTTATTTTATAAAAGCCAGGCACTATTCATTTATCTGAAACAGGCAAAAAGTTGCATGTTCAAATAGTTAGAGGCATCTAGTAGGTATGTGGGTAGCGCATTCGGATTCGTCTCATTTTTCTAGTCATTTTTCATATATAAATTATTTTCATCGGAGTTACGGTTTAAAAGATATGATTTTTCAAAGTTTTATTGATTTTCTAGAATTATTTAATCATTTTAAATCAACATTATCTAGAACAGTAGCAGCTGACATCAGCATGATGTCAGCATAACATCAGCGGGTTAAACCCAGCTGACCAGAGTCAACTTTGACAGGTGGGGCCCACATGTCATTCACAGTACTAATTAACAGAGGATTAAACTTAACTAATTAATCTAATTAGCTTGTGGGACCCACTGTCAGTGTCAGCTTTAGTTAACTAATTAGCTTAATTAGGATTAACAGGTTAATTAGTGTTTTATTTATTTATTTTAGCAGTTTAAATTCGTGGGGCCCGCATGTCAGTGACAGAGCCGCCCAGTCAGCAGGGTTGGCTGGGTCAAAGGGGGCCTAGTGGGGCCCTTTGTCAGCGGCAGAGAGGCGGGGCCCGCGGTGCCAGGTGGCAGCCACGTCGGCACCGGCCACCGGTGAGGCGAGGCGCGGCGGCGGCTGCCGGAATCTCGCCGGAGTTCGCCGGAATCGAGCTACGGTGGTCCATTCGGCGCGCGGTTTGCCGCAACGGGTACCTGGTGGTCGTGCGCATCCAACGGTGGCGACGGCGAGCACCGAGGTGGCCGGAGTAGGCGACGGCGAGCGGCGGAGGCGGAGGCAGTGGCCGGGCTCGACGGAGTCGAGCCACGGGCGCACACACGAAGCACTGGCGGAGGCAGGGGAACCTACGCGATGCGGCGGGCCCGGTGGGCGCACACGCGGGGCCATATCTCCAACGGGGCTACGCCGGCGGTGAGCCTGGACGGCGGCGGGTTCGGCTTTGAAGAGTACGACGTCTACGGCTCGAATCCAAGGTGGAGAAAGGAGGGGATCGAAGCGGAGCTCACAGCGGAGCTCGTCGGCGTGCTCGGGGCGGCTAGGGGGTGGCGGAGCTGGCGAATGACCGGTGATGGCAGTGGCGGCCGAAGGTGAGGGAGACGACGCGGGCGGCTGCGATGATGCATCCCCGCCCCGATCCAGCTGTGCAGGAGACGTAGAGGCCCGCGACGGAGCCGTTGGACGTGCTCCCAGGGCGCGGGGTGGCCGGTGGGCACGTTAACGGCAAGCGGCGGCGACAAGCTCGTTCGGACGAGCTCAACAGAGAGAGAGGAGATGAATGAGGGGGGAGGAGTTGGGGGTGCTAGGGTTCGGGTGAGAGGGAGAGAGCGCTCTTATCTCCTCCCAGGCGAGCCCTTGGCCTCGGTGTCGATCGCAGAAGAGGGGGGGGGGGCCAGTGCGGGCGACAGCGCGCGAGGGGGGAGCAGTAGGTAGGGGATGACCGCGGTGGGCTGGGCCTGGCTGTTTGACTAGAGCCCAGCCATAGCGGGCTTTTTCCCTTTTCTTTCTTTTCTCTTTTGCTTTTCTGTTTTTCTTTTTAGTTTCTGTTTTGCAAAATGTGTGGCACCCAAATGAATTTTGTAAAATATATAAATTGGTCCATAATTTACAGTGCAACATACCCTATCACCAAAAATTAGTTTGGGGTATTTATCATTTCATATTTATGTTATAATTAATTAATAGGTTATGAAATATTGTTTTCAGTCACTGTTTGAGGATGTTTGAGTCTCCTACCCAACTCCAATAATGTTGGTTTCAATTTTAGATTTGTCTCTGGATTATTTACAACCTTATGAACATTTTAGTTTCTAGATTTGAACAACTTTTATTTGCACTTTCATTTTGAATTTCCATTTGAATTTGAATTTGAAAAGGGATATGATCCCAATGATGTTTAGGCACTGTTGATCATGATTACATGGCATTATCAAAAGGGGATTACTGTGGCTAACCACTGGGGGTGTTACAGGTTGTTCCTCGCACGTGGCCTCGTATGTAATTCACGAGCCACCTTCTGAGAGATAATCAATTCTGGTATCAAACACAATACTTATTCCCATTGCTTTGAACCCCTTTCATGCCCTGTTTCAGGCATCAAACGATTGCCTACCCGCTCGAAACTTCCCATGATACCTCCTTACTTGCTCTTGATATTTTCTTAAGTTTCAATTCGAGAGTTACTTTTCGCCACCTTCCCCGATGTTATCAACCAGATAGTCAACCTTGCAGAGGTCTGTTCCCCCGGAATACCCACCCTTTATTCTTTCGTAAGTACGATGGAGTTTCCAAAGAAAGGATGCCGACTTCATCATGATGACCTAAAGCAGAGAGATGAAGACATCAACGTAATGGACCGACCTCTTCCAGAAGAGCAATCAAGACCGAGAAGATTCGTTAGAATTTCGTAACCAGATCTTTCCCCCTTACTCCACCTCTTAAAATCTCGGGACGAGATTTCTTGTAGTGGAGGAGAATTGTGACGCCGGATAATTAAGCTACAGTGAACCACTGCTAATGATGCCACGTCACCTCTGTTACTGTTGATAAACTCGCGTTGATTCGAAACCGATTCAAATTCAAATGGTAAAGGTTTTCAAATATTAAAACTAAAATGTTCCGGTTGTGCCAAATAATGCATAGGTAACTATGATGGAGAAACCACACTTTTATAAAATATTTGAATGCTCTGAAATGATTTAAGCAGTAGCTAAAACAATTAATTAAATGCCTGTTGTATTTTATAAAATCCTAAACTATTTTATTTGGCGGTTAAACCTTTTTTGTGACCAAGGTATAATTAGTGATACTAATTTAGGTACAACTTTTATGTTTTGTAAAACAAAAATAAAATAAAACATTAAAAGGAAATGTAAATAAAAAGAAAAGACAAAACAAAAATAAAATTAAAAGGAGTAGGACCCCCTTGGCCAACTGGGCCAAACGGCCCAGCCGGCCAGCCCACTAACCGAGATGGCCCACCCACTCCCCCTTATCCCCTGGGCGACTGAACCCTACCCCCCACCGACGCCCCCACTTCCCCCTCGCTCCCCATGTTTTCCCCTTCCCGATCCAGATCTGGATCGGGGAACGAACCGCCGCCGCCGCCGCCCGAAGGCCTCCCCATCGCCGGACCACCCTGCCGTCGCTGCTCGTCGCCCGGAGCGCCTCCGCCTCGTCGCGCCGACCCCGACTCCGCCCCGAGCCCGCTTTGCTCAACTACAGGGCTCGGTGAGCCCCGGCCCCCCTCCTTCTCCTCTTCCCCTCCGCCCCGTAGTCGTCGTTGTCAGCCGCGCCTGCTCGCCTCCCCCTGCTGCTCGCCGCTGCGAGCTGCTGCTGCCACCCCGCCGTGCATAGCACCTGCGCGTGGCCACGGCCTCACTCGTCGCTGGCGCCTGCCGCTGGCGCCGTCCGCGCCGCGACCCCGACGCCCGCCTGCCTCGCCGTGCGCCGCCCCGCTCGCTCGTGCACCTCGGCCACCCCGTCCCGTCACCATGCCCGCGCCGGCCAGCTGCGCCCATGGCCACCCCGTCGCGCCCTTGGCGCACGTTGCCGCGCCGCTGCCCCCAGTCCCGCGCTCCCCTCGCCTCGCTCGCCTCTGCTCGCCCTCGCGCCGCTGCTCTGCCGCCCCGCGGCCGCGCCGCTGCTCCTTGCTGCTCCCCTGCCGCTTCGCTCGGCGCCTGGCGCCCTACCTCGCCTGCTAGCCGTGGCCGCGCCCCGGCGAGCTGCCCCGTGGCGCCCCGGCGGCCTCCGCTCGGGTCCGCCCCGTCAGACGCCCACGCCCAGTCGCCCGTAACCGCTAACCCAGCGCCCGCTATGGCCCCTGACCTATGACACAGGGGCCCCACGCCCAGAATGTTTAGAAAAAAAAGGAAAAGGAAAATGGATTTAATAAAATAATAATTAATTAATTAGTGAATTAATTAAGTTAATTAATTCTATTTAACTAAACTAAATAAATTTAGTTAACCTAATCAAGTAATTAAACTAATTAGCTTTGTTTAAATAGAACTGAGTCAATGACGAATGGGTCCCACCTGCCAGGGTTGACCTAGTCAACCTTTGGTCATGCTGACATCATGCTGATGTCATGCTGACATCATAATTGCATCTTCTAATTAAATTAATTATGTTAATTCCAAAAATGAATTAAAACTTTGAAAAATAATATAAAATAAATCGTAACTCGGATGAAAATACTTTATACATGAAAGTTGCTTAGAACGACGAGACGAATCCGAATACGCCCTTCGTATTGCTGTCAGATGCCCCTAACTACCTGAACATGGAACTTTTTGACTGATATCGATAAATGAATTGTGCTCAACTTTAATAAAATAAATCCAAACAAATTCCTAAATTAACTAAATCATTTAGTTAGGCAGTAGAACACCTCAGCATATCATTTAGGCATGTCATGCATATTGTTTGCATTTTTGCCGTGAATTTATTGTTTCCTTCCCTTCTTCTCTCTCGGTAGACCTCGGTACCGATGTACTCCCCGAGGCCGACGCAGCTCCGGAGTTCGACTACACTGTTGACGACCCTTCTCTTGCCGCAGAGCTTCCAGGCAAGCAACCCCCCCCCCCTTGAACATGCCGATATCGCCTATTCTTTCTCTCTTATACTTGCATTAGAAATTGTTGTTGTTACTACTTTCCTATATCTGATGCATAGCCTGTTTTTGTAACCTGCTTTTGATAATTACCTACTTATCCTAAACTGATTAGATTAGGCTGGTTAGTGTACCCCAGTGACACCACTTGTCCCAATTGCCCCCGCTGGATTATCGGAAGACTCGACAACCAGGCCCTGGCACCGCACATCACACCCCCTTAAACTGTACGACACTGCAGCGTTATTATCGAGTGCTGAGGGTGATACCTCGTAATCACTCCCGATGTTAACTCTGTGGAGTAGTTACTCGGTCCTGGTCATCGAGGGTGATTCCTCCTTCACCACTTCCGGTAACGACGCTGCCGTGCAACACCTCAAGTGTGAACCCATCGAGGGTGATTCCTCCGGGTTCACCTTGACGGATACATCGAGTAGGAATCCAACGAGGGTGAGACCTCAGATTTCGCTGATGTTATGGACACATGGATACTTGGATTTTACAACTGTTACTTGATAAGTCGGGTCGACCCTGAGGGGTACCCGAGCGAGCATAAGATGCGAGTGATGTGGAGACGGGTTGACCTGGAGGGTGCCCGTGAGATAATTAAGAGGCGTGGCCGGGCATTCTTAGCCCTTGCCGCAAGTCCTCGAGACGGGGCGACGGGGTCACATCGATCGTGAGTCTCTGCTCGTTACCGCACTTCCAATACACTAATGATTTGGATGTTTGATCCGAGTAGGCCTTTGGCCTGATAGCACTAACCATCACGTGGGAACAGTTATGGGCACTCTGCGTCGTATGCATCAGCCAAAGCTTAATAGACGTCAGCGACTGAGCGGCACACGCTGGGTTGGACTGGGAACGCAACTGCGCTTGTATTAAGGGGTTGCTAGGTCTGCTCACCGGTGGTGTACGCAACGTGCAGGAGCGTCCGGGGCGATGGCCCAAGACCCCTGGGGGCATAGGTTTAGTCCGGCGTGCTGACCTCTCTGTTAAGTCTAGGTCGAGTTGCGGCGTATCGTTTGGCCGAGGCCGGGCATGACCCAGAAAAGTGTGTCCGGCCGGAGTTAATCGAGCGTGGTGGGTAAGTTGGTGCACCCCTGCAGGAAAGAAAACATCTATGCATAGCCGGATCCTCGGTAACGAACGCTCGGAGTTGTATCCCGATCGATACAACTAGAACTGGATACTTGTGATGAGTAATGGATAGTATGGCTCTGGGATTGCTTTCTCGCAGGGAGTCGAGGAAGGATCTCTGGATGAGGTTGATAACACTACTACTACTTTATACTGTGCTAATCTACACTCTTCTAATGCTGCAAGACCGCTAAAGATGCTAGTCTTCGATAGGACTAGGCCTTCTCTCTATTCTGGCATTTCTGCAGCCCAGTCCACATATACAGCCTTTCTTTGATAATGTTGCATATGTAATGTAGATCCTTGCTTGCTGAGTACTTCGGATGAGTACTCACGGTTGCTTTGCTTCCTCTTTTTCCCCATATCCGCTTGATGCAACCAGACGACGGAGCCCTGGAGCCAGCTGCCCCCGCCGACGGCTACTACTACTACTACCCTCCTGGCGAGTACTACTATGAGGAGCCGTCCGACGACCAGGAGTAGGTTCGGAGGGTCCCAGGCAGGAGGCCTGCGCCTTTTCGATCATAGTGTTTTCTTTTGCCTTGCCTTTTAAAGGCCTGTCTGTCTTTCTTTTATATCTATACTCAGATATATGATGCTTCCGCGGACGCTTGTATGCGAGCTTATGTATTCGAGCCCTCGAGGCCCCTGGCTTGTAATATAAAGCTTGTAGTATTTTAATTTGTGTCTAGAGTTGTGTTGTGATATCTTCAAGTGAGTCCTTAGGCTTGATCGTGTGCATTTGCGTGTATGGTTAGTGCACGATTGAGCCGGGGGCGTCACATCTTTTTGGAGTAGTTTGTCATTTACTCGTGTGCTTCACTTATATCCTATGAGTAAATGGTTGAATGAATTGAATATTATAAATCTGAATTTATATATGCTTCATATGCTTATACCATGGGGAGTAATAACTTCACATATAAGAAGTAGAGGTGGTAAATTTATTGAAAGTTAGCAAACATAGTATTGGTCACTTGAACAATTCATGAAAGAATATTGAAGGAAGAGAGGTTTCACATATAAATATACTATCCTGGACATCTTCTATGATTGTGAGCCCCATTAATTATTTTCAAACTTGATCAAATTAGTTGAAGTTGGACAAGGAAGACAACATAATGAGTTATGTTTGGGTATATTTTGAAGGAAATATGCCCTAGAGGCAATAATAAAGTTATTATTTTATTTCCTTATGTCATGATAAATGTTTATTATTCATGCTAGAATTGTATTAACCAGAAACTTGATACATGTGTGAATACATAGACAAAATAGAGTGTCACTAGTATGCCTCAACTTGACTAGCTCGTTAATCAAAGATGGTTATGTCTCCTAACCATAGACATGAGTTGTCATTTGATTAACGGGATCACATCATTAGGAGAATGATGTGATTGACTTGAACCATTCCGTTAGCATAGCACTTGATCGTTTAGTATGTTGCTATTGCTTTCTTCATGACTTATACATGTTCCTATGACTATGAGATTATGCAACTCCCGTTTACCGGAGGAACACTTTGTGTGCTGCCAAACGTCACAACGTAACTGGGTGATTATAAAGGTGCTCTACAGGTGTCTCCGAAGGTACTTGTTGAGTTGGCGTATTTCGAGATTAGGATTTGTCACTCCGATTGTCGGAGAGGTATCTCTAGGCCCACTCGGTAATGCACATCACTATAAGCCTTGCAAGCAATGTAACTAATAAGCTAGTTGCGGGATGATGCATTACGAAACGAGTAAAGAGAATTGCCGGTAACGAGATTGAGCTAGGTATTGAGATACCGACGATCGAATTTCGGGCAAGTAACATACCGATGACAAAGGGAACAACGTATGTTGTTATGCGGTTTGACCGATAAAGATCTTCGTAGAATATGTAGGAACCAATATGAGCATCTAGGTTCCGCTATTGGTTATTGACCGGAGACGTGTCTCGGTCATGTCTACATAGTTCTCGAACCCGTAGGGTCCGCACGCTTAAAGTTCTGTGACGATTTGTATTATGAGTTTATGTGTTTTGATGTACCGAAGGTAGTTCGGAGTCCCGGATGAGATCGGGGACATGACGAGGAGTCTCGAAATGGTCGAGAGGTAAAGATCGATATATTGGAAGGCTATATTCGGACATCGGAAAGGTTCCGAGTGATTCGGGTATTTTTCGGAGTACCGGAGAGTTACGGGAATTCGTATTGGGCCTTAATGGGCCATACGGGAAAGGAGAGAAAGGCCTCAAGGGTGGCTGCGCCCCTTCCCCATGGACTGGTCCGAATTGGACTAGGGAAAGGGGGCGCCCCCTTCCTTCCTTCTCCTTCTCCCTTCCCCTTTTCCTATTTCATGTGGGAGGTGGAATCCTACTAGGACTAGGGAGTCCTAGTAGGACTCCACACCTTGGGTGCGCCCTGTGAGGGCCGGCCTCCTCCTCCCTCCATCCTTTATATACATGGCCAGGGGGCACCCCATAGACACAACAATTGATCATTGATCTCTTAGCCGTGTGCGGTGCCCCCCTCCACCATAATCCACCTCGATCATATAGTAGCGGTGCTTAGGCGAAGCCCTGCGTCGGTAGCATCATCATCACCGTCACCACGCCGTCGTGCTGACGAAACTCTCTTGTGAAGCTTTGCTGGATCGGAGCTCACGGGACGTCATCGAGTTGAACGTGTGCTGAACTCGGAGGTGCCGTGCGTTCGGTACTTGGATCGGTCGGATCGTGAAGACGTACGACTACATCAACCGCGTTGTGCTAACGCTTCCGCTTTCGGTCTACGAGGGTACGTGGACACACTCTCCCCTCTCGTTGCTATGCATCACCATGATCCTGTGTGTGCGTAGGGAATTTTTGAAATTACTACGTATCCCAACAGTGGCATCCGAGCCTGGTTTTATGCGTAGATGTTATATGCACGAGTAGAACACAAGTGAGTTGTGGGCGATACAAGTCATACTGCTTACCAGCATGTCACACTTTGGTTCGGCGGTATTGTTGGATGAAGCGGCCCGGACCGACATTACGCGTACGCTTACGCGAGACTGGTTTTACCGCCGTGCTTTGCACACAGGTGACTAGCTGGTGTCAGTTTCTCCAACTTTAGTTGAACCGAGTGTGGCTACGCCCGGTCCTTGTGAAGGTTAAAACAGCACTAACTTGACGAACTATCATTGTGGTTTTGATGCGTAGGTAAGAACGGTTCTTGCTCAGCCCGTAGCAGCCACGTAAAACTTGCAACAACAAAGTAGAGGACGTCTAACTTGTTTTTGCAGGGCATGTTGTGATGTGATATGGTCAAGACATGATGCTATATTTTATTGTATGAGATGATCATGTTTTGTAACTGAGTTATCGGCAACTGGCAGGAGGCATATGGTTGTCGCTTTATTGTATGCAATGCAATCGCCCTGTAATTGCTTTACTTTATCACTAAGCGGTAGTGATAGTCGTAGAAGCAATAGTTGGCGAGACGACAACGATGCTACGATGGAGATCAAGGTGTCGCGCCAGTAACGATGGTGATCATGACGGTGCTTCGGAGATGGAGATCACAAGCACAAGATGATGATGGCCATATCATATCACTTATATTGATTGCATGTGATGTTTATCCTTTATGCATCTTATTTTGCTTTGTTTGACGGT
This sequence comes from Thinopyrum elongatum, assembly GCA_011799875.1. NCBI lineage: Eukaryota > Viridiplantae > Streptophyta > Magnoliopsida > Poales > Poaceae > Thinopyrum > Thinopyrum elongatum. The sequence continues at coordinate 589,241,369 of CM022298.1, forward strand.
AGCATTATAAGATAATCTCTCACTAAATTTCAAGGTAAAAGTGTTCTCCCTGAGTATGCACCGTTGCCAAAGTTCGTCGTGCCGAGACACCACGTGATGATCGGGTGTGATAAGCTCAACGTTCATCTACAACGGGTGCAAGCCAGTTTTGCACACGCAGAATACTCGGGTTAAACTTGATGAGCCTAGCATATGCAGATATGGCCTCGGAACACTGAGACCGAAAGGTCGAGCGTGAATCATATAGTAGATATGATCAACATAGTGATGTTCACCATTGAAAACTACTCCATTTCACGTGATGATCGGTTATGGTTTAGTTGATTTGGATCACGTGATCACTTAGATGATTCGAGAGATGTCTATCTAAGTGGAAGTTCTTGAGTAATATGATTAATTGAACTTAAATTTATCATGAACTTAGTACCTGATAGTATTTTGCATGTCTATGTTGTTGTAGATCAATGGCCCGTGCTACTGTTCCTTTGAATTTTGATATGTTCCTAGAGAAAACTAAGTTGAAAGATGATAGTAGCAATGATGCGGACTAGTTCCGTGATCTGAGGATTATCCTCATTGCTGCACAGAAGAATTATGTCCTTGATGCACCGCTAGGTGACAGACCTATTGCAGGAGCAGATGCAAACGTTATGAACGTTTAGCAAGCTCGATATGATGACTACTTGATAGTTTAGTGCGCCATGATTTACGGCTTAGAATCGGGACTTCAGAAACGTTTTGAATGCCTCGGAGCATATGAGATGTTCCAAGAGCTGAAATCAGTATTTCAGACTCATGCCCGTGTCGAGAGGTATGAGACCTCTGACAAATACTTTGCCTACAAGATGGAGGAGAATAGCTCAACCAGTGAGCATGTGCTCAGAATGTCTGAGTACTACAGTTGCTTGAATCAAGTGGGAGTTAATCTTCCAGATAAGATAGTAATTGACAGAATTCTCTAATCACTATCACCAAGTTACTGGAACTTTGTGATGAACTATAATATGCAAGGGATGACAAAAACGATTCCCGAGCTCTTCGTGATGCCGAAATCAATGAAGGTAGAAATCAAGAAAGAGCATCAAGTGTTGATGGTTAACAAGACCACTAGTTTCAAGAAAAGGGGCAAAGGGAAGAAGGGGAACTTCAAGAAGAATAGCAAGCAAGTTGCTACTCCCGGGAAGAAGCCCAAGTCTGGACCTAAGCCTGAAACTGAGTGCTTCTACTGCAAAGGGACTGGTCACTGGAAGCGGAACTGCCCCAAGTATTTGGCGAATAAGAAGGATGGCAAAGTGAACAAAGGTATATTTGATATACATGTTATTGATGTGTATTTTACTAGTGTTCATAGTAGCCCCTGGGTATTTGATACCGGTTCAGTTGCTATGATTAGTAACTCAAAACAGGTGTTGCAAAATGAACAGAGACTAGTTGAGGACGAGGTGACGATGTGTGTTGGAAGAGATTCCAAGGTTGATAAGATCACCATCGCACACTCCCTCTATTTTCGGGATTAGTGTTGAACCTAAATAAATGTTATTTGGTGTTTGCGTTGAGCATGAATATGATTGGATCATGTTTATTGCAAAATAAATGTTATTTGGTGTTTGCGTTGAGCATGAATATGATTGGATCATGTTTATTGCAATACGGTTATTCATTTAAGTCAGAGAATAATTATTGTTCTGTTTACATGAATAAAAACCTTCTATGGTCATACACCCAATGTAAATGGTTTATTGAATCTCGATCGTAGTGATACACATATTCATAATATTGAAAGCCAAAAGATGCAAAGTTAGTAATGATAGTGCAACTTATTTCTGGCACTGCCGTTTAGGTCATATTGGTGTAAAGCGCATGAAGAAACTCCATGCTGATGGGATTTTGGAATCACTTGATTATGAATCACTTGATACTTGCGAACCATGCCTCATGGGCAAGATGACTAAAACGCCGTTCTCCGGGAGAATGGAGCGAGCAAAAGATTTGTTGGAAATCATACATATTGATGTATGTACTCCAATGAATATTGAGGCTCGCAGCGGGTATCGTTATTTTCTCACCTTCCCAGATGATTTGAGCAGATATGGGTATATCTACTTGATGAAACATAAGTCTGAAACAATTGAAAAGTTCAAAGAATTTCAGGGTGAAGTGGAAAATCATCGTAACAAGAAAATAAAGTATCTACGATCTGATCGTGGAGGAGAATATTTGAGTTACAAGTTTGGTCTTCATTTGAAACAATGCGGAATAGTTTCGCAACTCACGCCACCTGGAACACCACAGCGTAATGGTGTGTCCGAACATCGTAACCGTACTTTATTAGATATGGTGCAATCTATGATGTCTCTTACCGATTTACCACTATCGTTTTGGGGTTATGCATTAGAGACAGCTACATTCACGTTAAATAGGGCACCATCTAAATCCGTTGAGACGACACCGTATGAACTGTGGTTTGGCAAGAAACCTAAGCGTCGTTTCTTACAGTTTGGGGCTGCGATGCTTATGTGAAAAAGCTTCAGCCTGATAATTTCGAACCCAAATCGGAGAAGTGCTTCTTCATAGGATACCCAAAAGAAGCTGTTGGGTACACCTTCTATCAAAGATCTGAAGGCAAGATATTTGTTGCTAAGAATGGATCCTTTCTAGAGAAGGAGTTTCTCTCGAAAGAAGTGAGTGGGAGGAAAGTAGAACTTGATGAGGTAGTGGTACCTTCTCTTGAATTGGAAAGTAGTTCATCACAGAAATCAGTTCCAGTGATGCCTACACCAATTAGTGAGGAAGCTAATGATGATGATCATGAAACTTCAGATCAAGTTACTACAGAACCTCGTAGGTCAACCAGAGTACGTTCCGCTCCAGAGTGGTACGGTAATCCCGTTCTGGAAGTCATGTTACTAGACCATGACGAACCTACGAACTATGAGGAAGCGATGATGAGCCCAGATTCCGCGAAATGACTTGAGGTCATGAAATCTGAGATGGGATCCATGTATGAGAACAAAGTATGGACTTTGGTTGACTTGCCCGATGATCGGCAAGTCATTGAGAATAAATGGATCTTCAAGAGGAAGACAGACGCTGATAGTAGTGTTTCTATCTACAAAGCTCGAATTGTCGCAAAAGGTTTTCGACAAGTTCAAGGTGTTTACTACGATGAGATTTTCTCACTCGTATCGATGCTTAAGTCTGTCCGAATCATGTTAGCAATTGCCGCATTTTATGAAATCTGGCAAATGGATGTCAAAACTACATTTCTTTAATGGATTTATTAAAGAAGAGTTGTATATGATGCAACCAGAAGGTTTTGTCAATCCTAAAGGTGCTAACAAAGTGTGCAAGCTCCAGCGATCCATCTATGGACTGGTGCAAGCATCTCGGAGTTGGAATATACGCTTTGATAAGGTGATCAAAGCATATGGTTTTATACAGACTTATGGTGAAGCCTGTATTACAAGAAAGTGAGTGGGAGCTCTGTAGCATTTCTGATATTATATGTGGATGACATATTGCTGATTAGAAATGATATAGAATTTCTGGATAGCATAGAAGGATACTTGAATAAGAATTTTTCAATAAAAGACCTCAGTGAAGCTGCTTAAGTATTGAGCATCAAGATCTATAGGGATAGATCGAGACGCTTAATAAGACTTTCACAAAGCATACCTTGACAAAGTTTTGAAGGAGTTCAAAAAGTATCAGTCAAAGAAAGAGTTCTTGCCTGTATTCAAGGTATAAAGTTGAGTAAGACTCAAAGCAAGACCACGGCAGTAGATAGAGAGAGAATGAAAGTCATTCCCTATGCCTCAGCCATAGGTTCTATAAAGTATGCCATGCTATGTACCAGACTAGTTGTGTGCCTTGCTATGAGTTTAGCAAGGAGGTACGATAGTGATCTAGGGATAGATCACTGGATAGCGGTCAAAGTTATCCTTAGTTACCTAAGAGGACTAAGGAAATATTTCTCGGTTATGGAGGTGATAAAAGAGTTCGTCATAAAAGGTTACGTCGATGCAAGCTTTTACACCGATCCAGATGACCCAGAGTCTCAATCTAGATACATATTGAAAGTGGGAGCAATTAGCTAGAGTAGCTCCGTGCAGAGCATTGTAAACATAGAAATTTGCAAAATACATACGGATCTGAATGTGGCAGACCCGTTGACTAAACTTCTCTCACAAGCAAAACTTTATCACACCTTAGTACTCTTTGGGTGTTAAACACATGGCGATGTGAACTAGATTATTGACTCTAGTAAACCTTTTGAGTGTTGGTCACATAGCGATGTGAACTATGGGTGTTAATCAAATGGTGATGTGAACTATTGGTGTTAAATCACATGGTGATGTGAACTAGATTATTGACTCTAGTGCAAGTGGGAGACTGAAGGAAATATGCCCTAGAGGCAATAATAAAGTTATTATTTTATTTTCTTATGTCATGATAAATGTTTATTATTCATGCTAGAATTGTATTAACCGGAAACTTGATACATGTGTGAATACATAGACAAAATAGAGTGTCACTAGTATGCCTCTACTTGACTAGCTCGTTAATCAAAGATGGTTATGTCTCCTAACCATGGACATGAGTTGTCATTTGATTAACGGGATCACATCATTAGGAGAATGATGTGATTGACTTGACCCATTCCGTTAGCTTAGCACTTGATCGTTTAGTATGTTGCTATTGCTTTCTTCATGACTTATACATGTTCCTATGACTATGAGATTATGCAACTCCCGTTTACCGGAGGAACACTTTGTGTGCTGCCAAACGTCACAACGTAACTGGGTGATTATAAAGGTGCTCTACAGGTGTCTCCGAAGGTACTTGTTGAGTTGGCGTATTTCGATATTAGGATTTGTCACTCCGATTGTCGGAGAGGTATCTCTGGGCCCACTCGGTAATGCACATCACTATAAGCCTTGCAAGCAATGTAACTAATAAGTTAGTTGCGGGATGATGCATTACGAAATGAGTAAAGAGACTTGCCGGTAACGAGATTGAGCTAGGTATTGAGATACCGACGATCGAATTTCGGGCAAGTAACATACCGATGACAAAGGGAACAACGTATGTTGTTATGCGGTTTGACCGATAAAGATCTTCGTAGAATATGTAGGAACCAATATGAGCATCCAGGTTCCGCTATTGGTTATTGACCGGAGACATGTCTCGGTCATGTCTACATAGTTCTCGAACCCGTAGGGTCCGCACGCTTAAAGTTCTGTGACGATTTGTATTATGAGTTTATGTGTTTTGATGTACCGAAGGTAGTTCGGAGTCCCGGATGAGAACGGGGACATGACGAGGAGTCTCGAAATGGTCGAGAGGTAAAGATCGATATATTGGAAGGCTATATTCGGACATCGGAAAGGTTCCGAGTGATTCGGGTATTTTTCGGAGTACCGGAGAGTTACGGGAATTCGTATTGGGCCTTAATGGGCCATACGGGAAAGGAGAGAAAGGCCTCAAGGGTGGCTGCGCCCCTTCCCCATGGACTGGTCCGAATTGGACTAGGGAAAGGGGGCGCCCCCTTCCTTCCTTCTCCTTCTCCCTTCCCCTTTTCCTATTTCATGTGGGAGGTGGAATCCTACTAGGACTAGGGAGTCCTAGTAGGACTCCACACCTTGGGTGCGCCCTGTGAGGGCCGGCCTCCTCCTCCCTCCATCCTTTATATACATGGCCAGGGGGCACCCCATAGACACAACAATTGATCATTGATCTCTTAGCCGTGTGCGGTGCCCCCCTCCACCATAATCCACCTCGATCATATCGTAGCGGTGCTTAGGCGAAGCCCTGCGTCGGTAGCATCATCATCACCGTCACCACGCCGTCGTGCTGACGAAACTCTCTTGTGAAGCTTTGCTGGATCGGAGCTCACGGGACGTCATCGAGTTGAACGTGTGCTGAACTCGGAGGTGCCGTGTGTTCGGTACTTGGATCGGTCGGATCGTGAAGCCGTACAACTACATCAACCGCGTTGTGCTAACGCTTCCGCTTTCGGTCTACGAGGGTACGTGGACACACTCTCCCCTCTCGTTGCTATGCATCACCATGATCCTATGTGTGTGTAGGAAATTTTTGAAATTACTACGTATCCCAACATATTTGTATAGAAGTTATATTGTTATGGATCCTCCAACATGTGGTGCTTGCTATTTAGAATTTTTTGCTACCCAAAATTTCTGTACTAAGCGGGAATACTGCTTGTGCATCCAAAATCCTTGAACCAAGTTTCTTCCATGAGTGTCCACCATATCTACCTATATGCAGTATTTACCTGCCGTTCCAAGTAAATTTGCATGCGCCAAACTCTAAACCTTCAAATAATAATCTGTTTTGTATGCCCGAATCGCTCACGTAGCGACTAGGGGCTGTCAGTATCTTCCATGCTAGGTGGGTTATTCTCACGATGAGTGTTTATTCACTTATCATTCACGAGAGAGTGGCTGGTAATTGGGATGCCCAGTCCTATGATCAAAAGATCAAAAACAAAATTTCAAATAATTAAACAAAACTCCCCCAGGACTGTTGTTGGTATGGACGGTACCCGTTGTTTCGGATCAGCCATGGAGTGTGATTATTGGTGGAGGGGGAGTAAAAACTTTACCATTCTGTTTGGGAACTGCCTATAATGTGTCTAGCATGGAAGATAGTGAGAACTCTCGGTCGTTACTTTGACAATGAAAGCATACTTCTCAAAATTATATTCATCTCTGTTTTAAAAGCTTCGAGCTCTGGCACATTTGCAAATCCCTGCTTCCCTCTGTGAAGGGCCTATCTTTTACTTTTATGCAAGAGTCAGTAGTATTCCTTCTCATTCCAACCTACTCTTTAGTTAGCAAGCATCACGTGATGGGGAAAGATCTAAGCATATATGGCCATTCAAATATATTTGATCATGGATTATTATTGTTGACAATTATCTATATGATAAATAAGTTGGGAGGCGAAACATTAAGCCCCTATCTTTCTCTGTGTTCAATGGATGCTATTTGTTCTAAAAATATGCTTTTAGTGGTAGCAATCATGGAAGATTATATGATAGTTGAGTATGTGGGATTTGCTAAATTAAAGCTCTTACATAGACCCTTTCTGAAAATAAGATGAATTGCAATTGTTTGATGACTGAGAACCTAGTTTGTTAGTTTTCAAGAAAGTTTATGATCTATGCTTTAACATGTGAATAGCTTGCTACTTGATCATGAGAAGTTTTATGAGATGAGCTACTGTTTATGATTTATAATGATGTTAGAAAAAGTGATTGAAATTATCATTGATCAAACTTGTGCACTTGCTAGCATTCACACTTCATAAATTATTTCTTTTATCATTTACCTACTCGAGGACGAGCAGGAATTAAGCTTGGGGATGCTGATACGTCTCCAATGTATCTATAATTTATGAAGTATTCATGCCATGTTTACAACAATTTTATATGGTTTTGGTATGATTTGTTTATAACTAACCCGGGCTGATGCTGTTTTCAGCAGAACTACTGTGGTGTCGTTTTTTGTGCAGAAATAAAAGTTCTCGGAATGAGCTAAAAATTTACAGAGAATATTTTTGGAAAATATAAAAAATACTGGAGCGAAAAGATACTAGAGAGGAGTCCCGAGGCAACCACAAGGGTGGGAGGCGCCCCCCTAGGGCGCGCCCCCTGCCTTGCAGCCGCCTCGTGGACCCCCTTGACTTGTCCTCGACGCCAAAAACTCCTATAAATCCAGAAACCCCCAGAAAGAAACCTAGATCGGGAGTTCCGCCGCCGCAAGCCTCTGTAGCCACGAAAATCCAATCGGGAGCCTGTTCCGGCACCCTGCCGGAGGGGGAAACCATCACCGGTGGGCATGTTCATCATCCCGGCGGTCTCCGTGACGAAGAGGGAGTAGTTCGACCTCGGGGCTGAGGGTATGTACCAGTAGCTATGTGTTTGATCTCTCTCTCTCTCTCTCTCTCGTGTTCTTGATTTGGCACGATCTTGATGTACCGCGAGCTTTGTTATTATAGTTGGATCATATGGTGTTTCTTACCTCTCTATCTCTTGTTGTGATGAATTGAGTCTTGCTCTTTGAGGTTCCGTTATGTTGGATTGAGTATTGGATTTGAGAACACTTGATGTATTTCTTGCGATGGGATATCTGTGGTGACAATGGGATGTTCTATTGATTCACTTGATGTATGTTTTGGCACTCAACTCGCGGATTCCCGAGGTGACATTGGGGTAATCTATGCATAGGGGTTGATGCACGTTTTCGTCCTACGTTCTCCGATAGAAACTTTGGAGTGATTCTTTGTTGCACGTTGAGGGATTTTTATATGATCCAATTATGTTATCATTGTTGAGAGAATTTGCACTAGTGAAAGTATGAACCCTAGGCCTTGTTTTCAAGCATTGCAATACCGTTTTTGCTCACTTCTGTTACTAGTTACCTTGCTGTTTTTATATTTTCAGATTACAAAAACCTATATCTACCATCCATATTACACTTGTATCACCATCTCTTCGCCGAACTAGTGCACCTATACAATTTACCATTGTATTGGGTGTGTTGGGGACACAAGAGACTCTTTTTTATTTGGTTGTAGGGTTGTTTGAGAGACACCATCTTCATCCTACGCCTCCCACGGATTGATAAACCTTAGGTCATCCACTTGAGGGAAATTTGCTACTGTCCTACAAAACTCTTCGCTTGGAGGCCCAACACGAGTCTACAAGAAGAAGGTTGCGTAGTAGACATCAATCAGCTACGGCATGGTGGAGGAGGACCGTGGTGGATGGGGTGGCGGACTGAGGAGGCTTGGGTGGAGAAGGTGTTTTGGCGCCCACGGAGTACGAACGGGGAAATGGAGGGAGAGAGGTAGGGGGAACCATGTCTTTGGGACGCGCTTGTCTCAAATGCGGGGAAAGTTACAAACTTAGCCCTCGTTTAAAATTTTATACATCACTACAATATTGGTCGGTTGGGGATAAGACGGTAATCTCGCATACACAAAATATTTGCCGAGGGAGATTTCGGCTGACGAGAGTTTGTTTTGGTGCCCACCATGTATGAATTGAGGTGAGAAGCGATTTTGGCCGAGGAGAGACTGTGCTTTGGCGCCCACCGTCTATGAATCGGGGTAAGAGGCGGTTATGTCATGTTTGAGTTAAATTACAAACCTGCCCCTATCGAGACCTATACAAATCGAGCTGATAGGCTTTGTGTGTCTGTGATAGGTGGTAATTTCCATCTCCCAAAATTTTGTTTTGGGCAGTTACGACCGAGGAGGGATTGGGTGTTTCGCCGCTTCGTTCAATTTTTTGGAGAAAAAGCTTGCACGTTTACCATGCCAACTCAATTCGAATCCATTTTGTAATTTTTTCGGCAGGATCCATTTTGTATTTGAATACAAATATATATATATATATATACATCATTTTTTATATATACTTTCAGAAGCACAACACC